>OZ024905.1:94497713-94829248 GCA_964017125.1 Flabesymbios commensalis | reverse complement strand
CATGTGACAAGGAGCACGTACTGTCTGTCTGTTGGTGTCATATTATATCCCATCATTATGTCTAATGATAGATGTGTCATGGGTGTTCAAAGGGCTAATATTTATAAATAAATGTTCGCAGTGCTTGAAGCTCTGGAGATAAATGTGTTTTCTGTCTTTTAATAATAGTCCGACAAAAATACCCTCAAATCAGGTTTTATTGATGGTTTTTGCAGGGGAGATGTGTAGAATCTGAATCTGAATAATTTTTATGGAGGGCTAGATGGATTAGGTGAGCACCAAACTAGTTAAAAGGGTCTATTACAAAAAATGAGCTAAATTAACCAGTTCGCAAGCTATTCTAAATCTATACGCCGGCAGCCATCTTGGACGCCATCTTGAATAACTAAAACAAAAAAATAATTGGTCAATAAGCGTTATATTACCATCATAATTGTACTGATGATAACTAATCACCATTGGTATTGAATTAGCTCCAATGCTGATAATTCTGCTTAAATTTACATTAACGATTTGTTCGCTAAAAAGCCTCCTGCACTAAAATGATTAAATATTGCCCTAAATTGCATGGGAGTGATCTAAATGGATTCACTGCCCACAAAACTAGTTGAAATGGTGTATTACAAAAGGAAATTGAGCTAAAATGAACGAAATTAAACTATTTCCGAAGTATTACTATAAGCCGGCGGCCATCTTGGACGCCATCTTGAAAAATGGCATTAAAACTGAAAAGTGAGACTGACATCCACCCTAGTAATAAAAGTGGACCTATTGTGAAGTGATTGGTGGTGGATGTCAGCTTGTAACAAGAAATGCCATGTAAAGTCAAAATATTTGAATGTGGCCGGCCGCCTATGGACCATTCTACGGCTCAATTTTTACGGAACAAAAACGGCCCAGAAAAACCCCACAAGTAATGTAATATTTACGGTAATATGTTACAATATAGATATCACAATATAAAAAATATACATAAAATGCACCTGAATGTGTACAAATAGGTCTGAACAGTATTTTTAAGGTCATAATTAAGGTCACAATTAAATATTTATGTGAAAATATTGTAAATTTAGATGATATATATGATATTGTTATGTATCCCCGACAGTCAGATCAACTCGTACATAGAAAGCAAACATATTTTTTATTATTTGTTTCTCTCGATTGTTGCCGATTTCGACATTTTATAAAAAACCCACCTCCCAGATGTTTTCTTATCACATTTCGACTGATCTTTGGCAAGGTAATATATTAAAACAGTATGAGGTAGCAGGGCAACTACACTTTGGTTTCGGAAATAATGTTACTACGTATTTATCACCTTTAGTACCTTCCACTAAAAATGCGGACATACTGTGAACATGAATTAATTTGTTGTTTTTCATTTCAAAACAGCAGTGGCTAATGATTCCTGAACATTCACAATAGGTTTAGTTTCTCTGTTTTAGATCAGAAAAAATCCAAAATCTAATAAGGGAGGGCGAAAAAAAAAAACATTTAAGAAAAAACAAACATTGAACCTATTTTTTGAAAAGTTAATGAGGGCGACCAAATAAAAAAACACATTGGGCAAATTTCTGGAAAAGTTATCGAGGGCGACGAAATAAAAAATGTTGACCTATTTAAAAAAAAGTCTATGAGGGCGACGAATAAACAAGCAAAAAAGACATAGCTGGAATGTACAGTACAGACATGCAGTACAAACAAACGATTAAGCTACCTGATTGCCGTTTATTACACTGTTGCAATAACAAACGATCACGATATCTAACCCTCGAGTCTCCTAGTAATTAATGCTATGGAGACAAACATTTGAGATAATCAATCGGATGTCCTGGCGTTTTTATATTGCAAAGAAAACAAGTGATTCAGATATGTGAGCGCACACTCCTGGTTATTGCAATGTAAACAAATAATCGTAAGTGCTATCATGATTACCATTGTAATTCACACAAGTGATTAAAACAAAATTGTTCATTGTTTATATATTCCCTTGAAAAAACATCATTTGGATAACAAGTTCATGTTTCCCTACCCTTTCCCAGCCCAGAAAATGTGTACATTTTCAGTTTTTATTTGAAAACTAAACTAAAATAATCTGCTTGTTACATATTTTAATTATATTGCTCGAGTGAAATCACTTCACAGTGCCTTTAAATATTACACAAAACCATAGTGTTGCTACAGTACCTAATAGTTATATTGCAAATAAGAGAATGTTTGTGAGGGGACATTTTTCATTTGATATGGTGCCCCTCATACATGTGTACACCTGAGAATATATCACATGGTACAATGACATTTATTATAAAAATTGGATGAAATTAAAAGCATTGTTTTGCTATGCTTTATTAAATTATTTATTATAAGCTTAGTAGAGAGCATTCCACAACAGTATAACTGTGTGAGTAGGTGTTGTTCTCACACCTGTAGGGGGGGGGAAGGGGGAACTCGGCCAACCTGCCCGTTAGGGGAGGGATTGGGCCGTGTGGTGGGGTCTTGATTATGGGCCGTCCTTTAGGATGTGCCGCCAGAGATATGCCGCGTTTTAGGTTACAAGCCCCGTTTGATAGGGTGTTCAATCATGGGTTCTAGGTTTGCATGTTTGAGACCGGGCGTAAGTTTGAATGAATAATGTACACTGAACTGTTCAAATGCATAGTAACTAAATAGCATTTATTATTCATCACATAAACGATTGAATAAAGACTTGCTATAGTTTCAAAATCTGCTGGTGGCATGTATTTTAAAAATAAATAAACGAATGTGTCATATTAAATATCGTAGGATGATCGTTCACGGTTTATACGAATACATGGACTGCTGCTGTTTCAGACCACACATCTGAGGAAAATGTGCAGGCTAAATTGGGACGAGATACTTTAAGTAGAGTGAAAAATAAGTGAATAATTACAGCACATCCTGTGGCCGGATCTTAAAATCAATAAAATGTACTAAAATATAGTAAAGTGTATTATTATTTATTATCAACAGCAAACAATTATTTTAAAGAAAAAAACAGTTAGTTGTTTAACATGTTTAAAGATCATCGATGAGATTTATACAGAAGTAACTATAAGTGGTTTGTGGTTCAGCTTTAACCCTTTCAAGCCTGAGTTTACCATTGTCATCTTCATCCACTACAAGCCGACTTGTAGTGGATGAAGATGGTTTGAAGTGGGTAGAAAATTGAAAAAAATGCCATGTATTGGTCAATCAGTTTCATGGAAATATTCATCCTAAAAGCCCTAGTTGCAGGAAGTCTGTTTTCAGGGATGTAAAATGATGCTTTAATGCATCGTGAGGGCTTAAAGGGTTAATAAGTGTGAGGTGGTGGGGTGTGTGAAATATATAGTAAGCAGCATGCCTCCGGCAACCGGTGGTGGATCCAGAGAGGGGGGGGGACGGCAAAAAAAGTCAATATTTGTTCCCACTTATGCTATGCAATGCACCATTTAAAGCCTTAGATTTTAAAAATTTCTAGGAAAGCATGCCCCCGGACCCCTCTAGAGCATTAAGAGGCTGGCCGTGATGTGTATGCCTATATATTCTTGAAAAAAATCATTTGTAAGCACAAAACACGACAACAACACTGAAAAAATTGTGGAATTTAAGTAAGCATTTTAAAAGCTAGAACATTAAATATATTTTGACACGAAGTCAAATTTCTAAATTAAAAAATAAATAACATGAATGGGTTTATAGAGCAGCGTCATATTTAGCCATTTTATTATTAGTAGCCTACATGGGAAATGTTGAATGATTATTTCCTATGAAATCAGCGGAAATCATGCAACGCAGAAGTGGCAGAATAGGCCCGAGAGAGATGGCAGTGTGCCCCAAATGGGAGAGAGGGTTCGTCTGAACCCATCGAACCCCCTCCCCTGGCTATGCTTCTGTGTTATTATAGGTTGTTTTCGAAATCGTACTTGATTTTGCACTTTGTAGACCAGAATAACATATTTTCGCTCTCAGACAACAAACATAATCAATTCAAAGGAGACAAAGAGCTATAAGAATCTAATATAACAAATGAATGACATTAATGGCTGCTAATGGTCACAAACCGTGCTAAAGTTTCTTTCAAAACACAGTATGATGTGCAAAATACAGCATGTGGCGATGTGCAGACACATGTTTATGTCTTGGAAGTAGTGACCTTGCTTTTTATTGCAATCGGCTCTATTAAGTCGCACACCCCCGCTGCGTCCAGTGTGTTTCTCAAGTAGACAGCGTAAAAGAGACTGGTTGCTTCCCATTGTGGAATGGTCTTGCCGTGTAGAGACTTGTCTCATATTGTGGTGTACCAGTACGAAGCGCCCAGTTTACAATAATTACATCGCAGCGCAATCCGACATTTTTGCAGTTAACATTTGTCATGTTGTTTAATGTTAATATAAGGCGAGATCACATATGATTCAAGTTACGCTGCAGTGATACAGCGTATGATTAGTGAAGTGTTGCAAACCAGACTGTGATTCTTTTGATAAAAAGTTGAAGAACATTATCAGTTACAATCGTAATACGGTTCACTTTGCTACAGTGTAAGACAACAATTTGCTGCTTGGGATTCGGAGCGGACTGAATGATGGAGCTGCTTCATTGTCTGTCCCTGTTATTGGTGCTGGTCGTTTTAATAGATGGATCGGACTCAGACACAAGGGATATCCAGGGAGCTGATCTACCTCCAAATCCAATGATACCATCTACTCCATCGTCTACTATGAGTTCCACAAGGTCTTCAACACCATCTTCCACCATGAGCTCCACAAAATCTTCCACGATGTCTTCAACTCGATCTTCCACTATGAGTTCTACAATGTCCTCAACCCCATCTTCTACAATGAGCTCCACAATGTCTTCCACAATGAGCTCCACAATGTCTTCCACTATGAGTTCCACAATGTCTTCCACTATGTCTTCCACTAAGAGCTCCACAATTTCTTCCACACTGTCATCTACTGAGTATCCTGGAGAATTAACCAGTAAGACACCTTATATTAACAGACCATGTCATAACGATATCCCAACAACTTCAACAGAACCAGAAGAAGATTATTACGCCATTCTGGAAGACCTGCATCAAAACTATTATGATATACAAGAATATAACTTGACATTTGAGGCAGATGCCTGGTTTTATTCTGTGGGCTATAGTGAGATAGACAGCTATCCACCTACTACTCCCACCGGGGAGTATTATGTAGAAGGAACTGAAGATGGTGATAACTACACTCTGTGGAGACAGACATGTCAGCGAAAAGAATACAGACAACTCACCCAGCAAGAAAGAAACAATTTCCACGCCGCACTTAATGCCATGAAGACCACCATCGTGGGGGGTATCAGTGAATATGATATCTTTGCTTCAAAGCATGTTGGTGCTAGTGCTCCAGGAGCTCACGGGGGTGCGTCCTTTTTACCTTGGCATCGAGAATATATGAGCAGGTGAGTCATTCTTAACCCTTTAACCGCCGGTGTCGGATATATTCGGGTTTTCTTTTTTATTAGCACATTGAGTACCACCTCTTAAACATGTTAAAGATAAAATGTGGCATTAATCAGCAATATTTGAAAACAGTTAACCTCCATTTTGTCAAATCTGAATAATTTTCACTCACTTAAAGGTGTGGATCGCGTCAGCGAGACACAACTTTAAGTGAGTGTAAATTCAGATTGAATAATTTGGCAGTTAAAGGGTTAAGAGATTGTTGAAACTTTGTTGAGTCAACAAATGTGAATTATTTTACCTTTTCATTATTTTGCCAGATAGCCGGGCGTCTCCAGAATGAAATACATGTACTTTATTATTTCTCAGAATTATTTCATTTCAGATTTGAGCAGGCATTGCGGCTTCACGATCCGTCTGTCTGTCTGCCATACTGGGATTCCACTTTAGATTCTTACCTACCTACTCCAGCTGACAGCGCTGTCTGGAGTGATGCCTACCTGGGTAACAATGATGGAGAGGTAACGGAAGGTCCATTCCAGGACTGGACCAACCTGCCCCACTGTGCTCCTAATCTCAGGCGTGATGCTGGAAACGGTGGCAAATGCTTTGAAGACGCAGATGTCGACTACGTGATGAGCCAAGCCATGTTCCAAGATTTAGTAATACCATATGATGCCCGATTTGAAGGTAATCACGGCCAGGTGCTGGCGTTTATTGGTGGTGACATGGGCAGTGCATCGTGCGCTCCGGCTGATCCTGTTTTCTACATGCACCACGCGTTTGTAGACTGTGTATGGGAGGAGTTTAGAAAGTACCACCAGATGACGGTACCGTGGCATGAGTACCCTCAGGCTGGTGGGTCGTACGCGGCGTACGCTCGCATGGAGCCCTGGATCAATCTGTACAACATTCATGGTATCAGTCGTCTGTACACTGAGTATTACTACACGTGCAGCCAGAGGTCCGTGTCGTGTCATCTACACAGTGATTGTGGAGGAGATATATTGTGGTGCGACACTAAAGACCAGAGGTTAGTATTTAGGAAAAAGAAGGTTGGGTCAAGGCGAGACGTTGGTCCAATGTTGGTTTAAAGCGGAATATTCAGGCTAAAATAGTAAAAAAATCGGTAATTTTATTTTGGCTTTTCAATATAACCCTATGATGTAAAGATGTCCATAGGCTAGAACTGCAAAAGTTTTTAAAAAATTTTGTGCTGCGCATTTACCAGTTAGGCGAGATATAGAGACGAAATTTCCGTTTTTCTTAGTTTGGAAATGCATGTCCGAAATAGGAAATCAGGAATTTCGTCTTTATATCTTGCTTAACTGGTAAATGCGCAGCCCAAAAAATTAAAAACGTTTGCAGTTCTAGCCTATGGACATATTTACATCATATGGTCATATTAAAAAGCCAAAATAAAATTACCGATTTTTTTATGATTTCACCCTGATTGTGTCGCTTTAATTGATGAGGACAGTGTCGAGGTTGGTGGGCCAACATTAATTCAAGATTGGGTCAACGTCTTGTGCTTGCTCTTCTTGTCACTCCAGTTTTGAGCAACACATTAAAATGAATCAGGCTTTAGGCCATTTTTGTGCACAAGCAGGCTAAAATGGGCCAGGAGAACCTAGTGCCCTCCAGACACAGGATTCGAAATTTAAACCCTGGAGGTCTGAGGCCGAGCACGCTACCTCTCGGTCACAGAGGCTCCCACAATACTGAGTTTTACTAGTGGTGTGGAAGAAACATTTTTGTTACTCTAAAACCGCCGCTACCAGGAAACGAACCCCTATCTCTAGCGTGAAAGGCAGCGGTGCCCTATTGAGCAACAAGTAGGCCTAAATAAATAATCTATAAATGTGTAACGCTCACCATATTAAAGCATAAATCAATGTCTTTCATACGTGAATTCTGAAAACTAAATTTCTATCTAAAAACATTTGCTACAAGCTACAGTAAAACAGTAATTTTAAATTTGAACCAAATTGAACAGTTCGCTTCTATTACATCAGTGGTTTAATATTTTTTTTTTCAGATGTAAATCCAAAGTTCGACAAGGAGGTGATTGTACTGGTTTACCGAGCGCTGCGTGTGTTGGTCCGTGCTGGGCAGGACTCGTTCCTGTTTGTGAGGCGGATATCTGTACATGCGGGGATAACAGCAGCGCCATGATGAGTGACTTCCACATAGATTGGTACACAGCACTCCGGATCTGTCCCGGATACCAGGAGTACACCTGGTTCTTTTCCGTGGGTTACACCTCCCTGGACCAGTATGACAACTACCAATCTACCTATCCTGGCTACTCCACGGATGAAGGCACTGCTCCCGGTGGCGGACCCTACACCTGGAGACCTCTTTGCGAGCGCAAAGAATACAGACAACTCACATCTACCGAACGCAGCAATTTGCACTCCGCGCTAAACGCCTTGAAGAGCACCATGGCTGGATCCATACTCAGCGAATATGACACCATCGTGTCCTTCCACAGAGGACTTGAAGCCCCGGGAGCGCAGCTTGGCGCCGCCTTCCTGCCCTGGCACAGACAATACCTCGCAATGTAAGTACACATTCTATCTCAGCCATAACCACACGCTCAACCAATGTTGATGTAATGCTGGAAAAGCGCCGAAGATTGTGGCCCAACATCAAATCAACATTAATTGAATGAATATCTCTATGTTACTGGGATTCTCGGGATAACACCTCGGAAGGGGGGGGGGGGTATTTCTGCTGTAGCACATCCAGTACTTAGCGATGTAAGTAAGCCTACATATTATTAATTATGCATATTCTATTCTCTCTGTGTTTAATACAAAGTATTCAATTATATATAAATGTGAATGAATGTGATTTTAAAATTATTATATAATTTATTATTTTACATAAAACTATTTTTATATATTTAGTCCTGTATATTTCACAACAACGTTTGAATACAGTGCTTTAGATGGCATCTGAACATTTAATAAATTTGTGTTCCGAAAAAAATAATTAAATGTCACACGGAACGCGTGAAAGTTTACCCAAGATGCACAATAAATTGAACAATAGTTGGTTTAATGTTGGTCCGCCGTCTGCAGAGCCGGCCCAGCATCAAATACTTATTCAGTAAATGTCTCGAAATTCATAATTTGGTTAAATATTTCTGTTTTATAGTCTATATATCTTCATCTGTATCACCTCATCATCCAGGGATTTGTCCAGCAGACACGGGGAATTGGCAAATGCAAATGCATAAGCGACACCAGGCCAACATTAACCATTTGAAGCCTGAATTTAATATTGTCATCTTCATCCACTACAAGCCGCGAATTGCTGTCGCAATTCTTGACTTGTAGTGGATGAAGATGACTCGATGTGGTTTGAAAATTAAATAAAATTGTCATGTATTGGTAAACCAGTTTCATCGGAGTTTTCGTTCTAAAACCCTTGGTTGTAGGAAATTTAGGTCTGTTTTCAGGGATGTAAAATGATGCTTTAATGCATCGTGAGGGCTTAAAGGGTTAATCCATCATACGAACATTGTCTCATGTTTGCTGGGATTCATTTGAATATTGTTGCTTGATTTGTATGTTTTATATAAATTTTTAATCAGATTTATTAAGTTTCACAACAAACGTTTGAATACAATGCGGTTTATTGTTGGTTCACCGTATGCGAAACCAGTCAAACTTTAGGCCATCATTAGAGCAGTGTCTCCTGTTTGCTCATCTTCCTCCGCAAGGCCCGCTACTCCCGACGTCGCAGACGGACGTCGGGAGCAGCGGGCCTTGCGGAGGAAGATGATGCTTGCTTGGACTTATTTGAATATTATTGCTTGATTTACAGTGTAGAAATGGCTCTTCGTCTGCATCACCCAGATATTTGTCTACCATACTGGGATTCCACCCTGGACTCCCACCTGCCTAATCCAGAGGACTCCGCCATATGGACATCCGGTCACCTTGGCAACAACATGGGACCGGTAACAATAGGACCTTTCGCAGAATGGGGTACTTTACCAGGATGTGGCGATGAACTTAATCGTTATTCCGGTCTGGAAGGAAGACCATTGCAGACATCAGACGTGATGGACTTGTTTACTAAGACACGCTTTCAAGACATCACATGCGACCGTGACTGTTCCTTAGAGGCCGCCCATTGCTCAGTGCATGTGTTTGTTGGAGGCCAGATGGGCAATGCTGTATGTGCCCCGAGTGATCCTGTCTTTTTTATGCATCACGCTTTTCTTGATTGTCTATGGGAGGAGTTCCGTAATGAGCACCAGCAGACACCAGTGCATCTTGAATACCCTGCTGACAACATAGGAGGAGATGATCACCAGCCGTTTGACAAGATGGACCCCTGGATGGATCTGCACAACATCCACGGTCTGAGTGAGCACTACACAGACTACTACTACAGCTGTGCCGCGCGTCCCGGAGTCTGCACGGATGACACCTCTACGGGGTCACACGTGCTCTGGTGTGATGATGGCCAGGTCAAGGCCAAGGTCAGAGAGGGTGGTAGCTGTGATGGCTTCCCGGATAACGCATGTTACTGTCCACTCCCTGCTACCGACCCTGTCTGCTCCAGCGGCACGTGTACATGTGTGACTGAGCTGCCATGACCATCCTGACCGACCATGCCAGCGGCACGTGTACATGTGTCACTGAGCTGCCCTGACCACCCTGACCGACCCTGTCAGCGGCACGTGTACATGTGTCACTGAGTCACCCTGACCACCCTGACCGACCCTGTCAGCGGCACGTGTACATGTGTCACTGAGCTGCCATGACCATCCTGACCGACCATGCCAGCGGCACGTGTACATGTGTCACTGAGCTGCCCTGACCACCCTGACCGACCCTGTCAGCGGCACGTGTACATGTGTCACTGAGCTGCCCTGACCACCCTGACCGACCCTGCAGCGGCACGTGTACATGTGTCACTGAGTCACCCTGACCACCCTGACCGACCCTGTCAGCGGCACGTGTACATGTGTCACTGAGCTGCCATGACCATCCTGACCGACCATGCCAGCGGCACGTGTACATGTGTCACTGAGCTGCCCTGACCACCCTGACCGACCCTGTCAGCGGCACGTGTACATGTGTCACTGGGACACCCTGACCGACCCTGTCAGCGGCACGTGTACATGTGTCACTGAGTCACCCTGACCACCCTGACCGACCCTGTCAGCGGCACGTGTACATGTGTCACTGAGCTGCCATGACCATCCTGACCGACCATGCCAGCGGCACGTGTACATGTGTCACTGAGCTGCCCTGACCACCCTGACCGACCCTGCAGCGGCACGTGTACATGTGTCACTGAGTCACCCTGACCACCCTGACCGACCCTGTCAGCGGCACGTGTACATGTGTCACTGAGCTGCCATGACCATCCTGACCGACCATGCCAGCGGCACGTGTACATGTGTCACTGAGCTGCCCTGACCACCCTGACCGACCCTGTCAGCGGCACGTGTACATGTGTCACTGGGACACCCTGACCGACCCTGTCAGCGGCACGTGTACATGTGTCACTGAGTCACCCTGACCACCCTGACCGACCCTGTCAGCGGCACGTGTACATGTGTTACTGGACAAAAAAAACCTGCCCGTGGAAATATAACCTTATTCTGGTAGTGGTGATGGGTTTTTTCATAATATATTATTTTTATATATTGGAGAAGTGTTTGTCCTAAAAATGGGAGAGACATGTACCCCCACCCCTTCTACCCAATGCAAATGCATATTCCCTTAGCTTTAATCAGATACGGGGGTACGACCGGGGAGATACGGGGAGAAACACCCCAAACGCACACGTACCTTTCCTTTAGCCGTTTCGTCCTCTCCGAGGCCGTGGATTGATGTATTTGCTTCTCCCGAAAAATTCAACATGGTTGTGACTGAGAGCGATCCCGACCCAAAGGTCCAAAAAATGTCCATAACTTTTTAATGACTGTGCTACCTCTGAGCCGACATGCTGGCATGGAACTGAAATATTACTGATTCTAAAAAAACTATTTTTAACCTGAATATTGCACGATATTTTCGGATATGACAGTCCCAAGAAATGTCCCACGAGTTTGTACGCGGTCAATCTGTGGCCACTGGGGCTACCTTTCATTAAATTCAATACGGTGGCTTATTCAGTTGTCTAGGTAGCCTACTATACGTTGTCGAGCCACACACTAGCCCCACTTACACAAACACACACACGCATACACACACATACCTTTACACATACCTTTGTAAACGATTTTCTAATTGTTTTCACTTGCTGCTAATTTTCCAGATTAAGGACTCGTGTATTATACGATATTTTATATGAAAGGGTGTATCTGCCACTTCACAAAGTGGTGGACACACTCTAAGGGGACGATCTGTGTTCGAATAGTCTGATATATATGTATCATGTAATTGAGTTGATGAATATATATGCACATAAATTTATAACCTAATCACTAGATATAATTTTATTTCAATAACATTGTCATGATTAGGTTATTGAAATAACAATAGCTTTGTACATTTTGAAACGTAAATAAACTTGAGATTGTGTAGACTTGTTTTGTACTCTTCTTTGTTCGCAATATTATAATTAACTAAATTATTATATTGCATTGCATTATGCACGTATTCTCAATATAATGGCCCAATCTTCACCGCCAGAGGCGGGGTCGTGGTGCATGTTTAGCACTACCTGCCTGTCACAAAAACATCATTGCAGGCCACAGCTCAGTGATGAAATAACGACAATTCAAATGATAAGAGATGTTGCTTGGAAGCCATAAAAACAATGACGATGACGTGATTTTTATACGGGTTTCCCTATGTTGTCTTGCTTAATGCAGTGTTTCAAGCTCCTTGATGCAGAAAATAACATTACTATTTACTTAAAGAGGCATGATAAAGGAGCAGAGCAGTGTACCAGGCAGAACAAAAAACTGTCACTGGTAAACTAATTTCCCCTTACTCTTGTGCGACCGAGGCTTGATCTATTGGAATTAGATTAGTGTGGAATGAATAACTTATTATTACTAACAGATCTCAAACTAAATGGTGCGGTTTCACTGGAACTGGTGAACATATCGGTCATGTAACTGGGCGTCATATCGTTGAGGGCTTTATATACGTATGTAGCTTGACGAAATCGGATATTCTGATCGATTGGTAGCCACTTAAGAATTTTAGTTCTGTGGATGAGACGGTATAATCTACATCAAAAAATAAACGAGCTGCCATATTCTGTAATTTTATCAAGGTGTTGATATATTTTTTTAACGCAGATCTCCACACTGAAGAACAGTAATCAAAGTGGGTTCAAAGAAGTAATTATAAAATGTTGGACGTCCGGAAAGCGGAATATTTTTTTTTATTTTTCCCAATATTGACAGCTTATAAAGAATAGTCCGTTCAACCTTTCTAATTTGAGAGTCCATGATAGATTTTCGTCAGCAACACAACCTAATACTTTTTCTTCTGTGACCTGTGTTATGTTACTTTTTCCAAGAAATACATTTAATTTATATTAGTTAACGTCAAGATGTTGTAGTCTCTTGCTACTATCTATTACCATAATTTTTGTTTTGTCAGAACTAGGTGCCATATGCGGTTAATACTAGTAATCACCGCATGAGACTGTCAGAGTTTTATTGTGGATATTTCTCTACGTTTTTTACATCTTTAGAAGCCCTGAATCCGGAGTGCCGAGAAGTTAACAGGTCATGAAAAATGAGAAATTCATAGAGACAGTTAAACACATCCTCCCCAATAGTTTAGAAAGAATAGGTAAAATAGATATCGATCTGTAATTTCCAGGATCATCAGTGGATACTTTCTTGAAAAGTCGTGTCGCAACTGCCGTTGTCCAATCATTAGGAAATTTATTTTTAGTAATGCTAAGATTACAAATTTCCGTGATTATATGGGTGATGCAAGGAGCGCTTAGCTTTTAAACCATATGTGCACTGATGTCATGTACTCCTGCTGATTTCTGAACATCTAATGTCGACAAAAACTTGAAAACAGCCTGTTTGGTGATAAATGGTATTTTGAACATGTTATCAGGCGGCAGCATAGTCTTAACAAAATGTGCTAATGGTTGGAAAGCGTGCTGGGTAAGGTCGTTATTACTTCATGGCGGAATAACATCAATGTATTGATCTTGATCTACTATAGATGTGAAATGTAGGTTAAATGTGTAATGTTATGTAGACCTCATACATGACGTTATGTACATCTACATGTAATGAAACGGCTTCATGCAGATTCCACAGGTCTAACCCATTTTAATTCACTTGAAGTTGTGTTTTGTGTCAAGTGAGCTAAAATTCATTAATCCAGGGTGGCGCTTTAAAAAGTGAAAAATTGTATTAAGTATAGGATAAAGCCCGAGGAGCACTACATTCTTAGCTGTGGAAAAGGCCGATGCCGGAGGCCGAGGCTTTTTCCACAGCTAAGAGTGTAGAGCTGACTTAAAACACAGCCGACCATAATGAGTTTCTTTCATAATCAACAGCTGGGTCGCACCTGACTGATTATAGCACCATAGGCCTACCATGATAATTGGTCTGTACTTGATCAACAATAACTCTTTATTCCCGGCTTAGAATGTAGTGGTCGAACAAAGAAAATAATGTATTGGTGTGTTTTAAATGCTAAACCATCAGCGAAGAGTGATACTAGATCTAGTCTATCACCGATCATTGATAAATGACAGATATAACAATGAAGTGATCTTGTTATATCCCGCCAATTTGTGCAGAATCCCGATTTCAATAAGTCTCTAAGCATTTGTTTATCATAACTCCATACCATTGGTTAATTATAACTGCTCAACCAAGATATGTTGACAAAAGAATAATAGGAGGAAAAAATACTGTCAAATATGAAGATGAGTGTTATTGACACGTCTATACAGTTGTCAAACATATCGAGACATGTCTCAGGCAGAGCGTCTTTGTGACGTTCAGTAACTGAATAACAATATGTCTCAGAGAGAGCGTTTTGGTGACGCTCAGTAAAGGCCCAGTCACACATACCATCACGCACGTCCAGCGCACACAAAAATGAACAGTGTTGGCCAGTGCGTTGTGATTCGCTCGGCGTGCTCAGAATTAAAATTAAAATATTATTTTGAGTCCGGCTTGTGAAAAACGTTGTACGCTGGTAGCGAATGCACAGCGTGTTTTCAACGCAAATGTCGAATGAACAGCGCTTTGCTAACGCGTTGGACGCATACAATACGCATTAAACGCTAGAATGCTAATGTCGACGATTATAGTAAATTTTATCAGTTTGTTTTGAACACATATAACCATTTTTAAAACAACATATGTGTCCTAAATTTATTATAAAATAATATGTTTGGACGTAATTTCGACAAATTAAAAACAAATTCTGCTCAAATGATTAAAAATAAAATGTTGTTCTTCAGAGCTCCAAGGGTTAAGCTGCAGAAATTACATCACAGCCTGTTGCTCAAGCCTGTGTGTGCCCAGAGTTTGCTTCGAGCGCTCATACAGCGCAGTGCATGCGCGTTGCCCGCGACTGTCAGGCGCCCTCAACGGGTAGCCATGTGATTACAAAGCAAATGTATTTGGCGTTGATATAACGCTGTTCTTGCGCGTCCTACGTGTTGCTGGCGGTCTTCTGGCGTGTACCTTTATGCGTCATATGCGTTCAATATTTTAAACACACCCAACTTCCTTTGGCGATTACACTGCGCACAAAAATATGCGTAGCGTTAGTGCAGCGCCCTCCACGAACCAGTAACGAGTGCTGACGCACGACCGACGCCCGAAAGACGCTCTGGCAAAAAAATAATCAATTTTCAGTCCGTGGGTCGTGCGTCGACTATGTGTGACTGAGCCCTACGGTCGGAAAACAACACGAAAATGCGGGCACTGAGCGCGCATATGGCGCCCATTCAACGTGTCCAGAGAACGTATATGGGGCGTGCTGAATGCTTTCTGACTAATTAGTGCCTCCCGCTGCAGATGCGCGGTGTATTCGTTGACGTTGTCGCCGTGATATTAAACGCACAACGCAGTGGCGAAACGCTGTGTATTCGTGTATTTATACACCTGATTTATTTATGACACGCTGTATATTCGTCTTAAACTCGCTGGCTCTTCTCATATTCTGACAAAATTCATGGACGCACAACGACGCACTGCTCTATTTTTTGTCACTCAAGGCGTGGGCTGTGCGTCTTGTATGTGTGATTTAACTGAATAACGATATGTCTCAGAGAGAGTAAAGGATATCTAGCTTTAATTGATCATACTATGATCAGGAAAGTAAATAATAGTAATATTTCCTAATTTCCTGATATTAATTTCAACCTGTCAATATGATATGACACGCTCCACAACTTTCAATTATCCTATATATATATATACCTTTCAAAATGTGACAACCTTTGTCTCTCCAGTTCAACAAGTTCGTGATATTTTTGATTACTTGTGTGATAGTATATGAAAAGTAGCGGATCGTCGATAATAGAATCATTTGATTTGGTGTCGCTTATTAAATCCCCATTTTCATATGATGTGAGGTCAATCGCGCGTGCTTTTTATTTATTTTAATTAGTGAATGGATTGGTGCATAATGTATTAGGAAAAATATATAAGAAGAACAATGTACACAGCCTTGTTCATTGCTTTAATTACCAGCATTTTCATGTATTATTCCAACATTAACAAAAGTTATACAATTATACAAGTGAGCGTCTATTTAAACAAGTGAAAGTACTTTCTTATGCTATACAGTGCTATATAAGATGAAAACAAAGTAGCTATACTTATCTACAACTAATTACCTAGTTGAAAAGTTTTTCAATCGCTATAGGCCTGCGTGAGTATAATGTTAATGACAAAACGTCAATTAAACATAATCATTAGTATTAGTAAAAATTAACACCAGCTTGATTCGATTTCGATCATTGTCATGATTGTATTTAGACCTACAAACGCCAGGTGCAATTTGAGATAATCGTCAGATTAAATACATGTATATCATACTGTCGTGATTGTATTAGACATGTAAACTCCAACTTAACTACCTCATATTATCGTGATTGTTTTAGACATAATATAAATGCCAGCTTAAGTACCTCATATGTTCACCTACCTTGACTCGATTTCGCGACACACAAATTTAAGTGTATACAATATGTGTGTATGTTTGCTTAATTTGGGTCAAATTGACATTGACAAATTTGTTGATTGAAGCAAATTGTAATCATTATTTGAAAAGTTATTTAAAAAGTTTATCAAAAGTTTTCCAAGCAAACACAAACGATACACTGGGTCAATGCAGGGCCACCGTCCACCTTTACATTCAACCAACATAAAATTGCTGTGTATCGTGTTTGCTAGATGCACCAGTTTTTCGGACCGATAAGCCGCACGACTTGTAAATCGCTTTAATGTATTTGTAAGGACGGATATCTCGGGTTTGTTGGGCACAGTTATCACAACAGATATTATATCGATATTGATTGTAAAACATAGGCCCCTGTATAATATCTCCCAGAGTATACCCCTTTCTCCCAGACTATACCCCATTCTGAATCTGGTGGGGTATATAGTATGGGCTTGTGGGGTTTACTCTGAGAGCTATACCTGGATATAGTCCAGTCAGGGGCGGGGAGGGGAGATATGGGTGGGGCGGCTACACCGGTGGTTAGCTCATTACACTCTGTGGGGTAAAAAAAGTCTGGTCGGGTCATGTCGCGTCCACTGGTGTCACTCGTGTTATAACCCCCGCACCCGTGCAACCCCACTGAACATTTCCGGCCGATACATAATACATACTAGATTTAAAAACAAAATGTTTCCTCAGTTCGATAAAAAACTTGTGATTGCACGATAGCTGGATCTCGGCCAATCATAGGCATGACATTTTATTTTTTTGACATATTATCAGCCTATTGAGTAATAACACTTCAAAAACCGTGGCTGCCCTACCCACATGTTCTGTGACCCTTGGCTGCCATACCCACATGTTCTGTGACCCTTGGCCGCCCTACCCACATGGTCTGTGACCCTTGACTGCCGTACCCACATGTTCTGTGACCCTTGACTGCCATACCATCATGTTCTGTGACCCTTGACTGCCATACCCACATGTTCTGTGACCCTTGACTGCCATACCCACATGTTCTGTGACCCTTAACTGCCATACCCACATGTTCTGTGACCCTTAACTGTCATACCAACATGTTCTGTGACCCTTGACTGCCATACCCACATGTTCTGTGACCCTTGACTGCCATACCCACATGTTCTGTGACCCGTGACTGCCATACCATCATGTTCTGTGACCCTTAACTGCCATACCATCATGTTCTGTGACCCTTAACTGCCATACCCACATGTTCTGTGACCCTTAACTGTCATACACACATGTTCTTTGACCCTTGACTGCCATACCCACATGTTCTGTGACCCTTGACTGCCATACCCACATGTTCTGTGACCCTTGACTGCCATACCATCATGTTCTGTGACCCTTGACTGCCATACCATCATGTTCTGTGACCCTTGACTGCCATACCCACATGGTCTGTGACCCTTGGTTGACCTACCCAATGTTTTCCAGGATCAAATTGAGGACAACTCTATAAGTGCAGTGACAAAACTTGTAGCCTACCGCTAAAATTGTTTTTTTTTCTTCTGCCTTTGTGGTGATGTGCAATAAAACTCAAATATGGGCAGAATCTCATATTTACTGTGTTCGGGGTATCCTTACTGCATTCTTTGTGGCTATAAACTAAATTATGTTTATTGTAGTGATTAATGAGTAAATGAATGTATTATCTGGTAGGCATGGTGAGAGCTGGGACAATTAGTAATATACAATGGCAGGGATGTGGTGAACTGGTAGGCTACATGGTGTCTTTCTTTTCACCGCAAATGTCCCACTTCTCCACATAAGTGTCCCACGTCCCGACGAACTGGATATCCATTGTATAAGTAAACAGTTTTACGTCCCATTCATGTTCTTTATAATACCCTTTATTTCTAATATCGATGAATCTAATGATATATATTCAACTGTCCCACTGAACCTCATCACCTGCCCCAACTCTCCGTGTGATGTCCCAGTTCTCCACGTTTTATTCTTTTAACCGCCAGCACATTACATACCACATTTTAAATAACTATGTTAAAGATAAAATGTCACATCAACCAGCAACATTTGAGAAGAGTTAGCCTCCATTTTGTCAAATCTGAATTTTCACTTATTTGAAGTTGTGGATCGCGTCAGCGATACACAACTTCAAGTGGGTGAAAATTCAAATTAAATAATTTGGTGGTTAAAGGGTTAAAAAAAATTCGATATGAGGAAATATGTGCTTACCATTAACCAGTCTACATGATATGTACATACAAACTTGGTAAATGCATAAAAGTAAAACATAAAGTGGGGTCGAATGTAGACAGTGGAATGGTGTCCCAGTTTTCCTCGTCCTCCCCTATATATTAATTTCAAAAGATCTTTCAAATGGTTTATTCTATAATATAATGATTGTTAGTTTTTTCCTATTCTAGCTGCAAGCCTGACAGTTTACAGTTTTTGTAGGTCTGATTTTAATTTGTAGTCCACAATCTGCAGATTCCAGCTACGAAGAAGCACCGTTAATTGTGGCACAAACTGGATATTATTACTGCAATGAACCTTTTGATCCAACATATCGTGTTGAAATCAGCCATAGTCGTTGAAACAGCCCTTTTATTTGAGTTTAGATTGTGTCGCACAGGCCTATATACTAGACTCGGTCATGGTCTGCCATACTGAGCTCTGCTCTTTCGACGGGACGTTTCCGTTTTCTCCTTTCAGAGGAAGTAGCGAGTCAGCTTCATCAGTAGCAGGAAGTCGAGCGGTATCTGCTGGACTGCCAACAACAGAGGAAGTGACGTCATTTGTGGGCGTGTTATCAGCGGCTGAAGTGACATCATTTGTGGGCGTGGTATTAGTAAGTGAAGTGACGTCATTTGTGGGCGTGGTATCAGCAGGTGAAGTGACGTCATTTGTGGCACTGAGGTCAACGGTGGGGATGCCGGGAGTTGCGTCTGTAGTTACGGTAGTGGATAAACTGTCAGCAGTGGTCAGTTGAATGGACTCTGTGCTGCTGGCTTTTGACAGCTCCATCGTATCCTGTAACGTCAAAATATGGTAGCGAATTATTATACAACTACAAAGTGATCTTAAATCTTTTCAAGCTTTCTTACATTAGTGGTATTGATTTTCACACTGTTAAATATATGTTGAACATTTTCAAATGTTGACATTATTTGTCAGTCACGTAGAAGTTATACATATTAAGGTAAACGGCAGTAATATGCTCTCCGTAAAATTTGTCATGCAGTTGTTTTGAGTAATTTCATGTTTGAAAACCTGGTCCACTACCACGCAATTAATGTTAAAAATTCAAGATGACCGCGCAGAAAGTACCATAAGTTTTTTTTCTAAAAGTCATAGAAAGTTGTTTTTGGTGGCTAAATGTAGGGTTTTAATATGAAGAAATCTATAGTACAGAACAGCAATAACCTCTAACTTCTATATTACATGTAGTTACAGGGAAATAACCAAGATGGCTACATAGAAAATACCATAACCATTTTTCTGAATGTCGTAGAAAGTTATTGTTGATGCAAAAAAACTCATGTGACATTGCAAAAATATGATTATCTAAAAACAACGCCTTAAATATGGGGGAATTGTACAACAATGCCATGTGTTACTTGGATCATTGTAGCTGCGAAGGATTGACGTTTATATCTACGAATTGCACGAATGACATCTTCTGGCATAATAATACTGCTAGAATAGTCACTCTGGTCAATAATCTGATCACATCTTTGTGCGGCTCCGGAATTGATGTAGCGACTCCTTGATAGGACGCCATTGGATGAAACTAAATGTGATGGTTCTTCAGCTGCAGCATGAGAACTGGTTGCAGTAATCCATCAATGAAGCTCCAACCACAATCGCATAGATGTTAATTGTTATCTGGCCAGAGCTGTATTTATTGCCAAACATGCCTAAAAAACAACTGAAAACATTTCCATTTTTTGTGGCAGAGGCTGTTGACAATGAGGACATATTAAAATACTCCAATAGGCCTATGTTTTAGTTCTGGATGTTTATGAACTAATTTAACGGCTTTTTTAGAATTGATGCGCTATTACATACTGTAGTTGTGGAAGCCTTTGAGACGTCGTGCAAATAGAGTGGTCACTCCCATACCTCTTCAAGACACAGCTGGACCCGTTGTGTGACTGTATATTATTTGAAAGTGAGAGTTTTAATCTGATTAGAACTATGCATGACCAGAACCTACTGAATCCACATACATTCCACCACGACCACATCTAGGAAGTTTCTGTATTATATGTTAATCTGCATGAGAACATCCTGATCGTGTTACGAGCGTTATCAACGTATATTGCCTCAATTACCACATCATGTTTCTGCATATCAATATGACATAATATAGCATTTAGTTGCCAAAACTAGGATAGTTAATAACATCGTCTAAAGGTGGTGTGTTTTTATACTATATTCATAAAATAAATTAATCGTCAGTATTTTCAACATTACCCTAGCAAAGGAGCATCACCCTAAGAAATAATTTTTGGAGATAGCTCCATTTCACCGCTCTGTTTGGAATTCTGGTGTCCTCAAACATTAATCGTATATTCTCAAAACATAATTTATTTAAACATACACAATTACACATAATACTCTTTTATTATTATGCGATGGAATAAAGTTACTTCAACGTCCAATAAATCGTTATCAACTTTACCAGCAATTTTTCCTCTCCCTCTTTCTCTTTCGCTGTCTCGAGACTGAAAATCGAAGGAAACTGTACGCTCTGTTCTACCAGTTTGCCTTTTTCGAGACGTTTCCAGCTTCTCTCACCGCGCATGCTTGCGCGCATATCCCGGTATGTTGGGATCTTGTTCTCCTCAAGAAACGTCCTGTGAGCAGGAAGACCCTTATTCTGACGCCACAAACCTAAAACATGGAAATATGGCCATTTAAATAGTCAAATACAGTTTTTATTCAATGATAAGTTTTTTACATCCGAAACTCCTTTTTTGGTTATAATGCGGTTATTCTATCATTGCAAGATTTATTTAATTTTAATTTATTTGAAAAAAAAATAGCTTGATAACATATATATATACATATCTGGATTGACACAATATTCAATTTAAACCAATCAATCAGCGTTTTAGGCCTATGTGAAAACATCACAGCTTGGACGAAGCGTTGGCCTAACGTATATTTAATGTTATACTAAAACAAAACTAAAATAAAGAAAAGATGTCTAATTTCTCTATTATCTTGGTTTATTGTGGAAAATCAGTATTTCTATGTAAGTCTTGTCATTCCAGATAGCTTGATACTTTTGAATTTGGGCTCCTATTCACATTAATAAGGCAGGGACGTGAATTTAAGTGATTTCCTCAATTTTGCGAAATCTCATCCTCCTATATAAACTCGGAATGTCGTGCACAAGGATGCACACAAAATGCTTGCAGTTCCAAACATATGTACTCATAGAAATGTTGGAAACTGTTTATTTTTGTTTGAAAAAAACACAAAAGAAATACAGCTCTTTTGGAGACTGGCCGCTCCTCTAATTGACCAATCATTGGGCCAGGGATTCTTTGCAGTCGAATTCGCAATATCACTTCAGTATCAAAGGGTCGTACCTGGCACTTTGCAAGTAGCATGTAGGATCCTTATTAACCCTTTCAAGCCTGACTTTACATTGTCATATTCATCCACTACAAGCCGCGAATTGCTGTCGCAATTCTCGACTTGTAGTGGATCAATATGATTTGAAGTTGGTGGAAAATTAAAGAAAATTGTGTATATTGATAAAATAGTTTAATGGAAATTTTCATCCCCAAACCCTCCGCTATTAGAAAATTAAGTCTGTTTTCAGGGATGTAAAATGATGCTTCAACCCTTTGACTTCCAGGCCGGGGTGCATGCCAGGATCCAGATATACTGGTGTAGGAGTTCTATTTTTCGTCATTTGAAGCTGGAATTGCTAACGCAATTTCCAGCTTCAAATGACGAAAAATACATAAATGTAGTATATATTTGACGAAAATTTGTGTCATTTTATGGTTACGTTCATTGATGAATGACGACGGAAATTTCCGTCATGTATGGTAGTGAAAAGGTTAATGAATCATGATGGTTAATACTAAGTAACTATATGTTTACGCACCTCTTACGAAAGACACTCCCAGCGCCACGAACAGAGTCAGCAGAGTTCCCAAGGCCGGGTACAACATGGCTGACCAGCGATAAATATCTGTGAAATGCATCCTGAATAAAAAGAAGATTACATGCTTGAGAGACTGATGTCTGATGTATAGGTCAAACTGATCTGGGCGCGATACGATAAGAGTGACACGATATGTTATTTCACACAGTAAAAGGGAATCACGAGACGAAATCAGCACTTCAAAATACCGTGAGTGATGTGACAGCTCAACCTGTACATCAGAGCTCATCAGAGTACTGTGAGTGATGTGACAGCTCAACCTGTACAGCAGAGCTCATCAGAGTACTGTGAGTAATGTGACAGCTCAACCTGTACAGCAGAGCTCATCAGAGTACTGTGAGTGATGTGACAGCTCAACGGTTCAAAGAGTGTCCGGATGTTGCCTGAATCATCCCGCATGGAATTTAGTGCTGAAATACTCATGATACTGTTAAAGTATGATAGAATCATAACAAGTCATTTTGGTGTAATTTAAAAAGCTCAAATAGTTTAAATATTCACTGAGACAATGCTGATCGACATTGCTAATTCGTATAAATCAATTGAATAGAACTTGTGTTTCGTTTGTTAGAAAAGTGTACATTTAACATGTTTAATGATAAACTTGATAAATAGTAACATTTTTATATCTTTGTCATCCTATCTAGATGAGACACACCAGCAACACGAGACGTTGTCCCGATGCTGGACCAACGCTGAGCCATCGTCTACAACGCTGGCCCAGCATTGGCCCAACATCGGGACAACGTTTCATGTTTGCTGGGTTGACACATGCGACGGTCATGTCGCACGTGTCAAGTCTCGCCTAGATTTCTGAACACCTACCCGCCACCTGGTTGTAGAACCAGTGGTGCGTCCGTGACGCTGTACATAGCAAATCCATCGTCACTGGAGACCGCCTCCGTAAAATAGGCGGCCGTGTTCGCTGCAGGTGACGTGAAGTTCGAGCCCACGGTGCCGTTGAGTGAGTTTGTGGGCAGCGGGACAGGACAGCCGTGGATTGAGCGCGGCAGGACGTGAGGCCTGAACCCATACGCCATTGCCGCCAGGCCCCACCAGCAGCAAATAACCAGGGAAAACAGAAAACCACAGAAAGCGCTCTGAAATCAAAAACAAACACGCCCATAGTCATTTAATAGACGTAATTGGAAAAGACTATTATCAAATGTGTGGTCTCAAATTAAGGTAATTTTGACCCACTTGCTGTTGTGGGTCGCGGTAGCGAGACAAAACTCCAAGTGGATGAAAATTTAAATAAATTAACTAATGGGTAAGTATATTACGCAACGAAGGATCCCAGCAAACACAAAACATTTGTATAACATTTGTACAAAATCGCCCCAACGTCTTCGACGTTGGTCCAACATTGTACAAATGCTATGTGTTCGCTGGGATGTAATATTTGAAAATTGTACTGTGTCTATGATAATAGTAATTGTACTGTGTCTATTATCCCACATGGATACTAAGGGCTCACCAAGACACTCTGGACAATACACCTTTTTCAATAACAACACGCCACACGGTGAGCAACGCTGAACTGTTTTAATCAGACAACTGTTACACACTTATCAATGACAACACGGCACACAGTGAGCAACTCGGAACTGTTTTAATCAGACAATTGTTCACTGCGCAAACTCGTGCAAGCAGTCTATATGATATGAAATATATAGCATGATCATAATTATATTCTAATATGAATAGACATGCCTAGAAAGCGAGCGGAAATTATTATGAACTAAAGTAGGGGCTCATGTAATGACATATGCTATAAGTATAAGGCAATGTAAGGTGAGGATAACGTGTAGGCTAGACTACCTAACAAATGGCGGTCCCTGTCGCAGGGTGGTGAGCCATCCATACATTGTCGGAAGGCCCAGGCAGCCCACTTACGTGCTAGCTTAGGTCCAAACCAACTGGGTCTGAACCAAACAAAGAAACAATTATATGGACCTGCAACACTGACTGAGTTAGATCACACTACTATTTACAGAAATGTAGCGTTATCTACATCGTCATTGTTTAAAAAGAACTAAAATTAATCTTATGAAAATATGATTGCCGAAATATAGACTGATCTGCCAATACCCACAAATTGATGAGTCGTAGGGGGAAATGTTCATGCGGCTATAGTGATACACATCAACTGTCCTACCCACTCGCTAGGTGGTACCACAATCAGACTGAGCGATAAAACGGGAAAAGTACGATAGGAATATCTGTCTCAGTATGATGCCAGTGAGGTTGAACTTTGACATCTGAACAGAAAATAAACAAACAAGATGTCAGCGCCCATGAACATGATCAGAGGCATATTGGACCACGAAATATCAGTCCTGACACTGTGCCTGTGAGTGTTAAAAATCAAATCTAATTTTGCTAGTCACTGACCACACGCGTTGCTGTAAGAGCTCGCTCCCGCGAGCTTGGGCCCTTCGGGCCCCAGCTCGCGCGTCCGCTTGCTATTAAACATGTTAAAAGAGCAAACTAGAAAAAAACATGCGAATTTCAACAGCGAAAAATTTAGAATGACACCAGTCTTACTTTACTAAAACGCATAACCAAACTTAGTGACAAGCTCAGCATAGTTAATCAGCCTAGCTAGTCAATCGAAAAGTGTATTTTTCACCTAAAAAAATACTGTCGTGTTTGTATGCAAACAGGCAAAAAACAGTGACTGCTTATTTAACCCTATCACGCCTGAATTTACGATTGTCATCTTCATCCACTACAAGCCGTGAATTGCTGTCGCAATTCTCTACTTGTAGTGGATGAAGATGATTTGATGTAGATAAAAAATTAAGGAAAATTGGGATCTACTTGTAGTGGATGAAGATGATTTGATGTAGATACAAAATTAAAGAAAATTGTCATGTATTAGTAAACCAGTTTCATGAAAATTTCCATTCTAAAACCCCTAGTTGTAGGAAAATTAAGTCTGTTTTCAAGGATATATATGATGTTTCAATGCATCGTGAGGGCTTAAAGGAACAAGTAAGCAGTCATTGCTGTTCGCCCTCTCACTAGAGAATACTGACCAGAGAGTCCACAGTGGGACACATGATGCCTAGGAGGAAGAGACCCAGCACAGGACTGGCCACCATGCCTATCATCTTAGTGGTGATCACAAACACGGAGCTGCCCATGTTGAGAACGACAAAAGCCAACAGTATGGTGATCACGCCCATCACAATAGCTGGAAGAAAACAAGAAGGTCAACATACTCGTCCACTGCTCAGGAATAGCAGGCTGTGGTATACCCAGGATTCACCGCGCGCGTTACAGAGATGAACGGTTTTTATTATTTATATTTTTTGTCATGTCTTTGGAAGGCAATAATCTTTATTTTACATTTAAATACATGACGTCCGTAGTTTTTATATATTTACTGTTAGCAGGTTAGTATTAGTATATCTATGAAAATGTTGACGATAATATGATTTATTTGTGTTAACATAGTGGACTAGAAATAAACGTTATTGACGTATACATTTGCAAGAAAAAATCCAAAATGGCCGCGAAATTCACCTTCATATGAACAAGAAACACTATTTGTGGCGCAAAAATGTTCAATTTGTTTATTTTGTATGACTTGGGTGCCGAAGAAAATATTTCTGATGTTTATTGTTTATCGTCTGACCTTTATTTTATCATAAAATCAAAGATGGACACCATTTTACTTAATTACTAAAAAAATAATGTCGTCATTTTAAATACTGAGCACATCAAGGCATGTTATAATATACTGTGATTAAACACAGTTTCGAATGCCTTGCAACCTAATCTGCCGCATTACGTAGGCTATTTGTTAGTTTGTCATTAAGCAAATTTTGTTTATGATATTATTGTTCACGTGCATAAAAACAGCTTTCATTTGTGTGTTGGCGGTGATAATTTTGAATTTGAAAGTCAAATATAGGTCATTTTTATCAAAAAACATGATACATAAATTTATCAGCCTTGAATCATGCAGAAACCAGAAATCGCGCAATAATATGTAACAAAAATATAGAGCAGATGTAGTTTTGGTGGCTTTTTTTTGTTTTGCTTATTTAAAGGTGAATGTCACCAAAGACATATTAGAATCCATCACACCAAAATTATGCAGAAACAAGCGGAAAAAAAAATTTGCACTCAAATGTCGGGCAAAGTTCAATGTTTCATATTTCAACCCATGCTAAATACACACATTTTTAAAATGGCTGAAATAATCTCGCATATAAAAAAATATATACCCTGTACATATCTAAATAACACTCAGTTTTAAGCATATACACATCTGGGTTCAGAAAAAATAAGTCAAATATAGATAGGGCCAATCGTTATGTTACTGAAGTTGTGGATCGCGTCAACGAGACACAATTTTCAAAGTAACCCTTTTCATTAACCGTTTTAAACCTGAGTTTACCATTGTCATCTTCATCCACTACAAGCCGAGAATTGCTGTCGCAATTCTAGACATGTAGTGGATGAAAATGATTTGATGTGGTTTAAAAATTAAAGAAAAGTGTCATGTATTGGTAAACAAGTTTCATGGAAATTTCCTTCTAAAACCCTTGGTTGTAGGAAAATTGAGTCTGTTTTCAGGGATGTAAAATGAAAATGATGCTTTAATGCATCGTGAGGCCTTAAACCTTTCAAGCATGAGTTGTCATTTTCATCCACTACAAGCCGCGAATTGCTGTCGCAATTCTCGACTTGTAGTGGGTGAAAATGACTTGCAGCTGGTAACAAATGAAAAAATATACTGTTATTTTTAAAACAGTTCCATGAAAATTTTTGTCTAAAACCACGAGGTTTCAGGAAATTAAGCCATTCTTCAGAGTTGTAAAATAATGCTTTGATGCATCGTGAGGGCTTAAAGGGTTAGAGGGTTAATGGTGAATCTGACCTATTATCTTGCATATGCGTGTGCCCAGGTGATCCGGGATTGGTTTGCCGTATTTGTTCAAGTGCCACGGCCTGAGAATATCGGAGAGAATGTTGGCAGCCAGAGCATTGAGACCTGATGCTATAGTGCTGTCAACATAAAAAGACATAATATACAATCAAGTGATACGACGTATAGTATAAAGCCCACATTCTTAGTAGTGGAAAAGGCCGGGGCCGAAGGCCGAGGCTTTTTCCACAGCTAAGAATGTAGAGCTCCGAGGGTTTTAACTGACCTAAAACACATCCAACCATAATGAGGATCTTTCATAATCAACAGCTCGGTCACACCTGACTGATCATAGCACCATAGGCCTACTATGATAATTGGTCTTCAATTGATCAACAATCATTTCCGGCTTAGAATGGGCGGGGGCCCTAGGGTAGTTGGGAGTCTCCGTGACCGAGAGGTAGCGTGCTCGGCCTCAGACCGCTAGGGCTCGAATTTCGAATCCTGTGTCTGGAGGACAGTGTCATCTCAATCATCTCACCATCCTCAGGAGGTTCTCCTGGCCCAATTTAGCCTATATGTGCACAAAGGTGGCCTGAAGCCCGATTCATTTCATTCCCCGGCTTAGAATGTAGTGGTCGGACAAAGAAAATAATGTAGTGGAATCGTTTGAAACCATCAGCACACAGTATGCCTAATGTATATTTGCAAAATAATCTGTGATTTTACAAAACTATTTTTCTCCCGTAATGTTCACACATAAAATCAAAAGTATATTGGACGTTTTGCGTGTTACGATTTTCTCAATTGTATTATCGATAGTTATATTTTAGGTCCACCTCTTTGAATAAATCAACTGCGTCTAAATCGTCTATGAAAACCATGGTCTGAATCAACTGTACTAAATTATCTGATTTATAGCTTCATTATACAACAATCTTTCAAAAGACATATCAGTGGCAGAATGTCCATTTACAAAATTATATTCAATTTTTGTGTGGGTTTTTATCTTCTCTACTGTCCAATTATTTTGTCTGTAAAAGATGCATCATACCATGTGCATTATCAGTCAGTATATAGGCCTAATATAAGCCTAAGGAGAAAAAGGAACAAATCGCTAGATTTGATATAGAAATAGATACCGGTCTAGAATTCTAGTTTTCGATGCAGCTAACATGCTAACTGCCAATTTTTGTGTCATTCATAGTAAACATGTATCGGGCTCAAAAAGTTGATAGTCGAAAGTCGAGCTTCAATGAAACACTCGTGTCATCATCAGCATCGCAAGCGACTTCCATCATTCCCGTAATCCACAGAATAATATATGGCCATAACCCTCGATGCTGGATTTCATTGACCATTATTGCTTCTGATGTAACAACCAATCTCCGATTTACATTTATTTGTAACTTATTTTTAATTTAGTATATATTCACTGACTGACTTTGCTCCACGGAATTAATAATGGAGTAGTTTGCCATTCATCACACTGCTCGGTAGTAGGCTGAGTCTGGGTATCACTATACAATTTAAGATAAAAAGGCGGGATAATCTGTTTTTTTTTTAAATATCTTGAAACATCTCTATCAGTGTGACATACACATCATCTAAATGTTTCATGTTAAGTTCTCATAATGAAGTCAGTGTTTTGGAGTAGAAACGATAGACATACTATTGCTTCATGTGCCTAATATTAATGTTTATTTTACATTTAAGTTATAGACACATATAACATAGTGATTAAAGTCACAAAAAAACATTTTATTTATGTATTTTTCAAGACATAATGTACCTTAGTGACGCGCTAAATAAGGCTGAGACAAACAGTCCTGGGATCCCGGGTAAAAATCCTAACACATCCATGACCATCAGAGGCACCATCTAGAAGAAAAAAACGGCACCATCTCAAAGAAGAAGATGACAATATTATGGTACATAGTATTAATCTCAGTACGTCCATGACCAGAAAAGCAAAGACACCATCTGAAGAGGAACATGACAATTATAGTACACTGTATTAACCTTAGAGCGTCCATGACCATCACAGAAAAGACACCATCTGAAGAGGAACATGACAATTATAGTACACTGTATTAGCACATTCATGACCATCAGAGGCACCATCTAGAAGATGAACATGGCAATTATAGTACACTGTATTAACCTTAGAGCGTCCATGACCATCACAGAAAAGACACCATCTGAAGAGGAACATGACAATTATAGTACACTGTATTAACCTTAGAGCGTCCATGACCATCACAGAAAAGACACCATCTGAAGAGGAACATGACAATTATAGTACACTGTATTAACCTTAGAGCGTCCATGACCATCACAGAAAAGACACCATCTGAAGAGGAACATGACAATTATAGTACACTGTATTAACCTTAGAGCGTCCATGACCATCACAGAAAAGACACCATCTGAAGAGGAACATGACAATTATAGTACACTGTATTAGCACATTCATGACCATCAGAGGCACCATCTAGAAGATGAACATGGCAATTATAGTACACTGTATTAGCACATTCATGACCATCAGAGGCACCATCTAGAAGATGAACATGGCAATTATAGTACACTGTATTAATCTCAGCACATCCATGACCAGAAAAGGCACTATCTGAAGAGGAACATGACCATTATATAACACTGTATTAATCCCAGCACATCCATGACCATCAGAGGCACCATCTAGAAGAAAAAAACGACGTGATTATCATAGTAGCCCCCCCCCCCTCCTACATAGTATTAATAAACTCTTTTCATTTGTCTCATTAGAAAGGACACACGAAGTTGTATCAACGTTGAATCAACGTGATTGACGCTGATTTATGTCACAAAACATTACAAAAAAAATGAAATTAACACCACACATGACCATACAGACTGGCAGGCGCAGGGCTGTTGCCTGGTGTTGGATGAGTGCCGGATTTGGTCAGTATTTGGCCGGCGCTAGATTAGCCTCTACTGGGGACACGTGTGATCATAATGTTTTAATGCAGACTTCAGAAATATAATTTTGAATTTGCATATATCTTTGGGTTTCTATGCTTTCATTTATGTGTATTTTACATAGTAGCTATTTTATCTCTGACTTTAGTGTCTCTCTTCATATATTGGTAATGCCATTTAATTTTATTTTAAGTAGCCATCACTTACATTTTTTAAATATGCAGTGTTTTATTATTGCAATGCCACTTAACCTTACCTGATCTGGAGCCTTGATTCTTCCGGACATTAAAGGATCACAGTCATGGTAGACAGCATACATCACCATGCCGATCAGCAGGAATAAGACAGAGCAGATGATATAGATGGGCAGGTTCAGGTACACAGCCCTATCAGCAACAAACAAAAAAACACCCTCAATAACAGAATAAGGTGAGTTGTCAAATTGTGTTGATTTATTGGAAATCCATTGACATTTTAACCAAACAACAGCCAATTTATATTCAGGTTGACCTTTTTTTATTGTTTAAAATTAAAAATTTCAAATCAGATGTGTAGGAGGGCAGAACCACAGAAGGAGTTATTTTAAAATTTAGGCACCAATCAGCAAGCCCTACTGAAAGTTTCGTATGCCCATGACAGGTTTTTATGATTGCATCATTGAAATGAATGGAACCATCGAGATCCTGATACTTTGGAGCATATTATAAAACACACCGCTCGCAAAGAAATCATGTGCTGCGGCGGTCTTGAGCTCTATGTTTAGGCCTATATTAAATCTGAATGAACCAAAAACGATTTATTACGCATTTGTGGCAGCCACAAGCTGCGTGATTCTGTGATCCTTGACCTTGTGTCCAAGTCGAAAGTGTAACCGACACACCAGGAACCTCACCAGACTTTTGAAAGGGGCATCGGGTTGCATGTGAATGTACTGAGAAGGGTAATTCAGAACTTCAAAATTTTAAAAAATTAACAAATCAAAACGTAATTTGAAAAGGGGTAGGACCCAAGATCGAGCGCAGTTTAGGCCTAGCTTGTTAAAATAATCTGTTAACAAATCACAGTCACAGCAAGGTGTTTTCATGTGATTGTGATTATTAATTGTGTAGGCTTACAATTCTACATTGATAAATGAAGCAATTGCATTTGTCATGATTTGTAACGACATACTTTTTCCATTTTTTAAAATTGCTGCTATTAGAACCCTAATTTCCTTTTTTGGAGCTTGATCCTACCATAAAGTACGGCATATACGTCTTTACGCATTGATATTGATTCTAGAAGCACATCAATAAGTTTTGTTTTTTAATTGGTAGCATGACACAGAAATCCACCATTATCAAAGATGGTCGCTATTTAACCAATGACATTGATAGGGTAGGGTCATATAAAATTCCGCGGGAATCTTGTGTTAATTTTTGTCACCAGCGTTTTTCTTGTTCTTGTTTGGGCTAAAAGGGTTACAAATTCATCAAAATGGTCTCGCGGTAGTCTAGATGGCGAAGGAACTTACAAAATAAAATTGAGCTAAAAAATAGCCTTCTGACAATGGCATTGTCATTAAATAATTGAATTTGAAAGTAGGCCTAGAAGGCTAGGTAATCTGGGCTACACTATACTTGGCCTTTGCTTGTACATGCATTGTCACTGTTGATCACTGAGGACTCCATGAGGTGACCTAGGTGTTAAATCCTTTTATTATTTTCTGCAATTCATAGCACCTTCTACTATTTCAATATAACTAAGTAGGCTATATATAGGCCTATATTGATATGCTATAGATTCAGTATCTTTAGTGGGAAATAATATTGAATAGGCCTAGGTTAGATGAGAACAGTATGGTCAACTTTCCCCTTTTACCTCTATTCATGCAATTTAGTGACCTGTCCTGAGTGCAAGCGTAAGACGTAGGTCTACATATAACATAGGCCGTTTAGGTTTCACACATATTGGTGCTACAGGTATCAAATTGATATATTTGAAATTAGAAATGAGTAGGCCTACTTACAGACTGGCTTCTCGTGCAGTACTCAGGGTGCAGTACTTCTGTACACAGACCTGTGTGGCTATGTAAGGCACCATGGTGCGAAAAAAGCCCCCCAGCAGATAATTCCAGGCGTTGGCGTGCTCCAGTGGGTTAAGGTTGAAACTAAAATCATAACCAACCTTTTTAAAACTTTAATTTCATTCAAATATTTTACTCATCTATTTTCAGTGAAATGTCCATGTATAAAATCGAATATAATAGTATAAAAAGTCTCTCTCTAATGAATTAAAATTCACTTTCATTTGCCAAATTTGAAAGCGAAAAATGTTAATCTTGCCGATTTAAAACTTCCTTCTTTAAATATCTGACAATGCTCTTTCTTACTTGCTAAGATCCCACCTGCCGCCCTTCTTGGCGATTTCCATGGCTTTACCGATGCCACCCACTTTATTGGCGCCGCATGCAAGCAGAGCTATCAGGCCCACGAGCATGATGAACAACTGCAGCGTATCAGCCCATACCTCAGCCTTGATGCCACCCTGTGGGAAGGCAAACACGCGAGTGACATATATATTTATTATTATACCATACTAAAATTCACTAAATTAAAATCAGCTCTGCCGTATATGTTATATACCGTAAAAACTTAGATTTCAACCTATTTTTTTATTATAGATAATATTATAGGCATATCATTATATGGTGCATATAGTATAGGCCACAAATTACTCAACGTATCCTTCATGGATACTGTCATACAAAGGCAGCCAATAGTAACTGCTTACTTGGGAAACCATTGATACTGTCATACAAAGGCAGCCAATAGTAACTGCTTACTTGGGAAACCATGGATACTGTCATACAAAGGCAGCCAATAGTAACTGCTTACTTGGGAAACCATGGATACTGTCATACAAAGGCAGCCAATAGTAACTGCTTACTTGGGAAACCATGGATACTGTCATACAAAGGCAGCCAATAGTAACTGCTTACTTGTATAGTAAGCAGTAACTGCTGTTTATTCTTGACTGCATACACCCTTTTACTTAATGAATTCTATGGAATAATAATAATACCAATGTTGTATAGAATGTGCATATTCCTCCAACTCCAATAATGGCCACCCACACAGGCATTCCACTGACTGAAAAGGAACATCATGAAATTATAGCAAAAAAAACGGATAGAATCAAAATGAAACTGTAACTAATCCAATGGCTGAGGGGGGTCCTGTGTGCATTTTTAGGTCCCCTAAGTTTCTGTTAAAATCCGTTTAGAGAACCACCCCAGAAGTGAAAAAAACTTGGGTAGACATGCTGGATTATTTTAGCAACGATTTTCAAAATGGCCGCCAGAAGTCATTCTGAAAAACCTATATGTCAATATGTTTTGCACCAGTTGGCCAATTTTGATGATCAAAATGTCCAGTAGGGGGGTATTCAGGGTGCTGAATTGATTGGAAATGGTTTTAATATGACCTGATGTAAGGATCATGCGAAATTCAAAATGGCCGCCATTTTTACTTGAGCAAATTATATTTTTATTCATGCTGATTTATAATTGACATAGGTCGTCCATGGGCCAGAATTGGTCACCATGCACCCCCCCCCCCCACCACTCTTCGTTTTGATCAGGAGCTTCCTGGCAATGTTGTTAGCAATGCTACGAGGAATAACTTCGAGGCGCGATATGGGTTTAGGCCACTTTTTCAAATGGCCGCCATGAGAATCTAATTTGTGCAATATTTCCACTTCTAAATGACATATAATCATAATTTGATGGCAACTGGTAAAAATCATTTTATGATAAAATCTGAATGGTTATATTAAAAACAAAATTTGTTGACATGTTAAAATGTTATAGTAAATAAGACAGGTATGGTTATAATGGATAGCTTTGTGTCTCAGTTATCGTACAGAAATATTTAATATTGATATCCTAAGTTGCTATTTTACCAATATATCAAGTTCTAATTGACATAGAATCACAATTCTAGTGTCTACACCTATGTCTTATGGGATCAAACCCGAAAATAGCCCACATAACTATATTATTTTTATAAAATCACAATGTCTATACATTGTATATAGAAAACCAAATTATTTTACTGACATTGTATAAACAATTATTATAGGACTGAGTACATGCATGGTTATTGAATATTGTTTTTTGTTTCTGAACTTGTACATTGCGTGCTGTTACCTGCCTAAAATCCAGAAATGAGTATAGATATATTGGGCCTCGAGTTGCAATTGGTATAGAATCACAATTCTGGTGTCCACACCTATGTTTTCTGGGTTAATGATTCGAATGAAAAAAAACATACTGGAACATTGGCGGATTTGAATTCAAGATTAAATTAAATTCAAGATGACCACCTCACGAAATGTTCTTTGTTATTGTATTGAAGACATCCACATGGTTAGAAAGCACTCCTTCGTGTATTTGAACATGTATATGTTACTCCCTTACCAACCTGTCATAAAAAATTGAGTCGTGATACCCAATGTTCACAATCTAATGAGGGCATCAATTAGCATAGCTCCTGAGATTACATGGAGACGGACTCTTTATTAGAGTAGTGTTTCAAATAGACATATATTGCACACATCGCAGGTTTTATTTAAAGAAAAACAGGGATATATGCACACCTCCATATAACCATCTGATATTTAGTACATTACATGTGTAGCAGGGCACAAGCGCATAGTGCAACAGTGAACTCAAATCCACATCTGTGTATGATGCACTTCTCTTTAATGATTATGATGGCCCAACATCCTATTTTCCGCAATTATTTGATTCTCAGCTTTCACAAATTGTTAAACGTATGCCAACCCGTTTTGTTGTAGTGTGTAAACAGTTGCGATAGTGAGTATTGTGCTTTGAATTCCTTCGCTAGCTCAATCATACTGTTAAATTTACGTTCTGTTGTCTGTTCTTGTGTGCTGAATATTATTTTAGTTTTCTTATGGTGTACATTCAACAGACAAAGGAATCATAAGTAACTATTATGAATATTCAGATATCCATACTCTTTTTCTTGGGTAAATTTACAATAAATGTTAACCTGTGTTACTGAGTTTTTTTTTGTTACAGAGTAAGTAGCTGCAAAATATTTTGTTTGGTGTGTAGTAACTCATAAGATATATCTTGTGAAAAAATATTCTATATAGCCAAAAGACGCTGATCAGCTACATATCTTTTGTAGTTGATGGTAATCATATTGAACGAAAAACAGGATTGCCAGAGGGGAGGGGTGAATTAGTATGAGTGCACTGGACAAAGACTTCACAGCACAATATTCTACAGCACTCGCAGATTACCATATGTTCATATACTGTGACACCACCAGTGCATTGAAATGTCAAAACTGCTTCAGCACATTGTTCTATTTATCAGATGGAAGAGTGTGCATATTTCTGTAATCATGCATGTATGTAATCATTCTTGCTGTAGTTAAATTAGACGCCCTTTCACCAAAAGACTCCTTGGTTCACAGAGAGCTATTTTTGCCCCACCCCACATGTTGTAACATAGGATAACTGGAGACATGGATCATTTTGATTTCGAACATGTAGTCCAGGAGCACGAATTTGAAAATTTGGTTTCGTTCAACACCAAAAGTAACCAAGGTTTGACTAGCTGGGATGATGGTATGGACATTCTAGAACAACACCAGGTAGTGTGTACAATGAAATGATGGTATCAACAAATATTTATGGGCAATTTTAAGGAAGGGGGTGTATTGATGGAACCACCTCAAAAATTGGAATATGTATACATAATTTTCAATATCTTTGTCAATACGCAATCAATTTTAAAGATTCAAGCATCATAATGGTTTTAAAGGTTTATGTCTATGTAAAAAAACATTACAACAATGTTTAAGTTATGAAGGTCAATGAAGGTCACAACTTGTACCACAGCGATCTTAGCAGAAGTTTTTTGTTTTTACGCTATATGTACTTTAGTATCATTTCTTGAGCAATACAATTAACCAAGGTTGGACTTGATAGAATTATAGTATATACCCTCTACAATAATTACAGCTAGAACATAGCAAAACTGTGGGTCAATATTTTTGTGAGGCTTTTTTCAATGTGGGGTGTATCATATGTCATAATATTTAACATTGAATACGAGTGCCAAAATTGGCAATATATTTGTCAAAAATCATTCAATTGTAAATATTTTGTCACTAAAACGTAAGACGTTTAACAAGCTATATACATAAGGGTATAAAACAGCAAAATGTATTAGGTTTTAAAAGTCATTAAAGGTCAAATCTGCATACGATGTGTTTTTTTTTGTTTTTTTTACATAATGGTGTTTCTATTTTCATGTTACTTGTTAGAGACCAGAACTAACCAAGGTTTGACATTTGATTGTACACACTACCTGGGGTTGTTCTAGAAGGCTCACACTACAATCCCATCAACTCAAACCTTGGTTACTTTTGGTGTTGACATGAATCCGTTTTTAAGCGTCTTTTAGGAATTCGCTCCTGAACTAATGCCTCTATATTTGTAACACCAATAATTCATTTGCACATTTTTTGGTTTTCACACAAATGGAATGATAGGGACATATTATACGATATCCAATGTTAGCTATACATGACAGTTTAAATACACGAAGTGATGTTTTGCTAACTATGCATGTCTTCAGTACACGAGATAATGGCCCAGCTAAATTTCCATCATAGGATATTATTACGTATTTTTGGACGATAACTGCATAAAATAGAAGCTCACAGACAAAAAGATATCTTTTATAACCATACCTGTCCTCATTACTATACCATTTTATTATTTTTATAGAATGTTAGCAAATATAATTTGGTTCTCAATATAGACATCGTGATTTTGTCATAAAAATATTTTTTACTGGCAGCCATCTTGGATTTTCCCGAATTCGCAACATAGGAATGACCCAATCTTTCTATAAATGGTTTCATTTGATTCTTTGACCATGAAAACATATGTGTAGACACCAAAATTATGATTCTATGTAAATTAGAACTGGAGATATTGTCCAAATTAGATTTTTGTTGCGCCATGCAATTTTGAAATATGGCCGAAACCCATATCATGCCCTAATTTTTTTCTGGTAACATCGTTAATAATATTTATAGGAGTCCCTTGATCAAAATGGTACCACTCGTGGAGAGTAGTGGGGGTGCACGAGGACCAATTCTGGCACATGGACTACTACCTGTGGCAATTATAAATCAAGATTAAAATAAAAATAAACTTTGATGAAGCAGAATGGCGGCCATTTTGATTTTTGCATGATCTTTATTTCAGGTCATTTCAAAACCTCTTCCAATCGACTCAGCACCCTAAAAAACCTCATACTAGACATTTTGATCATCCAAATTGGCCAACTGGTGCAAAAGATATAGACATATAGGTTTTTCAGAATAGCTTCCGGCGGCCATTTTGAAAATCGTTTTCCTGAGTTGCTACCTTGATCCAGCATGTCTACCCAAGTTTTTTTTACTCCTGGGGTGGTCCCCTAAACGAATTTTTATAGAAACTTAGGGGACCTAAAAATGCACACAGGACCCCCCCTCAGCAAGAGGACTAAGCACATGAGTTTATCATATTATGTTAAATAAAATATTGTATATAACAAAACATAGCAAGTAATATGATAATCTTGATTTCCAGTGACACATGAATACATCAAAACTGATCTACAATCATGATATTGATTGACAGTTTTAAAATTTATTCAGGTGAAGATCTGAACTACTGTCCTGATGTACTATCATAAAGCACATCATAACATGACTTGATTTTAAGCGTGCAAGCATTTTTAATTATTTATGGATGGTAAAAGCGTGTGAAATGTCAGATTTAAAAATGACAAGAATTAATTCATCATTAAAGAATTACAGAAAGTAATATTTCATGATTTGATGCATGTCGTCATCAGTTTGATTAATATCAGCAAATTGAGTCAGACATTCAGAAAACAATATTTTTTAAATAAGAGAGTAAAATGCGCTCTAAATATTCATCCACGTCAGGTTAGCATGTGTGCGTGCATTATTTATTAAGATGAGGTACCTTGACTTAGAGCCAGTGACGGTGCGTACAGCACTATACCCATCCATATCATCTGTGAAAGAAAAACACAGTATACAAGTTATGAATGACCTCGTTATGATTGTCTTCTAGCATGTATAATGTTGTATGTAATGTAGCAGTGTGAGTGATACGTACATCACTATGCCTGCTGGTAAGCGATAACATAATTCTCCTGTTGTGTTAGTCAAATTAGAAAGTCAGCTACTATAGAATTATGATAAATAAGTTTTTTGATTCAAAATGGCATAACCCTTTCACAAGGTACACTTTTGTGGACCTTGTACTAGTGCATTCAACAAACAAAACTTGACCTTGATGTTAAAAGGGCTAAAGTAGTGGTCCACTCTCAGTCTGCATCAGGGGTGGGGGGGGGGGGAGACGATCTTTAAAAATTAACCTGATACTTACTTAACCCTTTCAAGCCTGAATTTACCATTGTTATATTCATCCACTATAAGCCGCGATTTGCTATCGCAATTCTCGACTTGCAGTGGATGAAGATGATTGGAAGTGGGTGAAAAATTAAAGAAAACTGTCATGTATTGGAAAATCAATTTCATGGAAAATTTCATTCAAAAACCCCTAGTTGTAGGAAAATTAAATCTGTTTACAGAGATGTAAAATTATACCTTAGTGCATCGTGAGGGCTTAAAGGGTTAACCAGTACATTCGTGTACTGAATTTACAGGTTAACTCGAATTCTGGAAACCTAACTTTAAATCTGAGAACACGGCCCAAAGTTATGGGTTTACTCGAAAAGCACCGAAAAGGACAGAGATAAGCCTGTTGATCTTACTCCCCTGAGAGTGAAGGCATTTAACCCTCTAACTATTTTGCCAATACATGGCAATTTTCTTCAATTTTTCACTCCCTTCAAGTCATCCTTATCCACTACAAGTCGTGAATTGCGACAGCAATTCGAGGCTTGTAGTGGGAGAAGATGACAATGGTAAAAATAGGCTTGAAAGGGTTAAATTAAGCTGATACGGCAAAAAATAAATAGTTTACATGGATAATTGTCAACGTATGGTTAGTGTCATCTTACCACAGTCATTATTTGTATTATGGCAGCCATCCTTCTCATGTATTTATTGTATCTGCTCTCCAGGTACTGTGGAAACATAAACATATACAGCGCCATTAAGTATAGGATAAAGCCCGAGGAGCTCTACATTCTTAGCTGTGGAAAAGGCCAAGGCCGAAGGCCGTGGCCTTTTCCACAGCTAAGAATGTAGAGCTCCGAGGATTTAAACTGACTTAAAACACATCCGACTATAATGAGGACCCCTCATAATCAATAGCTCATTCACAGTTGACTGATTATAGCACCATAGGCCTATATACCATGATAATTGATCAAACAACAACTCTCCATTCCCGGCTTAGAATGTAGTGGTCGGACAAAAAACAGCAAATAATGTAGTGGTGTGTTTTAACAACTGTACTGTTGTACAAAACCAGAAGTCTGTAAATGTAAGCAGCTTTGCATCGCGGTATTATTTAATGAATGGACAGTTAAAGGTGTACACTATATCAGCGATTGCAAATGTTTAGATGGAAAGTTAGACCAGACAATCATTGACAATACTATTACAAATATGAGAGATATATGGAGACAGAATGCATTGATGGAAAAAGCCCTTAAGCCCTAAATACCACTCATTATAAGACATTAACAGTGTAAAATATTCCAAATTAAAGTCAATTGTAATGTAATCCGTAGAATTTTTTAATGTAAAATCAGTTTAAAAAGATGGAAATTGCAAGACCATGATAAGTGTATTGAATGTGGTAACCAACACTCTATTTGACATTTGCCATGTTTACTTTATAAATGCCCTGATGTACTGTAGATTGGACTGCATTCTTGCACGTGTTACCTTTTATATAAATATTATTTCGTTACTCCTACATGGGTTGTTTCAGATATGGAACGGCGTCTATGACGTCGATCGAGCTTTGCTCTTACATATTGGCAGCTGAGTATGTTTATTTGTGAGTGTTTGCAATACTCCAGCGTCTAATCATTCAGCTATGATATTAAAAGTTTTTTTAAAATATTTAATCATTTCATCTTCTTTCCTAAATTAAATCAAGGCATTGAAAATTATATCAAATTGTTTCAGCGTCTGAATTCATATACAGTTATTGAACTTATCTATTTCTCCACTTTCGTGATACTTATGCAATTATACACAAACTGTTTTTGCATGGAGGAGTGATAAGTAAGGTATCTGTCATATTAATATATATTCCTGTAAACATGAATGCCGTGAAATACTTTTTCAATTATTGTTTTGTTTTATATGCATGCATATGAGTAGCAATATGTTGTGTGTTGTGGTGCCTCATTATGTAACCTCACCATAAAACAGTTGGTCTCAAAAAGCAAACATGATTTTGGCTTGCGAGATCAAAGAGGCATACACACCTGAACCCTATTATATTTGAATTATGTAACTACAAATTATGTGACAAGCATAGTATTCCACGTTATACTTTCAAATAATACACACGGCATACACATGACTCTCATGGGCCCTTTGTTGGGTCAGTGACGGGCCAGCGTTGCAGACGGTGGCCCAACACTGATGCGATATCGTTTTGGTGTCTTTTGTGTGCCGGACTAATCACAAGGCGGTTTGCCATGTCCTGATTTGGTGTTTGTAGCCTATACCATTTATACAACGTCAGCCCAAAGTCTTCGACGTTGGCCCCACATTTTACAAATGTCATACAAATGTTCTGTGATTACTGGGTCGTGTGGTATCATGTGATACCACATACCCGGAATACGGGAGGCACTGAAATTGTGTTGCTTCGGTGTTAGCACTGGTTAGGCCAGCGTCACAAAATTGTATTCAATATTTTTTTTATTTAATTTGTATTACTATTATTTTGGAAGTGTGCTGTTATATGGCGCTAGGTCTCACGTAACACGGCACCTGTTATCATACAAATATATGCAGCAAGTTGACTATCTAATTCATCAGAAAGATAGTATGAGGCTGAGCTACACCTGAACATTTTCACTTTGAATTTTGGTATAAAAACAAAAATATTCCCAAATATTCTCTAATCGCAATACTATTTTATGATGAGAAACAGCAGTAATTGTCTACTATTTAACCCTTTTTAGCCTGAAATTACCATTGTCATCTTCATCCACTACAAGCCGCGAATTGCTGTCGCAATTCTCGACTTGTAGTGGATGAAGATGATTTGATGTGGTTTAAAAATTAAAGAAAATTGTCATGAATTGCTAAACCAGTTTCATGGAAATTTTCATAGAAAAAACCTGAAAATTAAATTTGTTTTTCGCCCATTAATCGATGACGACCATATAGAAACTAGATCCACTGAATTCACTTGTTGTGACTTAGCGACTTTTCCCACTGTGAAATGCCCTCCTATGGCAATTGAGGGACGCCTATTCACACTATTAAATTAACCCTTTCAAGCCTGGATTTACCATTGTCATCTTCATCCACTTCAAGCCGCAATTCTCGATTTGTAGTGGATGAAGATGACTTGAAGTGGGTGAATAGGTAAAAAAATTGTCATGTATTGGTAAAACAGTTTCAAGGAAATTTTCCTTCTAAAACCCTTAGTTGTAGTGAAATCAACTGTGTTTTCAGGAATTTAAAATGAGGGCCTAAAGGGTCAAATATAAATTTTTAAGGCCTAATGACAACCTGGTTAACGATTTTTTACCGATAACGTATGTACCTGGTCAGATAGAGGCATGTATGTGTCACTCCTGCTTGTGTAATCGTGGTATTCCACGTTGAAGCATATTATATACATGTATACATCTTCTAATTTTATGATTATTGTTTCTGGGCTAGCATATGCATATTGCCTGTTCTCATATTGTACTACTTGTTTATTAAACATAATACATTCACATGCACTGTGTATGGCGAATAAATAAATAAATACATCAATAATGGATATTTAATTTCTATAAATCGCTCTGACAGTTCAAAACACATCATCATATCTTAACGCCAACTATTATGTTCCCCATATTCTGATATATTGTATTCTCACCTCAAAAACGCTGAGCAATCTGATTCTCTGGTAGAAAGGCGCGAAGATCTGAGCGATAAAAGGCAGTACGAGGACGTAGCCCAAAATTAGAAAAATATAGAGGCCGCCAAAGCTGTAGACCTCTACAGGGTCTCCAAGGAATGAGATTCCGGACATGATGCTGACATACACCGACACAGACACCGGCAGAACGTGCATCTTTCTCCCTCCGACCAGAAACTCCTCAACAGAGGACTTGTTCCTGTCTTTGATGCCGTGGTAAATTCCAAATCCGCATGATAGCAACATCATTCCTAGAAATACGACGTAGTCTGCCCAGTGGAACAGATTCATGGTGATCAGTGTGTCAAATTATCCTCTGATTGAAGCTCAAGTAGAACTGGTTGAGGAAGGTATATCTTAAACTCCACACAATTGATGTCCACGTTACCAGTCTAACATTATTTTATGACCAGTTTTCAAAAATAAAAATATGCTTAAAATCTTCAAATGTTAGTAATGTTCGTGATGACACAAATTTAACAAAGCAAGACACAACTTGAAATAACGTAAAGTTAAAGTCAATCGTCCATACCCCTAAAAACCTTGCCTACTATATATCCATGTAGGTGAGATAGGAGTAGACCAGATGGCGAGTGTTGACGATTTGTAAATTAGAATTTTAGTTAGAGCAAGGATCACGGTGTGAGAAATGTGATTCCTCAGCAGACTCATTCCACATTAACAGTCTCTATGTGTCTTTTTGACACTTGTGTAACCACTTTTTAAAATCTGTGTCGATTTGGTGACTTTAATTTCACAAATTTTCAGTCGATTGAAGCTACCGCCATGCACCACTTCGGGTGGCGGAAAATCAATAGGCTATTTATATATAAATATCCGAATAAGGTCAAAGTTTAGTTTGACCAATTATTTCGCCTTTGTGCAGAATATATCACGAAATGAACGGATCAATTCTATATGGTGGTGATTGGTGTGTGGACTCCTCTGTAGACATGCCAGCATGTGTAGCATCTTTAGATACAAGCGGCTGATCTATTCTGGAGGAGGAGCAGCGTGTAAGGTAATTATCGTCAATTGATACCATGCAGTCTGTTAGTCCTTCTGTTTTTATATTTAAGTGTTTTTTACGAGTGGTATTTTTGCAGAGCGCGCCTTGTACGTCTCTTGTCTCGAGGATCAGGTTTGACGTTTGTCGCTAAGGAGGCAATGAAAAGAGCCTAAACAACTGAATATTACGTCGGCTGAACTTGAATGTCGCTGATTTGGATGTCACCAGAGATGTGATGTGTTGTGGCATGTTCTCTCAAGCAATCAAACTTAAGTGACACCGTCCCAAGTGATACCAGCTCTTCCAAGACAAACATTGTAGAGATGTTCCGCGGGGGTTTCTAAGCGGACACATACTGTTAGTCCTGTAATCATAAGCTGTCTAAATGCTAAACAAACACCGGTTGATAGCTTACGCACAAAGCTTCCGCTTTATTTGTGACGCATTCCTAATTGTCCGGCCAATATTGACCTGTGTCCTCAGTTCGTGGCTTCGTTCATATAAAGCTGGATTTGCTGGCGCAAATATCAAGCTTCAAATGACGAGAAATATTGTATTTATTGAAAATATACATGCCCTAAATTGAATGATGTGATTAACCCTTTCAAGCCTGAAATTACCATTGTCATCTTCATCCACTACAAGCCGCGAATTGCTGTCGCAATTCTCGACTTGCAGTGGTTGAAGATTATTTGATGTGGTTTAAAAATTAAAGAAAATTGTCATGTATTGGTAAACCAATTTTATGGAAATTTTTATTATAAAACCCTTAGTTGTTGGAAAATTAGGTCCGTTTACAGGGATGTAATATGATGTTTTAGTGCCTCGTGAGGGCTTAAAGGGTTAACATAAAATTACCACAAAATATTGTATCAATGTCGGAGGAATTTTGGTTTGAAACTTCAAATACATGCGGTCCTAGCAGTTTGTTATCAGGTGACGGCCTAATCCAGAATAATTTGTATGTGTGCTAGCAAGTGGTTATCAGGGGCCTAATCCAGAATGATATATGTGTGCTAGCAGGTGGCCTAATCCAGTGCCTGAATCAGAATGGTGAACTGGCGTCAAGCATGTGTGTTTTTCAGGGTCTGTGTTTGTCGTACATCTGAGAGGTCTGCTGACAAACATGTGTCTTGGTCAAATAAATAGATTTTGTCTTGGGATATACGAAAATAAAAATCATTTACTTTGTTATCGGAATTACGCAGCAATTCACGTATCAAATTGAATGAAAATGAAAATCACCTGTGGGTCAGGGGAGTACCACACCTATGAGAATCACCTGTGGGTCAGGGGAGTACCACACCTAATGAGATTCACCTGTGGGTCAGGGGAGTACCACACCTAATGAGAGTCACCTGTTGGTCAGGGGAGTACCACAACTAATGAGATTCACCTGTGGGTCAGGGGAGTACCACACCTAATGAGAGTCACCTGTGGGTCAGGGGAGTACCACACCTATGAGAATCACCTGTGGGTCAGGGGAATACCACACCTAATGAGAATCACCTGTGGGTCAGGGGAGTACCACACCTAATGAGATTCACCTGTGGGTCAGGGGAGTACCACACCTAATGAGAGTCACCTGTGGGTCAGGGGAGTACCACACCTATGAGAATCACCTGTGGGTCAGGGGAATACCACACCTAATGAGATTCAGCTGTGGGTCAGGGGAGTACCACACATAATGAGAATCACCTGTGGGTCAGGGGAGTATCACACCTAATGAGAAACACCTGTGGGTCAGGGGAGTACCACACATAATGAGAATCACCTGTGGGTTAGGGGGGTACCACACTTAATGTGAATCACCTGTGGGCCAGGGGAGTACCACACCTAATGAGAATTACCTGTGGGTTAGGTGAGTACCACACTTAATGAGAATCACCTGTGGGTCAGGGGGAGTACCACACCTAATGAGAATCACCTGTGGGTCAGGGGAGTACCACACCTAATGAGAATCACCTGTGGGTCAGGGGAGTACCACAACTAATGAGAATTACCTGTGGGTCGGGTGAGTACCACACTTAATGAGAATCACATGTGGTTCAGGGGAGTACCACACCTAATGAGAATCACCTGTGGGTCAGGGGGAGTACCACACCTAATGAGAATCACCTGTGGGTCAGGGGAGTACCACACCTAATGAGAATCACCTGTGGGTCAGGGGAGTACCACAACTAATGAGAATTACCTGTGGGTCAGGTGAGTACCACACTTAATGAGAATCACATGTGGTTCAGGGGAGTACCACACCTAATGAGAATCACCTGTGGGTCAGGGGAGTACCACAACTAATGAGAATCACCTGTGGTTCAGGGGAGTACCACACCTAATGAGAGTCACCTGTGGGTCAGGGGGGGGGGGGTACCACACCTAATGAGAATCACCTGTGGTTCAGGGGAGTACCACACCTAATGAGAGTCACCTGTGGGTCAGGGGGGGGGGAGTACCACACCTAATGAGAATCACCTGTGGGTCAGGGGAGTACCACACCTAATGAGAATCACCTGTGGGTCAGGGGAGTACCACAACTAATGAGAATCACCTGTGGTTCAGGGGAGTACCACACCTAATGAGAGTCACCTGTGGGTCAGGGGGGGGGGGGTACCACACATAATGAGAATCACCTGTGGGTCAGGGGGGGTACCACACCTAATGAGAATCACCTGTGGGTAAGGGGAGTACCACACCTAATGAGAATCACCTGTGGATCAGGGGAGTACCACACATAATTATATCGCTTCGCTATAGACGGAAAGCCTAACAAGCTTGGACAGAAGACAAATTTGCTTACCAAAAAGTGAAATAATCAAAAGCGTACTGGAAAGCTGTTAAATCCACGCCCAAAATAAAAATAAAATCAACAATTCGAAGGTTTAGAATCGTAATGACAAAGCAAATTTATTAAATTCATACCTTGTTAAGAACTATGTTATTGATCCAGGCTCAAAACTTCCGACTTCACCTCAATTAAGATTTGAAACAGATTGACGATTATAAAGGACCATACATTATGAAAAAGCTTCGTGAGCAGGTATATTTTTAAACAGATTTAAAAAAAACAGAGGCCTGAAGTCCTATATCATCTCCCGCTAACATTAGGTTAGAGTATTCACAAAGTCGACTTATGTTGACCATTTTAAATTTCAGTAAAATCAACTGCACATTCCCAGATGGTGGGTAATGTGATTGTAAAATGTGAATTATTACTTACTTCAATTTTTCAGTTTTTGCACCGCCAAAAAAATAGTTTATCCATGGCGGCCATTTTGAATTTTAGTAAAGTAAAAAAAAATACCTGCATATCTCCATATTGTGGAGAATGTGATAGAAAATGTGAATAATTCCTGACTTTAAGTCTCGGAGTTTTTGTGCCTACAAAAAAAATTGTTGGGGTTGACCTCTGGCGGCCATTTTGAATTTTGAATCTTGCCCATCCCCATGTTGCTGGGAATGCGATGTTAAAATTTATAAAAATTGACCAAATTTTTTTTTGAGCTGTGCGCACCCCCCCCCCTTCCTCTACCCCCCCCCCCAAAAAAAAAAATCGAGTTGATCTGTGGCGGCCACTTCAAATTTCAGTAAAACCTGGAAAAAGTCACCTGCACATCTACATATCGTGGGGAATGTGCTAGTAAAATTTGAATAATTTCTGACTTTAAGTTTTAGATTTTTTGCGCGCGCAACAAGTTTTTAAATATTGAATTTTGATAGCATGTCCAAAAAATCACTTGCACATCTCCATGTTGCTAGGAATGTCATGATAACGTGCGACCTATCCTTGAAAGTGGAGATGGTCATAATAAGACTAACTACAGGCCGATATCTTTACCTTGAAATATATCAAAAATACTTGGATAGGATTGTCTTTAATAAGGAATATTAAACCTGTGGTTACATATGAGAACCGCATACGCGGGGCAGTGCTCAGCTCTGCTCTTCAAAGTCAAAAGGCAGTAGCACGCTGAGTTTAAAACATATATATTAAAAAAACAACGGCAGGTTACAGGCAGATACGGGCCGCAAAACTACTAAAACAGACTTGATTCTGCCTACATGGGCAGTATCAGGCTGAGACCTTTGTACTGGCCTAGACTGGCGCAATTATCAACCCAACAGGTGCACAAGCATAAATATTATAACATAGTGTCCCAAAAGAGCCTAATTAGACGCAATATTATTACCACCTAGCTGACTGTTGTTTGATTTATTAGCCATAGATGTCGCTCAAGTATATGGTCTCACTGTGATTTAAGAGCCAGCTCTCAATGCGGCACTCGATATGATCTTGGTTCATGACTTTTGGTCAGGGCCCTGGTCATGGCTGTGACTTCATTGTGGAATTGTCATAGGTCACTTTAAATTATAGAACCCCAGTGTCCCGCAAATACTCAACAGTTATGGCTTCAATATATTAATGAAAACAGTATTTTAAGTCTGAGAAGCTCAGGTTTGAAGCTCAATGACAGTGCAATAAATATGCTTGTTGAGCTAATCCAGTTAATACATAATAACCTTGACAATCATCAGGAATGATATGTCTTCCATTTAGACCTGTCAAAAGCATTTGACCGTGTCTGGCATAAAGGACTTGTCTTTAAACTGAAACAGCTTGGCAATAAAGGAACATTACTTCACTGGATTGAATCATATTTGGTCGATAGGGCTCTATATTGAGACCATTGCTATTTTTGGTGTACACAAATGATATTACTGTTGACATAACTAGTGACATGAGGTTATTTGCTGACGACGCTACTGTGGTTAAATTTAGTACTGATAGGGAAAGAATATCGAACAAAAAGATAAACTTGTTATTGCAATTTTTACAAAAAAAATCAAGAAGAGCTAAAAAAACAAATAGTCTTAGAATATGGAAATATATTTTAAATATAAATAGTCTTAGAATATGGAAATATATTTTAAATACCATAGTTTTTCTTAAAAATATTTGAAAACTCTAGATAAAGTACAATATCGTGCAGCTCTTGCTTGTATTAAAAGTTGGGATAGGATTGTTTACAAACGAGACGCAATATTTTAAAAATGTGCATGAATTATAAAGTTGTTACAAAAAGGGCCCCTAATTATTTAAATGTTTTACTCTCGAGATATACCCAAACAGTTAGGAACATATGAACACTTTTCGGAGGCCTTATGGTGGCCAAATGTAATACGCAAAGTTGTAAAAATAGCTTTATTCCAACATATGTGGCTGGAACAAAAAACACCTGTTTTAAAAGAGATACAAAAATATCCTGTTTTTTGAAAAACTGAAGACCCTTTTTTAAGGTAAATCACCTAGACACTCAGCTGGTATAGGCTTATGTTATGGTCAGGGATCTTTTGACCATTGCCGACTTTGTATGAGACTTAGTGTTTTTCCTACAACTTGATCCCAGAATGGAAATGTAATGCCTGTACATGTAACGAAACGGTTCGTTAGTTCACGATCATTTTATTGAGAGAGCTCGCTAGAATTGTTCTACCACTCAGCATAATGAAAAAAAGAATAATTGATGTAATATTAGATAAATTTGTAAATAAAAGATATTCAGGACGTGTTTTTTTTAAATGTGGTGTCTCTTTCTCCCCGTTTTAAAAACGCGAAACATTATTGTTGCTAACGTAGGCTGACCTAGTGATCACATTACATTCGCAGGTGTTGTTTTGGTGTTGGGTCAGCCTTGCAGACGGTGGTTTAGCATTGACGTGATATTGGGTGTGTCTCGTGTATATAAAAATACACCGGTGACGTCAATCTATTGGCAAAACAGTAGATTCGGATCTACGGATCTACTGTTATTTTAGGACGGACACAATATACAGGTTTCAACATGCCACTGCATAACTGCATCACTAATGTTTCATTTTTTACCATGCTAACTACAAATTGTAATTACATTTTGTCTATATCAAACCTTGAGATGTACTTATTTTGTGTATTTTAAGTCGAAGAAAGAACTCAATTACGATAGATACGTAGATCTGAATATACTCGGAGCTGCGCGCCTCGTACATTCGGATCTACGAATTTATCGAATTTCGTTCTTTCTCCTGGACATATTTATTGTTTATTCGACAGATAGGGATTTGGTGTTGGGCCAGCATCGTAGATGATGGCCAACATCGGATCACTATTGGCTCGGTGCCTCGTATCTGTTGGATAATAGTATATTTTCTTGTAAACACGTTGGCCCTCATGTTGGCAGTTTTCTGGTGGCAGGATCTGTCCAGCAAACATGATTTTCATGTTTGCTAGGGTGCAGTGTAGATACGATACGGAAGGCGACACCAAATTACCGGCCAGCTCTGACCATGTGCTGTTAAGTACTGGACCACCATATTCGATCAGTTTTGAATCAGCATGGGGTCGATGTCCGGTATTGGCGCGGGGTTGAAGTTTGAAAAAATCCCATTGAAAAACATTAGCAAATTAGCTGGAAATAAAACAGCAATATCTCGAGAACGGTGCGTCTGAGGCTAAAAAGGAGTAAAATTTAGGCCCTTTATATGAACATTTTATAGGGCTATTATTATATAGATTATTTAGGACACCACTTCACCTTTATAAGACTATTATTATATAGGACACCACTTAGGGGCGGTTCCACTATAGTACAATAAAATCCCCTATTGTCAACCGCTTGCCGAGACCTTGGGGAAATTCCATTGAAAGAGATTATAAAACAGATTGCATTATAAAAAGTGAAACTGAAATATCTCTGTCTGAGGCAGAAAGGGAGTGGAATTTGGACAAGTACAAGCTACTTTCCAAACAGAATCCAAAATGGTTGACACAATCTAAAATGGCCGACAAAATTAAAAATGGCCGGTGTGTCAAAAATTATCCAGTCAAAGCAGGTAAAATCCCTATTATCGTCCAGCCAGGCTCTCCATTCCAACTATCCAAACTCATTTCGTAATCTAGTTTGTATTGTATCGCCATTATTCAATATATTATTTTTATTTGAGGTTAAATCTTGTGGCTTTGTAGCTGTATGTTTCCTGAATAAAATTGAGTTACATAAAAATAATAACGACCATAACGACTGTTGTAATTTGTATATAAACAATGCGAGCTGCATTGTAAAGTCACTATTTCTCCTGTAAATGAAATGTCACGCGGCGTCATCCAGTCACTTTATCATGTTTATATCGTCAAACGAAATGACGAGGATACATTTTTTGGTGTACTTGAATTTTTCATAGCACACTTCTATATTTTACTGTGCAGTAATATGCCTGTAATTATATTCATTTAAAACGTGAGTTACAGCCTGAATTTACCATTGTCATCTTCATCCACTACAAGCCGCGAATGGCTATCGCAATTCTCGACTTGTAGTGGATGAAGATGATTTGAAGTGGTTTTAAAATTAAAGAAAATTGCTATGTATTGGTAAGCCAGTTTCGTGGGAATATTCGTTCTAAAACCCATTGTTGTAGGGAAATTAAGTCTGTTTTCAGGGATGTAAAATGATGCTTTAATGCATCGTGCGGGCTTAACCCTTAGAGCGCGGGGATCAACTTCAGTCGTCAAAATCTGACGTCTGTAGACGCGACTAAAGTCGATTCCCGCACTGTAAAAGTAAAAAATATTTGTAATGGCCGTAGACCCTTATCATAGGTATTCAAATGAATCGGAAGGACCTAACTAAGACAGTTATGATGATTTTAAATTAAAAAAAACACACTTTGGCCTCCAAGGTTTTTATAAAAGAATTAAACGCTTTAAGGTTAAAGGGTTAGAACGTGAGTTACTCACTTCAAAAGCACTGAGCAGATTCATTCTCTGAAAGAAGGGAGCAAAGATCTGGGCGATGATGGGATAGACTAGAGCGGCACCCAAGATGAGGAAGGTGTAGAGGCCACCGAAGTTGTAGACTTCCACGGGATCCCCCAGGAAGGCTATGGCTGACATGATGCTGACAAACAGAGACACGGACACGGGCAGAACGTGCATGGATCTGCCCCCGACCAGGAACTCCTCCACGGACGACTTCTTCCTGTCCTTGATCCCGTAGAACACGCCGACTCCGGCGGACACGGTCAGCATCCCGACAAACACCACGTAATCCGCCCAGTGGAAGCGATCCATGGTCAGCAGTGGTGAGATTATCCAAAATTTGTGGTCAAATTTTCTTGAAACTTTTTTTTTCCACAATTTCCTGGCTGTCTAATTGGCCTTCAAACATCCGAAATTTAGTGCCAATTTTTTTCTCCAAAAAAGTATATTTTTACAATCTCGAGACTGTATCGTCAGCTTTGAATTGAAACTCGTGATCAAAAAATATGTTATCACTATCTCCCGGCTGTCTATTTGGCTGTCAAACCAGATTTGTAATCGAGGCCATCTTTAGAAATGTTTTACTTCGCCTCATTCAGTTTACAGTCACGAAACACACACGTCACATCAATCATCTTTGCTGTAAAATATCCATTCAATTGACGTTGTTTTGTTATTTTCAACTAACAAACGTGACAATGTTTGAGTAGACGATCAGAACGATTGAATAATAAAAACAGCAGGAGAATCTCTGATCTCAATTCCCTCGCATGACTCCGGGTCCAAGTGTCTGCCTGAACAAGTTACCAAGCGTTGCATCTGTTGGAATGGGTTGCGCTTTTTGTGGGAGGGAAGGATGGAGAAGGGGTTCGCGGTGACAGTTGACTCCGGTGTTGTGTTGGACCAACTTTGTCCGGGATTTGCACGCTAATTGAAGACAGGCGGTCCCAGTCAATGACATCTCTCCCGGTCTGGGATTCCCATCTGTGTTTGTCGTTGGGAAAACAAGCCCCCCGTAGATTCGCACCCTGTTATAAGACTTTACGTCGTGTATTTTCTCTTCAAACACTTACGGTGCTGACTGTTGACTACATATTCACTGAGTTTAGCACGTGCCAAATTAAAATTAATCCCCCCCTAGAGATATTATTAACCCTTTAACCGCTGGTGCCGCATATATTTGGGTTTTCATTTTTTATTAGCACATTAAGTACCACCTTTTAAACAAGTTAAATATGAAATGTGACATCAATCAGCAATATTTGAAAACAGTTGACCTCCATTTTGTCAAATTTGAATAATTTTCACTCATTTGAAGTTGTGGATCGCGTCAGCGAGACACAACTTCAAGTGGGTGAAAATTCAGATTGAATAATTTGGCGGTGAAAGGGTATTTTACCGAGTCATCCAAGCACTTCTTGCAACCCTTAATAAGCACACAACACGCATGGCAAATATAAACTAATAAGAATTGTGAAATTACCAAAAAAGAGGTCCCCTTGGATATGAAAGGGTGCATCTGTCATTTCACAAAGTGGCAGATACACCCCAGTTATGTGTGTGATTATTGTATACGTTTATGTATGTAGGCTATACCAATACTGCCGTGCAAATTCAAACAACAGTTACTGTCTTTTACCTTTGAACTTCATCTGGGGCATAACGATATTAATTAAACCTTCAAGTTATATAATTTTAACTTTTACCCTCTGGAATTTGTGTATCGGGATGTTCGCGTGGCTAAAGAATATTTGCTCTATTTGGGAATATTGCCATTCTATTGGATTTCTGTATGCGTCAAAATATAATTGAACAGCGAATACAGACAACAAGAAAAATCCATATGTGCACATTTTTTAAAAATTTAAATATCCATCAATCGTAATTATATAGGGATCATATTTTGTACAACAGGAGCTTCACATTGGCTTTCAGTGTGTTTTTTCAGTTCAAGAAATGGATCGAAATATATAGGTCTGACTCAAAACTGCAGACCAGGAATTAAATGTCGGTGGCGTCGACTTATGACAACTCACGAATGTATTGCAGGATAAAATAACAGTGTAGCAGCTGTACAAAAATGTAGTCCCCTAAAAACATAGTGCTACCAGTTTTTAAGAGGCCACCAGGCTGATCATGACCACTGAGCTATATGTAGTTCACTGGTTATGACACCGCATTTGATCTTCCTTGTATTTAGCTATGTACGGCATGACAAACTAACACATCAGCTGTTCACACGACTCCCGCCCTCTAAGGGTTAAAAGGTCGTATCTGTGACTCGCCAGAGTAGCAGATACGACCCTTTGATGCCTTGAGACGGTATACGATCATCACTTATCTGATAAAATGCATTGGACTCCCAAAGTTTACATGCGTAGTGGTTACTCATAGGACTCGTCACCAGTGTGTGGGCTACATAACACAAAATTTGTATTAACAAAAATATTTTTTTATGAATGTCATGAACAAATAAATAAAAGGGACCGAGTTTCGTCGGTTGGTCTGTATAAAAGGACTTCAGTCCAGCAGGGTTCAGCATACAACACCATGCAGAATTAACCATACAGAACCATGCAGGGTTAACCATACAGCATCATACAACACCATACAGGGATAGCCATACAGCACCATGCAGGGTTAACCATACAGCACCATGCAGGGTTAACCATACAGCACCATACAGCACCATACAGGGTTAACCATACAGCAACATACAGCACCATACAGGGTTAACCATACAACATCATACAGGGTTAAATATACAGCACCATACAGGGTTCACCATACAGCACCATACAGCACCATACAGGGTTAACCATACAGCACAATACAGGGCTCACCATACAGCATCATACAACGATAGCCATACAGCACCATGCAGCACCATACAGGGTTCACCATACAGCACCATACAGCACCATACAGGGTTAACCATACAGCACCATACAGGGCTCACCATACAGGGCTCACCATACAGCACCATACAGGGTTAATCATACAGCACCATACAGCACCATACAGGGTTAGCCATACAGCACCATACAGCACCATACAGGGTTAACCATACAGCACCATACAGGGTTCACCATACAGCACCATACAGCACCATACAGCACCATACAGGGTTAACCATACAGCACCATACAGGGCTCACTATACAGCACCATACAGGGCTCACCATACAGCACCATACAACACCATACAGCACCATACAGGGTTCACCATACAGCACCATGCAGGGTTCACCATACAACACCATACAGGGTTCACCATACAGCACCATGCAGGGTTCACCATACAACACCATACAGGGTTCACCATACAGCACCATACAGGATTCACCATACAGCACCATACAGGGTTCACCATACAGCACCATGCAGGGTTCACCATACAACACCATACAGGGTTCACCATACAGCACCATGCAGGGTTCACCATACAACACCATACAGGGTTCACCATACAGCACCATACAGGGTTCACCATACAGCACCATACAGGGTTCACTATACAGCACCATACAGGGTTCCTTATACAACACCATACAGGGTTCACCATACAGCACCATACAGGGCTCACTAAGCAGCACCATACAGGGCTCATCATACAGCACCATACAACACCATACAGCACCATACAGGGTTCACCATACAACACCATACAGGATTCACCATACAGCACCATACAGGGCTCACTATACAGCACCATACAGGGCTCATCATACAGCACCATACAGCACCATACAGCACCATACAGGGTTCACCATACAACACCATACAGGGTTCACCATACAGCACCATACAGGGCTCACTATACAGCACCATACAGGGCTCATCATAAAACACCATACAACACCATACAGCACCATACAGGGTTCACCATACAGCACCATACAGGGCTCATTATACAGCACCATACAACACCATACAGCACCATACAGGGTTCACCATACAACACCATACAGGGTTCACCATACAGCACCATACAGGGCTCACTATACAGCACCATGCAGCACCATACAGGCTCCACCATACAACACCATGCAATGTTAACCATGCAGCACCATATAGCACCATGCATGGCTAACCACACAACACCATACAGCACCATGCATGGTTAGCCACACAACACCATACAGCACCATGCATGGTTAGCCACACAACACCATACAGCACCATGCATGGTTAGCCACACAACACCATACAGCACCATGCATGGTTAGCCACACAACACCATACAGCACCATGCATGGTTAGCCACACAACACCATGCAGCACCATGCATGGTTAGCCACACAACACCATACAGCACCATGCATGGTTAGCCACACAACACCATACAGCACCATGCATGGTTAGCCACACAACACCATGCAGCACCATGCATGGTTAGCCACACAACACCATACAGCACCATGCATGGTTAGCCACACAACACCATACAGCACCATGCATGGTTAGCCACACAACACCATACAGCACCATGCATGGTTAGCCACACAACACCATACAGCACCATGCATGGTTAGCCACACAACACCATACAGCACCATGCATGGTTAGCCACACAACACCATGCAGCACCATGCATGGTTAGCCACACAACACCATACAGCACCATGCATGGCTAACCACACAACACCATACAGCACCATGCATGGTTAGCCACACAACACCATACAGCACCATGCATGGTTAGCCACACAACACCATACAGCACCATGCATGGTTAGCCACACAACACCATACAGCACCATGCATGGTTAGCCACACAACACCATGCAGCACCATGCATGGTTAGCCACACAACACCATACAGCACCATGCATGGTTAGCCACACAACACCATACAGCACCATGCATGGTTAGCCACACAACACCATACAGCACCATGCATGGTTAGCCACACAACACCATACAGCACCATGCATGGTTAGCCACACAACACCATACAGCACCATGCATGGTTAGCCACACAACACCATACAGCACCGACCGTTACCCATACGCTATTCATTTTATTTAGGAATATGTAGAAAAATCTGTCACTTTGCAAACTGGCGAAATTTATAATTTTAACCAGGAGCTGCCATAGAACACAGTCACCATTTTGCTGTATTATATATATTTATATATATATATTTTGATGTATATGTTTAGCTTTGTTTACCCGACAGCTGCACACGCATTATCTCAGAGTGCGTCATATTTACAAGACAGGCTGTGTTTTTTGAGTCCTGATATCCGACACCTCACAGGTCCACTAAGAAATAGACGGCGTGGACGTTGATGAAAGATTGCAGTGTCGTCCTCTCTGAGGCCGTGGGCGGATGTATTTGCTTTACCCGAAACAATCCTACATGGTGGTGACTGAGAGCGATCCCGACCCAGGGTCAGAAAAATGTCCATAACTTTTTAATGACTGTGCGGCCTCTGAGCTGAGCATGCGGGCATGCATAGTAGAGCTAGTTAGTCTAAAAAATGGGGGTAGGGTTCGTTTTGTGAGAAAAGCATGAAAATTTGCACACTTATAGATTTTTATGTGCTGAATCATATAAGAGGAAGACCCCAATCGATTTTGCTCTCTGGAATGCTCTAAATAGCATAAATCCAAGATGGCCGCCTCATGTCAATTGAAGTGCCGTGAGTCTAACAAAGTAGAGTGAACACATTTTTAACATGCATTAGTGATTCAGAAAAAGCTTGCTGGCACAGTGGCTTAATAATATTGTTGACAAAATATGCAAAATGTATATATACATAAAACATTTTGAAAATAAACAATAATCATAGTTTGCAAAAAATTGCCAAAAAATGTCTGTCGGCTGGAGATTTCAACTTTTTTTCCAAATTTTCCATTATGGGCTATGTATTTGTAAAATTAATTTTCTTTACGTTTGTAGGTTGTGACTTGTGAATAAAATAACGAGTAATACTATGGAACTGTAGACGAACACATTGTGATATATATATATATATATATAGTTTTGATAACCTACAGAAAGATGAAAGTGATTTCCCCGGGGATCTAAAACTTATAACAAAAAAACGCAAATTATACAATTTATTGTATTGTAGCTCCATCATTTTTGTATAACTTTTCCTTAAAATACAATGACATAGGGCCTACATTTCTACATTTGATACAAACTTGCATATTTTTTTATTATCATTGTATGTTGGAGCCATGGACAAAAACAATATACACATATTCTAAATGTACCCAAAACAACTCCTTACAACTTTTGTCATTCAATATATTACAGTGCACATCGTCCTTGACATGTGCATAAGTGCAATTTGGATCATTTCGCTTACATTCACATCGCCCTGTACATGATTGCTTACAGCCACATTTTATGAGCTGACTGCAAATCCGAGACACCTGTGTAAGGGTTGTCCAAAAAGGAACATAATTGTGTTGTTTTTCGACCCATCCCCAGTCAACTGGATTTGGGAGATTTGGCGAAAGAATTAATGCCTGTCCCTAAACAGCACCTTTTCAATGCTGCAATAATTCTGCTCTAGTAGGGGGGAAATTCTCTAAAGTTCTTGACCCCTGGGAGAATAGTTGTTTTCTAGCTTAATTGACATTATTCAGGTCACAAATTCTGCTGTACAACAGAACAACAAGCCTCTACATAACATCAAATATTTCCATGGGAAAAGTGATAGAAGGGGGAGTCAGGCTAAGGGACGCACCATTTGACATCTGGGGGGGCCTAGAAAAAAATGGAAAAAAATAGTTTGTCGCCACTAAAGTCAGAAAAAAGTTTGTGGAAAATGTGGGCAGAAAAAAAAAGTTTGTTGTCGAAATTGATGAGAAATATGTTGACCGGAAAAAATACCAAATGGTAACGTACATAATAGGGAAAGCATACGACAAAAAAATTGGAAACATAAAAAAAAATTGTCGGACGTTGATCGCAAAAAAAAGATTGTTTTCTTTCAAAAAAAGTTTAAAAAAAGTTTGCGAACAACAAAAACTCTACGCCCCCCTAGATATCTAATGGTGTGTCCCTGAGGAGAGCATCTGTCAGCGCAGGGAAGACATCCCAGACTCCCCAATGAATCTTTTTCCTGCGTCCTGCAAAAGAGGAAACAGTGTCACAGCTGTGAAAAACTGGGAGGGGCTTTAGACCTATGTTTTCCTATATCGGGTTTATGCTGCCTGTGCCCACGCTTTAAACAGTCCGCAAAATGTATCATGAGTCTTGAATCAGCTTATTCATGCTGGCATGGCTCCAGCTCAGAAGTGTCTTGATCATTGTTGGTACAAAACACCTGTGTATCATAGGTTGTTACCAATATTTTACCACCAGGTGGGGTAACTTATTGTCATCTTCGCATAGGAAATCTGCCCAGTTTGCAGAAAGCGGGCGTGTTACTGTAACATGTCTGCGACTACCTCTTCCTCTTTTGTCCCTCGCTTAAGGATATACCTATCCCATACGACATCAAGTCTACTGAATTTTTCAAGTCGTCTCAAATGTATGCTACAAAAAGAGAAGTTGCATAATCAGCAAATGTCTTTGCTCCACTAGATGTCAGTGACAGCATATGGATAACAGCAGCACCATCCAATAACTCAGCATCCACCTCTGGATCAACAAGTGGAATCACCTGATTCGGTTGTGATTCTTGGAGACACTGTAGTAGGTCCGATTTAGCGCATTGCCTCATCTGACCCATATTTGTTAGTGATGGAGGACACACTTGGTTTTCGAGCTGAACAAATTGTATCAAATCTCCATCTCTTGCCTGACAAGAAATATACATGTATAAGCTTGAGAAAAGAGAACAATTTGGTTTTAGTGACGCAACCTGGTGATTAGTTTTGGTATGAGCTTTCTTGAGTTGTTTTCAAAATAGCGAAAATTTGTTCTTCGTTATTGTGTGATCAGTGATTAGCTTTTGACAAATCACTAACCTCCCCTGAGCAAAGATATCATACTGCTCCTTACGACAGGTTTCAATAGATTGTACTTCATACACAACTGATGGATCTATGATAACCTTAGTGTCCAAACAATATAGATCTTTATCTAGAAATGGGTTTTCTATTTCTTCTATCACCCTGATCATATCTTTTAAATTGTTTCTAAACTCAATTTTAGCAGACGAAGTCTGTTTGTGGTGTTTACTATCCCTGCCTTCATGTTGTGTGTACTCAAGTTCATTTACAAGCCTTGTAACCTCTGAACCGGCTACCATCCATCTAAGCAATGCACCAGGATGTTCTGTGATGCCTACTGCACCACCGTCTCCCTTAATTAGTTGGTTTAGCTGCTCATGGTTTTGGTCCAAAACAATTGAAGAAAGAACTTGTGCGGATTTATGTGCAGTAAAATGACATTGTACAAATTGATCAGGATGTGTGTCATGAAGTTGCTCCGTGTCTCCAATATGGACGGGTAGCCACCGGGCATAATGAGTACGGTTAAGGGCAAACATCCAAGGGGCTAGCTTGCCCAGGCACTCAACATATAGTTGGAAATTCCGCTCCCTGAACAATAGTTCTAGCCCCAACGTTTTACCCAAATGCAGAAATTGGGTGTGAGCTTGTGACTCTTCAGCACACCATTCACCGAAAGGAAGTACATTTACAGCAGTAGTATGTGTATCTGTGTATTTGTCATATGCAGCGCGCTGGAGAGCATACAGAGCTGCTGCTGTTACCTGCTGCTGTTACCTCTTGTGACATGTTCCCTCATTCATAGCATCAGCCCTTCCAGAAGAAGTGGCCTTGGACTCACGACCTTGGACTCACGACCCAGCACCATCCAGCCAGTCCACCCAATACACGGAGAAAAGCCATTTCGATGTGTATTAAACCTCCCATAAGTATAAGGAACTTGGTCTCACCCTATGTATCTGTCCGCAACCATTGTATCTCTTTGTCTAAAGCGTGCAATGGCTGATCAACTGTTACAACTGTAGTCTGGCCGGGCTTTGTGTGCTGAACTGCTTGATGTATGACATTGAGTGAATGCCATTGCCACTGTGTTTGCACTCTCGTGAAACAGAGGTAACAATGTATTTACAGTGTTCATTACTGCAGCTAATGCTTTGGTGCATTGTAATGCATGATATGCAGACCATGATACGTTATCATCAACATAATGTTCATTGACAACAACATCTAACACTTTGTCCAGCCACAGACGTTCTCAAATTAATGATGTATACAGTACACTGTACCTACATCAATGTTACCATCTATGACTGGTACAAAATGCTGCACATTAGCAAAACTAGCTGGAAGTACGTCAGTATAATTCTATGGCAAAGCGTCAATCTGAAAGTGTTGCTTATTTTCTGTCATGGTGTATTCAAATACCCTACCATTTCCAGGTAGGCCTACAAGCACTGAACATTGGATGTTGAGTTATAGATATAGCGGTACCGTGAAATAAATGGGAAATGATGTTTCTTTGTCTCTTTTGTGTCTAAGTATTATGGATGTGGTCAACACGTATGTCACCGAGGACTGGTCAATACGTTATTTTGGCGGCCATTTTGCATTTTTGATAATTTTAGCATTTCAAAATAATGTATTGGGGTCTTGTGATTCAACATCTATAATTCCGCAAGTTTTTGGTGTCTCACAAAGAAAACGCCCAACTTGCTTCATGGATGTATTTTTGGCGGCAATTTTGAATTTTCGCTGATTTTTGCATTTTAATAGAAATAATTGATGTAAGTCTTCCCCTTATGTGATTCACCATACTGTGAAGTAGCATTCTGCCAGTTTTGGTGTTTTTCTCACAAAGAAAACCCCAAACTTCCTTAACGTCTGTATTTTTGGCGGCCATTTTGAATTTTCGCTCATTTGAACATTTTAAAAGTAAAAAATGATTAGGGTCTTCCTCTTATATGAATCACTGGACCATTTTGCAGCATGCTGCCAATTTTGGTGCTTTTCTCACAAAACGAACCCCCAAGTGACTAACTGGCTGTACTATGACAGTAATAAGCTGTAAAGGGGTAGATTGGATGATAATAATAAGCTGTAAAGGGAACAGTGGATGACAATAATACGCTGTAAAAGGGAACAGTGGATGACAATAATAATATGTAAAGGCGCACCGTGGTGACAATAATAAACTGTAAAGGGGTAAAGTGTCTTAGTGTTTTAGTAGTCGGCCTTTTGCACCAGTTGAGGCGTCAAACTCTCGCCGGCGTAGGCTACCTTCGATGTCTCTGGCTCGGACGTTTGCACGACGGTTGCTCGACAGTGCGTGGGAGAGAATTCTCTTGCAGCTGAGTCAGTGGCCCAAGCGTCTCACAGGTATCCCCAAAATGTATCGACGTCGACCTGAACGTCCGTGGTTAAGATGATAACTCTAGGGAATCCCCAGTGATTCATGTCATGTAATAATGCACAGCACATATTGTAGTTTAAAGCGCACATTTTGTATACGAACACAGACTGACCCGGCCTAAACTACTATTATATGTAGCCTATAAGGACCACTAGTACTAGAAATAGCGATAACAAAAGGAACACATAGTTTTAACCAATGTTAATGTTGGGTCAGCGTCGTAGATTGTGAGCCAACATCAAAACAACATTGGATCAAAATCTCATTCTTCTCTATTGGAATTTTTCAATGAACTTGCCAAATTATTCCCGAATTAGTGTTTTAAATCGGATGAATGAATGAATGAATGAATGAATGAATGAATGAATGAATTATTGGCTGGATGGATGGATGGATGGATGGATGAATGAATGAATGAATGAATGAATGAATGAATGAATAAATGAATGAACGAACGAACGAACGAACGAGCGAACGAACGAACGAACGAACGAACGAACGAACGAACGAACGAACGAACGAACAAACGAACGAACGAACGAACGAACGAACGCATGAATGAATGAATGAATGAATGAATGAATGAATGAATGAATGAATGAATAAATAAATGAATAAATGAATGAATGAATGAATGAATGAAAGAATGAATGAATGAATGAATGAATGAATGAATGAATGAATGAATGAATGAATGAATGAATGAATGAATGAATGAATGAATGAATGAATGAATGAATGAATGGGGTTTTAGGCCACCTTTATGCACATGAAACAGTGATGAACAAAAAAGCTGTCGGGATTTAGATTATACAGAAGAAATAAATGAAATCGGACACCACAATATAACAAGGAAACAGATCATCCATAAATAATTATTCATCGTCCTTAATTTTGTTATTGGGCCTTACCTTTTATGAGCTTGACCTCGTTATTTCTGATAATTATTGAACCTTTCAATGCGGACTACGCCTTTTCGTACAATCAAAACACAAATTCCCTTAAAATATTGTCAAATTTATCAAAATAGGAAAACACGATTTCAAATATAGCACCAAAAATTTATAGCCAGCTTTGAATGAATTCTAATTTCCACGTAGTACGGGTCACGTCGGATCCGCCACACGTCACGTGTCCGCTACGCGTCCGTCGCGCTACTTTGTGGTTGCAAAAACTCAGAAACTAGTAGGCAAAAATAAAAAATTAAACCGCATTCCCAACAACATAGAGATGTGCAAATTAGTGTTTTGAATCCTGCCAAAATTCAAAATGGCCGCCACAGATCATCTTCATATTTTTTTGTCGCGCAAAAACTCAAAAACCTACAATTAGAAATTATTCAAATTTTACGATCACACTCCCAACATTATGGAGATGTGCAAGTGATTTTTTCAAGTTTTTAGTAAAATTTAAAATGACCGCCACGGATCGACTTCATATTTTTGTGGGCACAAAAACTCAAAACTCTAATTGATGGTGGGGGATGCTGTAGGATTGCAGGCCTCTTGTTCTTATCAAGCTATATATACAAAAAAACATTTGATATATAATACGTTTGACGGTAGCCAGTGTTATTATTCTTTGCTTGGACACCCTTCGCCACCCAAAAAACTCATTTAACCCTTTAACCCTTTCAAGCCTGAATTTACCATAGTCATCTTCTTCCACTACAAGCTGCGAATTGCTGTCGCAATTCTCGACTTGTAGTGGACGAAGATGATTGGATTTGTGTGAAAAATTGAAGAAAATTGGCATGTATTGGTAAACCAGTTTAATGGAAATTGTCATTCAAAAACCCTAGTTGAAGGAAAATTAAGTATGTTTTCGAGGATGTAAAATGATGCTTTAATGCATCGTGGGGACTTAAGGGGTGAATTTTTTTTAACTTTATTTCGGTACAGTAAGGCTATATCGCGACGATGCCGCTATTAACTTGACCGCCAATACTGCTGTACAAAGGAAAAAGGCAGCATTTGCTTACTCTGAGTGTAGGCAGACACTGCCTTTTGGCTTTGGAGAGCCGAATAATCGCCGTCAGATCAACTTGTAGCGCATTTTTTCCGCAAATTTTACAATTAATTTTCAGGTAATTGTACAATCACTATTTTACAACCTCCGCCAGCTACCCTGAAAATTTCGTGAAATTGTGGCGATTTTTTCAAAAGTTAGACCATTTGATATACAAGTCAAGGCTTACAACGGACTTTATTTTTAAGAAATTTAATGGTTTATAAATCAGTGTTTATAGATGGAAGTCGTAATTTACTACATGTTAAATGGTCTAACAATTGATATTTTTAATGAGGCGGGGGACTCGAAAATAGTCCTTGCTAAAAATCGGTTGGGAGTTGACTGAAAAATCGACGAAAATATTGCGCTACTTGTGACGGCGACTTAAGATGCACAGTCTCCAAATGGCAATGTGGAGCAGCATATACATTTTTTTCGATTTTACTTGTCACGAAAGGGAGTCGAACTCTGTAACTATGACCCACAGCTGCTAATGAATCTAATGATCGAATTTATGTCATTTAACTCAAATATATTTTATTGGGGGGGGGGGGGGAGGGTATCTGACTAATTAATCATGCTATATGTGCTAAGATATAGAAATATCAATAAAACCCATGATCATTTTGTAATATACAAAATAATATCATTGCAACCGTTCTTGTTGATAACTTAATTTAATTTATTACTAAACCGGGAAAAACAGGCCTAAGTAACTTTACTGCATGTGATAATGCTAGGATGTGCTCACCTACGCCCTAACTTTAGTTGGCTAAACCACCTCGGGAGGTGGCGTAGGTTTCCCGGTGTTCAGACGTTGAACGTAGGCGTACGTCTAACATGGTGCAACCGACATTTTCACACTACCACAGACGTACAAAATTCAGGCACCAAAACAGCCGCTCTACCTTGTACGACCCACTGCTGGTGCAAGATGCCTATGTGGAAATAATAGTGGCTTCAATTCCCTTTCCGAGTGACAGCTTACCCCCAGCCATCATATATAGATAGTCAGTACACATTTTGTCCTACAATTTCAGCCATTTTTGCCGCCATTTTGCCCGTATTTCAGCAGCCACTTTGTTTTTCTGGTTTGTTTTAAAAAACAAACATGTTGATGCAAGTTCGACAAGGGTGTATTATGGCTTCAGTCATTTATAAATGAGTGTGTATGGTCAATATATTTTTTTTTTTTACAAATTTAATAATTTTGCGGCCATTTTTAATATATTCGCTTATTTTAGCCGAACGCACCCTGAGATGCACGTTTATCAGAATTTGTATGTTCACACATATCAAAAGGATGCAAAAAAATATTATGGCATTAATGTCCATTCCAGGTGGCACCTAGCTCCATCTGAAGCCGATCTAATAGGTATCTATGCGCTCAGACAGTACTAGGTATCTAGTAATTATGATATTCAGAACTGAACTGAATTTTTTAATAGGTGACGCTATTTTATTTTGTTTATTTCTGCCATACAGAGCCTAACAGCAGGAACTGTTTAGTTTTCAAGTAAGCAGTTACTGTTGTTTGTCTTTGCATTGTGGAGATAACGGTTTTTGTGGGTCGCGTTATTGCCACAGAGACAAGCTAGTGAGACGTGGGACCCTGATTAGAATCCCGGCTGGGCTGGGGCGGGCAGCAGGTGCACGCGGTCTGTTTTCATAAGGGGTGTTATTCTCGGTAGCCGAAGACGCTAACAAGATAACAAGACACTGACGTGGAGACGCTGCACAACAATAACAGATGATCAAATGATCGAGTCCCGTGGTGCGAGTCCCCCCCCCCCCCCATACAGCAGCACGATACCCATAATGCCGGTCATAGGTTTACCCAGCAGTTGAGATGTCGGCACAACATATGTGTACATTTCTACTTATGAGAGGTGGAAAGTTTTACTCGGGGAAGGGCACAAGAAGTTCAGAAATATTCCTACAAAATCAGGTCTGTTTAAACACAAACGTTTCACGCATATACAATATTTGAAACGGTTTGGTTAAGAATCTTACATACTAGTGTAATGTACTCTGTGTTGTTCACAATCAGTGAGAGCATTCATGCAAAAATACAGTTACACAAATATATTCACCCGACGTCAATGGCTAGTCCCAGGGGATATAGTCTGGGACTTTTTTGTATTTTTTTGCTTAACTAAATCCCATCATCCGTGTGGATAGTCATTGACGTTGAGTGAATATTTTTTCAGCAATCAACACATAATTATACATACATGTACTATAAAAGGGAAGATGTATATTAACATCAACATCTCAGAATTGATAGATATTTTAGATAGATATTTTATTGACATAAAACTCATTACAGACTTCTTTGTGAAAGAAATGAGAAAGATATATGTACATGTATAATACAAGATGGTAATATACTAAAATTATATTACAATAATAGCATGTCAATAATCTAAAGGATTACTACTTAAAATAAAATTAGAAAGCATTGCCAAGATATGAATATAGGGTTCTATCACCCTGTTAACTGCAACAAAAAGTTGGGTTATAAAAATATTTCACTACAAATTAATTGCCATTAGTCATTCACTGTTCAAAAACAGGTTTGCAGCACTCGTGCCAAAATAGGCCATAGATTTGGTTTACAGCACTCGTACGCGTAGTCTGGGTATATCATGTGATTTTCCGCAAAGACTATCACAAACCAATTAATTAAATTTGCAGGCATGGTCTCCGATATCAAGGTCCGTACATGCCTGTATTCCCAAAGCGGGGCGGGGGCCTAGGGTAGTGGTTAGCACCGCTGCCTTTCACATCAGAGTTCGGGGTTCGGTTACCGGTCTCGGCGGTTTGAAAGAAACAAAAAAAGTTTCCTCCCCATCCACGTGTGAAAGTCAGTATTTTGGGGAGCCTCCGTGACCGAGAGGTAGCATGCTCGGCCTCAGACCGCCAGGGCTCGAATTTCGAATCCTGTGTCTGGAGAACAGTGTCATCTCAATCATCTCACCATCCTCAGGAGGTTCTGCTGGCCCAGTTTAGCCTATATGTGCACAAAGGTGGCCTAAAGCCCGATTCATTTCATTTCATTCCCGAAGCGACTGCTTACTTTTCAAGTAGGCAGTTACTGACTTCTGGCTTCGAACAGTAGCATAGCTCGCACATGGTGGGGTAGTTGTCCTGGAATATCTCCTCCAGGGTTCGAAGGCCCGTGATTGATTTAGAGTTAGACTGATTACTAAAAATAACAACTCAACACGATAAACCCATAAACAGTCACGCCCTAACTAATTATGTTTTCACAAAAATGGATTTGCTCGAATTGACGATGGTGAGTAATATCACGTGATCAGCTGATGACCCCTCCTCACTCAGTTGTTATTTAACCCTTTAAGACCTCAAGATGCATTAAAACATCATTTTAAATCCCTGAAATTTTCCGACAACTAGGGGTTTCTGAATGACAATTTCCATGAAACTGGTTTACTGATAAATGGTAATCTTTCTTTAATTTTTCGCACACGTCAGGTCATTTTCATCCACTACAAGTCGAGAATTGCGGCAGCAATTCGCGGCTTGTAGTGGATGAAAATGACAATGGTAAAATCAGGCTTGAAAAGGTTAACCCGTAGAATGCGATATTTAGATGATAAAACACCTCACCCCCTGCCAACCCTCGGATAAAATTGAAATAGGTATCTTTCTTGTTGCAGAATGGCAACAGCAGAATCATATTATACTCTAGTAAAATCATTAACTAATCTAAAACAATTTAAAATCCACCAGGCTGGCACAAAATCAAATCAGCATTGGTTCAACGTCTCGCTTTTGCTGGGCTGTAAAAAAATAAATGGGGTTTTAGGCCACCGTTGTGCACATGTAGGCTGAGCTGGGCCAGGAGAACCTGTTGTGGATGATGAGATGAATGAGATGACACTGCCCTCCTAACACATGATTCGAAATTCGGCGGTCTGAGGCCGAGCACGCTACCTTTCGGTCACGGAGGCTCCCCACACCATTGAATCTTTACGAGTGAGCGGGGAAGAAATATTTTGTTCCTTTAAAATTTAAATGCCAGAGCGGGGTTTGAACCCGCGATCTCCGACTTTCCTAGCTTTAACCACTACACCAGGGCCCTGCTGGAGTGTAAGTAAAACAAAATAAACACATAGGAGCTGATGTAATAACACAGATATATTAAACGAAATAAACACAGATTTATTAAACAAAATAAACACAGATTTATTAAACAAAATAAACACAGGGGAGCTGGTGTAACAACACAGATATATTAAACAAAATAAAAACAGGGGAGCTGATGTAATAACACAGATATATTAAACGAAATAAACACAGATTTATTAAACAAAATAAACACAGGGGAGCTGGTGTAACAACACAGAAATATTAAACAAAATAAAAACAGGGGAGCTGGTGTAACAACACAGATATATTAAACAAAATAAAAACAGGGGAGTTGGTGTAACAACCCAGATATATTAAACAAAATAAAAACAGGGGAGCTGGTGTAACAACACAGATATATTAAACAAAATAAAAGCAGGGGAGCTGGTGTAACAACACAGATATATAAAACAAAATAAAAACAGGGGAGCTGGTGTAACAACACAGATATATTAAACAAAATAAAAACAGGGGAGCTGGTGTAACAACACAGATATATTAAACAAAATAAAAACAGGGGAGCTGGTGCAACAACACAGATATATTAAACAAAATAAAAACAGGGGAGCTGGTGTAACAACACAGATATATTAAACAAAATAAACACAGGGGAGCTGGTGTAACAACACAGATATATTAAACAAAATAAAAACAGGGGAGCTGGTGCAACAACACAGATATATTAAACAAAATAAAAACAGGGGAGCTGGTGTAACAACACAGATATATTAAACAAAATAAACACAGGGGAGCTGGTGTAACAACACAGATATAATAAACAAAATAAACACAGGGGAGCTGATATAACAACACAACACAGCATTCAACCGACCCTGGCGCAGAGATTAAACCCCTGTTTAACTTAAAATAAACTGGTAAAGTGTTAGGGGACATGAGTTCCTCTGCTTTTTCACTGACATAAATTAACATGCGACGCCATATACACCCGTGAAAGCCTCGATGGGGAACTGGAGAAAAGGCAGACCAAGATAAGAGGATTTTATTGTTGTTGATATGTCCGTGCCGTGTGAGCAGGGAATTGTGTCAGTGTGACAGCTCCAACATCTAATTAAGTGATGGTAGTGAAATGTGTCTTTATGTAAGCAATCGTAGTGTTTTTGTGGCCCTAATTGTTCTAGAAAGACTTCACAGACTTCACAGGGTGCTCCGAAGATGCCTTAGGAGGAAAACTTGACCATTTTTTAAAATATTTCGTTAATAAAATTTAAACAAATTTCCAGAAAAAGAATATTCCAATAGTGCAAAAAAAAACAGAAATCAAATCTAATATGAACGTTTTTGATTACTTTGAGCTCATCGTTAAAATCAAGTTATCTGGACCCCATTCCTACAAGCGTGCTAAAATATTTTTCTCGACATATTAATAACTCCCATCACTGACATAATCAACATTTCAATCGAAACTAGTACATTTCCTTCAAATTTATGAAAAGGTCATGTAAGAGCGCTACTTAAAAAAATATATCTTTCTAGAAACGAACCGACAAAATACAGGCCTGAATCCAACTTGAGTTCAATTTCCAAAAGCTTAGAAAAGATATTAGCCAATCAACTGCAAGTTCATTTTAAAATCTGATCCATTACAATCAGCCTTCAGGAAACTTCCATAGAATCGGCGCTACTGAAAGTATATAACGATATCATTATTAACCTTTTCACTACCATACATGACGGAAATTTCCGTCGTCATTCGTCAATGAACGTAACCATAAAATGACACCAATTTTCGTCAAATATATACTACATTTATGTATTTTTCGTCATTTGAAGCTGGAAATTGCGTTAGCAATTCCAGCTTCAAATGACGAAAAATAGAACTCCTACACCAGTATATCTGGATCCTGGCATGCACCCCGGCCTGGAAGTCAAAGGGTTAATATGGACAAGAGTGAAGCTGGTATTATTTGTAAATAGGCACCAATACGTATAAAATAAATAGAGAAAGTCGCACTCTCAAATGGAGTTCCACATGGCTCTGTGATGGCACCACTGCTTTTTACCTAATACAACACATCACTCAGCGCTATGCTCTCCAGTCTCGACATACACCACCACCTTTATGCCGATGATACTCAAATTTACATGTTCTTATCAGTGTCAAACGTTAAGAATCTCTTGAGAAGCTAGAACATTGTTTAATGGGTGTGTCGGCTTGGATGACAGGGTTCAAGCTGAAACATTATCCTGGCAAGACAGAATGTATTCTGATTGGGTCCAAACTATAGCGAGAAAAATTCTCAAATAATTGTCCATGCTTGATTCTAGGTCACGACATCAATCCATCTGCATCAGTCAAAACATTGGTGTATTAGCCTGAATTTCAGAAAACACATATACCAAACATGTAGGTCATGCTTCTAACATATCCGTGACTAGCGTCGAATCTGAAAAAAATCTGCCCTGATTTTCTTCTACCAAACAAATTGCAGTGGCACTGGTCAGCAGCAAGTTAGATTATCATAAATCACTCTTTCACAACCTGTCAGAAAATGATATCACTAGAACTGTTGAGAACTGCCTTGCTGGAGTGGTCACCAAGTTCTCACGTTTTAGTCGTTCCGTTCTTATTCTAAAACAATTACATTGGTTTCCTGTCAAGTTTCGCATTTATTTCAATATATGCACAATCATTTTCCGAGCCCTAAAAGACAACCGACCTGCATACCTAGCTGACTTACTTGTTCCGCCGAAATGCTAAAAATATCTGCGCTCCACAAATTCAATTAGATTTGTTGTTCCCCGTAAAAAAAACCAAGACTGGGTTAAGACCTTTCTATATAGCTGGCCCAATCCAGTAAGCACATCACTTGTATAACATTTGTGCAATTTCTGACCAACGTCGAAGACGTTGGGGCGACGTTGAACAAATATTTTACAAATGTTTTGTGTTTGTCGGGAGCCTTATTGAACTGTGCCTGTGCCCATACGTAAAGCCCAAACGATTTTTAAATTTCGGAAATAATTTAATATCACCTATTTGATCTATTCCTAATCTAGCTCTTCAGTGGCCCAGCGCCCTGTTGACGAACAGGCATTGGCCTGTATTATGACACATGCTCATCTTAAGGATTTGTGCGCCTCTCAGCTCGGTCCGCTGACAATTTAGGCGCATAATACAATTCAATTCAAAGGTAGTTATTGTCATTAGAAATACAATATGAAAACAAAACAATATTATACAGATAAAAAAATAAATAAAATATATCGCAACTAATGACAAAGAGGACAAAACGCCCACTGGCGTATGCGCCCTCAAAAAGTTACATTTTCGAATTTGTAAAAAATAACAAGTACAGAAGTGCATGATACAATTAAATAATGTATAATACATCAGAGGAAATGATTTGCCCATTGCTACCATTTGCTCATTAATCTTATTATCTGTATCATTAATAATAGATTTCAAGTTAAGCTAAAAATCATCTAATGAGTTTTTTTACATTTAATGACAGTTTGTTTACATTTAGCCATTCAACAATTTTTGGTAATCCATTATTCATAATGGCTATTAATTGCCTTACATCTTTCACAATCTTAAAAACATTTGTGTCATCTGCAAATAAAAACGTAAAGAGTAGTTGTGATACATTAGACATGTCGTTGACATAAATTAAAAATAACAAAGGACCTAATATTGAACCTTGTGGTACACTATCATTAGAAGAACAATATCTATTAAATAAAACGCTAATACCATATTTAAATAATTATTTAATTAAAATGGAATGGTCAACAGTATCCAACGCTTTACTTAAGTATGAAAACACCCCTAGTACAATTTTTCCTTCATCTAATGCCTTGAGTATTTCGTCATGCTATAGAGGTATTATTGATCGACTGATTGATTGAACTGAAAACTGTGTTCACTTTCTCATCGGTATAGACTGTAGTTGCCATAATATTTGGTTCGATTTTCTAAAAGTAATAGGAAAACCATCTGTACAAAACAGGCCTGGACAGAAGGCTCCATCTCTAGCTGGTATTGGCCACTAATGGTACGGGCAACTGATGCCTTGGCATCCCTGCCAAACACCGTGGTAATGTCATCAACATGACGATGAGGACGCGGAGACAGAGGCTAAGGTTGCGGCGACCTAAATCCTATCCGCAGGGGACCGTCTCTGATAATTGGGCCGAGACGACATATTGTTTTTCCCAAATCTGCCAGTGATTTGTGGTTGTCACAAACAGAGTGCCTGTTTTTCACTCTCGCGGGGCGCGGCGAGCAAAGGTCGGCGTGCTCCTGGCACCGTGCAGCAAACACATACGCTCAATCGGTATCGGGTTGATGATGGGCCAACCTCGCAGATGGTGGACCAGCATTAAACCAACACCAGCTCAACGTGTTATGTTCGCTCAGAATTCTGAGAACTACCTAACCCTTTAACCGCCAAATTATTCAATTTGAATTTTCACCCACTTGAAGTTGTGTCTCGCTGACGCGATCCACAACTTCAAGTGAGTGAAAATTATTCAAATTTGACAAAATGGAGGTCAACTGTTTTCAAATATTGCTGATTGATGTTACATTTCATCATTAACATGTTTAAAAGGTGGTACTTAATATGCTAATAAAAAATGAAATCCCGAATATATGTGGCACCGGCGGTTGAAGGGTTAAGGCCTCTCCCAACTTATGGCCACACTACTGTCAAAATCATCTAAACCGTTTTAAGTTTAAAAATATCATGTCAGACACATCCTGTACAATTTCTAATGAATTAGCTTAATATCTTTAAGCTGCAATCAAGTATTGTAACATCTACATGTAAACTCTATTTCAGTGTTTCTTTATATATATTGTCTGCACTTAAATACGTCTTACCCATTAGATTCTGTCACCTTTTTCATGATTACTTGTAACAGCATCATGACAAACACATTGGTATAGATAGGGATATATCCTGAGCAATCTGATATTAGCGTCTGTCGAACTTTTCACAAAGATTTCTATAGTATTTTTTCCCGTAACAAACTGTAACGGCTATTCTTAATGTACACGACAGCCGCGTGAGCTCTGTAGACCACGACACGGGGATATTTTTAATGTACACGGCAGCCGTGTGAGCTGGGTATAATAGGGAGAAAGAAAAGGCGAATACGAGGAATAGAAACATAAAGAAGACAAGATATGAAATGGGGAATGAGAATATAAGTGTGGGTTGTGCTCCATTCCTCCGGGAAAGTTGAGCTGCTTTATTAACACAGCGATGCCCTCAATCAATCAATCAATCAATCAATCTGTAAACGCTATACAGAGCTCTCCTAAATGTACACGACAGCTGTGTGAGTTCTGTAAACCACGACACAGGGTTATCCCTGATGAACACGACAGCCACGTGAGCACTGTAAACTACGACACAGTAGGCCATGGGCTAGAACTACCCACCATGCACCCCCCTCACCCCCCCCCCCCCCCACACACACACATTTCACCCACACCAACTTTTTTTTAAACCTTGATATGTCTAAAACATGAAATGAGATGTTAACAGCAAAAAAATAGGGATGAACATTATATTTTGACCCCTTATAGGGGGGTACCCCCAAACCAGTCTACAATTAGGGGGTAGGGCTACGCAAACGTCTGTCGTAGCTGTTCTTGTTTAGCAATCTACGCATGCAATATACCATGTAAAAGGTAATTAAATTTCCTTTCTAATGATGTAATGCATGAAATAATAAAAATAAAAAATTCTACAAATACGTTGAAACATGTTTTTTTATTACAAAATAATCAAAATGGACAACAAAACAAGCTAGTTAACATGGTCAATGGAAAAGACTTAATAAAACATAATTATTGCCCGTATCTATATTTAACTTATGTTTTCAGAACCTAGATGTGTATTTGCTTAAAACTGAGTGTCATTTAGATTTGTACATGGCATATATATTTTTAAATGAGAGAATATTGCAGCCTTTTTATGAAAATGTGTGTATTTAGGTGGGCTGAAATATAAAACATTGAACTTTGCTTGACATTTGTGTGCTAATCATTTTTTGCGCTTGTTTTTACATAATTTTGGTGTTCTGAATTCGAATATGTCGGTTAACATTCCATATTTGGTGTCATTCCCCTTCAAATAAGCAAAAGAAAAAATGGCCGCCAAAACCACATATGTTTTATATTTTTGTTACATATTATTGCACGATTTATGGTTTCCGCATGATTTAGAGTTGATAAATTTATGTCTCATGTTTTTCGATCAAAATGACCTTTGTTTAACCTTCAAGTTCAAAATGGTTACCGTCAACACACACATAAAAGCTGTTTTTATGCATGTGAACTATAATGTCATAAACAACAGTTGTTTAATGGAAAACTAAAAAATGGACTACGTAATACGGCAGATAAGGTTGCAAAGCATGCGAAACGGTATTTAATCACAGTATAATATAACATGCTTTGATTTGCTTAGTATTTAAAATGACGTCATTATTTTTATAGTAAATATGTGAAATGGCGTCCATCTTGGATTTTACGATAAGCTATAGGTCAGACGATGAACAATAAACACAAGAAATGTTTTTTTCTCCCCCAAGTCATACAAAATGCAAAAATGGCGCAATTTTGTGCCAAAAATAAAATAAAGGTGTTTAATTTACATTTTGATAGTCATTTTGTTTCTTGTTGATATAAAGGTAAATTTCGCCGCCATTTTGGATTTTTTCATTTAAATTTACTCGTCAGTAACTTTTATTTCTGGTCCGCTATGTTAACAGAAATAAATCATACTATCGTCAACATTTTTAGCGGTATACTTATAATAACAGTAAATATATAAAAAAAGGACAGGCATCTTGTATCTAAAAGTCAAATAAAGATTACTTCTTTCCAAAGACACTAGATATATAATAAAAAGCTTGCAGAAATCATCAATTGTGTTTTCTTGAGCGAAAAAAACATAGAAAAAACGGGGGTTTCTTTACATTTTGGCAGCCATTTTGTGTTTTGTTAATTTGAAGGTGAAGGTCACCAAATATAGAATTTTATCCGACAGATTCGAGTTCAGCACACACAAATTATGTAAAAACAAGTGGACCAAAAATTATACACAAAAATTCCGAGAAAAAATCATGTTTCAGATATCAGCCCATGTAAAATACAAATATTTTCAAGTAGGGCTTCAATATGTTTTCAATAAAAAAAATCTAGGACATTTAAAAATATAAATAGCACTCATTTTTAAGCATACACATATCTGGGCTCAAAAATATAGGCCAGATATGGATATGTCTAATAACTACATGTTCTTAAGTCGTTTTCTTTCACCATGTTGAATCGTTTGTTTTGTTGTTCATTTTGATTATTTATTAATAAAATATCATGCTTGAGCGTATGTAGAGAGATAACTACTAACTCTACTGCAATGTGTGATATATCATAACAACGGGAATTTAATTATATGGCATATTGTATGTGTAGATTGCTAAACAAAAATAACTACGGCAGACGTTTGCGTAGCTCTACCCCCTAATTTCAGACGGGCTCGGGGGTACTCCACTATATATATCTTAATGTAGCCTACACGACGGCCGCGTGAGCTCTGTTGATTTTGCTCATTTCTTTTATGTACATTATCTTGATAGTTGTCATCTTATTTTTAATTTGAACTTATGCATAAGATTTAATACATTATTTACGATTATATATATATCAGAATAATAACATAAAATGTAAAAAGCATAAAAAGCTATGACCGGGGTTTCATATATTTATTAAGAAGAGATAATTATAGTTATATAATAAAAGTAGTTATAAAAGGGTGCAATAGGTTTGAATAAAATCATTCAGATTTATTAAAAATAAGCTACAAGTCTCAAAATCCAGGTGTGTGTAGTGCTGATGGCTTCCAGGGAATAGGGTATAGCCCTATACTACTGGCTTGCAGGCAGTAGGATATAGCCCTATACTGCTGGCTTGCAGGGAGTAGGGTATAGCCCCATACTGCTGGCTTGCAGGGAGTAGGGTATAGCCCTATACTGCTGGCTTACAGGGAGTAGGGTATAGCCCTATACTACTGGCTTGCAGGGAGTAGGATATAGCCCTATACTGCTGGCTTCCGGAGAGTAGGGTATAGCCCTATACTACTGGCTTGCAGGCAGTAGGATACAGCCCTATACTGCTGGCTTGCAGTGAGTAGGGTATAGCCCTATACTGCTGGCTTTCAGGGGGTAGGGTATAGCCCTATACTGCTGGCTTACAGGGAGTAGGGTATAGCCCTATACTACTGGCTTGCAGGGAGTAGGATATAGCCCTATACTGCTGGCTTCCGGAGAGTAGGGTATAGCCCTATACTACTGGCTTTCAGGGGGTAGGGTATAGCCCTATACTGCTGGCTTGAGGGAGTAGGGTATAGCCCTATACTGCTGGCTTTCAGGGGGTAGGGTATAGCCCTATACTACTGGCTTGCAGGGAGTAGGATATAGCCCTATACTGCTGGCTTCCGGAGAGTAGGGTATAGCCCTATACTACTGGCTTTCAGGGGGGTAGGGTATAGCCCTATACTGCTGGCTTGAGGGAGTAGGGTATAGCCCTATACTGCTGGCTTTCAGGGGGTAGGGTATAGCCCTATACTGCTGGCTTGAAGGAGTAGGGTATAGCCCTATACTGCTGGCTTTCAGGGGGTAGGGTATAGCCCTATACTGCTGGCTTGAGGGAGTAGGGTATAGCCCTATACTGCTGGCTTTCAGGGAGTAGGGTATAGCCCTATACTGCTGGCTTTCAGGGGGTAGGGTATAGCCCTATACTGCTGGCTTGCAGGGAGTAGGGTATAGCCCTATACAGTTGGCTTGTAGGGGGTAGGGTATATCCCTATACTGCTGGCTTGCAGGGGGTAGGGTATAGCCCTATACTGCTGGCTTGAGGGAGTAGGGTATAGCCCTATACTGCTGGCTTGCAGAGAGTAGGGTATAGCCCTATACTGCTGGCTTTCAGGGGGTAGGGTATAGCCCTATACTGCTGGCTTGAGGGAGTAGGGTATAGCCCTATACTGCTGGTTTGCAGAGAGTAGGGTATAGCCCTATACTGCTGGCTTGAGTGAGTAGGGTATAGCCCTATACTGCTGGCTTGAAGGAGTAGGGTATAGCCCTATACTGCTGGCTTTCAGGGAGTAGGGTATAGCCCTATACTGCTGGCTTTCAGGGGGTAGGGTATAGCCCTATACTGCTGGCTTGCGGAGAGTAGGGTATATCCCTATACTGCTGGCTTCCGGAGAAGGGTATAGCTCTATACTGCTGGCTTGAGTGAGTAGGGTATAGCCCTATACTGCTGGCTTGCAGAGAGTAGGGTATAGCCCTATACTGCTGGCTTGCAGGGAGTAGGGTATAGCCCTATACTGCTGGCTTAAGTGAGTAGGGTATAGCCCTATACTGCTGGCTTGAGGGAGTAGGGTATAGCCCTATACTGCTGGCTTGAGTGAGTAGGGTATAGCCCTATACTGCTGGCTTGCAGAGAGTAGGGTATAGCCCTATACTGCTGGCTTGAGTGAGTAGGGTATAGCCCTATACTGCTGGCTTGAGTGAGTAGGGTATAGCCCTATACTGCTGGCTTGAGTGAGTAGGGTATAGCCCTATACTGCTGGCTTGCAGAGAGTAGGGTATAGCCCTATACTGCTGGCTTGCAGGGAGTAGGGTATAGCCCTATACTGCTGGCTTGAGGGAGTAGGGTATAGCCCTATACTGCTGGCTTAAGTGAGTAGGGTATAGCCCTATACTGCTGGCTTGAGTGAGTAGGGTATAGCCCTATACTGCTGGCTTGCAGAGAGTAGGGTATAGCCCTATACTGCTGGCTTGAGGGAGTAGGGTATAGCCCTATACTGCTGGCTTTCAGGGAGTAGAGTATAGCCCTATACTGCTGGCTTGCAGGGAGTAGGGTATATCCCTATACTGCTGGCTTGAGTGAGTAGGGTATAGCCCTATACTGCTGGCTTTCAGGGAGTAGGGTATAGCCCTATACTGCTGGCTTGAGGGAGTAGGGTATAGCCCTATACTGCTGGCTTGAGGGAGTAGGGTATAGCCCTATACTGCTGGCTTTCAGGGAGTAGGGTATAGCCCTATACTGCTGGCTTTCAGGGAGTAGGGTATAGCCCTATACTGCTGGCTTGAGGGAGTAGGGTATAGCCCTATACTGCTGGCTTTCAGGGAGTAGGGTATAGCCCTATACTGCTGGTTTTCAGGGAGTAGGGTATAGCCCTATACTGCTGGCTTGAGGGAGTAGGGTATAGCCCTATACTGTTGGCTTCCGGAGAAGGGTATAGCTCTATACTGCTGGCTTGAGTGAGTAGGGTACTGCCCTATACTGCTGGCTTGCAGAGAGTAGGGTATAGCCCCATACTGCTGGCTTTCAGGGGGTAGGGTATAGCCCTATACTGCTGGCTTTCAGGGAGTAGGGTATAGCCCTATACTGCTGGCTTGAGGGAGTAGGGCATAGCCCTATACTGCTGGCTTTCAGGGAGTAGGGTATAGCCCTATACTGCTGGCTTTCAGGGAGTAGGGTATAGCCCTATACTGCTGGCTTGAGGGAGTAGGGTATAGCCCTATACTGCTGGCTTCCGGAGAAGGGTATAGCTCTATACTGCTGGCTTGAGTGAGTAGGGTATAGCCCTATACTGCTGGCTTGCAGAGAGTAGGGTATAGCCCCATACTGCTGGCTTTCAGGGGGTAGGGTATAGCCCTATACTGCTGGCTTGCAGAGAGTAGGGTATAGCCCTATACTGCTGGCTTGAGTGAGTAGGGTATAGCCCTATACTGCTGGCTTAAGTGAGTAGGGTATAGCCCTATACTGCTGGCTTTCAGGGAGTAGGGTATAGCCCTATACTGCTGGCTTAAGTGAGTAGGGTATATCCCTATACTGCTGGCTTCCGGAGAAGGGTATAGCTCTATACTGCTGGCTTGAGTGAGTAGGGTATAGCCCTATACTACTGGCTTTCAGGGGGTAGGGTATAGCCCTATACTGCTGGCTTAAGTGAGTAGGGTATAGCCCTATACTGCTGGCTTGCAATGAGTAGGGTATAGCCCTATACTGCTGGCTTGAGTGAGTAGGGTATAGCCCTATACTGCTGGCTTAAGTGAGTAGGGTATAGCCCTATACTGCTGGCTTGCAGAGAGTAGGGTATAGCCCTATACTGCTGGCTTGAGTGAGTAGGGTATAGCCCTATACTGCTGGCTTTCAGGGGGTAGGGTATATCCCTATACTGCTGGCTTCCGGAGAAGGGTATAGCTCTATACTGCTGGCTTGAGTGAGTAGGGTATAGCCCTATACTACTGGCTTTCAGGGGGTAGGGTATAGCCCTATACTGCTGGCTTAAGTGAGTAGGGTATAGCCCTATACTGCTGGCTTGCAGAGAGTAGGGTATAGCCCTATACTGCTGGCTTGAGTGAGTAGGGTATAGCCCTATACTGCTGGCTTTCAGGGGGTAGGGTATAGCCCTATACTGCTGGCTTGAGTGAGTAGGGTATAGCCCTATACTGCTGGCTTGCAGAGAGTAGATTATAGCCCTATACTGCTGGCTTGAAGGGGTAGGGTATAGCCCTATACTGCTGGCTTGCGGAGAGTAGGGTATATCCCTATACTGCTGGCTTCCGGAGAAGGGTATAGCTCTATACTGCTGGCTTGAGTGAGTAGGGTATAGCCCTATACTGCTGGCTTGAGGGAGTAGGGTATAGCCCTATACTGCTGGCTTTCAGGGGGTAGGGTATAGCCCTATACTGCTGGCTTGCAGAGAGTAGGGTATAGCCCTATACTGCTGGCTTGCAGAGAGTAGGGTATAGCCCCATACTGCTGGCTTTCAGGGGGTAGGGTATAGCCCTATACTGCTGGCTTGAAGGAGTAGGGTATAGCCCTATACTGCTGGCTTTCAGGGGGTAGGGTATATCCCTATACTGCTGGCTTCCGGAGAGTAGGGTATAGCCCTATACTGCTGGCTTGCGGAGAAGGGTATAGCCCTATACTGCTGGCTTGCAGGGATAATAATAATAATTTATAATTGGTGTTTATTCAACTAAAAAGACATGGCAGCCAAAAGGCTGAAGAATTGGCATTTTACATAAAAAATTAAATACAAGATATACATGATGCGATATTAAAATTGAATGAGTTAAATAGGTTAAATAAGTTAGATAAGTTAAGTAAGTTAAAAGGCATTTTCCGGAAACACATGATCTGCAGGCACAATGACTAGGTAGGATATATCAAACATTATTCAATAATTCAATAAAAAACATAATTGGGCTGGAGCTGAAACGACCAGACTTGGTAGGCATAGTGGATAATTTGTTCTTATTACGGAGGTTGTGGTGATGACACTTGCCCCTACGGTTCAAGCATAGTTTTGTACGTCTCTCAGACAGGGTTGGTAGTCCTGAGATATGTCTGGCTTCGCTGTAACTGGAGTCAGGTAGTAACACTCTGAGGACCTGCCTCTGTACCTGCTCCAGGACATCAGACTGCTGTATGGTGAGTCCTGGGTGCCAAACCGGGGCAGCATACTCCAGCAAAGGTCGCACGAAAGTACAGTAGCACATCACCAAGTCACCTAGCTGAACACCAGAGCGCTTAAGAATAGTGATAAAATATTTGCGTGTGTTCGCTTTGGCCACCATACTGTCTATTTGCTGATCCCACTTCAAATTGTACTGGATCACTACACCAAGCAGTTTCATGGCTGTCACATGGGGTATGATCTCCGTACCCCTCGCAGTAATGTTGGTAAAGTCTTGGTCTTTGTTGCAAGCAGTGATATGCATTGTGCTGCATTTGGCGCCATTGATGAGCATGGTCGTTGCTGGCAGTGTCACATATTTCATTCATTGCCTGTTGCAGAGCCGGATTGTTATTGGCTGTGTGCTTACTACGGGATGCAACTGTGATGTCGTCCACAAATTTCCAGCGATTAAGTTGAAATTCGGCTACGTTGTTTACCATGGCCAAGAATACAACTGGGCCAACCTTGGTACCCTGAGGTACTCCACATGTGACGTCATACCAGTCTGACGTGGCCCTGTTGACCTTATTATTTCTTTCCGCACATTCATATTCAATAGTTTATTTAGGGCCACAGTAATGTCAACTCGATCAAATGCTTTGCTGTAATCAATTGCGAGAAAGTCTGCACTTTGACCATCCTGTAACGCCTGGTGAGCGTACTATACCAGTTTCACAAGGTAATGGTTGGTGGATCTGCCTTTGCGGTTACCAAACTGGCTGTGGTCAAGGCTCGACTCCATGTCAGCCATCATCCACCTGGTGATGAAGCTTTCAGCAACCTTGGCTAGTGTCGGTGTGTGGGACACAGGACGTAGCTTATCCATGGATGGTGTGGGTGTAACTTTAGGTACAGGAACCACTGTGGCCTGTTTCCATTCCACAGGGACCACTCCCTCACGCAGCGACGCATTCATGATGTCACAGAACGGTTCGCTGATCTCAAAAGCGAACCGTTTAAGCACTTGATTAGGCAGGTTGTCTGGGCCTGGCGCCTTTTGGGCCTTCACTTTCGAGAGTTCTTTCCACGCCTGTGATCTTGTAATGGTTGGTGGAGGTGTAGCACTGGGTAGGTATGCAGGTAGCTGGGCGGTGTTTAGAGAGGGCAATGTGGAACAAATGGCACCAAAGTGGTTGTTTATTCCACTTGCCAATTCGTCTGCGGTGTTTTTCTCGTGCCCAGGTATGGATATACTGGCTTTCTTTTTATCCATCCCTGCTATCTGTTTGATGGTTGTGAACCATGATCTCGGATTTGTAGTGTCCATCTGGAAGAGCTTATATTTTGTAAAAGTGAGCTTAGTGTGGATGATTGTAAATTTGTAAAATTGAAAGGGGAGAAACATGATATTTTTCTGAAAATCCTGCACCAAGCGGGATTTCGCAACCGCACGGCAGGCAGCGACATCGGCAGAGCGCCACGCTACAACCATTGCGCCATGTCCCTCTCTAAAAGCTATGTGTGGGTCATTAACACCTGATAGCTGGGGCGTGTGTGGGTCATTAACACCTGATAACTGGGGCGAGTGTGGGTCATTAACACCTGATAACTGGGGCGAATGTGGGTCATTAACACCTGATAACTGGGGCGAATGTGGGTCATCATTAACATATGATAGCTGGGGCGTGTTTAAGTCACCATTAACACCTGAATGCAGGGCGAGTGTGAGTCACCATTAACACCTGAATGCTGAGCGAGTGTGGGTCATTAACACCTGATAGCTGGGGCGTGTGTGGGTCATTAACACCCGATAACTGGGGCGAGTGTGGGTCATTAACACCTGATTGTTGGGGCGTGTGTGAATCATTAACACCTGATAGCTGGGGCGAGTGTGGATCATTAACACATGATAACAGGGGCGTGTTTGAGTCCCGATAGCTGGGGCGAGTGTGGTTCATCAGCTGGGGCGAGTGTGGGTCATCATTACCACCTGATTGCTGGGACGAGTGTGGATCATCATTAACACCTGATAGCTGGGGCGAGTGTGGATCATCATTAACACCTGATTGCTGGGGCGAGTGTGGGTCATTAACACCTGATAGCTGGGGCGAGTGTGGGTCAATAACACCTGATAGCTGGGGCGAGTGTGGGTCAATAACACCTGATTGTTGTGGCGAGTGTGGATCATCATTAACATATGATAGCTGGGGCGAGTGTGGGTCATTAACACGTGATAGCTGGGGCGAGTGTGGATCATTAACACGTGATAGCTGGGGCGGGTGTGGATCATTAACACCTGATTGCTGGGGCGAGTGTGGATCATTAACACGTGATAGCTGGGGCGGGTGTGGATCATTAACACCTGATTGCTGGGGCGAGTGTGGGTCATCATTAACATATGATAGCTGGGGCGAGTGTGAATCACCATTAACACCTGATAGCTGGGGCGAGTGTGGATCATTAACACGTGATAGCTGGGGCGGGTGTGGATCATTAACACCTGATTGCTGGGGCGAGTGTGGGTCATTAACACCTGATAGCTGGGGCGGGTGTGGATCATTAACACCTGATTGCTGGGGCGAGTGTGGATCATTAACACGTGATAGCTGGGGCGGGTGTGGATCATTAACACCTGATTGCTGGGGCGAGTGTGGGTCATCATTAACATATGATAGCTGGGGCGAGTGTGAATCACCATTAACACCTGATAGCTGGGGCGAGTGTGGGTCATTAACACCTGATTGCTGGGGCGAGTGTGGATCATTAACACCTGATAGCTGGGGCGAGTGTGGATCATTAACACATGATAGCTGGGGCGAGTGTGAATCACCATTAACACCTGATAGCTGGGGCGAGTGTGAATCACCATTAACACCTGATAGCTGGGGCGAGTGTGGGTCATCATTACCACCCGATAGCTGGGGCGAATGTGGGTCATCATTAACACCTGATAGCTGGGGCGAGTGTGACTCACCATTAATACCTGATAGCTGGGGCGAATGTGGGTCATTAACACCTGATAGCTGGGGCGAGTGTGTATCATCATTAACACCTGATATCTGGGGTGTGGATGTTGCCAGCAAGCGTGGATACAATATTGTTTTCATGTTGGGCCAGCGTTACAGGCGTTGGTTCAATGGCTGGTATGGTTGACACGCTAAAGACACGCTCTTTATTTAAGCACACGTGTTCACCCGAGATGCCAAAACAAGATTGTAAACCGATATTTAAACCAACATTGTTTCAATTATGTTTCAAAGCTGGTAACGTTGGCCCGGCAATAATCCCATGTTACTTAAACATCGACTCGCATCAAACTGCTATGAAGAGATGATTATTTGCGTATTGCTGGCACTTGATACAAGGAAGCACGACACATCCACTCAATATTGGCTTAATTTTGGGCCAGCGTCGAAGACGCTGGCCCAACAATAATCCAACATTGAGTCAACCTATCCCATTTGCCAGGCATATGTTTATGTACATCTTCTATATTTTAAATGATTCCCATAATCAGACTCATATGGATATTTTTAAATATATTTTTTTTAATATCCGCGCTAATAGTGTCGATAACTTACCAGAAATAACTGTTTCGCATAGGCCTAGAAGTTGTTTCATTAATTCATAAGTTCCTAGTAGGCACGTGTATGAGAAGAGCATTGGGAACTGATGCGTGGTCTTATCAAAGCAGACGTTGCCCCACCGTTGAAATGATTTGGGGTCATTTCTTAGATACCGGGCCACCGTCGATGTCGAGCGCTCGTTCAGTGTCAAAGTTAGAAGTTTGTTGTGTGAGCTTACTCAATGTTGACGACTCCATTAAACACGAGACATTGACCCACTGCTGGCTTAACCCTTTCAAGCCTGAATTTACCATCGTCATTTTCATCCACTACAAGCCGCAAATTGCTGTCACAATTCTCCACTTGTACTGAATGAAAATGATTTGAAGTGGGTGGGAAATTGAAGAAAATTGCCATGTCTTGGTAAACCAGCTGCATGGAAATCTTCATTCTAAAACCCCTAGTTATTGGAAAATTAAGTCTGTTTTCAGGGATGTAAAATGATGCTTTAATGCATCGTGAAGGCTTAAAGGGTTATTGTTGACGACCCTATTAAAATTATATATTGATCCACTGCTGACCTGGGATTAGACAACCGTCTACGATGCTGGCTCAACATGACGCCAGCGGTGGATCAATCGAGTAAGCTGGAACTGAGAGTTCATTCTTTCAAACGTCACGTCCCTCTTGCTCAGCAGTTCAGTTTATTCTGGGTCTTTGCTCAGATCATTGCTTGTTGACCACCACATCGGGAGGAGTTACAGGCGCTGTGATGTCTCTTACAATACTGATCCTCATATTTCTCTCCCTGCAGAAAACCACGGGAAAACACATCAAGTAAGACATTTTTTTGACAATAATTATAAATACGTGGACGATGCTTTTAAAAGATTTTACATAATCTGAACACATCGCCCACGTGCATGAGATAATCTGTTCATCTGGTGAAATAATAGCCAGAAACACCTGGAAATTGGAATTAGTGAGTATTGACAGTAATGGTTTCCTGATATATCGGATTGTCGTTTCAAGATTTCTGAGAGGGGGGGGGGGGTGATGTGTATATTGTAACTGCGAGCTGCAGATCAAGTATCTCTTGCAGTTGTTCAGCAGTATGGGATACTACATACGACTCTACAACGACATGTTGTGAACCTAAGCCTATATATCATATTCTCCACAGCGACATGTTGTAAACCTAGGCCTATATATCTATTTTCTCTACAACGACATGTTGTAAACCTAGAGCTATATATCTATATTCTCTACAACGACATGTTGTAAACCTAGACCAATAAATCTATATTCTCTACAAAAACATGTTGTAAACCTATGCCTATATATCTTCTCTACAACGACATGTTGTAAACCTAGGCCAATATATCTATATTCTCTACAACGACATGTTGTAAACCTAGGCCTATATATCTATATTCTCTACAACGACATGCTGTAAACCTAGAGCTATATATCTATATTTTCCAGCGCCTTTGTGATTTATCAACCCTTAAAACGTTACATTATAAAATTCATTTTTTTACCCACTTGAAGTTGTCTCGCTGCCGCGACCCACAGTTTCAAGTGGGTAAAAATACTTACAGTTTCAAAAATTGAATACCAAACTAGCAAATGTAGGTCTACAGCTGGTCTACTGTTCATTTATCTTTGGTTTGAAGAAACAATACACGAATGTAGACGTGATGAGCCCCTTAAGGGCTAGGCCTAATACACGGGCTGAAATCGGCTCTAGACGTGATTAACCCCTAAATGGTCCATGGACATCTTCAAGATTTTAGGTCCTGGTGTGCATTTTGGTATAAACTCATGAAACTTTGCACACGGACTCCTTATAATATATTTGTGATATTTTTGGGGAAAGAGTTTTTTTGACCCCCCCCCCCCCCCCCTGGGCGATAATAATGGCTTCCGTCATACAGTATGGGCGATAAAATGTGAAAACTGAATGACGGAGGGGTACAATTGAAGCTCTTTCCATTTAACTCAGGGTCAGGGTCACACCAGCATTGATCTAGCGCTGGGTCAAGGTCACACCAGCATTGATCTAGCTCTGGGTCAGGGTTTCACCAGCATTGATCTAGCTCAGGGTCATGATCACACCAGCATTGATCTAGCGCTGGGTCAGGGTCACACCAGCATTGCTTTAGATCAGGGGCAGAGTCTCGCTCACCTCCTCCCCAGCATTGATCTAGTTCTAGCAGCATTGATCTAGATCAGGGTCAGGGTCACACCAGCATTGATCTAGATCAGGGTCAGGGTCACACCAGCATTGATCTAGATCAGGGTCAGGGTCACACCAGCATTAATCTAGATCAGGGTCAGGGTCACACCAGCATTGATCTAGCTCAGGGCCAGGGTCACACCAGCATTTATATGGCTTTGGGTCAGGGTCACACCAGCATTGCTTTAGCTCAGGGTCAGAGTCTCGCTCACCTCATCGCCAGCATTGATCTAGTTCTAGCAGCATTGATCTAGCTCAGGGTAAGGGTCACACCAGCATTGATCTAGATCAGGGTCAGGGTCACACCAGCATTTATCTAGATCAGGGTCAGGGTCACACCAGCTTTGATCTAGATCAGGGTCAGGGTCACACCAGCTTTGACCTAGCTGAGGGTCAGGGTCTCACCAGCATTGATTTTGCTCTGGGTCAGGGTCACACCAGCATTGACCTATCTCAGGGTCAGGGTCACACCAGAATTGATCTAGCTCTGGGTCAGGGTCACACCAGAAATGATCTAACTCAGGGTCGGGGTATCGTGTTCATTGCGTATTTTTAATATAAAACATGTAATTCATTCACTAAAACAAGAGTTCAGTCGTCAGCACTGCATTATGTATGGTTTAGTGTTCATGGTATGATCCAAAATGATCAGGGTATGCATAATCAGGATAGCTGTGATGTGATTAATGTTTAATGTATATGTATAATGTATAGGGAGTGTTTCTACAGCTACATACCTTTCCAACGTCTATGTCGGATTCCAACCTGTATGTCATGCGATTATATCACGTGATCGGCCGTAGTAACCAATTGGAAAAGTGTTGTCAGCAGAACACTCAAAATATCAACACAGTTCAGCAAATTTATTTAACAAAATAACCTAAATAATATTTTAGAAATATTTAGGAACACGAAAAAAGGACGTGTAGCCAATGTTTATAACGTCAAGACCTATACATACTATGGCTAAATACGTTTTTTTGTTTCCACCATAGATCCGACCATGGTTCAAATGTGACCGTCTCCACAGCAGAGTACAACTTCACCTCCAGAACAGAGTACAACCTCATCTCCAGAACGGTCAGTACGCTAACTAATCTGATTATTATCTCAAAATCCTGTGGCGCGGCCCAGGAATAAATACAAGATTTCAATGTTAGTTGATTGTTGGGTCAACCAACAATAAACTAACATATGTTCAACTTCTTATGTTTGCTGAGTTACAGCGACTCAAGTCACAATATCAGTTTTATCTGTTAATTGTAACCAAATATGCGAAATGCTGTTATCATAATTCGTGCTAGAAAGATCATTAGATGTCACCCGAGTTGTGCCAATGCGTACCACTGGGGCTTATTCTGTTATTTTACGTTTACTAAACTTAGGTCATAATCCATGGACGATCACATATCCTGCAAATACACTACATAAACACAATACACATGCTATTCTCATAAATACAATGCTATTGCTTTTAAAAGTCAACGCTCAAGAACACTTACATTATCAAATAACAAAGAAAACACAACCTGAGTTTATTTTGCGTGTTTTATATATTTCATAAATAATCCCTACAATGCAACCCGATTAGTGCAGTGCTCGAGTGTGCATTTTATATGAAACTTTGCCTTAAAACCGTAATAAATCGCTTGTATAAGGCGCAATTTATTTTACATTTAAATATTGTTCATCATGTTTACATAGCTCTGTTTTTCTTTTTTAGCTCCATCAATTATTAGAAAGAAGATTATCTGGCAACAGAAATGCAGGTATGATTCAGTACTATTGTCGTAAACATGAACAACCGTAAAATACGCCAACGCGGACGTGAGAGGGACATCAGCAAACCCACGATTTTATTATTGCCAAACCATAACCACGCAGAGGGGAACGCGAGCACAAACGGCAACGCGGATTTTTTCAAACTAAATGCGCTAAACACAACAGCGCGAGAGCGAAAATGTATGCGACGACACCACGCGAACAGGCGCGAAATTCGCGTCACCAACGCGCAATGATTTTTCCTACGCGAGAATCTGCGCGACGTCCAAGAAAATCTAACAGTTTTGAAGCATTGCCCGTCGCGCTCGCGTATGCTTTCGCGCTTGTATGTTTTGACAATGATAAAATAGTGGATTTGATCATTTTCGCGCGCGAGCGTTTCCGTGGTGTGTTTGAAGCTTGTCTTCGCCATTTTTTTCTATTTGATTTTAAAGAGCAAAATATACACTGGGAGCCATGTCCCTGATAAAATTATTGCAGTCATTTTATGAGCAAAATGTAACTGGAATGTAATGACCCATCGATATGATGTAATAAGCTTACATTAAATTCAAACAATAGACCAACACACATTACATAGCTTTTAAATGTATCTACTATGTGGTGTGAATCATAATAATTATAAGGCATAATATTGCAATAATATTTGCAATGCAATATTTCTTTGCAGTATTGCACGTATAGCCTGATATATTAGATTTAGATACATTACTGTGCCGTATTTTCTGTGTATACTGCATCTCAATTAATTACACTGTAGAGATGGTAAAATATACGGATAATATACGGATACGGAAGCAAATAAAATGTGCCGTTAATTTGTTAGAAAATCAATTCTAATTGATAATGATTACATATGCTTACGGGTTATACATGGGCGACATGCGGACACGTAGCATAGCTTTATTCACAACTTTAACCCTTACAAAGCGGGGATCGACTTTAGTCGTCAGAATCTGACGTCTGTAGACGTCAGACTGACGACTAAAGTCGATTCCCGCACTGCAAGAGTAGAAATACTTCTAATACCAGTAGACCCCTAACATATGTATTCAAATGAATCGGAAAGAGCTAACCAAGACATTTATGATGATTTCAAGGTGAACAAAACCCCTTTGGTTGCGATGTTTTTATACAAATTTATTCAGCGCTTTTAGGGTTAAGCTTTATTCACAACATTAAGCTCTCTGGTTCCCTTTTCTCATCAACGTCTGTCAGGATCAGTGGAAGAAGTGGATACATGTCCAGATGGATCATGGCTGTACAGAGAGGGAGCTATAGAATCCCCTGGACTGGGCAATGGTGCGTACACCAATAACCTGGACTGCCACTGGATCATACGAGCCAACACCAACCAGGTCAGTCAACAACGAGACCTCAAACTACATTTGTTTTCTGATTGTCAGTGCCAAATACATGTCAATTATTACAACATTTATGTTTAACTTTCTGATTGCTTTGCCTACCTACCACTTGCACACCGGTACCAAGACATTGGGTTCCCTATTAACACCGCCAGACTATTTAATAACTTTATAAATAGTTACTAATACTCCAAAATGCTGTGAATGTGCTTTTATGACAGAGAACTGATGAGTAAACGTTTTTTTAAATTTGAATATTGTTCGACTACTTAGAACTTGTGGATTTTGGAGGCTTTAAAAAACTCTCAGTCGCCAATTGAGCAGCTTAACACTCTACATCAAATTTATAAACTGCCAAGTGAATTTGAACTCACCTTTGAATAAATTATACTTGAGTGTTCAACGCCAGTGGTTCTGACATTTGGAGATGCCCGTGTGAGCCTCGTTTTTATATTGACATTGCCAGGGCTAACTGTCATTGTATTTTATTCACAATTAAACAGATTCTACGACTAGAATCGTGGTTGTTATCACTGTTTTAATATCGCGATCCCGATCTCAATATAAAAGAAAATGAAAGTAGTACCTCAGTCCCGATGACCCATAGGCGTATCAGCACCGTAATAACCCCGTACTAACCCTGTACTAGCACAATGGGAGAAGTACCTCAGTCACGATGACCCATATTAACCCCGTACTATTGATTTGATGACCATTTCGTTTCCTTTCGAGATGTTTTTGTTAGCACGACGTTAAAGCGAGTTTTTGAAACCCAGATATTAATCGGTCGGCCCTGGGAGGGCCAGATATCTAAATCTGGAAACGTGCTGGACGACACTTTCTGTGGGTAGCTGAATATAGTTACTATCTAAAATATAACTTTTTACAGTGTTTAGTACTTGATGTCCCATGTCTGACTAACATGTATTAAGAATGTTGTACCACTGAATGTGTTTTACAGTGTTTAGTACTTTATGTTGTACCGCTGGCGGGGTTTTACAGTGTTTATTACTTTATGCTGTACCACTGACGGTGTTTTACAGTGTTTATTACTCGATGTTGCACCACATACGGTGTTTTACAGTGTGTATTACTTGATGGTGTACCACTGACGGTGTTTTACAGTGTTTATTACCCGATGTTGTACCACATACGGTGTTTTACAGTGTGTATTACTTGATGTTGTACCACTGACGGTGTTTTACAGTGTTTACTACTTGATGTTGTACCACATACGGTGTTTTACAGTGTGTATTACTTGATGTTGTACCACTTACGGTGTTTTACAGGTGATACAGTTTACATTTGAGCTGTTGCAGCTGGAGGGCCACGCGTCCTGTCAATGGGATTACGTCACGCTGTATGACGGCGTGGATCCCGGCGCTGACGTGATGGGGACGTACTGTGGTCATGACGAGGACGTGGACACCCTCACGACAACAGGACACGTGGCTCACGTCTGGTTTCACACAGATGACTCATCGATTGATAAGGGCTTCTATCTACAATTCAAATTCGTTAGTGAGTGGCTTGCAAAATATTTGGAAATATTTTCTTTATATGTAGATATGCAATAAGATATGCAAACGGTGTTCATTTGAGTGCGATATGGGAAAGTACAGCACTCGTTCAATGAATAAGGTGTGAGCCTTTAGGCGAACACCTTATTCATTGAACATGTGCTGTATTTTCCCATATCGCACGAAAAATGAACAACGTTTGTATTTTCTCACACGATCAAGTCACACATGACATTACACTGCCATACATTGTGCTGAATCTGCAGCTAGAGTACCACATGGGCTGATACCGATATACGTCTCCTAGTGAAAATTACAGCAAAGAGTGTGGGAAACAATCTGTGTGGTGCCGGAGCTGTCACATTACTGCCACACAGAACATCCAGAATGACATAAAAGATTGCTACATGTGTGAACGCACGCTTGTTCGCGATAAATATCCTGATTTTCATTTGCAAAACTTTCGACAATTTTTTTTCCAAAACCTTTCAAATACCATACCACAACATGCAGCAAAATTGTATGATAGTAAAATCGGAAGGTTACTTGCTAATGCAATTTCCAACTTCAAATCACAAAAAGACTTTAATTAAAGAAACATTAAGACTTATGTCTTTTAATCGAGCATTTTGCTAATGCCTTTTTGTTGACTGTTTAGAGCGCCTGCGAACGGCCGAAAGGCTGATGTACGGCGCTATATCAAATGCCTTATATTATTATTATTATTAACCATATATGGAAATATTTTAAATAAAAACAATACATTTGATCAACTGAGCACCGACCACGTAATATTGTATGAATTTCAGTAACATTTCCCTTGCTTACCCTTAAAGCTCTGAATTAGATTTGCTTAAACCATGGGCTGGATCAAATGTGGCTCTGTCCCTGATCCTGAATGAGGTTAATAACAATTGGGGTCATCTTTTTATCTGATTCAGGGACGTAAAAATGTACCCGTGTGTGAAATTTAGTGTGTTTTTTTATCACAATCTGAACACTACCGCGCCTTAACAGCTGTACTAGCCGATATTTTAATATAGCTAAATTCGTTTGAAAATCTATATAATTATTACTTACATAGCGTAGCATTTACTGGGATGACTGTGCTTTTTGCCCGTGCAGATAATCATGTGCTGCCACCTGCCTGTGACGGGGGTCGAACCGGCATCTCCCGCCAAGATGAGGGGACCATCACGCCCCCTGGATACCTCTCCGGTGTCCCGTATCCCGGTAATGTGTCCTGTCATTGGAACATCAGGGCCCCAGATAATCAGGTATGAACAAAACGAACATCAGGGCCCCAGATAATCAGGTATGAACAAAACGAACATCAGGGCCCCAGATAATCAGATAGGAACAAGACGAACATCAGGGCCCCAGATAATCAGGTATGAACAAAACGAACATCAGGGCCCCAGATAATCAGGCATGAACAAAACGAACATCAGGGCCCCAGATAATCAGGTATGATCAAAACGAACATCAGGGCCCCAGATAATCAGGTAGGAGCAAGACGAACATCAGGGCCCCAGATAATCAGGTAGGAACAAAACGAGCATCAGGGCCCCATATAATCAGGTATGAACAAAACGAACATCAAGGCCCCAGATAATCAGGTATGAACAAAACGAGCATCAGGGCCCCATATAATCAGGTATGAACAAAGCGAACATCAGGGCCCCAGATAATCAGGTAGGAACAAAACGAGCATCAGGGCCCCATATAATCAGGTATGAACAAAACGAACATCAGGGCCCCAGATAATCAGGTATGAACAAAACGAACATCAGGGCCCCAGATAATCAGATATGAACAAAACGAACATCAGGGCCCTAGATAATCAGATATGAACAAAACGAACATCAGCGCCACAGATAATCAGGTAGGAGCAAGACAAACATCAGGGCCCCAGATAATCAGGTAGGAACAAAACGAACATCAGGGCCCCAGATAATCAGGTATGAACAAAACGAACATCAGGGCCCCAGATAATCAGGTATGAACAAAACGAACATCAGGGCCCCAGATAATCAGGTAGGAGCAAGACGAACATCAGGGCCCCAGATAATCAGGTAGGAACAAAACGAGCATCAGGGCCCCATATAATCAGGTATGAACAAAACGAACATCAGGGCCCCAGATAATCAGGTATGAACAAAACGAACATCAGGGCCCCATATAATCAGGTATGAACAAAACGAACATCAGGGCACCAGATAATCAGGTAGGAACAAAACGAGCATCAGGGCCCCATATAATCAGGTATGAACAAAACGAACATCAGGGCCCCAGATAATCAGGTATTAACAAAACGAACATCAGGGCCCCAGATAATCAGATATGAACAAAACGAACATCAGGGCCCCAGATAATCAGATATGAACAAAACGAACATCAGGGCCCCATATATTCAGGTAGGAGCAAGACGAACATCAGGGCCCCAGATAATCAGGTAGGAACAAAACGAGCATCAGGGCAGGGCCCCATACAATCAGGTATGAACAAAACGATAATCAGGGCCCCATATAATCAGGCATGAACAAAACGAACATCGGGGCCCCAGATAATCAGGTATGAACAAAACGAACACCAGGGCCCCAGATAATCAGATATGAACAAAACGAACAACAGGACCCCAGATAATCAGGTATGAACAAAACGAACATCAGGGCCCCAGATAATCAGGTAGGAACAAAACGAGCATCAGGGCCCCATATAATCAGGTATGAACAAAACGAACATCAGGGCCCCAGATAATCAGGTATGAACAAAACGAAGATCAGGGCCCCAGATAATCAGGTATGAACAAAACGAACATCAGGGCCCCAGATAATCAGGTAGAAACAAAACGAACATCAGGGCCCAAGATAATCAGGTATGAACAAGACGAACATCAGTGCCCCAGATAATCAGGTAGGAACAAAACGAACATCAGGGCCCAAGATAATCAGGTATGAACAAGACGAACATCAGTGCCCCAGATAATCAGGTATGAACAAAACGAACATCAGGGCCCAGGATAATCAGGTATGAACAAGACGAACATCAGTGCCCCAGATAATCATGTATGAAAAAGACCGCCAATAAAGTAGCTCGTCCAATAAACATGGCAATAAGTATGCTTTAAGGTAAGCATTACAATAAGTATCCTTTAAGGTAAGCATAGCAATAAGTATGCTTTAAAGTAAGCATAGCAATAAGTATGCTTTAAGGTAATCATAGCAATAAGTATGCTTTAAGGTAAGCATAGCAATAAGTATGCTTTAAGGTAAGCATAGCAATACGTATGTTTGAAAGTAAGCATAACAATAAGTATGCTTGAAGGTAACATGGCAATAAGTATGCTTCAAGGTAAGCATGGCAATGAGTATGCTTTAAGGTAATCATGGCAATAAGTATGCTTTAAGGTAATCATGGCAAAAGGTATGCTTTAAGGTGAGCATGGCAATAAGTATGCTTTGAGGTAAGCATGGCAATAAGTATGCTATAAGGTAATCATGGCAGAAGGTATGCTTTAAGGTGAGCATGGCAATAAGTATGCTTTAAGGTGAGCATGGCAATAAGTAGGATTTAAGGTAAACATAGCAATAAGTGTGCTTTAAGGTAAACATAGCAATAAGTGTGCTTTAAGGTAAACATAGCAATAAGTGTGCTTTAAGGTAAACATAGCAATAAGTGTGCTTTAAGGTAAGCATAGCAATAAGTGTACTTTAAGGTAAGCATAGTAATAAGTGTGATTTAAGGTAAGCATAACAATAAGTGTGCTTTAAGGTAAGCATAGTAATAAGTGTGATTTAAGGTAAGCATAACAATAAGTGTGCTTTAAGGTAAGCATAGCAATAAGTGTGCTTTAAGGTAAACATAGCAATAAGTGTGATTTAAGGTAAGCATAACAATAAGTGTGCTTTAAGGTAAGCATAGTAATAAGTGTGCTTTAAGGTAAACATAGCAATAAGTGTGCTTTAAGGTAAACATAGCAATAAGTAGGATTTAAGGTAAGCATAGTAATGAGTGTGCTTTAAGGTAAACATAGTAATAAGTGTGCTTTAAGGTAAACATAGCAATAAGTGTGCTTTAAGGTAAACATAGCAATAAGTGTGCTTTAAGGTAAACATAGCAATAAGTAGGATTTAAGGTAAGCATAGTAATGAGTGTGCTTTAAGGTAAACATAGTAATAAGTGTGCTTTAAGGTAAACATAGCAATAAGTGTGCTTTAAGGTAAGCATAGCAATAAGTGTGCTTTAAGGTAAACATAGCAATAAGTAGGATTTAAGGTAAGCATAGTAATGAGTGTGCTTTAAGGTAAACATAGCAATAAGTGTGATTTAAGGTAAGCATAGCAATAAGTGTGCTTTAAGGTAAACATAGCAATAAGTGTGATTTAAGGTAAGCATAACAATAAGTGTGCTTTAAGGTAAGCATAGTAATAAGTGTGCTTTAAGGTAAACATAGCAATAAGTGTGATTTAAGGTAAGCATAGCAATAAGTGTGCTTTAAGGTAAGCATAGCAATAAGTGTGCTTTAAGGTAAACATAGCAATAAGTGTGATTTAAGGTAAGCATAACAATAAGTGTGCTTTAAGGTAAGCATAGTAATAAGTGTGCTTTAAGGTAAACATAGCAATAAGTGTGATTTAAGGTAAGCATAGCAATAAGTGTGCTTTAAGGTAAGCATAGTAATAAGTGTGCTTTAAGGTAAACATAGCAATAAGTGTGATTTAAGGTAAGCATAGCAATAAGTGTGCTTTAAGGTAAACATAGCAATAAGTAGGATTTAAGGTAAGCATAGTAATAAGTGTGCTTTAAGGTAAACATAGCGATAAGTGTGCTTTAAGGTAAACATAACAATAAGTGTGCTTTAAGGTAAACATAGCAATAAGTGTGCTTTAAGGTAAACATAGCAATAAGTGTGATTTAAGGTAAGCATAGTAATAAGTGTGCTTTAAGGTAAACATAGCAATAAGTGTGCTTTAAGGTAAGCATAGCAATCAGTGTGCTTTAAGGTAAACATAGCAATAAGTGTGCTTTAAGGTAAACATAGCAATAAGTGTGCTTTAAGGTAAACATAACAATAAGTGTGCTTTAAGGTAAGCATAGTAATAAGTGTGCTTTAAGGTAAACATAGCAATAAGTGTGATTTAAGGTAAGCATAGCAATAAGTGTGCTTTAAGGTAAGCATAGCAATAAGTGTGCTTTAAGGTAAACATAGCAATAAGTGTAATTTAAGGTAAGCATAACAATAAGTGTGCTTTAAGGTAAGCATAGTAATAAGTGTGCTTTAAGGTAAACATAGCAATAAGTGTGATTTAAGGTAAGCATAACAATAAGTGTGCTTTAAGGTAAGCATAGTAATAAGTGTGCTTTAAGGTAAACATAGCGATAAGTGTGCTTTAAGGTAAACATAACAATAAGTGTGCTTTAAGGTAAACATAGCAATAAGTGTGCTTTAAGGTAAACATAGCAATAAGTGTGATTTAAGGTAAGCATAGTAATAAGTGTGCTTTAAGGTAAACATAGCAATAAGTGTGCTTTAAGGTAAGCATAGCAATCAGTGTGCTTTAAGGTAAACATAGCAATAAGTGTGCTTTAAGGTAAACATAGCAATAAGTGTGCTTTAAGGTAAACATAACAATAAGTGTGCTTTAAGGTAAGCATAGTAATAAGTGTGCTTTAAGGTAAACATAGCAATAAGTGTGATTTAAGGTAAGCATAGCAATAAGTGTGCTTTAAGGTAAGCATAGCAATAAGTGTGCTTTAAGGTAAACATAGCAATAAGTGTAATTTAAGGTAAGCATAGCAATAAGTGTGCTTTAAGGTAAACATAGCGATAAGTGTGCTTTAAGGTAAACATAGCAATAAGTGTGCTTTAAGGTAAGCATAGCAATAAGTGTGCTTTAAGGTAAACATGGCAATAAGTAGGATTTAAGGTAAACATGGTAATAAGTATTATTTCAGGTGAGCATGGCAATGAGTATGCCTTAAGCCACATATGTTTTTATATGTATTCAGTAAAGATATATTATTTACAACTGTATTTTTAAACATTTTCATCGCTTAATGTTGAATTATGCTGGGCCACTCACTGCCTGCGATGCTGGCTCAGCATTATCCCAACATTGGTTCAACGTATCATTCCTACTGGAAAACGCACTTCCAATTAGCTGAGCACCTATTTGAAATGCCATGACTCTTATCAAAGAAACCTTCGTTTATGGAGATTAAGTACATACAAAACAAAATATAAATGCAGCGTACCTCGTGTTATTTTTCAGGCTATAATTGTGATATTCAAGGACATCTCCATGGAGGTCTCAGAGCGCTGTGATAATCACGGGGTGTCCGTGACGGATTCCGCGGATCCGGGTAATCTTTACACTGTGGGCATATTCTGTGGACTCAGCCTTCCGGATCCGGTTTACTGTGTTAGCGGACAATCCACCGTGTCGTACTGGAGGGACACCAACAGGCAAATGACTGGATTCAAACTGACGTGGAAGTTCCTTCCCGTGGGTAAGACAGTTATTTAACCCTTTAACCGCCGGTGCCGAATATATTCGGGTTTTTAATTTTTATTAGCGCGTTAAGTACCACCTTTTAAACATGTTAAACATAAAATGAGACATCAATCAGCAAGATTTGAAAAGAGTTGACCTCTATTTTGTCGAATCTGAATAATTTTCACTCACTTGAAGTTGTGAATCGCGTCAGCGATACACAACTTCAAGTGGATGAAAACTCAAATTGAATAATTTGACGGTGAAAGGGCTAAGTGTGTTTGTATTCTCGTAGCTGAGGCACAAAAGACAGTACATAAGGGGATAGTGGTCACAAAATAGCAATAGGTGTGCCATATATCAAAACTTGCATTGGAATGTCTGGAAACATTATATCGCTGGTGTCGTTGTGGTATTCTGCGGTATGTCTGTTAATCTGCCATTGATCTTCTCGTATTACTTTTTAGCAGTTTGATAATTGAATAACGCTGATTTAACAAAGTGGAATGAACTCCACTTCTCAAACATAAAAAAAATTATTTCCTGCTTGGCTAGATTTCTGAACAGTTGTTTTAAAAGACTCGCCCGTCTTGTATTTTTTGACTTTATCATTAGGAAGTGTAGAATCTCTAAAATAGTAGACATCTTGACTATGAAAGTGAATCAAAAACTGGAAAAAATCCATCAAAGCAACATATCTATGTCCACATTTGATAATAGTTCTGAAAACAAACAAGTGCGATGCTCGGTTTGCACCCGAAATAAAAACTTACCCTGTGGTCGCTAGGGGGACATATCAGAAGCTGTTCAGTAAGGATCAGTCTTTATGCAAGCCAAGTCTCATACTTTTGACCCAACATGCAAGATTTTTTGGGTTAACGGACTCCCTAGTAGTGCTCATATTTAACTGAAAATGCCAAAACAATAACCCGTTGTGGGTCGCGGTGAGACACAGTGAGTAATAGACCACTTTAACCCTTTCAAGCCTGAATTTGCCATTGTCATTTCCATCCACTACAAGCCGCGAATTGATGTCGCAATTCTCGGCTTGTAGTGGATGAAAATGATTTGATGTGGTTTAAAAAATAAAGAAAATTGCCATGCATTGGTAAACCAGTTTCATGGGAATTTTCGTTCTAAAACCCTTAGTTGTAGGAAAATTAAGTCTGTTTTCAAGGATTTAAAATGATGTTTCAATGCATCGTAAGGGCTTAAAGGGTGAGGTTGTGGGTCGTGGTAAGACACAGTTGTTTCAGGGTTATATTGTTGTGTTACAGGCCGTGTTCCGGATCAGACTGGTCCAGGTGGATGCCGTGGAGAGGAGGTCACATTCCACCACGATGACGGTCACCTGTGGACACCGGGTTATCCAGATTTTACCTACCCTGCCAACACCCGCTGTCACTGGAGGATACAGGCGGATGCGGGAAAGGTGGGATACCCTGAGTTAAATCAGAAAGAGTGTAACAGAAGCTGTTTTTAAGTAGTTTTAAATGGTATATTTTAATTAGTTAATTGCCTAACTAGTCGTTAATTTCGTAATGAGCATCCAACAGAGGTACTCCGTCGTAAGCCAGGAATTGATATAACATGTCACGTTGATAAGTATTCTTCTAAATAGTTCTCATGGTACTAAGAACTATTACTGATACATTAATCCAACTGTTTAGTATCTTGTATGTGACGACTTTTGTAAAAATGCGCAATACATTTTAGGAATTGTCATTGTAGGTGATAATACTGCACTTTATTGAGTTCGACGTGGAGGGCAATGATAACTGCACTCGTGATCATTTATTAGTGTCTGACCCAAGCTCGCCAAACCATCAGAAGCAGAAGATTTTCTGTGGGAACACTACTCCAGAAGCCATCACTTCTCACTCTGACTCACTCCTCATCTACTTCTCATCCAATATGAATGTCCAGAGGGACGGTGTCCGGATGGGATGGCAGTTTGTTAACGATCCTGGTGAGGATAAGTCACCAGGATTAGGAGAACCTGACGAAAACATTACAACTGCTGCATTATTTGAGATCTGAGCTCGGTTACAACAACCGACATTTGTCTAAATTTTGTCTTAAATATAAACACGTAATCAAGACCAATCGGTGAGCTTAAGACTGACTTCAGTTTTAAACTATACTTTAAATTAAAGACTTCAGTCGGCTTGTGAAACCGGGCCTCGATTAGCGCCCACCACTAAAAATCGTAAGCTTATCTTTCCTTTCTCTCAATTCCATTAGAATAGGTAAGATGATCCAGCTTTAGAATAGTCAAGATGGTCTATCTTCAGAATAGGTAAGATGATTTAACGTAAGAATCGTTAAGATAATCTAACTTTAGAATAAGTAAGATGATCTAACTTTAAAATAGTCGAGATGATCTAACTTTAGACTAGATAAGATGATCTAACTATAGAATAGGTAAGATGATCTAACTTTAGAATAGTCAAGATGGTCTATCTTCAGAATAGGTAAGATGATCTAACGTAAGAGTAGTTAAGATAATCTAACTTTAGAATAAGTAAGATGATCTAACTTTAAAATAGTCGAGATGATCTAACTTTAGACTAGATAAGATGATCTAACTTTAGAATAGGTAAGATGATCTAACTTTAGAATAGTCAAGATGGTCTATCTTCAGAATAGGTAAGATGATCTAACGTAAGAGTAGTTAAGATAATCTAACTTTAGAATAAGTAAGATGATCTAACTTTAAAATAGTCGAGATGATCTAACTTTAGACTAGATAAGATGATCTAACTTTAGAATAGGTAAGATGATCTAACTTTAGAATAGTCAAGATGGTCTATCTTCAGAATAGTCAAGATGATCTAACGTAAGAATAGTTAAGATGATCTAGCTATAGAATAGTCATGATGATCTAACTTTAGAACAGGTAAGATGATCTAGCTATAGAATAGTCATGATGATCTAAATTTAGAACAGGTAAGATGATCTAGCTATAGAATAGTCATGATGATCTAACTTTAGAATAGGTAAGATGATCTAACTTTAGAATAGTCAAGATGATCAAACTTTAGAATAGTCAAGATGATCTAGCTATAGAATAGTCATGATGATCTAACTTTAGAACAGGTAAGATGATCTAGCTATAGAATAGTCATGATGATCTAACTTTAGAATAGGTAAGATGATCTAGCTATAGAATAGTCATGATGATCTAAATTTAGAACAGGTAAGATGATCTAGCTATAGAATAGTCATGATGATCTAACTTTAGAATAGGTAAGATGATCTAGCTATAGAATAGTCATGATGATCTAACTTTAGAACAGATGATCCTTGTCTCTGTATCACATAGTTTATTATGATATAACAAACGCAGATCTCTTACCATGTTATTATTTTTAACAACATCCTACATCCTCGTTTCCTAAGTTTAGGTACAAGAAAACTTTTCTTTGCTCGTATAAAGTAATTATTTAGTAGTTCCACTTTGCATGCAAATTTCAAATTAACACACACTTACATGTATAATAAAAATCGCATTCATTTTTTAATATAATTTGATTTTCTGTACAGACAAAGAGAATAGCGATCGTGGTGGAAACAACGTTGTCCTAGAATTGCTCGGCGCCTCTGGTTTTATCAAATCACCTGGCTATGATAACCCACAAGGCTACCCACCGAACGTCTACAAACGATGGCTTATTACTGTGGCTCCCTCAAAGGTAAAACACGAGTCTGCCATGCTGAAGCAAACAGCAGTAACTGCTTACTTCTCAAGTAAGCAGCTACTGCTGTTTGCTTTCGCAGGTTCCTTGTAACTCTCATTAAGCGTAACATTATTAGACATTAGTATGAATACTATTTGATGGTTCCCTTATATTACAAGATTACTACAACAGTTACTGTAAATACAACACATGCTGGCCCAGCATTCCCAGCTGACACAATACACTGAGCAATGTTGTTTTGACGTTGGCCCAACGGCTTCGACGCTGGCCCAACATTAAAACAACATTGTTTCAATGTATCGTGTTTGCTGGGATCGATTAAGTGTATAGTCATTGTTGGTTGGGGATGAGGGGATAAAAGTCCTTGAACACGTCGCTGTCTTGTTATTTTCAGTTGGTGCGGATCACATTTGATGTGTTTTCTCTAGAATGGGAGGAGGATTGTCTGTATGACTCGCTGGCAATTTACGACGGAGACAACAGCCACGGTCACCTGCTGGCCACACTCTGCGGTTCGAATCTGCCTGGAGATATCACGGCGTATTCTAACCAGGTGTACGTGGTTTTCATCTCGGATTCCGTGCAGGGGGGCAGAGGGTTTGACCTACAGTATTCACAGATGGATCCTGAGCAGTTGAACGGAGCCCAAGGTATGTTTGATTTACATATACATAATATAACAGTTGATGGAGAACTCTGTGAACACGCGGCGTGAACTCAATGTTAGTTTACATTGAACACGCGGCACCCAATGTTAGTTTACACTGAACACGCGGCACCCAATGTTAGTTTACACTGAACACGCGGCAACCAATGTTAGTTTGCAGTGAATACGCGGCAACCAAAGTTAGTTTACATTAAACACGCGGCACCCAATGTTAGTTTACAGTGAACACACGTCACCCAATGTTAGTTTACAGTGAACACACGTCACTCAATGTTAGTTTACAGTGGACACACGTCACCCAATGTTAGTTTACATTGTACACACGTCACCCAATGTTAGTTTACAGTGAACACACGTCACTCAATGTTAGTTCACATTGAACACGCAGCACCCAATGTTAGTTTACAGTGAACACACGTCTCTGAATGCTAGTTTACATTGTACACGCGGCACCCAATGTTAGTTTACAGTGAACACAGGTCACTCAATGTTAGTTTACATTGTACACACGTCACCCAATGTTAGTTTACAGTGAACACACGTCACCCAATGTTAGTTTACATTGTACACGCGGCACCCAATGTGAGTTTACATTGTACACACGTCACCCAATGTTAGTTTACAGTGAACACACGTCACCCAATGTTAGTTTACAGTGAACACACGTCACCCAATGTTAGTTTACATTGTACACGCGGCACCCAATGTTAGTTTACAGTAAACACGCGGCACCCAATGTTAGTTTACAGTGAACACGCGGCAACCAATGTTAGTTTACAGTCAACACGCGGCACCCAATGTTAGTTTACATTGTACACGCTTTACTCAATGTTAGTTTACATTGAACACACGGCACCCAATGTTAGTTTTCAGTAAACACGCGGCACACAATGTTAATTCACAGTAAACATGCGGCAACCAATATTAGTTTACATTGTACACGCGGCACCCAATTTTAGTTTACTGTAAACACGCGGCACCCAATGTTAGTTTACATTAAACACGCGGCACCCAATGTTAGTTTTCGGTAAACACGCGGCACCTAATGTTAGTTTACAGTAAACACGCGGCACCCAATGTTAGTTTACAGTAAACACGCGGCACCCAATGTTAGTTTACAGTAAACACGCGGCACCCAATGTTAGTTTACAGTAGTTCATATTGAACACACAGCACCCAATGTTAGTTTACATTGAACACACGTCACCCTATGTTAGTTTACATTGTACACGCGACACCCAATGTTAGATTACGGTGAACACACGGCAGCCGATGTTAGTTTACAGTGAACTTTCATTTTATTTATTTCACTCGGGTATACAATTTTAGGCATTTCCATTCACCTTAAGATGGGACTTGCGACAGCAATCCACATCTCGACCTGAATACAAATAAAAGTGAATAACTGTATGATTAGAGGGATATTCTTGTTAATGACGCATGACGGAAACACGATCAAATCGGATTTCTTGTTGCATTCTACATCGTGTTCCACAAGCATCGCGATAACAATTGGTAATACTTTGCATATTAGCTCAATTATCATAAAAATGACTAAATTAAGCTATATTTACTGCTTGTGTTTCTTATGGTAGCAGTAGATATATAGACACAATCAGGCTTTTGTGGAAGTAACGAGTAACAGCAGTGGTACTGTAATAACCCCGCAAAACACAAGACATCAAACCAGCGTTTTGTCACTGTTGGGCCAGCGTCGCAAATGTTGGATCAATGCTGGTCCACCGTCTGCGATGCCGGCCCAACATTGATCCAACAATGGGTCAATGCCTAATTGTGTTTAATTGATATGTTGTCCACCACCCAAGGTGTGGTATATCTGAGATCAGTGTTTAACCCTTTAAACCCTCACGATGCATTAAAACATAATTTTTCATCCTCGAAAACACACTTACTTTCCCTTCAACAAAGGGCTTTACCATGAAAATTTACACGAAATTGTCTAACCAATCCATTGCAATTTTTTTTACTTTTTCACCCACATCAAATCATCTTCATTCACTACAAGTCGGGAATTGCGACAGCAATTCGCGGCTTGTAGTGGATGAAGATGACAATGATGAATTCAGGCTTCAAAGGGTTAATTGATATGTTGTCTGTGACACAGGATGTGGTGTATCTGAGGTGGAGTCTGGATTTGACAGAATAATTGGGGGACAAATCGCTCGTCCCAACTCATGGCCATGGCAGGTGATGGTGAGACAGAACGGGCAACATAAGTGTGGTGGTGCCATAGTCTCAGAGACCATGGTCGTCACAACTGCTCGATGTGTGTAAGTGTTCAACATTTAATTGTTGACTAAAACTTAAATAAATAGCCAATAATTGTTATTTGAAAAGTCTAGTTTATAATGTGGATTTATTCATTCAATTTAAACTGTTTAATGCACCAGCAATACCAGCTTTAAATAAATCAAATATGTCAAGAATATGATCCATAGCCCAGTTATCATGACAAAAATATGAAAGTCCAGTTAAAATGACCACATTGAATGGACTTTATTGTACCTACAATACAGAATAGAACGGGTAATAACATCACTGCAAGAAAAGACCGTTTTCTCCCACCATTTTCTCCCACCCCCTTGTTTTTGCAATGCGTGGATCCCCCAGATGATTACAAGTCGTTTCGTGTCGGTGAGACTGACAACGCGCGGTTAAATGTCCACGTAATCTGACAGGGTCCGATTGCAATAGCTGGCACTGCATAAGAGGCTACATAAAAGCAGCCTTTCAAGACTGGATCATAAACCTTCAATCTTAAAACTTAATTAATTTGAAATTGAAGTTGCTAACGCGATGATTCCCAGTTTTAGAAACATATTTGTATTTATAAAATATAAAACCCCTCACAGATTGAGTTATTTCATGAACTGACCAACTTACACAAACTATTTTACTAATTATTATATGATTAAAATTGGTTTGTAAAAAATTGCATTTTGACCCATTTAAAGTTGTGTCTTGCTACCACCCCCACAACTTCAATTTGTGTATTAGCTAATGATAATGCTATATATTTTACGGGGTGACAATGCCGCCTTCTCTCCTCAGGCAAGGTCTATCACCTGAGGAGCTGGTGGTGATTGCTGGTAAACACCACAGGACCCTTCAGGATCAGCTGCAGCAATCCCGACCTGTCACCTCAGTCACCGTGCACCCAGACTACAACCCGGTCACCATGGATAGCGATCTGGCCTTACTTCACCTCTCCCATGGCCTGGTGTTTGGTCGTGGAGTAGCCTCAGTATGTCTCCCCTCTCACGGGGCTCCAGAAAATGTGCTCTGTACTGTCACCGGCTGGGGAAGAGTTAGCGGTGAGAAACAAATGCAATGGAATCAAAACAGATGATAATCTGGCAAATTTAAAGTGACATGCCCAGGTCTAAAATCATCAAAAAATCGGTAATTTTATTTTAGCCTAAAAATATGACCATATGATGTGAACATGTCCATAGACTAGAACTGCAAAAGTTTTTTTTATTTTTGGTGCAGCGCATTCACCAGTTAGGCTAGATATAGAGACGAGACCCCTGATTTCTAATTATTGACAACCATGTCAAAAATAAGAAATACGGGAATTACGTCTCTATATCTAGCCTAACTTGTGAGTGGGCAGCACAAAAATTAAAAAACGTTTGCAGTTCTATTCTATGGACATGCTTACATCATATGGTCATATTAAGAAGCCAACATAAAATCACCGATTTTTTTATGATTTTTAGACTTGGGCATGTCCCTTTAAACATACAGTCATAGCAGATATGCCAATCTTGCCAATTTTATGTTCATTACATCTCCAATTTCCCTTGATTGGGGGACAAAACGATTAAAATAGCTTGAGCTAAAGCTGTTCTAACCATTTTGATCAAAACTAGTGAATTTGAAGATGTAATAAACATACAAACATACAATCCCGCACTGTAAGAGTAAAAAAAACTAATAATGGTCGTAGACGAAGGCATTTGTGATGATTTCAAATTGAAAAGACCCTTTAGTTGCGATGTTTTTTTTATTATTTTAGCGCCTTAAGGGTTAAATTGACCAGTTTTAGGTATGTTTTGATTGTACATATGTCAGTATTCACTCACTTCAAGCTGTTGTCGTTGTAGCAAGATACAACTTCCAGTGGGTAAATAATAACCATCAGAGCGCTGACTTTTTTATGAAAACCTTGCTGGCCAAATGTGGCTTTTTCATTTTGAAAGCATCATAACTGTCTAGCTGTTTCTAATTCATTTGATTATCTATGTTACGGATCTACGACCATTAAAAATATTTCCATTTTTACAGTGCGGGGATCGACTTTTTACGTCAGATCGTCAGATTTTGACGACTGAAGTCGATACCCGCACTGTAAGGGTTGAAGGTGATAATGTAAAACTTTAAGGATTAAACAAGAAAAACTTTGTTATGATGAAACATTTCGCGTTAAAAAATCTTATGTCAAATGGAAAATATACTCCCGTTTTATTTAAAAAAATGTGAATAAAACCTTTGATAAAGTGCATGATCAATGCTCAATCAAATGAGACGACCACATAATTGAATGTATTACTAAGATTCACATTAATTTGCTTCGGTAAAATGATATCACAGCAAACTGGAGATGTTGAGCCAATGTTGATTTAATGTTCAGCTACCATCTCCGACGATGGCCCGATATTGGCTCAAGTCTCGTGTATTCTGCGATAGTGGTATCACTAAATGATGATGTAAACTATACCCAGTTTACAGAAGAGAACACTTAAACATGTTAAATGTCAGATTGATATAAAGACGTTGAACTAAAACTAACCTGTCAATTAACTATATTTTCACATTGTTTCTTTCTGGCAGCTTCCAATAAGCATCTTACAGAAGAGCTCCGTCAGGTGGCAGTACCAATACTGAGTCAGATCACGTGCAGTAGACCGGGTTGGTACGGCGGCACTCTCACACCCTCCATGCTCTGTGCAGGATATCCTGAAGGACTTAAAGATTCATGTCAGGTCAGGTTGATCATCACAATGTCATACGAGTTTATGTGATCCATTTGCTAGGAATCAGCCATATTGCGGTTTTTATCAGGAAATGAGACAATACAATATCGTGAAAGCGAACATGAACATGATGAATTGGTTATTTCTGTGGTCAAATAAGTTTATACTTACCTTTAGTCTAAGTAATCTAATGACCTTTTATCATTTAAAAATATTTTGTGATAAAATGAGTGAAAGCCCTTGGAGACGCTTAACCCTTTTTATATATTTTTATCGTTGTAAGAAAATGCAAAAGTTAGAATTTCAAACATTATATCTTATTATATTCTTTATCATTTATCAAAGACTGCATAATACATGTATTATCCCCCTAAAACCCAGCTATTTATTCTTTACGAGATGTCTAGGCCTACACTGATTTTACTATATATCCAAGTATAATAGGTATGAAAAATTTAAGAAAATCGTCATTTTGATGAACGAAAACTTTTTTCTAAAATATAGCGCATTCAGATTATGGTATTTGATGTTTAGTGTGCTGAACAAAGTTACATTCAGGGCTTGACATTGATGTAACATTCAGGATTTGACAGTGATATAACATTCAGGGCTTGACAGCGGTCAGCTGTGAATTATTCTGTGGAGGGATTCGTTTCTTATGGTGTTCAGTGGCGCCACCAGGAGAGCCACTTGGTTTACATTTTCCTGATAGTTTATCATTTTTGTTGTCTGTTTCTAACAGCAAAGTCACGATTCTGGTCAGCACTTGCTACTTGTCCGCCCTGCCACGTACCTGTGTACAATTAATTATATCCTATGGTTCGCTAATAAATGTATTAATCTGGTCACCAATATCATAATCATACATCTATCTTTAAGGGAGACTCTGGTGGACCACTTGTGTGTAAGAAAGATGGAGTATGGACAGTTCATGGTTTGGTTAGCTGGGGTATGGGATGTGCTCAGCCTCGGAGACCAGGAGTCTACACTAGAGTTAGTGTGTTTACAGGATGGATTGAATCCCATATCAATGGTACTCCAGGTAAACGTACACGACTAGAATCTGCAAATGGTAGGGGCCTACAGCAGTCAACATCTTCGACACCCATTTCATCAGATCATTCTCATATTTTCAAAGTAAAGATAAATACCTAATTACTAACACTGATGAAAATCGGAGCTTATTTTTTCAAGTCCAATCCAATTTCACGTGACTGGAAATTTTAATTAAATTGTATAAAGCTGTTAAGAAGGGTTATCACATTTTCCTCCGCGAAAACTTGATAAATATACAGTCTTAAAGATTCATACAGCTTTAAAATGCGAATGCGTGGGACGGTCAAGTGTAGGCCTACATTAGCCTATAGAGTACACTTTGACGGCATTAATATCAGCCACTGAACTGATTACAATATACTACTCCAACGAGAAATTGGTCTAATGCTGTTTTAATGTTAGACCAACGTATGCGACGTTGGCCGACATTAAACCAACATTAAACCGTATTGGCTGGGAAAGTTACTGTCAATATGCTGGAGGTCAACTGTTTCCAGATACCCACGGTAACACAGCCTTTTGTGTCACAACACAGAGCCCACATGAGAGAAATGGTGAATCATTTCCTCATAGATGCCGCTCAAGTATATAGAGTTTAAATGACTTGGGAACTTGCTCTTAATGAGGCGATGGGTATGAAACGCATATAGTATTATTACCTTGGCTGATAACTGTGGATGTGGGGTGATATGTAATTGTGGAATGTCCAGGGGCCACTGTTGCATTCTGGGGACCACATTGTCCCGCGTATTTTGACAGTTGACTACACCTTTAAGCATGTTGAGGCTTGGCCAGACTCGGACTGCGTAGGCCTTGATACATAGCAGTACCAGGGTCTCAAGTACACATAATCTAAGATTGTAAACAAAAGTATATATTGTTGAATAATCTCAATGGGATAGGTTTACTGGCTAGAATATTATACTTGATTCTTCTTCTTCTTTTCGGTAGATGCTGCACATATAGCTACATACCCTGGTTGCGCCTCTGAGCCATCGCTCCATACAGCCAACGAAGGAGAGATCACATCTCCAGCTTATGACAGTTATACCCTTTATCCTGTCAACATTGACTGTATTTACAAGATCACTGTTCCAGCAGATAAGGTGAGGACACTGACTATATATATATGTACATTATTCAGTCGCTACTAAAATCACTTTTTTTTAAAATACTATCTTTAGCGCACATCAACTCACATATACAATAAATAAACCCTTTAAACCCTCACGATGCATTAAAGCATCGTTTTGCATCTCTGAAGGATGACCTAATTTCCTGCACCTAGTTGTTTTAAAACGAATATTTTCACGCAACTATTTTAATAATAATTACATCCTTTTTTGCATTTGCCACCCACTTCAAGTCATCTTCATCCACTACAAGTCGAGAATTGCGACAGCAATTCGCGGTTTGTAGTGGGTGAAATGACAATGGTAAATTCAGGCCTGGAGGGGATATCAACTCACAAATACAATAAATGATTTCCTATTGCTATTGGTTTAAAGTTGAGACATGTAAAGTAACAATAATGGAGGCCATCTTGAATTTATCTAAAATGGCGGCCACAACGAAAGTCCAGTTTGGCTCCGCACAATCAAAAGGATGTAATGTATGTGGTCTGCCGGACAATTTTTGTCAATATTTGGTGCTTGATATTGTTATACGATTTGAACAATCATTAGACTATAAAACATAAGACTATAAAACAGCTATGCTATCCAGAAAATACCCTTTGAGAACCTCGTTTTGAAACATTGATTTTAACCATGATATTTTTTTCACACCAAATCAAAGAGATACAAATGTGGTGTAACATTTCAGGTGGTTTATTTAGTGTTTGAGCACCTAGACATTGAGCCTCACACCTACTGTGACTGGGACAGCCTGACCGTGTACGATGGAGCAGATGAGGCATCCAGACCTCTGGGAGTCCTCTGCGGAAACCTCGCTCCCGATCCTGTCATATCCAACACCAATCACGTCACCCTCGCCTTCCACTCAGACGAGCTGGACACGGGCGCTGGATTCAGGTAGAACAGCAGGCTAAGTCCAAGAAGGCCCAGTTCGCAGAGTGCTATTTTTTTAATGTTCACTGACTTGAAGTTGTGCCCCACAATTTCAAGTAGGTGAATATAATTTATCCATAATGTTGTTTTGTGTTTCACTACCCCGTACCAACACTAGAGGGGATATGTATATATAACATGGGTGTAACAGTATAGTCCTACAGGGGATCTGTACATATATTACGGGTCTAATAATACAGGGGAACCGCACATATAATACGGGTCTAACAGTACAGGGGTTACTAAGAAGCGAACATGTAATACGGGTATGACAGTAACAAGGGAACCGTATATAACATAATACGGGTCTAACAGTACAAGGGTTAACCATATGCCTACATACGGGACTAACAGTACAAGGGTTAACCACAGGCCTACATAATATAATACGGGTCTAACAGTACAGGGGTTAAAGAAAACCGCATATATAATACGGGTCTAACAGTACACGGGTTAAAGAGAACTGTATATATAATACGGGTCTAACAGTACAGCGGGTTAAAGAGAACTGCATATATAATACGGGGCTAACAGTACAGGGGCTAAAGATATCCATATATATAATATGGATCTAACAGTACACGGGTTAAAAATAACCGTATATATAATATGGGTCTAACAGTACACGGACTAAAGATAACTATATATAATACAGGTCTAACAGTACACGGGCTAAAGATAACTGTATATATAATATGGGTCCAACAGTACAGGAGTTAAAGAGAACTGTATATATAATACGGGTCTAACAGTACAGGAGTTAAAGAGAACTGTATATATAATACGGGTCTAACAGTACAGGAGTTAAAGAGAACTGTATATATAATACGGGTCTAACAGTACAGGGGTTAAAGAGAACCGTATATATAATACGGGTCTAGCAGTACACGGGCTAAAAATAACCGTATATATAATATGGGTCTAGCAGTACACGGGCTAAAGATAACTGTATATATAATACGGGGCTAACATTACACGGACTAAAGATAACTGTATATATAATACAGGTCTAACAGTACACGGGCTAAAGATAACTGTATATATAATACGGGGCTAACAGTACAGGGGCTAAAGATATCCATATATATAATATGGATCTAACAGTACAGGGGTTAAAGATAACTGTATATATAATACGGGTCTAACAGTACACGGACTAAAGATAACTGTATATATAATACAGGTCTAACAGTACACGGGCTAAAGATAACTGTATATATAATATGGGTCCAACAGTACAGGAGTTAAAGAGAACTGTATATATAATACGGGTCTAACAGTACAGGGGTTAAAGAGAACCGTATATATAATACGGGTCTAACAGTACGGGGGTTAAAGAGAACTGTATATATAATACGGGTCTAATAGTACAGGTGTTGAAGAGAGCTGTATATATAATACGGGTCTAGCAGTACAGGGGTTGAAGAGAGCTGTATATATAATACAGTACAGGGGTTAAAGAGAACCGTATATATAATACGGGTCTAACAGTACAGGAGTTAAAGAGAACTGTATATATAATACAGTACAGGGGTTAAAAAGAGCCGTATATATAATACGGGTCTAACAGTACATGGGTTAAAGATAACGATATATATAATACGGGTCTAATAGTACATGGGTTAAAGAGAACTGTATATATAATACGGGTCTAACAGTACAGGGGTTAAAGAGAACTGTATATATAATACGGGTCTAACAGTACAGAAGTTAAAGAGGACTGTATATATAATACAGTACAGGGGTTAAAGAGAGCCGTATATATAATACGGGTCTAACAGTACAGAGGTTAAAGAGAACTGTATATATAATACGGGTCTAACAGTACAGAAGTTAAAGAGGACTGTATATATAATACAGTACAGGGGTTAAAGAGAGCCGTATATATAATACGGGTCTAACAGTACAGAGGTTAAAGAGATTTGTATATATAATAGGGGTCTAACAGTACAGGAGTTAAAAAGGACTGTATATATAATACGGGTCTAACAGTACAGAGGTTAAAGAGAACTGTATATATAATACGGGTCTAACAGTACAGAAGTTAAAGAGGACTGTATATATAATACAGTACAGGGGTTAAAGAGAGCCGTATATATAATACGGGTCTAACAGTACAGAGGTTAAAGAGAACTGTATATATAATAGGGGTCTAACAGTACAGGAGTTAAAGAGGACTGTATATATAATACGGGTCTAACAGTACAGAGGTTAAAGAGAAATGTATATATAATACGGGTCTAACAGTACAGGTGTTAAAGGGAACTGTATATATAATACAGGTCTAACAGTACAGGGGTTAGAGAAAAAGTGTTGTTGATGTTACAGTCTGAGATATAGTGCTGTTAAGCTTCATCCGGGAGACGTACAGGGTGATAACGCTGACAATGGGGCCAATGAGGCAAGTCAACACTCGGGATCACAGGCAGTTCATCAAGGTATCTGTACTGAAATCCTTAAAACAGGTTTTTAATAAATACTATATGCAAAATTTATTCCTCATTTATCATGTTTATGGGGAATCTTTTTGATTTTACAGACTAATAAATAAAAGCAATTACATTATTCCATTAACTTGATATTTCTTATAATGTTGAGTACCTTATCAGTTTGTGGAAAACCTCCAACTTTATTTTCTGCAAATCAATTTCCTGACATTGCGTGCACACTTGTATTTCTGCGCATCATATTTATTATAGTTCGTTTAATAACCTTCAATAATAATTTTTAAATAACTCATTCATTCATTCATTCATTCATTCATTCATTCATTTATTCATTCATTCATTCATTCATTCATTCATTCATTCATTCATTTACTCATTCATTCATTCAATAAGTCAGTCATTCATGTATTCATTCATGTATTCATTCATTTATTCATTCATTTACTCATACACTCATTCATTTATTCATTCATTCGCCATGCTTATGTATCCTTGTTTGCAGTTTGTGGCATACCGAGCATTCGTCCTCTGTTTGATCGGATCGTGGGGGGAGAGGCGGCGGTGGAGCACTCCTGGCCTTGGCAGATCTCCATACTGGATGGACAAAACCACATCTGTGGAGGCAGCATCATAGCTACAGACTGGGTTCTCACTGCCGCTCACTGTGTTAGGTAACGAGGAGTTATATACTGTAGACCTGGTGATTTTCGCGTGTTTAGATTTTCGGGAATTTGTGATTTTCGGACTCTTTTACGTGCTCTAGAATTGGCGATTTTTTTATTTCGATGATAGGTAGCGTTCATAATAATAATTTTCGCGAGATTCTTAAATTCGTGAATTTTCCTGCTCCCGAAATTTCTTGAAAAATAAAACCTCGCGAATATTACCAGATATACAGTATTATAGTGATGTGCAAACAAAATGCAAACAAAAATGTCACTTACAATGATAACTTGCAATAAAAAAATCACTCTATCAGTTTATGTATTATAATAAAAAAGTAGCCTAATTTTATTTTAAATGGGACATGATGTTGATAATTTCCCATTTTGATAAAAAATATCAAGATAATCTTCGTTCATGTGACCCAAATGTGTTATTTGTTCCTCGGATTTAGATTTAGACCAAGATGGGTGACGGGTCTTTCTCTGTGGCGGTCTTCTCTGTGAAATTAGTACTTCTAAAGCAGTGCAATCTTTCAGTAGAAAATAAAACCTTTAATTTTAAAGTGTTTATGTCTGATTTAGACAAAGCAGACATAAAATGTGCAAAAAAAGTATTCCAACAATTGTTCTTCAGCAGTTTTAGCTATATAAACATGCATTTTAAAAAATACCATCTTGTGTTGAAGAACAAGAGCATAACACGAATGATAAATTATAAACGAGACATGATTTCATACCATACCTTTAAACTTTATTGCGTTTGTTTTACACAGTATACCAGGCGACTATTCAGTGGTGGTTGGAAGTCACGATAAACAGTTAGTGGAAGAAAACGAATCTACTATCCAAGTGGATGACATCGTAACACACGAGCTATACAACGACAACACCAACGAAAACGACATCGCTCTGCTTAAATTGAAGTCCTCTATCATTTATAGTGGTCATGTTTCTCGTGTGTGCTTGCCCACCCACCAGGCCCCAGAAGGCATGATGTGTGTCACCACTGGCTGGGGATCTACTGGCAGTAAGTACACCAAGTATCAACCAGCAAAGTAGGAATCATCAGCCAATATTGGTTTATTATTGGGCCAGCATCTTAAATGTTGTGCAAATAATAATTAATTAATGTATTTTGTATGTGACAGTTTCCTACTCGTCGCGGGAGCTCCAACAGGTGAACGTGCCCATCATCCCCCAGTCCACATGTGGTCAGCATGACTGGTACAGCTACATGATCACTGATCGCATGGTGTGTGCGGGCTACCCAGAGGGGAAAAAAGACTCCTGTCAAGTGAGTACTCAATGCTACAATTATCACAGAATATGGTCGTATATCAGTATACTTTACTGTAGTATACATAAAGATCCTTTACAAATGCTATATATCTATAATAATAATAATGTTTGTATTAATCTAGGGTACATGTATAGCACAAATGCACAAATGTGTAAATTCAATCAAACAATAAAAATATGCATGCACCAGCCCACTATTAAAATCCATATAACGGGATTACGCTAAATAGCGCTATTCTCCGCCAATTTTCAACATTTTTGCAATCTTATGCTACAGTAAATTAAATGTTTTCTATAGGAAACCACATTACTGTAAACATGTGAAACCTTTATAAAGATATATGTAGGCCTATATTACAATACAGTAATGTATTTCGCTGTAGCAGACATGGAAAACTGTTGTATTCTACAGTAAGACATTAATTTACTGTAATATAGGCCTATAAAACCTTTACAAAACATTTTCAGGTTTCAGGATATGTTTATTTTGTCAAAAACATGTACAGTCACGAGACACCACAACTTGACAACAGCGGAGGCCCAATGTCAGGACAGCGCCGGAGATCCCCCCCCCCCTCCCGCCTCGAGCTCCTTACAGGGCCAATTACATGCTACATTCCCTGTGTATCCTTCAGTATAGTTTTTCTATGCATTTCCTAATGGTTCTCTATGTATAATAAAGGCTCTCTGTATAATACAGTACACTCTTAACAATTAGGTTCTTCAGAAGGAATCCTTGGGTACTATTACCATGCAACCCCAGGAGAACCCTTGCAGGGTTCTCCTGGGGTTACATGGTAATAATACTGAAAGGTTATTTTAAAGAAAACAATATTGCTTAAATAGCCGTGCGTTTCTGTTAAATAAAATGTTGTTTTGTTGGCTACATTCAGCTGTAAGTTTCTCACTATGGGTCAATTTAACAAAAATGTGTCTACATGCTGGCTTTCAAATCATATGACTCGGATACCATACCTGCTATATAATATGATGTATCACATGTCATGTTACACATTTAAATAGTTGAAAATATCACAATTTATATCGCTGGGAAAATACAAGGATAAACAAGGTGTCCCAGCTCAGTTTTCATAATTTTTGTTTTTGTTTGGACCTTTAACATGTATCGGATGCCCATTTTTTATTCAGTTTCAAAAAATAAACAGTTGCTATTAATATTCAGCAGCTTTGAAAAATATCTATCGGCCATCCCAGTATGTAGAACAGAGGGCCAGTTTATGTCCTTAAAAATGAAAAATGTGCGTAAATTACCACTCCGTCACATACAACTCCGTCACGCTCATTTTGTGATGGAGTTGTAGAAAGTTCACGCTGGCCACAATGCAAATTGTGAAGAGGTCAATAATACTTTTTAAATAAATAAAAATATTTCTACTCTTAATATTAAATGTAATTCCAGGTGATTACATCAATTTGCTTATGATTATGTTGACTTCTACTGTGTATTTACAACTCCGTCGTGAATCTTACAACTCCGTCACGTTTTCGCTCCAATTATTGTCTCGCATTGCAGCTTTTCATCAGTATATATTTTTTTTTTATTGCCTTTCCCTTGACACTTCCTATTACAACAAAGCGGTGTCTGCTCAGTACTACATGGTCTGGTGAAAATCCCAAAGCGCTGTTTTTGAGATAGAGTTGTAAATGCTGTTTTGAGTCATATGGTTTTTTTGGCTGCAAATCTGTTAAAAATAGTTGATTAAGCTCTGTTGGCATTTGATTTATATTGGTTATTGATGTATTCCAGTGAAGCAAAACTTTGTGAAAACAGTGAAGCAAAAATTTGCTGTGTTTTGATGCTGTGTTAGCTGCATTTCGTTGTATGCATGCAGGTGAATTTGCTGTATCTTGGTGTTTTGTTAACTGCTTTCAGCTATATATAATATAGATTTACTGTATTTTTTAAACTAAAAAAAATCTCATTGAATTTGAGCTAATAAGTTAATAAAATAATTCATTTTGGGAGATGTTATTTTTCTCAAATAGGAATATTTGAAAATGGAATTTGCGTCAGCAACCCCAGCTTCAAATGTATGATGAATACTAACCATTACGCACCCAAAACTAAACAATCTAGGAAATTAAAAGGTAAATTGTCTTTCGAATTTTGTTGTTGTTTGTGCAATGGATAACTTGATAACTTGATAACGTAATCCTACTGGCGATGATGGTCAGCCGGCTTATGGTTAAATTATGTACTGATTGTTTGTAACGTCTTGTTTGTTTTCAGGGTGATTCTGGGGGACCTCTGGTCTGTGAGGAGAACAGTGTATGGACTCTGTACGGCATCACCAGCTGGGGGTTTGGATGTGCTCAGAAAAAAACTCCCGGTGTCTACACACGTGTCCACAGCTATCAGCACTGGATCTCTGATGTGTTAGATAACCACCAGTGACCTATGGGACTGACCGAGGGCGTTGTAAATACGTTATAATTATACTATAATTATATATGATGATAAGCTGGCACAGGACAACAGCTATGTAGATATGTGTATTATAATAAACTATAAAGAAAACTAAACGACCTTTTCATTTTGACTTTTTATTTTTTTATGTGGCTGATAGATCATGTGCATGTTGCTAGACTCGAAATGAAAAAAAACTACTCAGTTGATCTTGAAAAACGTATGTACATGTATATAATTTTCTGTCTCTCCATAACAAAAATAAAAACGTTATGGGGAGAAAAAGTAGTCACAAATTACCCTTTTACTCATTCAAAAATAGCTATAAACCTTTGTGTTAGCATCGATATTTAGTATTTGTTTATTGTCACTCCATAACAGAAATAATTGTCGTTATGGAGAGACAATGTTCGTTATTATTACTCTCCATAACGATAATAATCGTAACGGAGAGTAATTCTTATTTCATTATTTAAGGGTTTTTGTCATAAAGTGATTCTTTCTAAATTAAGTGATCAACATTATAATAGCCATGTTCGACTACTTTTTAAATATGGTATACTTTTGTACAAGGGTCACTGAGAAATTTAAGTTTGAAGATTACTCCGTAACATAAATTGGTCTCTCCATAACGATAAATTAATCTCTCCATAACGGTTAGAAAACTTTAAATTCATAAAAATAATTGAAATTAAGCTCTGCTGACAACGCCATGTTAATAAGCAAAGCTAACTTGACATGTGTTTAATTTTTTGACAATATTCAGACAATCACATATAGTCCAGGAATTTTAGGCATTTTCAGGGGTAAAGATGGAAAAAAATAATATAAAGCTGAAAATTTCAGGAGTTGTTCAGATGATCATCCTTAATGACCTGTAAAAAGTCCCAAAGTTTCCCAGGAGCGGAACATGTTTTTTTCGCGAAAATCCAAAATGGCCGCCAGAGGCCATTCAAAAATTGTAACATACGAGGAAGTTAACATGTATTCCTTTGTAATACCTCTTTTTCAGTTGGTGTTTTACAGGGAACTCATTTCAGGTCTTCTTTTTGGGTTTTAAAGCCTAATACGTGTTTTGTTTGCAAAAATCCAAAATGGCCGCCTGATACAATACTGAAATTGTAACTTATAAAGAAATTCAAATATATTCCTTTGTAATATCTTTTTTCTGCATAATTTTTCACGAGAAACTTAATTTTGGTCCTATTTTAACATTGTAAAGCTCATGTCATACCACAGTTCAAAATGGCCGCCATTGAGGAAGAAGAATAATTTCAGAAATTATGTCATTTTTTGTCTACATATTTTTTTATTTGGAATCATAGTGGCAGAAAAAAGTATTTCTCAAATAAATCAAGGGTGGTTATGCTATGTGGTTTTGTCCAGTAGATTGTCCTCGGGGTTTCTCCAGCCTTTCATGTGATAATAATAATAGTGATAAATTAGGATGCATGAAATTATCACGGTGACAACAGCGTGCGTTGTGCCATTGTGCATGTCTCAATCAGATATGAAAAAGGATTAAAAAAACAGATTGGGAAGACAGAAATTGGAATGCGTTGTTGCGGACATGTGCTCAGTGTGGTCACTGACAAGTATCTGATGAACGGGTCAGTTTAATAGCAGACATCTTAAAAATTAGCGGGCATTGTAATTTTTTGTATGGAGAAAAATACTATGTTATAAGGGCTAAGCACAGGCAGGCTTATCTAACGAAGAACAGCCATATGTCTTTAGATGCACTTACATAACTTTCATAATATAATAATCAATATTATTTTTTGTGGTGTTTATTTTTTAGTTTGACAGGTTTGTTGCTTTGTTTGTCAAAATATAGAAACAAAAATGTAGCAATTTAGAAATTGTAAACATGTTAAAACATGTTAAAACATAATAATATCAAATACAAACTAAACAATCGTATAAGTAACGTCAATAAAATAATTCAGGTACGCCTATTATTACATATTAAGGTGGTCATATTGAAAAATCACGATCATTTTGATTTAAGGTTTGGCTAATATGCTGTTCTCACAGTACCCTCAGGTGCATACACAGACCAATTTTGGTGGCGTTATCACCATTGATAAATTCATATTACACGTTTATATGCCCCATTGAGGTTTTATGATATAGACCTACCCAGATGAACCACACTACAAAATATCTGTCATCTATGCACGTGTCGTTATTTCAAGTGAATAGTGCTTTACGTTGCTTTCTGCACAATCATGGCAATATCGCGAAAAAAGGAACGGACTTAATGCCCTACTCTTATCGAATAACTTCAAGGGTTCTTTATAGTGCACAGTGCCATAGACTTCACTGCACACTCCATGCTTTTGAACAGTTTGGAGCACTGTATAGGCACAACCTCGATGACTAACATCCGACCCGACGATGATTTGAACCCAGTAGAGTTTCGAGCCACAGCAGGATCGAATGGGCCATCGAGACCGCCTCGTTATTTCAAACACAAACAAACTTATTCGGGTTCCTATTAATGTTGCATCAAATATATATAAATATGATAAATAGGGTATGGGACCTTCCCCAGGATCCTGCAGGCTCGGGTGTGCTACCTTGCATTTGACCCTTATGCCCGCATGTGAGGTGTGAGATCTTGCCTAGGACCATAAGGGCCTAGGTGTGAGTGCTTGCCTAGGACCCTGTATGCTCCAGTGTATGACTTTGCCTAGGACCCACCGGTTCGGGTGTGAGTCCTAGCCTAAGACCATGCGGGCTCGTGGTAAACCTTTGCCTATGACTTGTAGGCTCGGGCTTATGACCTTGTCTAGGACGCTGCGGGCTCGGGTGTGAGTCATTGCCTAAGACCATGCGGGCTCACGCTAAGTCCTTGTCTAGGACTTGAAGGCTCGGGTTTGAGACCATGCATAGGACGCTGTGAGTGTGAGTCCTTGCCTAATACCATGCGCGCCTGGGATAATCCTTGCCTATGACCTTTAGGCTCGGATGTGAATACTCGCCTAGGACCTGTATGGTCAGGTGTACTGCATATTTCTTTTAGATATAGATTTATTTGTTATTGGTCATTAATTACTGGTGATTTATATATTTGAAAACTTATATGTATCTCGAATACAATTGACAATAGCTCCCAATGAAACCTTAAATGGCGGCCATCTTGGATTTATATTTTAGCGAAACCTTAAAAGTTATTAATAACTTCATAAATAAATTCAGCATTAAAAGTCATGTGGAAATGAGGTATTACAATAAAACATATGTCTAATAGTTCAGGAATTACAACTTCAACATAGCGCTTGGCGGCCATTTTGAATTTTGTCAGAAACATATGTTCCGCTCCGGGAAAAACCTTGGGACTTTTTAGAGGTAATCAAGGAGGACATACTGGTAGTCTATAGATTTAAAAGCTTATATGTATCTCAAATACTAATGACAATATACTTGATCCCAATTAAACATTAAATGGCAGCCATCTTGGATTTATTCTTTACCGAAACCCTAAAAGTTACTACTAGCTTCAGAAATGAATTCAGCATTAAAAATCATGTGGAAATGAGGTATTATATTAAAATATATGTCAAATAGTTCATGAATTACAACTTATACATGGCGTTTGGCGACCATTTTGAATTTTGTCAAAAAAAAAGAATGTTCCGCTCACGGAAAACTTTGGGACTTTTTACAGGTAATAAAGGAGGACACAATGAACACTTCCTGAAATTTTCAGATTTATATTTTTTTTTCCATTTCAAAACCTAAAATTCCTGGACTAATATATCAAGGAAAATATCATCACTGGTGCCTAAAATTATAGAATCCCTCATAATTGAAAAAATATAGATTACATATATTACAGCTCCTTCGTGTTTTGTATTGCTTTGTCAGCATCGCCAACAATAAATCAACATTAAGTCAACGTATGGTATACATGCTGGTCTGTCTAGTCTATTGAACCACGCTGACTTAATTTAGGTATCATACACGTTTTCCCAGCATTGGTCGTATATAGTAATGGTAATAGTAGCCTACTCTTTATTCTCGCAACAGAAGGGTTATAATTGCTCCACATCTGTTTGCTCTATGACATATCTGCAGAATGCGAGAATATTTCAATTCAAACATGTGTGCCTACATTGTTTCTCCTTCTATTATTGAACATCTTTATCGAATGATGTGAATGCAAAATATAAGATTTACCTTAATTGTTGATATGTACGCAAGTTAATAAAGAGACCTACTCAGATAAAGGGGTTCCCTTCCAATATAAATCTTGATAAATTAGGCCTACCTAAAGAAATTATCAGGTAGACACTTGCAATACATTATATCAATAAACTACTAAACCGTAGCCTACTATGAAAAAATGTCATTCCATAAATTCATCAGAGAACATCCAGATAATGATTCAAGTAATGTTTCTAAAATGTATCAGAGTAACCCTACAATACTGATTTACTCGCTAAGTAGAATACTACGTAATAATTTATTTATAAATTCATATATTCAAGAATAGTATTGGGTGCCTTGTTCTTGTGAACATGACTTGGCTAAAACGATAGGCCTTTGTCTTCGGTTTAGTATCCTTTATTTACGATAGGTTATGTATTTAGCCCACGTGTATATTTTATTTTACTATGTGTGTGACCAGGTATATCTTTAAAAAAATATTTAGAAAACTTACACTTAATATCAATATAGAAAAATAATTTTACTAATGCGGAAAAATACGTTTAAACATGTACAATGCCAGGTTTCAATTCTGGAGACACCAATGAAATTATACTACCCCAGAGCTGTGTATTATGTCGTGCAAAGCCAAAAAATGCAGTGAATGCTGACTTTTCAAGTAAGCAGTTATTGTCTTGCACTTTGCAGAGCAATATTTTACCTCTTTTAGACACTCAATTATATAATTGAAATGCTTATCCACCGCGATCCAAAGCGTTCAGTGGACAAGAAATGATTATATGTTGTTCAATTTGTGACACAACATTGTAGACCCTAGTTATTGCTGATTATATATTAGTTAACCCTCCAGTGTTATGATCGACTTTGGATGTCAGATTCTGATGTCCAAAATCGATCTCCTCACTGAAAGGGTAAAATTGATATGGCCTGATGTTATAAAATTCCAGAGTAAAAACTGCCAAATAAAACGCATGACTTTTCTGTTTGCATGTATTATGCCATTTTCTTAAATGTATATAAATATATAAAAGATGTTCAGGGGGTTGGATCTGCCATGGGTTAGTATAGATTTCTGGATCCCCCTTGGGTTAGTATAGGATTCTGGACCCCCCTCGAGTTAGTATAGGTTTCTGGATCCCCCTTGGGTTAGTATAGGTTTTTGGATCCCCTTGGGCTGGTATAGGTTTCTGGATCCCCCTTGGGCTGGTATAGGTTTCTGGATCCCCCTTGGGCTGGTATAGGTTTCTGGATCCCCCTTGGGCTGGTATAGGTTTCTAGATCCCCTTTGGATTATTATAGGTTTCTGAATCCTCCTTGGGTTAGTATAGGTTTCTGGATCCCCCTTGGGTTAGTATAGGTTTCTGGACCCCCCTCGAGTTAGTATAGGTTTCTGGATCCCCCTTGGGCTGGCATAGGTTTCTAGATCCCCCTTGGCGTGAAACAATACACGTGGAATACACCTGAAAATGTACACCAATAATCCACATGAGAAATGCAATGTGGATTACACGTGAAAAAAAATAAGGCTCAAACTTCACTAGATATCCACGTGTAAATCAACACCAATAATACACATAAAGATCCACGTGGAATACACCTGGATTTTTAGTGGAACACATGTCCACCAGTTTTCCACCTCAATTACACGTGGATTCCACGTGGTGTGCCTGCTGGGTGTTTCTCGATCTGAGTTTGTTTAAGTTTCTATGGCGGATCGAAAAATTTTCAAATGTTTTCTACTGGTCTAGAACTAGTTAAAAATGTGTGCCGCGTAAAACAACACACTAGCACATCATCTAGATTCGTGCCTGATTATAGGTATTCAGAGACAGCCCATGAAACACAGCAGGCCCAAGGTCAACACTACATGATTACTGGGATAGGCTACACTACACTCCAAGTGGCTGAAAAGTACAGAGACCAATTATTAGCAAAACTTGATGTTCAAACACTTATTTTATTAGCGGTGAAAGAGTTGAATTGAATAATAACAGTAGAACTGGCTACAGCAAGTTATAGTCAACCAGCCGACATATACCATCGTGTCAATCCATGGCATATCTTTGTTACAAGCAAACAAACTTGATAGCATCATCGTATATACTTGATGTGACATCGGTGGCTGACGTCGTTTTTCTGTTATTTAAAAAAGGGAAAAACAAAATGCAAAATGGCTTCCAAAGGCACCATCGTTTACTATGATTGATCGTCTGTTTTGTCTCACCAGCTGCACATTTTGAACATAATATTAAAGATTATGCATTTTTACAGAATAGTCAGGGACTCGCAACTTACCAGTGGCAAGACATTATAGTAAGATTTGCACACAATTAATCTAAACAAGTTAGAAACAAATGCATAATTACTTAGATTTAAACTGACTTTTTATAGTGTGTTTTTACTTGGCCCGATATAGCAGCTATCGATTCAGTTTCTGTAATTCCTTGCAAATAAAACTTTTCTGGAGGAAACTAAAACCGTATGTGTAGAAAACTAAAACCCGTATGTGTACGAAACTAAAACACGTAGGTGTAGGAAACTAAAATCAGTCTGTGTAGGAAACTTTAACCCGTATGTGTGAAAAACTAAAGCCTGTATGTGTAGGAAGCTAAAACCCGTATGTGTAGAAAAAGAAAACCCATATGTGTGGGGAACTAAAACCTGTATGTGTAGAAAATTTAAACCCGTATGTGTGGGAAACTATAACCCGTATATGTAGGGAACTAAAACCCCTTATGTGTAGGAAACTAAAACCCGTAGATGTAGGAAATACCTACCCGTAGGTGTAGAAAACTGAAAAACCTATATGTGTAGAAAAGTAAAACGTGTAGGATATCAGGGATATCAAACCCATATGTGTAAGGAACTGAAAATCGTAGGTGTAGGAAATTAAAATCCGTAAGTGTAGGAAACTAAAACCCTTATGTGTAGAGAACTAAAACTCGTGCGTGTAGGAAATTAAAACCCTCGTGTGTTGGAAACTAAAATGTGTAGATGTAGGAAACACCTAACCGTAGGTGTAGAAAAATAAAAGCCGTATGTGTATGAAACTAAAACTTGTATGTGTAGGAATTCAAACGTGGAGAAAATTCAAACTTGTATGTGTAGGAAATTCAAACCCGTATCTGTAAGCAATTAAATACCGTATCTGTAGGCAATTGAAACCCGTATGTGTAGGAAATTAAAACCGTATGTTTAGGAAACTAAAACCCACAGAATACTAAAACCCGTAGGACATTTAAATATTGTATTGGGCAAGGTATACTAGATTACATTTGTACAATTTGCGGCAAAACATCTACCAGTTTCAACGTTCATTTCCCGTTCAAATTATGTTGTTTGACAATAAAATAAAAAGGTTTTCATACTGCCATGTAGGTGATTAGCACTTTAAGGATTAACCCTTTAAGTCCTCACGATGCATTAAAGCATCATTTTACATCCCTGAAAACACACTTATTTTCCTACAACCAAAGGTTTTAGAACGAACATTTCCATGACACTTGTTTACCAATACATGGCAATTTTTTAACCACATCAAATCATCTTCATCCACTACAAGTCGAGAATTGCGACAGCAATTCGCGGCTTGTAGTGGATGAAGATGACAATGGTAAATTCAGGCTTGAAAGGGTTAATAAGTCGATCACTGAGATCTAGACTCTTTCTGTTAACCCTTTAACCGCCGGTGCCGTCTATATTAGTTTTTTTACATTTCATATTAGCACATTACATATCAGTTTTTAAACTTGTGGATGATAAAAAGTGACATTAATCAGCAAGATTTGAAAAGAGTTGACCTCCATTTTGTCAAATCTGAATAATTTTCATTCACTGGAAGTTGTGGATCGCGTCAGCGAGACGCAACTTCAAGTGGGTGAAAATTCAAATTGAATAATTTGGCGGCTAGAGGGTTAATACAACTGCACGGGTCTTTAAATCAGTCACTAGATGTCGTGTGTGGTTATTGCTGAGAGGAAGGGTCCAGGCAACTAAACCAATGAATGCTCTTTGGATTGACACTTTGTCTTCTACCGGCCAAAGCGATTAAGAATACTATGGACAAAAAGTGACGCAAGACGCTGGAGGACAGCTTACAAGGTGAAGACGTCGCATTTGCTGTCTTGACACTGCCATGTGCTGACCAGCCTCAACAGCTCAAGCCAGATTATACTTGTACACATCCAACGGTAAGCTATTCACCAAATGAAACTGCACTTGGCAGGGTTGTATACGCCTTTTAAAGGTTGGTGTAACATAAATATCCTTTGATTTGATATGATATGGTGTATAACTACAGAGCTGAATAAGCATCTTTGAAAAAATATTATTATTATGGCTAGTTTATGAATGATTGATTGATTGATTGATTGATTGATTGATTGATTGATTGATTGATTGATTGATTGATTGATTGATTGATTGATTGATTGATTGATTGATTGATTGATTGATTGATTGATTGATTGATTGATTGATTGATTGATTGATTGATTGATTGATTGATCGATCGATCGATCGATCGATCGATCGATCGATCGATCGATCGATCGATCGATCGATTGATTGATTGATTGATTGATTGATTGATTGATTGATTGATTGATTGATTGATTGATTGATTCATTGATTGATTGATCGATTGATTGATTGATTGATTGATTGATTGATTGATTGATTGATTGATTGATTGATTGATTGATTGATTGATTGATTGATTGATTGATTGATTGATTGATTGATTGATTGATTGATTGATTGATTGATTGATTCATTGATTGATCGATTGATTGATTGATTGATTGATTGATTGATTGATTGATTGATTGATTGATTGATTCATTGATTCATTGATTCATTGATTCATTGATTCATTGATTGATTCATTGATTGATTGATTGATTGATTGATTGATTGATTGATTGATTGATTGATTGATTGATTGATTGATTGATTGATTGATTGATTGATTGATTGATTGATTGATTGATTGATTGATTGATTGATTGATTGATTGATTGATTAATTGATTGATTAATTGATTGATTGATTGATTGATTGATTGATTGATTGATCGATTGATTGATTGATTGATTGATTGATTGATTGATTGATTGATTGATTGATTGATTGATTGATTGATTGATTGATTGATTGATTGATTGATTGATTGATTGATTGATATTAATCTGTTTGTCGGACGTTCCACAGTTAATCAGTAGATCGATCAATCATTCACTGAGACACAGATAAAGGGATCGAGTGATCGAAGATCGATAGAATGTTTGTCATATTAACATGATCATGATTAACTAACACTTCTCATACAGGCTAAGGCCACTGTGCTTTTTTCTCTGTTTTAGATAAGCGCGCGCATTACATTTAGGCCGCGCATCACCAAATAAAAAACACATCAAATAAAAAACATGTGTTTTTTTCTGCCCAGCGCTCGCAGTGGATTGTTGCCGATTTCCGAAAAAACCCAGTTAATTTCAGGAGATAAAAAAAACATTCCGAAAAGAACTAATTCATTCAGGAGATAAAAAAAAACATTTTTCCAGCTATGTTTTTTTTCTGTTTCTTTTTCGTCGCTGGGCCAGGAGAACCTCCTGAGGATGGTGCGATGATTGAGATGACACTGTCCTCCAGACACAGGATTCGAAATTCGAGCCCTGGCGGTCTGAGGCCGAGCACACTACCTCTCGGTCACGGAGTTCTAAAAATAGGTTCAATGTTTTTTTGGTTTTTTTTCGATTTTTTTACCGCCCTCCCTCATTAGATTTTGGATTATTCTGATCTAAAGCAGAGAAATAAAACACAGTGGCTTAATCTGGGCTAGGAGAACATTCTGTGTTAGATGGATACTTGTTTTCAAGACGATAAAACGTTGTTAACAGTATAACACTAAAATGATCATTTAAGAATAGCATAGTATTACTGCCATCTTTTGTGGAACCGTCCTCTATTATAATGTGCCTCATATAATATTAAATATCTTTCTCTGTCTATCCGAAGAAAAAAGAAATAAATCGTGGAAACGATGTTTTGTACTTATATCCAGGACATAATTCATTGCATAATGAATCCTAAACAGGATAACGTGATGATTATTTACCTAACAGGAGGGACCCCTGAGAGCCAGCGGTAGCCACGATGGAGGTGAACCTGTTCCACTGGGCTGACTACGCCGTGTTCATAATACTGCTGCTGGTCTCGGCCGGCATAGGCATTTTCTATGGAATCAAGGACCGCAAGGCGCCGAACCCGGAGGAGTACCTGGTGGGGGGCAGATCCATGCACGTGCTGCCAGTGTCCATCTCCATCTTTGTCAGCTACACGTCGGCCATCACCTTTCTTGGAGAGCCCGTGGAGGCGTACACATTCGGGGCGGGCTACCTGTTTGTAATCCTGGGGTTGGCTTGCGCCATACCCTGGATTGCAGAGGTGTTTGCCCCATTCTACCACTCTCAAAACCTCATCAGCGCGTTTGAGGTATGTTCACCGTTATATCACTCCCAGAACCTCATCACCGCGTTCGAGTTATGTTCACCATTCTATCACTTCCAGAACCTTGTGAACGCGCTTGAGGTACGTTCAACACGATATCTTTTCCAAAACCTCATCAGCGCGTTCGAGGTGCGTTCACTACCACTACCAGAACCTCATCATCGCGTTTGAGGTATGTTCACCACTCAACCACTCCCAGAACCTCATCAGCGCGTTCGAGGTACGTTCACTACTACTCCCAGAACCTCATCAGCGCGTTCGAGTTATGCTCCGTGATCACATCATTTTTCACATTGGTGCTTTATTGGGCTAATGCACTATTTATTTTGTAGTGGTCTTTACGATCTGTAGCAACCCATGTGGAATATTTGTGTGTTAAGCAATGCACAAAAGACTTTCTATGAAGTTTCGAATACATTTTTATTTTAATACTCAATACTGCTTAGACGCTTGAAATTATTATTTTATTCTTGCTTTATGAAGTAGGTCCACGTACAGTACAGAAGACAAATCAGTGTTTGGCTTCTAAGCCTCATTTTCTGCTAAATATTAACTTTATTACATGGTATTGTCACAAAAATAAGCATACCGAATAGTATAATTATGATCGTCTATTTCACATACAAATTATTAATCAAGTCATGCATCGAACGTTTACACAAAGATATATATTCTAACTTCATTGAGACTATTATTTATCTGCTTGACGCTTTGCATATTTAAACCTCGTCGGCCATGCTCTTATACTCTTGTAATGAAGTTTTACCAATTTGACCCAAGCTTTGCTATAGTGGATTTCAATATGCCGCCACTGCTTTATCTGAAAAATGGATTTAGAAATGCTAAATTAAACGTGTTTGAAGTGAATTAAAATTCTTTCCAGAGCGTACCGTTGCTTTATAATTCAGTTTAGTAATATAGTTTTTGGAGATTATTTGTCGTCTGGTGGACTGAGAAACAGTTCAATGTGAATGTGGATCATTCCTCCCACTGGGAACACGACGTTGTTGCGACGTTGAATCAACGTCATTGACGTTGATTCAACGTCGCAGCAACGTCGTGTGCCCAGTGGGTGCTCTTTTACTATTAGGCAGCAAATCGACTACAAAATATATGTTGTATCTTAACATCTGATTAGATGAATCTAATATTTTGCGCCTGCTCACGACAGAAATAAAGACTGCCCTTGCATGACTTTGCAATTATTGTCTGAATATAATAAATGCAATCACCAAATGAATAATACATATCGTCGACGCTGGTTTATAATGTGTCTGGGACATGCCAGGAAGCAAGGAACGTTGACCCAATGCTGGATTAACATTGAGCCAGTGTCGCAGATGGGGGTCAAACTTTAATACAACATAAGGTCAACGTCTCGTTCTTACTGGAATAACATAACATGTTTCCATTGATTATTGGACTGAACTGTTCAGTACAATTTCAATGCAAAAACTGATTATGTGATGCTTATATATATATATTATTAAAATATATATTATTAAATTCATCAAATTAAATACATTTGTAATAAAAACAAATCTATACGCAATATGCTAACCTAATTGAACGTGCACGTTGGTCTCATTGAACCAACGTTGTATAAGCCACCTTCCCAGCAAACACGAGCATTGACCCAATGTTGTTATAATGTTGGCCCGCCGTCTCCGACGTCGGCCCAACATTATAACAACACCGGGTCATTGCATCGTGTAAGGTGGGTTAACCACATTAGCTTGTCTTACATGATTGTATATCCATGTTTTATGTTTATGTTTAGTTTTTAGAAGCTCGCTTTAATGTCCCTTGTCGTCGCCTTGGCTCTTTACTGCACATGATAACGGTGGTACGTTGAAATTAATTATGTTTGCTTGGAGTGGGCTGTTCAGAAAATATTTATATAAATATAGCTTATTGTTTTATTCTATCATTTTATTTCACTTTTTCTTGTAAAGCTTGAATTGATTTTGTAGTGAATTATACCCAATTTTAATTTGCATATCCGGTGGCTTAATTTACGAATGAGCTACGCAAACAGCATATTTAATATAATTTAAATAATATTCTACATACACTACAAACATGTATTCCTATCTGATCGAATATTGACAATAAATGGTAACTCCCTCTCTCTATAAATATAGCCCTTTAAAAAAAGAACTGTGTGAAATTAAACCACGTCAAAATATTATGAATATCGTCGCCAATAAAACAGGACGCATTGACTGTAAAAGCTGCACCACTCAAACCTATTATCTGGTCGATAGTTTTAAAGGAAACAGTTTTATAAAAGGCTTCATCTGTGTTTGTGTTTTAATTGACTGTGGCAAATTGTGCATCTTTTTTTAATGTTTAAAACTGTTTAAAATTTGTCACTTTATTTCAGTTGTTATGGATGGCTATCGTGCTCTATGCCCCTTCTCTGGCACTCAGTCAAGGTCAGTGACAATATTGCATAAATTATAATACAATACCAATTCATTAACAAATGTTTAATGTTCACCTACTTAAAGGTGTGTTTTACTGTCGCGTTCCATAACTTCAAGTGAATTTAAAATATCAAGTATTTGTGTGGCAGAGTGAAAATCTATCGACCGTATTCTGAAAGCCTGGTTTACTAAGCTCATGTTTAGCTCTAATCATTTGGTTAAGTAACCATATGGTTAAAATGGCATCCAGAAAAGCAGTTTTGCATTCTCGTATGAAAACAAAAAGTATTTGTAGTGTGTAAAAGCCTATCTCTCAAAGAATCTTAAAATCAAGATCATCTTAACTTCCTCTTATTTGCATTAGAAAAGTTAAGATGATCTTAACTTTTTTAATGCAAATAAGAGAAAGTTAAGATGATCTTAATTTTAAGATTCTTTATGGGATGGCCCCCTGGGGCTTGTCACTTGACCTTTGAGGCACTTTTTCAATAATAAACTGACATATATATCTAAATGTGACTTTTCAGTGAGCGGGCTTCCGATCTGGGCTGCTATTGTGGGAGTCGGTGGAATCTGTACTTTTTACACTACACTGGTAAGTCTCTGATAAAGTAAGCGGCAACCCTTTAACCGCCGGTGCCGCATATAATCGGGTTTTTATTTTTATTAGCACACCAAGTACCACATTTTAAATATGTTCAAGATAAAATGTGACATCAACCAGCAAGATTTGATAAGAGTTGACCTCCATGTTGTCAAATTGAATAATTTTCACTCACTTGAAGTTGTGGATCGCGTCAGCGAGACACAACTTCAAGTGAGTAAAAATTCAAATTGAATAATTCGGCGGTTAAAGGGTTAATGCCAAGAACATATAAATACATTGTTTATGAAATTAATGCTAGTATGCTTGTATTAGATAAAGTGACACTTTTTATTATTTTGTGTTCAGTAAACATTAAAAGTTTTTCTTTGGTTTTCTAATTAAGTTTAATAATGTTATTTAATATTTGAAAATTAAGATAGTGTCATTTGTCTAATTAGTTCAGAAAACACTATATCAACGAAAATATGTTGAGTCGATGGAATTTGCACACGAAGCATTGTGCTCACCGCTTGCTCTCCAACAGGGCCAGACAGGATCGCACTAATTGGGATGATCTGCATCCCAGCAAACACATGAGACATTGTACCAATGTAGGCTTATTGATGGCGCGGCGTCGCAGACGGTAGGCTAGCATTGATCCAACATTGGGTCAATATCTCGTGTTGACTGGGATTCAGTATCTATAAGATATTGGTAGACAGTATCTAGCTACAGCACAGAATATATCTGAAGTATTGGGTAAAAAGCAATACTATGTATGAGTGTGGTTTTGTATACAGGGAGGCATCAAGGCTGAGATCTGGGCTGATGCCGTTCAAGTGTGTGTAATGCTGGTAGGTCAAATCCTCATCATTGTTTTTGGCATTATCCGGATTGGCAGTATTGGAGAAGTGATGGACATAGCTTCGAAGGGAGGAAGAACCTCATTTGGCGAGTCAGTGATCACATATTAAATTAATCTAGATAAAGAGTTATGTAAACCATTTAATTGTCAATCACAATCTTAATCGTTTAAAACGTTTTTTTTTAGAATAGCAATTAACTTAACCTTAATGCACATCACTTGTTTATTCATCAAAAATTGCAAATATTGTGACTCTTGTTGAGTTTAGACAATAATTAAGTAAGACTATTTCTTATCCGTTGGAAGTTGGGATACGGTAGTGATATGAAAATCGAACTGGTTATATATTACATAGGCTTAAGGGTCAACATGCAAATGTATCACCCTTGCTGTATTGCTGTAACAATGAATAAAGATCTGTCTTTATTATAACTCTGATACATAATGTTTTTTCACACAGATTTTCCTTCAACCCTTTTGTACGCTCGTCAATCATGTCTTATTTCCTCACTGGCTGGTTTAAGACCCTGATACCATATACGGCCACACAACCGTGCATACAGAAATATTGTGCTGTTCCCACAGAAAGACATGCGAGATTGTAAGTCAAGTATATCACAGTACATTCGCTGTTATACGGTATGTTTATTTGTAAGAGTATCCTTCTAGAGGTTTTCTGCCTATAAACTAGCTTTGATCGAAGAATCCCTTTTCGTTGCTTTGATAGACTCTGATGAACAACGTAAAATATAAGCTAATGCAGGGCTTACGCCATACTCTGATATTAATGTAGGGCTTACGCCATACTCTGATATTAATGTAGGGCATGTGTCATATTCTGATAATAATGTAGGGCCTATGCCATACTCTGATATTAATGTAGGGCCTATGCCATACTCTGATATTAATGTAGAGCCTATGCCATACTCTGATATTAATGTAGGGCCTATGTCATACTCTGATAATATTGTAGAACTTATGCCATACACTGATATTAACGTAGGGCCTATGCCATACTCTGATATTAATGTAGGGCCTATGCCATACTCTGATATTAATGTAGGGCCTATGCCATACTATGATTCTAATGTAGGGCCTATGCCATACTCTGATATTAATGTAGGGCCTATGCCATATTCTAATATTAATGTAGGGCCTATGCCATACTCTGATATTAATGTAGGGCCTATGCCATACTCTGATTTTAATGTAGGGCCTATGCCATGCTCTGATATTAATGTGGGGCCTATGCTATACTCTGATATTAATGTAGGGCCTATGCCATACTCTGATATTATTGTAGGGCCTATGCCATACTCTGATTTTAATGTAGGGCCTGTGCCATACTCTGATATTAATGTAGGGCCTATGCCATACTCTGATATTAATGTAGGGCCTATGCCATACTCTGATTTTAATGTCGGGCCTATGCCATACTCTGATATAAATGTGGGGCCTATGCTATACTCTGATAATAATGTAGGTCCTATGCTATACTCTGATTTTAATGTAGAGCCTATGCCATACTCTGATATTAATGTAGGGCCTATGCCATACTCTGATAATAATGTAGGGCCTATGCTATACTCTGATTTTAATGTAGAGCCTATGCCATACTCTGATATTAATGTAGGGCCTATGCCATACTCTGTTAAAAATGTAGGGCCTATGCTATACTCTGATTTTAATGTAGAGCCTATGTCATATTCTGATATTAATGTAGGGCCTATGCCAAACTCTGATAATAATGTAGGGCCTATGCTACACTCTGATTTTATTGTAGAGCTTATGTCATATTCTGATATTAATGTAGGGCCTATGCCATACTCTGATAATAATGTAGGGCCTATGCTATACTCTGATTTTAATGTAGAGCCTATGTCATATTCTGATGTTAATGTAGGGCCTGTGCCATATTCTGATATTATTGTAGGGCCTATGCTATACTCTGATTTTAATGTAGAGCCTATGCCATACTCTGATATTAATGTAGGGCCTATGCCATACTCTGATATTAATGTAGAGACTATGCCATACTCTGATATTAATGTAGAGACTATGCCATACTCTGATATTAATGTAGAGACTATGCCATACTCTGATATTAATGTAGAGACTATGCCATACTCTGATATTAATGTAGAGACTATGCCATACTCTGATATTAATGTAGAGCATATGCCATACTCTGATATTAATGTAGGGCCTATGCCATACTCTGATATTAATGTAGAGACAATGCCATACTCTGATATTAATGTAGAGACTATGCTATACTCTGATATTAATGTAGAGACTATGCCATACTCTGATATTAATGTAGAGACTATGCTATACTCTGATATTAATGTAGGGCCTATGCCATACTCTGATATTAATGTAGGGCCTATGCCATACTCTGATATTAATGTAGGGCCTATGCCATACTCTGATATTAATGTAGGGCCTATACCATACTCTGATATTAATGTAGGGCCTATGCCATACTCTGATATTAATGTAGGGCCTATGCCATACTCTGATATTAATGTAGGGCCTATGCCATACTCTGATATTAATGTAGGGCCTATGCCATACTCTGATATTAATGTAGGGCCTATGCCATACTCTGATATTAATGTAGAGCCTATGCCATACTCTGATATTAATGTAGGGCCTATGTCATACTCTGATAATATTGTAGAACTTATGCCATACACTGATATTAACGTAGGGCCTATGCCATACTCTGATATTAATGTAGGGCCTATGCCATACTCTGATATTAATGTAGGGCCTATGCCATACTATGATTCTAATGTAGGGCCTATGCCATACTCTGATTTTAATGTAGGGCCTATGCCATATTCTAATATTAATGTAGGGCCTATGCCATACTCTGATATTAATGTAGGGCCTATGCCATACTCTGATTTTAATGTAGGGCCTATGCCATGCTCTGGTATTATTGTGGGGCCTATGCTATACTCTGATATTAATGTAGGGCCTATGCCATACTCTGATATTATTGTAGGGCCTATGCCATACTCTGATTTTAATGTAGGGCCTGTGCCATACTCTGATATTAATGTAGGGCCTATGCCATACTCTGATATTAATGTAGGGCCTATGCCATACTCTGATATTAATGTCGGGCCTATGCCATACTCTGATATAAATGTGGGGCCTATGCTATACTCTGATATTAATGTAGGGCCTATGCCAAACTCTGATAATAATATAGGGCCTATGCTATACTCTGATTTTATTGTAGAGCTTATGTCATATTCTGGTATTAATGTAGGGCCTATGCCATACTCTGATAATAATGTAGGGCCTATGCTATACTCTGATTTTAATGTAGAGCCTATGTCATATTCTGATATTAATGTAGGGCCTGTGCCATATTCTGATATTATTGTAGGGCCTATGCTATACTCTGATTTTAATGTAGAGCCTATGCCATACTCTGATATTAATGTAGGGCCTATGCCATACTCTGATATTAATGTAGAGACTATGCCATACTCTGATATTAATGTAGAGACTATGCCATACTCTGATATTAATGTAGAGACTATGCCATACTCTGATATTAATGTAGAGCATATGCCATACTCTGATATTAATGTAGGGCCTATGCCATACTCTGATATTAATGTAGAGACAATGCCATACTCTGATATTAATGTAGAGACTATGCTATACTCTGATATTAATGTAGAGACTATGCCATACTCTGATATTAATGTAGAGACTATGCTATACTCTGATATTAATGTAGAGACTATGCTATACTCTGATATTAATGTAGAGACTATGCCATACTCTGATATTAATGTAAGGCCTATGCCATACTCTGATATTATTGTAGAACTTATGCCATACACTGATATTAACGTAGGGCCTATGCCATACTCTGATATTAATGTAGGGCCTATGCCATACTCTGATAATAATGTAGGGCCTATGCTATACTCTGATTTTAATGTAGAGCCTATGTCATATTCTGATATTAATGTAGGGCCTGTGCCATATTCTGATATTATTGTAGGGCCTATGCTATACTCTGATTTTAATGTAGAGCCTATGCCATACTCTGATATTAATGTAGGGCCTATGCCATACTCTGATATTAATGTAGAGACTATGCCATACTCTGATATTAATGTAGAGACTATGCCATACTCTGATATTAATGTAGAGACTATGCTATACTCTGATATGAATGTAGAGACTATGCCATACTCTGATATTAATGTAGAGACTATGCCATATTCTGATATTAATGTAGGCCTGTATCTTACTCTGATATTTATTCCTCTTAATTGAAAAAATAATTGCATAAACATGCAATCGGTAGACCACGAAATTTACATTTAAATTGCAGATGAGATTTAATGAAAGTAATTTGGTAAACCTACATACAGATTACATCTATTTTGATTGTGATTCCATAGATCAGTGTACTTGACCTTCCCAATGTATGGAGGGGCGGTGATTCTTTTCTATCTGATCGGGATGATCATGTATGCTCTGTACCATGACTGTGATCCTCTTAAATCAGGGATGATTGAACGACCTGACCAGGCAAGTGACGAAACATATGAACAGAATTAACATACCATTTCTCCCTAATGAAGACCACCAATCTCAAGGAATGATATGATAATAGCGTTAATATCTTTAAACGCTGGTGCCGAATATATTGGATTTTTCACTCAATTATTACCACATTTAATACCGCCTTTTAAGCATGGTAAAGCCATAATGTGACATCAATCAGAACAATTTGAAAAGAGGTAACTTCCATTTTGTCAAATCTGTATAATTTTCCCTCACTTGAAGTTGTGCATCGCGTCAGCGAGACACAACTTCATGTGAGTGAAAATTCAGATTGAATAATTTGGCGGTTAACGGGTAATCAAATGTATTTGATAGAAAACTGTTTTGAAATTATGCAAACAATAATTTTGATTTAATAATAAAGCCTGGTGTAGTGTTTTGCGTTTCTTGATGTTCATTGATGCCTTTTGCACTGATGTCTGTGTTACACAATGATTACTTATTAGTAACTATCATGTACTCTGACATTTTCAGAAATATAAGATCTGTTGTCTTTATGTTGGTAGATATGAATCATTTAACCATTTTGTTACTTTGTGTTGGTGTATGTGAATCCTTTAACATTTTTGTCACTTCTACCTGGCTCATTTATTTTTAATGTCTATATTTTGTCTTTACCGCTGATTCCCTTCTGTCTTTTCATAGATAATTACTATGTATCCTTCTTCAATATAATATACTGTTTGTAATATGTTATTTTTTTGTTTTTAGCTGCTGCCGTTTGCAGTGATGGACGTGTTAGGCTTTATGCCTGGTGTACCCGGCCTCTTTATATCATGTATATTCAGTGCCTCCTTAAGGTGGTATACCTGTTTTAAGCAGTCTCTAATCAGCAGCTAATTTAGTTTTATAATCCTTAAATAATCTCGATCCACTTTTTTACATCCATTTTAAGCCAATGCGTTAGGTTTTTAATTTGCATACAATCTAAACAATAAAGGTTCTTTTCAAGGAACCATTCAGTACTATTACCATGCAGCCCCAGGAATACCCCTGCAGGGTTCTCCCGGGGTTGCATGGTAATAGTACTGAAGGGTTCTTTTTAAAGCACCTTAATTGTTTAGAGTGTAATGGCTGTTTTGTGATATTTTTTCGTCTTTGAAGCTGTAATTGCTTAAATAATCTTGATAATTGTATTTCGTAAGACGCGATTTGGGGTATATTTTCTTCCTTTGAAAATATTCCTTTTCTATCTTTAGTACAATTTCTTCTGGTTTGAATGGCATGGCAGCTAATATCTTGTCAGATGCCTTTAAGCCGTGGTACACCAACAAGTACAAGAAACCTGTACCTGACAAGCTGGCTACATTTGTTTGTAAAGTGATAGGTAAGTAGTCATTCATGTTAGACAAGTATCATGTTATGAGCATTAGTACACTTTTATGAACTAAGGTTAATTCATCACGTTATTTACAACATCACTCTCCACCATGCTCTATCACCCCCACCCTCACATCATCATCTGTACAGCATTCATCTCATCAATTGACTACAACGTTTTTATCGTATTATAATGTCACTTAAAAGACCTTTTGTGCCGAAAAGTGACGTAAAGCAATGATTTACTACTACTACTACTACAACATCACTCTTGTTGAAGAGCAAGAAAGAGAACACAATGTAGCATACCTGATGTAGAAATTAGATTTCACCGGATCCTCAAAATAAAGCTGCGCACTTGGTTCATTTTTTATAGTTTATTATTATTTATCTTTATTTTAGACACACCTTTAGTTTGAATTGGGGTCGCCAATCCCCGAGCGTAAGAAGCGTTCGGCCCAAGTATTGCATTCTACCCCTTAATTTAAATAACAACTTATTAACGGCGGTGATTGGCGGATCTGGTCATGTGAGAACTCTCCTTCGATTTGTCGGGGGTAGGATACTATACTTTGTCCAAAAGGCTTATGTTTTGGCCTCAACCTTTGCGCCGATAGGCTCATATAAATGTTTTTATGTGGTGGCCTTAACATCTGCGCTGCTAGGTTCCTAGATATGATGTTGATATTTTGGCCCTAACATTTGCCCTGCTAGGTTCCTACTTATGCTGTTGATGGTTTGGTCTTAATATTTGCCCTGCTAGGTTCTTACTTACGTTGTTGGTGGTTTGGCATTAACATCTGCGCTGCTAGGTTCATACATTAGTTGTTTCATGCAGTTTAATAACAAACACAATTGCACTTAAATGAGTAATTTTTGTGATAGATGACCAGTGCATCACTAAATTTAGCATATGCTTATTTTTCATAAATCTAACTATTTTCATTTGCAGATAATAGTGATAATAATGTGAGTATTTATATGGCGCACATATCCAGCCTAGGGCTGCTCATGGCGCCTTACATCATATTATTCCTGGTCATTGGACCTGTTTGTTCATTTGGTTTTTCAACTCTCCGGGGAACATACAGCACTGCAGCCATGTGGCGCTAGTATTTTGTCGTACAACAAATGTTATCTCTGTCCCACCAGGTACTCATTTACACCTGAGTGAAGTGAAGCACTTGAGAGTAAAGTGTTTTGCCCAGGACAAAACATTGATACCACAATGTCCCAGCGTTGAAAGGAGAGACACATGATATTTATCTGAAAATCCTGCACCCAACGAGCATCAAACTCGTGCAGCCGGCAGCGGCTAATTGTAAAGCACTCTAACTATTGTGCCATATCCCTCTCTATGGAAATTCCAGCTTCGAATGAATAAAAAATAGAAACAACCAATTTAGCAGCACAAGTATTAGCATGACATATTATATAGTTTAATCAGCCGCAATACAAACATTCTGTCATACAAACATTTCGCTTCACGTTTACTCCACAGCTATTTTGTTCGGTGGCATCACAATTTGCCTGGGCTTTGCCATCATGATGCTGGGTTCCTCTGTGTTTGTGATAACTGGTATAATTGTGGGCATCTTGGGTGGTCCTCTAGTGGGTGCATTTATCCTCGGCGTCCAAACTGTCAGCTCTACTTCCGCGGTAAGTACAATACAAACGTCTCTCATATCATATCATTAACATTTAAGGCCTCACGATGTATTAAAGCATCATACTACATCCCTGGAAACAGACTTAATTTCCCTACAACTAAGGGGATTAGAATGAAAATTTCCACGAAAATGGCTTACCAATACATTGCTATTTTCTTTAATTTTTCAACAACTTCAAATCATCTTCATCCACTACAAGTCGAGAATTGCGACAGCAATTCGCGGCTTGTAGTGGATGAAGATGACAATGGTAAATTCAGGGTTGAACGAGTGATTATTATGCTGCTTCCTGGAGAATTTTTGGCAGGAAAATCAACCAAATCGTGTAGCATTGCTTCGTGATTTGCATGGGATTGAAATGTTTCCTGAACCGATTTACAAATTTTTTTCTCATTTTCTTTCTCTTTTGCTTTCTAAAAACAGTTTATATGTGAAGTACGATATTGTTTATTTGTTTTGTTGGTCATATAATATGTTTTACACATTTCACTTATGTGTTTGACAGGGCACAATGGGTGCCATTGTGGCGTCCACCATATTGTCGATGTGGATAGGAATAGGATCGTTTGTTTACAAGTATATTCCTACTACTTTACCAAGATCGATTGATGGCTGTGTGGCAAATACAGGTATCATGAGGCATCAATTTATTTTTATTTAACATTACACTTAAAGGGACTGTCCCAGGCTAAAATCATAAAAAAATCGGTGATTTTATTTTGGCTTCTTAATATGACCATATGATGTAAACATGTCCATATACTCGAACTGCAATTTATTTTTAATTTTTATGCCGCGCATTTATCAGTTAGATATAGAGACGAAATTCCCGATTTCTTATTTTGGACAGCCATGGCAAAAATAAGAAATACGTAGCATACAATAGTCTACGCTTTCATAAATATATGCATACACCTCTCAATTTATCATGCAATAATCTACGTTTTCATAAATATATGCATACACCCCTCAATGCAGCATAGTACACTACTCTTCGTTTTCTGTTGCAGTCCTAAATGATACTATGTCCTATATGCTGGACAACATGACAATGTCTACGTCCACTGCCACTATTGACAGTGGTACACAGCAGCCTTTCGTCCCACCTGAAGAAGAAAGGTGAATTTTTACATTACTCAGATCTACCTTTTATACACATTACACCCCACCAAACAGGGATCAGTGTCCCAATGTTAGGTCGATGTTGCTCCGACGACTACGACGTCGTTCTAGCAATGATCCAAAGTTGGGTCAATGTCCCGTGCATCCTGGGACCGTATTGTATTATTATTCAATAATTTGCTTAATTACCAGATGATTTACACCAGATGATTTACACCAACTTGAATTTTAATCGCGCTACATTTGTAATAAAGCATGTTATAATATACGTCTACAATATAGTTTACCTAATAAATAGATTATGAGTTTTATGGAAGCAGCTAATATATCGTCACCTTGGATATGAAAGGGTGTATCTGCCACTTTACCAAGTGGCAGATACACCCTTTCATATCCAAGGTGACGATATAGGGATGAAATGGAGTAAATAGTGGCATTATGTTTCATTTTGAAATTATCTGAAGCCTTTAAAAAAAAAAATGTGCAAGTGGAATTACTCTGCCTTATTGAGTGGTAATCAGGCCCTACCCAACAAACACAAAACATTTGCATAACATTTGTACAGTGTAGTCCCAACGTCTTCGACGTTGGCCCAACACTGTACAAATGTTATACAAATGTTTTGTGTTTGCTGGGTAACAGTAGCATGTGGTATGACTATGTTGCAGTTTCACGTTCCTTCACATCTACCGCTGGTCACCTGCTATGTACCCTTTCCTCTCTGTGTCGCTGTGTGTCATCATCGGCCTCATCCTCTCCTTTATAGACAGTAAGTATCCAAGCACAGGCACCAAACATACACGAGATGTGTCAAATTAAATATATTATGTTCATATAACGTCAAATGCAATTTTACTATAAATACCTTAGTCAAAACTTACCAGAATAACTCCTAGGATTAAATTTCGCCAGAAAATGTCACAGATACAAAATTATTAGTATTAATGACCTAAATATAATAACCGATAAACATGAATTTGCTACTAATTGTATCTTGTACAGTATTCAAAATTATGGTTACTAATTATCAAAGATAAATTTGTAACACATATTTATTCACGAGTTCCTCAGTCTTTTGTCTTAAAAAGGTTATGTATGCAATCAATAAACTTTCATTATATCTAATTATTCATCTTTAATGTATTTGAACATGTTAAAAGAGGTTTGCCGTAACGTGAACAGTAAACATGACTGATGTTTTCGTCATACTTTCTCTCTTTCTTTTCTTTCTTTTTTTTGGTTCAACCATAATTGCAATATTAACATTAACATACACTGCTGTAAAGTAAGCGGATGCTGCCTTTTAGCTTTGCAGGGCAGGGCCCGTATTCTCGTACAAGTTACGATATATCGTAGGCTTCTGATTGGTCGAGGGGCCATCTCGACCAATCAGAAGCCTACGATATATCGTAACTTGTACGAGAATACGGACCCTGCTCTATTACGCCAAAGTTATATTTTGTGCTGCTGGCCGGCCACGGTGGCACATTCGTATCGACTGACGCTTGTAACCTGGATATACTAGGTTCGAATCCCGGTCGGGTCGGATATTTGTCATCGCGGTTGTGCATATACAGTGCTGCAAACTGTTCAAAGGCATGAAGTGTACAGTGCTGCCTATGGTATTGGGCACTATAAAGAACCCTCGAAGTCATTCGAAATAAGAGTAGGGCATAGTCCCGCATTCGGGCTTCCTTCTGTCGCAATATTGCCATGATTGTCCAGCAATGCTTTCAGGCTGATACATGGTATGTTATCGCACAATATTTAGACGGTGGGATCAGCTTCCCCTGCAGATGCCAGCAGATGCCAGCTGGCCAGCATCCATTCAGCACTGGGCAGTGCATCCTGTTGGCTGGGCGCGCGTGACTACAATGCGCAGTGTATGCACGTTGCACGATACACTAACCCAATGTCGGCTATAATGTTTAATTATACTCATAGAGTAACAACGTTTTTTAAATCTATATTTTTTATATTCATGGTATTTTTGTACAGGCTGCAGTGTTTCAGTTATTCAGTGCTTTGCCCGTGCGGAGCACGTGTCAAAGCTAGTATATTATAATGTATTTTTAGCTTATTTGGTTACATTTGTATGTTTGTTTTTGTTGTGTGACGAATAAATCGTTCTGAGTCTAAACACACAGCTCCCCAACAAGAAAGGGACGCTGGTCCAGCATAACCCCTCCCCCCCCCGGCAAGCATGGGACCTTGGACACTGGCCCAGAATCAGGCTTACACACAACCTTACACACGTTCTGTTTGCGCTGTCACATGACGCTGTCGTTCTGTTTTTATCCGTCACGTGGCGCTGTCGTTCTGTTTGATCTGTCACGTGACGCTGTCGTTCTGTTCGATCTGTCACGTGACGATGTTCTTCTGTTTGATCTGTCACGTGACTCTGTCGTTCTGTTTTATCTGTCACGTGACGCTGTCGTTCTGTTTGATCTGTCACGTGACGATGTCGTTCTGTTTGATCTGGCACGTGACGATGTCGTTCTGTTTGATCTGTCACGTGACGATGTTATTCTGTTTTATCTGCCATGTGACGCTGTCGTTCTGTTTGATCTGTCACGTGACGATGTCGTTCTGTTTTATCTCCCACGTAACGATGTCGTTCTGTTTGATCTGTCACGCGACGCTGTTGTTGTCTTAATCTGTCATGTGACGTTGTCTCTGCTATGGTAAGACAGTCGCGAACTGTGTGCTCTGCAGAATCTTAACGTTTTTGTGTCAACCCTTGCCCTGTTAGACTCGTATAGATCTATGCCATTCCAAACACGTTTTGAACAAAATAAAATCCCACTGAAAATAATAAAAAAAATATTGTCGGAGATACTCTATTAATCTAAAAATGAAATTTGAGGGATGTCCATTTTTCTTGACTATAAATATTTGCTTGTAATTTGAAGCTGGGAATTACGTGAGAAATGTTAGCTTTGATTATGTGAAAACTGCTACAAAAAAATGAGCTTGAAAAAACACAGGCGTCAGTTCTGCCTAGCTATGCGTACGTATGAATGGCAAAGGCGTCCTTTTAATATCAAGACAAGATAAATTTTAAAAAATCAAGTATACATGTAGTACTATACTCCAGGCCACTCCTTAAAGTTTTATGCAAAAACAGCAAGTGGGCTGACAGATATATTAATGATAAATTACTGTTCTCTTCACAGACTTGGGTCGTAAGTGTCGTAGTGTGCACACCGAGCCAGAAAGAGTGGAACTGAATCAAATACCGACATTCAGGTGAGAATCGGACATTCATGTGAGAATCAGATGCTCAGCTTTGGCCACGTTGGCTCAATATTGAACCAGTGTGCTAGACGTTGGCCCAATATTGAGGTAGCATTTGTTTAACCCTTTAACTGCCGGTGCCGCATATCTTCGGGTTTTTATTTTTTATTAGCACATTAAGTACCACCTTTTAAACATGTTAAAAATAAAATGTGACATCAACCAGCAATATTTGAAAACAGTTGAGATCCATTTTGTCAAATCTGAATAATTTTCACTGACTTGAAGTTGTGGATCGCTTCAGCGAGACACAACTCCAAGTGGCTGAAAATTCAGATTGACTAATTTGGCGGTTAAAGGGTTAATGACCTGACATGGGATTTGGAATACATCTCAATACTTTTTTTTAATTATTTTAATACTTATTTTAATATTCATTCAGACCTGTATACGTTCCACGTGAATATAATTTGTTTGTAGGCTTATCTCATCTGGTCTAGTAGGCCCTATAAAGCCATCATTGGCCATCTAACTGTTTTGTAGAACAATGCACAAGCGAAGTCTGAGGAAGAAGCGGAAAAGCTTGAAGAGAGGAGCTGTGGTGGAGCGTGGTGTCCAGTTTCCTTCTGACACCAATATCTACACTGGAAAAATCACCCTGCCATTGGTATGTATTGGTAAAAAAGAAATCAGATTGAAATGGCATATGCATAATTTTGTAGGTATATATTTAAGACATCACACGTTTTATATGATAAATTTTTTTCAAATTAAAAAAAAAAAATTATGTTCAAATTTATATTATACATAAGTCGCAGTGAATAAAGATACATGGGAATGGGTTTTGATTTAACCATTTCGAGCCTGAATTTATCATTGTCAACTCATCCACTACAAGCCGCGAATTGCTGTCCCAATTCTCGACTTGTAGCGGATAAGATGACTTGGAGTAGGTGAAAAAATAAAGAAAATTGCCATATATTGGTAAAACAGTTGCAAAGTTGTAGAGAATATGTTATTCATGGTTCCAAGATTCATATAGAAAGTGGTTAAATTTTACTCGCTTTAGAACTGAGGGTGAAACGATTGCGACGTTTCGATCTGCCTTCAGCAGATGTTGATCACGCAATGATCAGGATGGGTGATTCGGCTCAGGTGGTGGTGGTCGCGGAATGATCTGTTACCAGCTGCCACCCATCTATGGTCAGATCAAGATATGCTGAAGGCAGATCCAAACGTCGCAATCGCTTCACCCTCAGTTCCAAAGCGAATAAAATTTAACCACTTTCTATAGTTGCAAAGTAATTTGCATCATAAAACCCTTAGTTGTGGGCAAATGCATCGTAGGTATCAATCATTCCTGAGATTGAGATCGAAAATGACATTTTTGAACCCAGCGCCACGGAATACGCGATATCATCTATTATACCACGCTCCATGTAATGGGGCTGTATACGTGGTATCATCCATTACACCAGCCCTCCATAGGGCTGTATACGTGGTATCGTCCCTTACACCAGCCCTTCATAGGGCTGTATACGTGGTATCGTCCCTTACACCAGCCCTTCATAGGGCTGTATACGTGGTATCGTCCCCTACACCAGCCCTTCATAGGGCTGTATACGTGGTATCGTCCCCTACACCAGCTCTCCATGGGGCTGTATACGTGGTATTGTCCCTTACACCAGCCCTCCATGGGGCTGTATACGTGGTATCGTCCCCTACACCAGCTCTCCATGGGGCTGTATACGTGGTATTGTCCCTTACACCAGCCCTTCATAGGGCTGTATACATGGTATCGTCTCTTACACCAGCTCTCCATGGGGCTGTATACGTGGTATCGTCCCTTACACCAGCCCTCCATGGGGCTGTATACGTGGTATTGTCCCTTACACCAGCCCTTCATAGGGCTGTATACATGGTATCGTCCCCTACACCAGCTCTCCATGGGGCTGTATACGTGGTATCGTCTCTTACACCAGCTCTCCATGGGGCTGTATACGTGGTATCGTCCCTTACACCAGCCCTCCATGGGGCTGTATACGTGGTATTGTCCCTTACACCAGCCCTTCATAGGGCTGTATACGTGGTATCGTCCCCTACACCAGCTCTCCATGGGGCTGTATACGTGGTATTGTCCCTTACACCAGCCCTCCATGGGGCTGTATACGTGATTGTGTCCCTTACACCAGCCCTCCATGGGGCTGTATACGTGATTTTGTCCCTTACACCAGCCCTCCATGGGGCTGTATACGTGATTTTGTCCCTTACACCAGCCCTACGTGGTCTATGTGGTATCATCCAATACACCGCCCTCCATGGCGCTGTATACGTGGTATCATTCATTACACCGCCCTCCATGGGGCTGTATACGTGGTATCGTTTCTCAAACCGCCCTCCATGGGGCTGTATACGTGGTATCATCCATTACACCGCCCTCCATGGGGCTGTATACGTGGTATCGTTTCTCAAACCGCCCTCCATGGGGCTGTATACGTGGTATCATCCATTACACCGCCCTCCATGGGGCTGTATACGTGGTATCGTCCCTTAAACCTCCCCCTCCATGGGGCTGTATACGTGGTATCGTCCCTTACACCAGTCTCTCCATGGGGCTGTATGCGTGGTATCGTCTCTTACACCAGCCCTCCATGGCGCTGTATACGTGGTATCATACATTACACCGCCCTCCATGAGGCTGTATACGTGGTATCATCCATTACACCAGCCCTCCATGGCGCTGTATACGTGGTATCATCCATTACACCGCCCTCCATGGGGCTGTATACGGGTATCGTCCCTCAAACCGCCCTCCATGGGGCTGTATACGTGATATCGTCCCTTACACCAGTCTCTCCATGGGGCTGTATGCGTGGTATCGTCTCTTACACCAGCCCTCCATGGGTCTGTATACGTGGTATCATCCATTACACCGCCCTCCATGGGGCTGTATACGTGGTACCATTCCTTACACAACCTTCCATGGAGCTGTATACGTGGTATCGTCCCTTAGATCGCCCTCCATTGGGTTGTATACGTGGTATCGTCCCTTACTCCAACCCCACCCCACATGGGGTTGTATACGTGGTATCGTACCCTACTCCACCCCCTCCATGGGGATATGTCTTCCTGTGACCGTGAAGGCGACTGTCAAATGAAACTTGGAAAAAAAATAACTATCACTATGAAAGTGTAATTATTATGGGGTTTTTTTACTTTGCAGGCTGATGAAAATGGTGAGCGACCGGTGGCGGCTGAGGTGGAGCGACTTCTGCCGAGCTATCTCACCAGAGACATCAATATATGAGCAGCAAGTCTAGAGATCGAAGAAAACAACATAGCAAATAAACTGAATCAGCTGTCCATTTAATGGACTGAACAAACGGGAACAGCAGCTTTCCCCCGGGAAAGCCGATCTAGTATGGTATTCTACCCCCGACCAATGGACGAATGGTTCAGCCTGTCACATGGCGAAATTAGCCAATCACCACCGTCATTTAGTTGTTATTTAAATTAGTAGATAACATACCATACCTGGGTCGGTGATCCTTGCAAGGATTGTAGAATATCATAGTATGTCCGATTTACCTATGAGAAATAAATCATTAGCTTTATATTTTCAGACACTTTAGTGTCCGCGATCCATAACTTCAGGTGTCTGAAAAAATATTTAATTATTTAATTAATTAATTAATTAATTAATTAATTAATTAATTAATTAATTAATTAATTAATTAATTAATTAATTAATTATTGGTTATGGTAATTAATGGTTATCTGTTATTCGACATTAATCTACCAAGAGGTTGGTAAAATATAAAACAAATGTTCATAAATTGCTAATATATAAAAATGAAGGTTGTGTAACATGTAAGATCAGTAGTTATCTCATGTATGACAGCTGAATCGCTTTGATGTTTTATTAAAGTTTTTTACAAAGTTAGAGATATCTTTGCTTGTTTCAAGAGCTATTGATTCTGAACCATGAGCTTAAAATGAAAATTTATTGGTTGTGTGGGTGGAATTCTATCAGCTGGTTGTGTAATAATGAGTGATGTTTACAGATATAGAATACAAGCTATAACAAATTTCTACCCATCTATTGAAGAAAACATTTGTTTTGTGAGATATAGATATATATACATATACTATAGATTTGGAAATTTTCGCGTGTTTGAATTTTCACAAATTTCTGATTTTGGGACTTTTCACGAAGTTTAGAATTCGCGAATTTTCATTACTCTTTAGTAGCGCTATTATAATAATAATTTTCGCAAGATTATTGAATTCCCGAATTTGTTCTCCACGCGAAAATAAAGACCTCGCGAATATTACCAGATCTACAGTATGTTAATCCATCTGCATTCAAAGATTTTGTTTGCTCAGTTGAAATCGGTAGCACAAGGCAACCACTAACTTGGACTTAAAGCTCCTTCAAATTTCAGTGAGAGTTTTACTGAACACCCCGACTATTCCTTGGTAAATTGTATAAAGCGACGACTCAAATCTGTTACAATTGTAAGCCTAAAATCCGTTTTTAATGATTACACGATGTGGTAAATGTATATGTATCCATGGTCATTTCTCTAAGATGTGTTTAATTTGGATCTGTTTTTCGTCAATATTTCAGATATTTTTGCAATGTTTGTGACGAATAAAAATAATGAAACTTGCTCAATATTTTTTTTTAATCTGTGCTCATGGTAAATTAGTGCTCAGAATGATTTTAAATTCCTGGACAATTAATGTATTTTATAAGCTAATACTAAAAAATCACTAATCATAATTATGGATTAAACCTCTGCACTGTATACTCATTTTCTTCTACGACGTTGGCCCAACAGTAAACCAACGTTGGGCCAACGCCCCATGTTTTCTGGGTTTAAACCCTCACGATGCATTAAAGCATCATTTTACATCACTAAAAAGATACTTGATTTTCCTACAACTAAGGGGTTTAGAGGGGAAATTTCCATGAAACTGTTTTATCAATTCATGGCTATTTTCATTAATTTTTCACCCACTTCCAGTCATTTTCAACCACTACAAGTCGAGAATTGTAAATATGACAATGGTAAATTCAGGCTTGCAAAGGGTTAAACGCCTACGCTCAGACTGTAAACCCAGATCCCTGATCATGTATTCTAAATGCATCAGCACATGTGTATCTCGTGCTAGAAAATGTATCTACCGTGATGTGGATCTAAGTATAGGATAAAGCCCAACGAGCTCTACATTCTTAGATTTGAAAAGGGCCGAGGCCGAAGGCCGAGGCTTTTTTCAAAGCTAAGAATGTAGAGCTCAGAGGGTTTTAACTGACTTAAACACATCCTACCAGAATAAAAATCCCTCATAATCAATAGTTCGGTCGCGCCTGACTGTTTATAGTACCATAGGCCTGTGGGGATCAGCGTAAGTTCTCTATTCGTTTGGTAAGGCCAGTCGGTTTCCGGAAACTGACGATATTTGATCCCTCCCCGAATGGCCTCACCCACGCTATCTCTTGCCGCCGATTCCAACCGCTCAGTCATTCTCACAGACGGCCTTGTTGCAGACGGACGTGTCGTCTAGCTTACGAAGCCTAAACCACGTGACTTGAGGCCGTCGCGTCTTATCCTAAATGGTACACAACAAATACTATGTCTGAACAAAGATACTGTTGTAGTAGCCTTGGTCTGAATAAATCAATAAAGAAAGAATGAGAGAGCAACAGAGTCAACGAAGTTTATTTGCTAACCGTCGCCCAGGCGGGATAGAGATAGTCAGGAGTTGGAATGAACAGTCGGCCAAGATGGCGACTGGACAAACCAACATATCGATAGGCCTACCATGATAATCGGTCTGTTCTTGGTGACCAATAATTCTCCATTCCCGGCTTAGAATGTCGTGGTCGAACACAGAAAATAATGTAGTGGTGTGTTTTAAACCTCATGAACACGTGTTAATTCTATTTGTTTGTCACATATGTAATTATAGCGGTTTGTATCAAACTGAAAAAGGTGCACATACTTCGTATTGCAGATGATGTGTTGTACAGACCTTGGTTCGATTTCATTTTTTTCAGTTCTAATTACTGTTCCAAATCTTCTTATTTTAAATTTTATAATTCTAAGTCCTATTTTCTATTTTTTTTGTAATTTCATACTTTTTCTTGAGCTTCAATTTTTATATGATTTTGGCCACATAGTATTTTATTGTGAAAATAATAAACAACACATTTTAAATGAGAAAGCATTTTATTATTGATGATATTAAATCATCATCACAGTAACTGTTACCATATAGAACATTATAATATTTTACACTGTATAATATTATAATATTCTCCCAATTCTTGTATATGTAAAATACATATACAAGAATTGCATATGTACCCCGCACTCGGGCACCTTGAAACACCACCTGGGGTACCTTGAGACACCATATCAGGTACCTGAAGACAACGTGGATCTAACTGAAATCAAGGTTTGAATACTACATATACCTGCAGCTAAAGTTGGCCAATGCTAGATGTTGAAGTAACAATATGTATCTGAAGAAAAGTGGGGGCACATTGAGACACTTTTTGGGCACCTTGAGACAGACTTAGGGCACCTTGAGACAGTATTTGGGGCACATTGAGACAGCGTCTTAAGGTTCCCCACCCTAACTGACCCCACATCTGATATATATTTGAAGCAAACCGTTATACATAAGTCATAAAGTGATAGCACATGTGTAAGATACCACCAAAATAATAGGGACATCAAGTATTACGTGATACATAGAACCAAACATTGATCATCCCAAAAAAGTACTTTTCATGTAAAAAATAGACCTAGGCTTACATACATGCCAAGGATGTCCAACAGCCATTAGCAATAGTGTGGAAAAGGAGATTAGTTAGTTTTGGTATCATCGACCAGGCGGCGCACAAATCACAAAATAATGTCTGTGTCCAAAAGGCCTGTCTCAAGGTGCCCCAAGTCTCAAGGTGCCCCAGTCTTCCCTACACCAGATAGGCCTAAATGTACATCCTGGTCTAGGCCTACACACCAGATAGATGCACATGCTGGTGTACACACCAGATAAATGTACATCCTGGTTTACACACCGGATAGATGCACATGTTGGTCTACACACCAGATAAATGCACATGCTGGTCTACACACCAGATAAATGTACATGCTGGTGTACACACCGGATAAATGTACATGTTATTGTACACACCAGATAAATGTAAATGCTGGTCTACACACCAGATAAATGTACATACCGGTGTACACACCAGATAAATGTACATGCTGGTCTACACACCAGATAAATGCACATGCTGGTGTACACACCGGATAAATGTACATGCTGGTCTACACACCAGATAAATGTACATGCTGGTCTACACACCAGATAAATGTACATACCGGTGTACACACCAGATAAATGTACATGCTGGTCTACACACCAGATAAATGCACATGCTGGTGTACACACCGGATAAATGTACATGCTGGTCTACACACCAGATAAATGTACATGCTGGTCTACACATGTACCAGATAAATGTACATGCTGGTCTACACACCAGATACATGCACATGTTGGTCTACACACCGGATAAATGTACATGCTGGTGTACACACCAGATAAATGTACATGCTGGTGTACACACCAGATAAATGTACATGCTGGTCTACACACCAGATAAATGCACATGCTGGTGTACACACCAGATAAATGTACATGCTGGTGTACACACCATATAAATGCACATGCTGGTCTACACACCAGATAGATGCACATGCTGGTTTACATACCAGATACATGTACATGCTGGTGTACACACCAGATAACTGCACATGCTGGTGTACACACCGGATAGATGCACATCCTGGTGTACACACCTCACACACCAGATAAATGCATGCATGTTGGTCTACACACCAGATAAATGTACATGCTGGTCTACACACAAACAATTGTCTAAAAATTGATGAACTTGAATGAAATGAATGCATCATATGTTGCTGATGTGACTGGCATTGAGGGAAATAAGCTGGCCGTATTGGAGGGGCCATTAAGCCCTACCCCCCCTCTCAGACCTGATTTTTTTTAAATTTAAAAATACCCTCGAAAATAAACACAATAACTTTCAAAACTGCGCAGAATTCACCTGAGACTATCTAACTATCCGTAAGAAACCCCCTGTCACCTGAGACGGTCTAAAGATATGCGGTATCGCGGTGAATATGCGATAGTTGAAAGAATTAAAATAAAATATTAGTTGGACATCACAAAATTGGGGACAGATAATTACAAGGATCACAAGCTTAACGGCTTATTGGTTTTACTAATTCTTAATGTAGGCCAATTTCAACTCATGGATACGACAATTTTTGTGAAAGAAACAGCATTTTACAGATATTCGGGACTTGGATGGCGGCCATCTTGGACTTTGCTATTTATTTTATTGGGACAAATGGGTAGGATTTGCAAAAAAATGTTACAAACCATAGAAAATGAATTTTATAAATTTTCACGTCATTTTTTGTAAGATATATATGACATATAGATATATATTTTAATGTTGTTCAGGAAATGGATTGCGGCCATTTTGAATTGTGCTTTTAGGGCATCTTCCCCCAGACACAGCCTTCTATGATTTTAGTTTGTTATTCCAACGTAGCCTACCACTAAAATCAGGTACTAAAACATTATGTCAGTTTCAGGTCATTATTTCTTCTAAATCTACTTTTATGTGCCAAAATGTATTATGTAAATTTTACCAGCTAATTTATATTCTCATATACATTATAAGTATTATTCTAAATAATTCTTACTCACGTTTTTACATTTCATGTTAACTTCCTGCCAGCCAACCTGCTTGTTTTATTTGTTATCCTTTATTGTTCATTTTACATGTCGCTTGACTAGCTGATTACAGCTAATGTTATATGTTTTTTACTTTGCGACTCGAAATAAAACTTATCTTATCTTATCTTATCTTATCTTGACTGGACTATAGTTCATTAGATGCGTCATCTAAAATTGACTGGCTTGTGATAAAATAATCGTTTTTTTCTTTATTATCTACAATTAATCGCCCATTATGGATACGAGGGGCGTTAGTAGCCTATGCTAAGCATCCATTATAGGGAGGCGTTAAAGGGGCGTTAGTATGTTGAGCATCCATTATGGATACGAGGAGTGCTAGTATGCTATGCAACCATTATGGATAAGGAGGACGTTAGTTTGCTTTATTTAAGTAAATAATAATTTACATGCCTTCCACCAACTTCGCCAATTGTTTAAATATATTGAAAAAACAACGTTTTAATTCGAATTTTATTTTGGAATGTATAATTGATTTTACTAGTCTCGCATTTTTTTATATTTATCTAATATATTAGTATCATTAGACTGTTTATTTTTTCAATATACCTCACAAAAAGTGAGTGTAAATGTAAGTGAGACCTGACTGCATGCCACAGATTCAATCCCGCTTAACTTAATATGATTTTAATATTTAATAATAATATATTTTTTATGAATCAGCCAAGTTTATTGTTGTCACGCAGAGCGTCCGCGATTCCGTCCGTCCTGCCGTCCATCCTTCCGTTTTCGCAAGTCGACAAAATTAGCATAATATCCTTATCAGTTACTCAAAGGCTTCACGTGGACATAACACAAGTCTTTCAGAATCTTCCCATGGAAACACAAACAGCAGTAGCTGCTTATACAATTTTGAAAGTAGGCAGTTTCTCCAGTTTTCTCTCACACGACATCATGCTGTTCAATTCAAATTCAACATGACGTTCTGACATGCATAAAGACATTTTGTCTACAATTAATAGCAATAACTAGCAAAAAATCACGACAGTACTTTTCTTGATTGCGTTTAGATTATTTTGTTTTTAGTCGTAGACCACATGCAAATAAGTATTTCACCTCCTGCTGTGTTATTATGTGCGAATACGCATGCTACTGTATCTTATTCACTGTTATTGCTTAACAATTCAGCAGCCATTTTAATATACATGTATACCAGATGTACCCTCCCCCACTCGAATAATGCGAGCGTCCATCCATTCATTGTGGATAGAGTGCGATAGCAGCGTTGAGGAAATATTACGAGCAACGGGGGCGCATGCAGGCAAAGGTCAGTCTGGCTGAATTTAGGATGATATAATTGCTCAACCAATATGCACTGTACTGGCGGGAGAATAAGTGTTTAGTAAACGGTTAATGGATACCTGTAGATACACATTGGTGAGTGCTATCTTTATATTTGACACATTCTGCATCATTCCTGAACATTTCTCAGTCATTTGAGGCTAACATTGCTGACGCGATTGCCAAACCTAAATAATAAAAAAATAGGAATTCATGTCAAAACGAAACAATCTGACATTACATATTTGTTTGATATCTGCACCTTTATAGTTGATACATTTAGCTTCACTTGTTTAATGTGGTATGTTGATTAAGAAATGCTATACGAGGGCGCCCACTTTTAAAATAATAACATTTTAACTAAACAAATTTAGCGTGTTTGATTATGATGCAAATCCTGTGATTAAAAATCAATTGTTTTGTAACTCGATACATAGCAGATTATTTTAAGAGATCAAATGTAACTTCAGTATTACAGTGTTGAATTGATATGTGAGGTACATGTATATGATATTATATATTTATAATACAAGTGGTGTATGAAAGTGTGTTAATTAAATACCCTTTTCTAGCACTTGTAAACAACAAGTTTTCTCAGCGATTCTGCGTGTAGTCTACTGTAAATTAATTATCTTAGGAAATCTATCAAATTTCTACTTTAAAACGCAATGTGAGCCAGATGACACAAGTAAGCCTACATATAAAATAAGACAGCTGTCACTAAAAGAAGCTGTTTTCATTTATAAAGTTAATTAAGCTACCTGATATCCTTAAATATTAAATTTGCGTATGATTTGTAGGCAGAACATAACTTCAATAATGAGTTGTTGCAGTTAAAGTATAATAACATAGTACGATATAATACTAATTATGTTTCAGGAACGACTTCTGAACTGAGGAGAATCGCCGTACCCCACGATGGAGGTGGCCCTGTTCCACTGGGCAGACTACGTGGTGTTTATCGGCCTGCTGCTCGTCTCAGCTGGGTTTGGGGTTTTCTACGGGATCAAGGACCGGAAGTCTCACAATCCAGAAGACTTCCTGGTGGGAGGCAGATCCATGCACGTGTTGCCCGTGTCCATCTCTATATTTGTCAGCTACATCTCAGCCATTACTATACTAGCGGAGCCTGTGGAGGCCTATACTTACGGGGCGAGCTACCTCTTCCTGATTCTAGGACTGGGGTGTGCTGTAACATGGGTCGCGGAGGTGTTCGCGCCGTTCTTTCACTCACAGAAGCTAATAAGTGCTTTTGAGGTATGTATTGAAACTCTGCTGACCAGGTATGATATTCTACTTCTGACCAATGGAGAGTGTCGCAGGCTGTCACGTGACGAGATAAAATAATCATTTTCGTCATTAGATTGTTAATTTAATTATAGGTATGGAATTACAAAAAATTACAAAAAAGTGAAAGAGTACAGTGAATGCATTTCGTTCAATCGATCCAAATAAAATAAGACATCTTTTGTATTTTTTCGGAATGTCCTGAATATTATTCTGTAATCACTATGTCAATTTATTTCAAATATGGTAAAAAAAATTTTTTTATTTGTGGTTTGCTTATATATGTACCTGAAAAATTAATGCCGTCAATGTCATTACTTTTATAGTCCGGCAGTCAACTGTGTAAAAAATCCATCAATGGTTAGAAACCCACTACCGCCGAAATAGCCATGCATAATAGAAAGAAAAAAAAAATGCGAAAAAAATTGTACCCCCCCCCCCCCTGACTGTACATGTAAGCAAACCGGACAATAATTTATTGCAATTATATTACAATCCTTCCACACGCCCTATACTAGCACCATGGTAGGACTACCGTGAAAATCTAGTAGCAGTAATTTCTCACTTTTCATGTAAATAGATACTGTTTTTCTATATTGCTGAGGCAGAGACCTGTTATTGATCATTCTCATGATGACACTGCATAATCATAGGGTTTTAACTACAACACCACTGTCCAGACCACTCATGCCAACATGACAGTGCTACTATACCCGCCGTTTAAAGTAGGGAGTTGCTGTTTGCCCTTATGCCCGCCGTCAGATTAACTTGTATCGCATGTTTTTTGCCAATTTCCCAGTCAATTCTCAACCGATTTTGATGAAATTTTGCAAGGACGATTTTCGAGTCACACGGTGACTACCGTAAAATTTTCATAAAAAAATATTATGTAGTTCAAAAGTAAGACCATTTGACATGTAGTAAATTTGAAATTACGACGTACCTTTATAAACCCATTAAACTGGTTAAATTAAAGTTTGTTTTTAGCTCTGAATTGCATTACATGCCAGATGGTCTAACTTTTTAGATATACAATATTTTCCAATGAAAATTTCACGGTAGTCGCCGAGTGACTCGCAAATAGTCCATACAAAATTTCATGAAAATCGGTTGAGAATTGACTGAGAAATCGGCGAAAAACATGCGATACAAGTTAATCTGACGGCGGGTATAAGGGCAAACAGCAACTGCCTACTTTAAACGACAGTTAATGACCTTATGTGCTTTGCACGACAGTATTGTTAACCCTTTAACCCCTAACGATGCATTAAAACAACATTTTACATCCCTCAAAACAGACCTAATCTGCATACAACTAAGGGTTTTAGAGAGAAAATTTTCATAAAACTGGTTCACTAATACATCGCAATTTTCATTAAGTTCTTCCCCACTTCAAATCATCTTTAATTTCTTGCCACTTCAAATCGGGCGGGTGCCCTAGGGTAGTGGTTCGCGCCGCTGCCTTTCACTCCAGAGTTCGGGGTTCGGTTCCCGGGCTCGGCGGTTTGAAAGAAATAAAAATGTTTCTTCCCCATCCACGTGTGAAAGTCAGTATTGTGGGGAGCCTCCGTCACCGAGAGGTAGCGTGCTCGGCCTCAGACCGCCAGTGCTCGAATTTCGAATCCTGTGTCTGGAGGACAGTGTCATCTCGATCATCTCACCATCCTCAGGAGGTTCTCCTGGCCCAGTTTAGCCTATATGTGCACAAAGGTGGCCTAATTCCGATTCATTTCATTTGCCCCCTTCAAATCATCTTCATCCACTACAAGTCGAGAATTGCGACAGCAATTCGCGGCTTGTAGTGGATGAATATGACAATGGGAAATTCAGGCTTGAATGGGTTATTGCAAAAATAATGTGGTTATCGCAATATAAATCAATTTTAAATTATATATAGTTTTGTTACCTTCAAATAGATGAATTATGCTAGAACAAATATTTTTAAAAGTTTATACCAACATTTCTCAGAGTATTCTATAATTTAAATTTAGACTGGGTTTGGAAGACGACAAAAGTGCCTAAATGTCTACAATGGCGACAATTTTTATGATATGATGTCATTTAAACACGTTCTATCCACGGATTTCGGCACTTGTTTTATTCTGTTTAATTCGAAAAAAAATCCAAATTAGCTTGTAGTGCGTATATTGCCACTATATACCATGCCAATATTTAAGCCTCTTTTCAATGCAAGCTCTCAGCCTAATTAGGACGATTTGAAGTTTATCTTGGGAAACATGCTGCTATCAAAATTGTACTTGAAGTTTATCTTGGGAAACATGCTGCTATCAAATAAGTCTACATTAAAGATTAGATAATATTACTGAAAATACGAGCCATTTGACATGTAGTAAATGTCTATTATTATTATATGGCGCTCCTCTATAACATGTGAACCCATTAACTTCATTCCGGTTTGGGCGGGGGCCCTAGGGTTGTGGTTAGCACCGCTGCTTTTCACGCCAGAGTTCGGGGTTCGGTTCCCGGTCTCGGCGGTTTGAAAGAAACAAAAATGTTTCTTCCCCATCCACGTGTGAGAGTTAGTATTGTTGGGAGCCTCCGTGACCGAGAAGTAGCGTGCTCGGCCTCAGACCGCCATGACTCGAATTTCGAATCCTGTGTCTGGAGGATAGTGTCATCTCAATCATCTCACCATCCTCAGAAGGTTCTCCTGGCCTATATGTGCACAAAGGTGGCCTAAAGCCCGATTCATTTCATTTCATTCCGGTTTATTCTCAGAATTCCGTTACATGTCAAATGGTCTAACTTTTGAAATACTAAATGGAATTTCGCGAAATTTCAAGGTTGGTGCCAAATTACCAGATAATAATGGTAGCAAAATTTGTTGACAATCGCTTGAGAATTGAGGGACTGGATACCAAAAAGCTAACATTCATTTTGGACCATCCTTTACCGTCGGACAGACTATAGACTGTTTGCTATTCCAGTATATGCTGACCCACGGTACGAAGCGTGCCGAAATTGATTTTATGGTGCTTTTAACCATTTTCGAGTATGCTGAATCCAATGCCGAGTGGTGCCAAGCTCAACTATTTATGCAAAGGCTCGAATTTTACGATTTAAAATCGGCCTCGAAAATCGCTCGAAAATCTCTCAGAAACAAAGATTTCAGCCAGTACAAAGCGTATGTATGCCTGCTTTATATGTGACCTACGGTATGATTAATTTTACAATGTTTTTAACCTTTTTCGAGTATGCTGAATCTAATGCCGAGCGGTGCTAAGTTCAACTATTTATGCAAAGACACGAATTTTATGATTTAATGTTGGCCTCGAAAATCACTCAACAAGAACACTGACGGAGGGGCCAAAAGGAGTCTCATCCAATATACGACACATATATATATGCTTGCTTTATATATTCTAAACTATTTTCGAGTATGCTGAATATAATGCCGAGCCGTGCTAAGTTCAACTATTCATGCAAAAGCTCAAATTGTGCGATTTTAGGGCATGTTTGATCGAATGCCGAGCGGTGCCAAGCTGAGAAATTATTATAAATGCTCAAAATTTTCGATTCAAAAGAAGCCCTAAAAATCAGGAAAATTGCTATGAATATGTGTGCTCGACGACTGCATGCATGATTCAGTGATACATCTTGACCTCTTTATGTTTTTACAATTATGTAGGAATAACTCAAAGATGCAATTTTAAGCAATGATATATATTATTTGGCGACAAATAAGTAGAAAATATTCTCCCTAATGATTGTAATAAATGGTACAATGGTGTAAATCTCTAACACCTTCAACAAAACGCATGCGCATGTTGTGCTTCAAATTGATTTCATTTTAGAATGTAATATAATATAATTATGGTAATATAATACAACAACAAATATAGTTATGCATGTTTTTGAAGCAGCACTCTACTTTATGTATTATATATTCTTCTTACTTGATATTACGACAAAACCAACTGATAATCTATGATGACAGAGTGCACGTCAGTCTCTCTCGAAAACACCTAATAATAACCACAAACATATATTTTATGGTAGTTTGGCGAACGAAAAGTACAAAATGTCCTCATTTTGAGTGTCATAGGATATAATTAAATCTCTAACGCCCTGATAAACGTATATACAGTGTTTTTTCATAATTCTATTCATTTTCGGATGTAATGCTGTCAGTTGTCGAATATAAACACAAGCTTACTCCTAATCAATATGTACACTGGAAAATAATTATCTACATATATCACTCTATATATTGTCATTACACGCCCCAACTGCTAGTTTTTGATGACAAAGCCGAGGGCACCCCAATCCTTCTCGGAAACACCTCCACCTCAATGTTCGAGAGCCAAATAAACAGATAAACAGCCGCAATAAAGGATTACTTTGATGGCTCGTGGAAGGGCTTCTTCTTTGTCATGGTGATTGGTGACAGCTTTCCTTCATTTTCGTACCAGCCACTCTTTGATGCAGTAGGAGCAGGAAGATTGGGGTGTGATTCAATAGCCCATTCTCACACACGGCTAACATACATGTTGATATAGATCAGTATGAAGACCAAATGCATGTGATGTAATGGTCAGTTGCTCTGATTTGGAACAACTGAAGGAACACAATTATGTCAGTAGGCCTACGTTTGAGGCAACACCAATAGTAGAGGACATACTCATATTACAGTGCAGAATGACACGAGGGTCGACCTCTTCATGGGTGGCATCGAGGCTTGTGAGATATATGTATCCTGCTTGTAGCATCTTACATCTTCCACATTCCTGAATACATCAGCTGCTACATTTTTGGGGGCTTGGAAAATATTGCATTTTCCGACGAATTTTTGAAGGCAAGATTTGTTTTCATGTTCAGTAAGCGCGTAATATAGTTTTTTTTCTGTCACGGGAAGGGGTACTGACACGAGAAGGGGTACTGACATGACTGTCAGTTACCTTTACTAGTCTTTGACTTTTTGGTTCTCTTAGAATGAGTGCTATCCTTGATAGACATGGGCGAATACTGGTGGTAGTGGTATATGCTGCTCTTCGCCCATAAGCGGCAACACCATAGTTGACTTCATATCAGAGGGAATGTTCCCACTGGTTTCCACTGAGACGATGGTTACTAGGTGCATGTGTTACCACTTCTTTCAAGTCTACAGGTCGGTTAGCTTCAAAAGTAGTATCCTTTTTTTGAAAAACTCTGCTTTTATTATTATTTTTGTACTTCAGAGATGCAATAAATGGCAATGCCAAAACATTGAAGTGCGACAGATAGGCATCCATTGGGAGGCGATAAAAGGTGACGGTAAGGCGTTAATGGTCAATGGGGAGGTGTTAAGGATGAACGAAGATGCACCATATGGCATGTAGTGCGACGGAGAGGCGTTAAATGTCAAAGTGAAGGCTTATGGGGTGATGGGGATAAAACGAATAGGCATTAAATAAATCTTTATTCGTTAAAGAACATATTACACCATACAATTGTTACCAAAAAATGAAAAAAAAAAGTTAAATTAATCTGGTGTCAGGTGTCTATATAAAAATCATTCTGTACAAACATAATTTACCATATCATTTAATTTGTCATGCGATAATTCGTAATTATCAGAGTTTTCCCTCATTGTCAATAAATCTATCACATTACCTGCAGCTTTCCTGCTTTCATCCTTTAATTTCGACTCAGAAACATTTATTATTTTTTATAGTAATCCATGAGTCATAATTACTTACTTGAAATAATGTGATTGATACTCTTACATGTGAACGATTTGCTTCCTAACATACATAATTGTGTGGATAACCGTACAAGTGAGTTGGTGCTTTTCAGGTTTGACATTACATATTTCATTATTCGTGGGTGTTCTTGAACATCTATTGGCTGGTCTTCAGTTATGAGATGCAACAAATTATTGTGCGTTCTATAAGGTCATTTATACAGTTGTCGCAAGCATTTTCTCCAAGAAATATAAAACTTATTGATCGACTTTGCTGGTACATCCCATAGTAAAAACCCGTGCAAAGAAGAACAGAATGATTTAAATAATTTATACTTAATTAAGTGAGGTGCTAGCTTAAATTGTGACATTACTGTATTAGCTCGTCTAATAAAATCATCTGTTGTTACTTTGATCCTTATTTCGTTATTACAACCACCGACAATATTACCTAGGTCGACATATTTAGAAGTTCTTCGTATTTTATCACCATCAAAGGTTACATATATATCTTCAGTGGTAGCACAGTTAAAAGAGTTTACTTTTTATAGGATTAACCAGCAAGTACGTAGGATTAACACATGATATAACAGTACTGTTCAAACAATGATGACCAAAGTAATTACTAGTAGACGGCAAACATCACCCTTTAACTGCGCGACACCACTATTTTTTGTATATCATTATTACAAATCATTTATAAAGCGGTTCATCCAAAAAAAATCGGATCGCTATAAATACTAAAAACAAGAAAAATAAAAAGTAAAAAGTGGACGAAATTATGCACAAGTTTACAAGACGTCAGGTGTCTAGCGAGCTAAACTACCCCAAAATGTACAATATATATACATTGCGTCAGGTCACCAGTAAGCAGCAGGTAAGTCAAAAAATGCATTTTTTGTATTTGTCTATTCTTTAATATCGTGATTATGTAGTTTGTCATTTGAAGTATAGACATTGAGGCAGCAGTAATAACTACAAATTAGAGAAAAATATAATTGAACACGTTAGTGTCGCGTAAGGGTTAAAGGTGTGAGGCTACATAACGAGTCAATTGTAGGCCTACGGCGGCTTTATATAACCCTTTCCGTCCCCGAAATGTGATGACGAACCGAGTATAAAAATAGATACAACACTGAGGTGCTCGTCCTATCAATTGCATACAAATATATTTCTGTTCTAATAATAGGCTAAATTATCAGCCGGGCTGAATCTTGTACGGATATACATGTATTATGGTAATACATTCGATTTGATATCACAGTCACCAGCAACTAAAGTGTGCCTGTTATCGCAAAGCAATTCTGCCTTGCAAAGCCAAAAGAAAGTTCTGTTTACTTTACAAGTAAGCAGATACTGCCTTTTGGATTTTCAGGGCAGAATTGTGATCCGTATACCTTTAATAGCCTTGATCTTTTCCATGACACAATGGGCGGGGGCCCTAGGGTAGTGGTTAGCACCGCTGCCTTTCACGCCAGAGTTCGGGGTTTGGTTCCCGGTCTCGGCGGTTTGAAAGAAACAAATATTTTTTCTTCCCAATCCACGTGTGAAAGTCAGTATTGTGGGGAGCCTCCGTGACCGAGAGATAGCGTGATCGGCCTCAGACCGCCAGGGCTCGAATTTCGAATCCTGTGTCTGGAGGACAGTGTCATCTAAATCATCTCACCATCCTCAGGAGGTTCTCCTGGCTCAGTTTAGCCTATATGTGCACAAAGGTGGCCTAAAGCCCGATTCATTTCATTTTTTATGACACAATGTGTGTTCAGGCTCATTTAAACGTGTATTACAGTGGCGGCACTGGCGCAGAATTTTAATATCATTAGGACTACTGAAAGTTTTTAAACTAGCGTGTTTTGCATAAAGTAAAGCTTTAGACACAGATAATTTGTATACTAGCATTTGCTTATTTATTTATTATGATTCGCCAAATAGTAAGCCTACGTGTAGCTTACAATACGTTGTACACTGATTGGAAAATGCAATATCATACTATTGGCTGGGACATGGCATCATGCAATATCAATAATAGGAGGCCTGTCCAATAAAATATTATTTTCACCACTCATATATATCTATATGTGACCCTACCTGATAAAATGAGTCGTCAGTCGCATACTTAAATATTGGAGTTATTAAGATATCCCGCACCTACACCAAATTATCTTTCCATGCCTTTCCCGGACCGGGTTCGGGAATTTTAATACTGACTACAATGCCAATCCCGGACCGTGTCTACAGCTAATTGGTTAGGTACCCCTGCATGCTGAACAGTCGCCAAGTGAGGTTCGAGGCATCCAGCGTGCATCAAAACAGTATGGGCGTATACCACAGTGCCATCTGGTGTCTGTTTGGCGGGTACCAACCGCTAAGTACCCTCTGGTTATGCCGTGTATGGGTATTTCGGTGGTGTGATTCACAAAAAAGTGGCGGTGTTGATGTTTTGGCGAGATTTAAAACAGTTGGCCTGTATCTGTATGTTCATTAATAGGAGTATCCCACCGATGACAATCACCAGATCACAATGCCATTAAAAACTAGGCGAGCAACAGCTCAACAGTTCAGCAGTGTATAATGCACTCTTATTCATATCTATGTCGATTCATCCACTCTCTGCAGCAAACACAAGACGTTCAGTAGCGTATCCAGAAATAAATTAAAGGGGGTGCTCAGATTTCAAAGAAACCATTCAACAGCAGGGACCTATAGGGGTATGCCTCCGCAAAATTTTGAAAAAAATGAACATCAAATAGTGCGATTTTGTGGTACCTTTGCTGTAAAACGAAGATATGAGATACTGGCTGAAATGTCAGTTTTAACTTAATGACAGATTAACCTAGCCTACTCTAGTCCAACTATTTAAGCTAACACAACCACACGATGGAAAAAAACTCGTAAACATGATCATTAGCTCATTTAATAGCGAGTGCGAACTACTAGGCATAATAAATGAACTAGATAAAAATAAACAGCTGTCGATCCAATGTTGCTTTAATTTTTTTGCCAGCGTAGCAGACGGTGGAGCAACACTAATATTAATCAAACGTTGGGTCACCCTCATTGTGATAATAATTATGCAACCTTGTTTGTGGAATGCCGAGTATGCAATTATGTACGGCCTAATTATGCAGGAATCATCTATTAAAAGTGATAACATGTCATTGAAAAAAGTTGTGGACTATTAAAATGCTCACCACGTTCACTAACGATCACTTAAAATTCCTGAGATATTTGTTTTTATTTCACCCTTATTAATTTGCCACCCTCCCATGTGGCGGAATATTTTTTAATGCAAATGTTATATTCCAGTTCATCATCAGTTAGGCCTGTATCAGATATTTGTGTTAGTAGTGGTTGTAGTTCCACATTTTTAAAACAACTTTACTGCTAATTTTCCATTCTTATACTTGATTTCGTCTCTGGTAAAACAAAACTGTTGAGTCCCAGCTGTGTCTGAATTATTTCGTGTCAGTGGCTATACTGGAGGTCTATATATTGCACTGAGAAAATACGAAAAATTCAAATAGGCCCTAAAACAATTAAATTTTGGAAATTGAAAAAGCGACCCTGTTTTTTATCCATTTGTTCTTAAGAAGACATTTGTCTCAGAGATGATATCTCTTGAGAAATAAATTCGCCATCACCCAGATGAAGGAATCATGGTAATTGAGGAATAATCTTTATCCCGTGATCCTTATTATTTTATTTTATGCAACGCCAAGTGCTTGAATGAGAGGGCAGCACGTCCAACTCTAATCTACGCCGTTGTCCGTTTCAAGCGATCCCATAGCCTACTGTGGATTGTGCTTGTTGTGTGTTATAATTATCATAGGGTAGGATAGTCTATGGTAATTATTATCAATATTAGCATATCTACTTTGAAACAACGTTGTTTCAAGGTATTCTATGATAATTATTATCATGAATCTTAGCATATTTATTCTCCATAACGTTGTTTCAAGTTTCGCTCAACGTTTCAAATATTGGCCAAGACTAACATAAAATTGATATATTTTACTCTGTTTCTTTTCAAAAAAAATAAAATTAATGTTTGAAAAATATGTCTATCTCACACTAATTGAGGGTGGACAGGTGAAAGAAAACCATTCGCAACAAATTCCTACTTTTAAGTGCTTTGAATGGTCAAATTTTAAAGATTTGCATTGTAAAGATTTGCTTCTGTCGCCACATAGGGGCTATGTGGCTATCATTTATTTGACTTCCTTTTAAAAACATGCAAAAATGGTACATTATCATTATTATTAATTGGGTATTTTTTTGGACATGTTATTACCTTTGGTTGACGGGAACAGGTCAATACGACCTCTACAATGCCTGTCAACCATATTAGTGAAATAAAATTTATAATAAAATAATATGACAGTGTAATATAAAACCGACTGCTCACTGGCTATAGGTGTTGCCATACTTATCATGTAAGGCAGCATCATAATGATATCCAGTGTTTAAAATAACAATGGCTTTGTGTACATGCTATTTGAAAATGTACATACATAGTATAGATTATAAATTTTGCGATATATACACATAAAATAAAATAACCGACAATTGTCTGTCATCTGTTTCCCGCACCAAAACCAGAGATAAAATAGCTACACTGTGCTCTACACAGTGTAGCAAAAAAGGACACTCTGGAAAGCGTAGAAACCTAAGTAAAACCTCTAAATCCTTTAGTTGTTTATCATATAAAAGGACAGACAACTAGGGTATGTGTAAAGGAAAAATAGTAAAAACTAATGACACTGTTAATTTTAACATGTGCCTACATACATCCCCAAATAAAAGTAATAACATAGTTGATTAGAGATCTTTGAAATTCAGCGTAAAAATAAAACAGAAAAAAACAAATAATAATTTTGAGGGGAACAGCCATCCATGCCATGTGGTAATACTCTTAGTCAGATCATGACAAGCGTGATCTCGTAGAGTGATGTCGGTCTGATCCGAACAGTATCAGAGACTCCGGCCTGAATTCGAGCCAGGCAGACAACACAATGCAACATTCGCAGATTATCGTTCATAGGTCGATCACTTAAGGTGCCATTTGTGCTAGATGTATATATATATATTCAATACACTAGTATAAGTTAGGCAGGGCGGCTCGTCAGCTGCCAACACATGAGTATCGACAACGGAGCCCTCCGTCCCCAGTCATGCGTGGCTGGAGCTCAAATAGCCGTCTCACAGCCGATTCAAATTGCACAGGTAGTTTAAGACACAAAATATTCCGCTATATTCGACAATTTACACAAGCACAAGCCAGGCTCCAGGTACATCGATTATTCACATCAAATAAGTTTACCATGGTGAGATATAATTCATTCAGGTTCTTCTTAAAAATCTGCAAGCTACTAGCACCTCGGATAACAAAAGGTAAAGTATTCCATAAGCGAGCAGTGCGATAAAAATAAGTACATTGGAACTGAAGAGTCTTGCACAGAGTTAATTTGAATAGAACACCCTGTTTTGCCCAGTTCATTGTCTAATCTGAGTCTTTAATCTGTTAATGGCGCCAATGATGCATCCCAGACACCAGCCCTTTAAATCGGAAGGGGTTTATATTTAGGTGTGGAGGGGGCTGGAACCAACATGTCGGACACTGGTGGAATAATTGTATATAAAATTTATGGTTACAACTATGGAAATTAAGGGGGGTGCTCGAGCACCCTGAGCACCCCCCTGGATACGCCCCTGACGTTCACCAGATGCTGGGTTAATGTTGGCCCAACCTTTGCGATGTTGGACCAACAATAATCAAACATTGGTGCAAATTATCCCGACGGCTGTGTCTGTTGCACGTCTCGTCGTTATATGATGTCTGATAGGCTATATCTGGTCACGCTGCACTATTTCTGGCTGCCGTGTAATTTTCACCTCAATGTGAGAAACAAACTTGCAGGCTCATTTTCCAGCATTATTCAGCTTCTGACTCATATCACTGGCATGCCGTCTTGTTCTGAATATGTGTTATGAGAGTTTCCGAGTAGCGCAACGACTATGCCGGCATCTCGTCCCGCACGAATAATGAGAGATTGTGGAAATGCACGAATGAGTGGTAGTATGAAGAATTCCATTTAATAAATGTATCAATTATAAAGAAGATTCATTATTACTACTGCTGCACACTGTTGAAATGCATGCGGTATGCGGTAGACAATAGACAATAGTTTTATTTCATAAAATCTGCATAAATGTAGCCCCCCCCCCCCCCTGGCCTATATCAATCTAGACATGTATGAGTAGTAGGCCTATACTGTCCTACAAATCTAAAAGGCAGTATATGGTCACTTGTAAAGTAATCGGATACTACCTTTTGGCTTAACACGGCAGTATACGGACATGTGGAGTAAATACAACAATCTTTAATTAATTGTCCTTAGAACCTTTTGATGGTGATTTCGTGATTTTGTATTGCACAGCAGAACTGGAGAAGGAAACCCGAAGGGGATATCACTCCTAGCTGCCCCAAAACCACTTGAGACACCTGCTGAAATGGTCATTGACCCTGAATGATTCAAATACTGTCATTATTACACCTAGCTCACACATAAAGCACGTTGGAAGGCACAAAATTGCTATTTTTTTTATTTTTTTTATCGCGTTTGACCTTCATATGACCTTGATATGACTTTTGCACACACCTCAGTATAGTGGAACTCCAACCCATGCTACCCTTTCCATACAGTCATATGTAAATTTGTTGCAATTCATGGCATAGCTGAAGTTCCACACTACTATATTCGGTCACTTTTGGCATTCAAACTTAGTCCTGGAGAAGGGGAATTTATCCGAAGGTGAAAATAAGGGGAATCCGAAGGGGCTAGGCCCCTATCACTCCTCGAATACTGTTATTACCCTAAAACTACTTAAGATACCTGCTAAAATAGTGCTTAACCCTGTATGATTTAACTACAGTCATATATAACACTTCGCTCACACATAAATCAAGTTGGAAGACATAAAATGGTATTTTTTGTATTTTTTATCGAGATCGACCTTTAAATGACCTTGACATGACCTCGGCATGACATTTTCCTTCAACCCCAGTAAAGTGCAACCCCGTCCCACCATACATTACAGTTACAAATATGAGAGTTCACTTTTAATGATGTTCAGTAGGCCTACTGATGAATCTTAATGGGTGGTTTTTTAGGCCAACATTACCATTATGCTAGAGTAATTAGGCATTGTATAAATTGGCAGGGGTTAAATTATTAGGCATGGAAAGGGTTAAAATGGTATATCACACAACTCTGTAGCGTGTTTACCTCCGAAAATATGACTCGACAGACTCAGAAAAATATGAAGTCTGAAATTGCGGGTTTCTTTTAAGAAAATGGCATTTGAAGTTCAAAAAGGCAATTTGTGCACTTTTAGAAAATACCACACAATTGTATTAAAATATACTAAATAAAAAAAATATTTTCTTTATGATCATTTGCCAAAGTGCGACTTAAAACTCATTTTGGCGGATCGGGTCACATATATCATTATGAAGTAACATATATTATAATCAATTATTTATTTAATAAATTTTATGTAATTAATTAGAGTTTACAACCAAAGTACTCGGTACTTGTACTCAAGTACTTTTCAAAGTACTTGTACTTGTACTCAAGTACTTTTGAAAATCCAGTACTTGTACTTGTACTTGTCATCCGCCCCTAACTCGACCACTATAACCCAAAAAACTTGGGGGATCATATTTTTAGGGGTGTCTTTAGAGACCAATTTTAAATCGCAAAATTCGAGCTTTTGAATGAATAGCTAAGCTTAGCACCACTTTGTATCAGATTCAGCATACTTGAAAATGGTTTACACTTTGAAAAATAACTTTTGGCATGCTTCGTACCATGGATCTGATAATTATATGATGTATATAGACCTTGCTGGCCTATTCTTAATTTTCGTGACCAAATTTAAATCGTAAAATTCGGGCCTTTTATAAATAGTTGAACTTAGCACCGCTCGGCATTAGCTTCAGCATATTCGAAAATGATTAAAAACTTTGAAAAATTAATTTTTGGCACGCTTCGTACCGTGGGTCACATATGACACAGGCATATTATGGACTTTGAACTGCCTCAGACACGTTGCTGGCCCATTGTTGTTGGGTGATTTCCGATCAAACAAAATTTTAGTTTATTTTATTGAATTGAATGGCTGAATTTAGAACTGCTTGGCATTATATTCAGCATGCTCGAAAATAGTTTAAAAACAATTGAAACATGCATATATATGGGCCATTTATATGATCAGACACCTTGCTGGCCCCCTCTATCAGTGTTCTTGTTGAGTGATTTTCGAGGCAAATTTTAAATCGTAAAATTCGAGCCTTTGCGTATAGTTGAACTTAGCACCGCTCGGCATTAGATTCAGCATACTCGAAAATGGTTTAAAACATCGAAAAATTAATTTGGACACGCCTGATACGGTGGGTCACATGTGAAGCAGGCATGCATATATGCCTTGTACTGGCTCATACCTTGCTGACCTCTTTGTTGTTGAAAGATTTTCGAGCGATTTTCGAGACAAATTTTCGCGACCAATTGTAAAATTTGAGCCTTTGCATAAATAGTTGAACTTAGCACTGCTTGGCATTAGATTCAGCACATTCGAAAATGGTTGAAAACATTGAAAAAAAATTTGACATGCTTCGTACTGTGGGTCACATATGAAACAGGCATATTATGGACTTTATACCTCAGACACGTTGGTGGCCCTTGTTGTTGAGCGATTTTCGATCAAACACATCCTTAAATCGCAAAATACGAGTTTTTGCATACATATTTGAGCTTAGCACCGCTCGGCACTATAATAAGAATACTCGAAAATAGTTTAAAATATATAAAGCAAGCATATATATGGGCCGTATATTGGATCAGAATTCTTACTGGCCCCTTCATCAGTGTTCTTGTTGAGTGATTTTTTATGCAAATTTTAATTCGTAAAATTCGAGCCTTCGCATAAATAGCTGATCTTAGCACCGCCCGGCATCAGTTTCAGCATACTCGAAAAGTGATCCACGAAAAGTGATCCACGAAAGCTACCTTAGTTTCCTTGTTTTCTCCAGTACCTAGAAACCCGCTTTGATATACCATGTCGCCGCCTGGGAGCTGTGATGCATATGATAACATTGGTAAGTATTATTATTACATCATCGGCTACGTATTAATTATATTAAGGGGTTGTATCTGATACCACAGTCTAGGTATAAGGGGTTATATCCGTCACCCCAGCCTAGGTATTAAGAGGTTATATCCGATACCTCAGCCTAGGTATTAAGGGGTTGTATCTGATACCCCAGCCTAGGTATTAAGGGGTTGTATCTGATACCCCAGCCTAGGTATTAAGAGGTTGTATCTAGACTAGGTATTAAGGGGTTATATCCGATACCCCAGCCTAGGTATTAAGGGGTTGTATCTGATACCCCAGCCTAGGTATAAAGGGGTTGTATCTAGACTAGGTATTAATGGGTTATATCCGATACCCCAGCCTAGGTATTAAGGGGTTGTATCTGATACCCCAGCCTAGGTATTAAGGTGTTGTATCTCATACCCCAGCCTAGGTATTAAGGGGTTGTGTATGATACGCCAGCCTAGGTATTAAGGGGCTGTATCTAATACCCCAGCATAGATATTAAGGGGATGTATCTGATACCCCAGCCTAGGTTTAAAGTATTAAGGGGTTGTATCTGATACCCCAGCCCAGGTGTTAAGGGGTTGTATCTGATAACCCAGCCTAGGTATTAAGAGGTTGTTTCTAGACTAGGTATTAAGGGGTTATATCCGATACCCCAGCCTAGGTATTAAGGGGTTGTATCTGATACCCCAGCCCAGGTATTAAGGGGTTGCATCTGATACCCCAGCCTAGGTATTAAGGGGTTGTAATAAATACCCCAGTCTAGGTATTAAGGGGTTGTATCAGATACCCCAGCCCAGGTATTAAGGGGTTGTATCTGATACCTCAGTCTAGGTATTAAGGGGTTGTATCTGATACCCCAGCCTAGGTCTTAAGGGGTTGTATCTGATACCCCAGCCTAGGTATTAAGGGGTTGTATCTGATATCCCAGCCTAATTATTAAGGGGTTGTATCTAGACTAGGTATTAAGGGGTTGTATCTGATACCCCAGCCTAGGTATTAAGGGGTTGTATCCGATACCCCAGCCTAGGTATTAAGGGGTTGTATCTAGACTACGTATTAAGGGGTTGTATCTGATACCCCAGCCCAGATATTAAGGGGTTGTATCCGATACCCCAGCCTAGGTATTAAGGGGTTGTATCCGATACCCCAGCCTAGGTATTAGGGGTTGTATCTGATACCCCAGCCTAGGTATTAAGGGGTTGTATCCGATACCCCAGCCTAGGTATTAAGGGGCTGTGTATGATACGCCAGCCTAGGTATTAAGGGGTTATATCCGATACGCCAGCCTAGGTATTAAGGGGTTGTAACTAGACTATGTATTAAGGGGTTGTATCCGATAGGCCAGCCTAGGTATTAAGAAGTTGTATCTGATATCCCAGCCTAATTATTAAGGGGTTGTATCTAGACTAGGTATTAAGGGGTTGTATCTGATACCCCAGCCTAGGTATTAAGGGGTTGTATCCGATACCCCAGTCTAGGTATTAAGGGGTTGTATCTAGACTAGGTATTAAGGGGTTGTATCTGATACCCCAGCCTAGGTATTAAGGAGTTATATCCGATACCCCAGCCTAGGTATTAAAGGGTTGTATCTGATACCCCAGCCTAGGTATTAAGGGGTTGTATCTGAAACCCCAGCCTAGGTATTAAAGGGGTTGTATCTGATACCCCAGCCTAGGTATTAAGGGGTTGTATCTCATAACCCAGCCTAGGTATTGAGGGGTTGTATCTGATAACCCAGCCTAGGTATTAAGGGGTTGTATCTCATAACCCAGCCTAGGTAGTGAGGGGTTGTATCTCATAACCCAGCCTAGGTATTAAGGGGTTGTATCTCATAACCCAGCCTAGGTATTAAGGGGTTGTATCTCATAACCCAGCCTAGGTATTAAGGGGCTGTATCTGATAACCCAGCCTAGGTATTGAGGGGTTGTATCTGATAACCCAGCCTAGGTATTAAGGGGCTGTATCTGATACCCTAGCCTAGGTATTAAGGGGTTGTATCTCATAACCCAGCCTAGGTATTAAGGGGATGTATCCGATACCCCAGCCTAGGTATTAAGGGGTTGTATCTCATAACCCAGCCTAGGTATTAAGGGGCTGTATCTGATAACCCAGCCTAGGTATTAAGGGGATGTATCTGATACCCGAGCCTAGGTATTAAGGGGTTGTATCTCATAACCCAGCCTAGGTATTAAGGGGCTGTATCTGATACCCTAGCCTAGGTATTAAGGGGCTGTATCTGATACCCCAGCCTAGGTATTAAGGGGTTGTATCTCATAACCCAGCCTAGGTATTAAGGGGCTGTATCTGATACCCCAGCCTAGGTATTAAGGGGATGTATCTGATACCCCAGCCCAGGTATTAAGGGGTTGTATCTGATACCCCAGCCTAGGTATTAAGGGGTTGTATCTGATAACCCAGCCTAGGTATTAAGGGGCTGTATCTGATACCCCAGCCTAGGTATTAGGGGTTGTATCTCATAACCCAGCCTAGGTATTAAGGGGCTTTATCTGATACCCCAGCCTAGGTATTAAGGGGATGTATCTGATACCCTAGCCTAGGTATTAAGGGGTTGTATCTGATACCCCGGCCTAGGTATTAAGGGGCTGTATCTGATACCCCAGCCTAGGTATTAAGGGGCTGTATCTGATACCCCAGCCTAGGTATTAAGGGGCTGCATCTGATACCCTAGCCTAGGTATTAAGGGGTTGTATCCGATACGCCAGCCTAGGTATTAAGGGGTTGTATCTGATATCCCAGCCTAGGTATTAAGGGGCTGTATCTGATACCCCAGCCTAGGTATTAAGGGGCTGTATCTGATACCCCAGCCTAGGTATTAAGGGGCTGCATCTGATACCCTAGCCTAGGTATTAAGGGGTTGTATCTGATACCCTAGCCTAGGTATTAAGGGGTTGTATCTGATACCCCAGCCTAGGTATTAGGGGTTGTATCTCATAACCCAGCCTAGGTATTAAGGGGCTGTATCTGATACCCCAGCCTAGGTATTAAGGGGTTGTATCTGATACTCCAGCCTGGGTATTAAGGGGTTGTATCTGATACCCCAGCCTAGGTATTAAGGGGCTGTATCTGATACCCCAGCCTAGGTATTAAGGGGCTGTATCTGATACCCCAGCCTAGGTATTAAGGGACTGCATCTGATACCCTAGCCTAGGTATTAAGGGGTTGTATCTGATACCCCAGCCTAGGTATTAAGGGGCTGCATCTGATACCCTAGCCTAGGTATTAAGGGGTTGTATCTGATACCCTAGCCTAGGTATTAAGGGGTTGTATCTGATACACCAGCCTGGGTATCAAGGAGATGCATCTGATACACTAGCCTAGGATAGCATTTATTGTTTTTTTTCTTTTTCTTTGCAAATCGTTTCTCTCACACTACGTCTGATATTACAGTTTAATAAATCGTTTCTACATGTACGACTACAATTTGAATATCACAGTGGAATATCACAGGACTGAACACTATATGTATTTGCCAAAATGCTGTATTTAAACTTTTGGTGGATGGGATCATTTATTTATTTAAATTATATTGACCTAAATATAGGGTGGGGCAAATAAACTAGCAAAATATTTTTTTTAAGCGAAACAGCTTCATGTCGTTGCTTGATGTACCAATTAAAGCTGGAATAAAAATAATAGGGTTCTTACGTATTACATTTTTTTTGTAATAACAAAATAGCAGACGAATAATTTGATCCTTAGACATATATTATCAGAGTCATGTATATTTGTTTTATTTTAGTTGTTATGGATGGCTATAGTATTGTATGCACCTTCCCTGGCACTCAGTCAAGGTAAGTGCTCCTAAATATTGTGTTTAGGGAATCTGAAGACAAGGTATATCTTACTTATATGAAATTTATTATCAATTACTATATCTTACCGAATAAATTATTTCTCAAAAAACAGAAACAAGTGTTATAAGTAAAATATTTGAATGTATGCACATGTTTATTTAGTCATGACTCTTGTTTAACTTATCAGTAAGCGGAATGCCCATCTGGATGACCATTATCGTGGCTGGAGGCATCTGTACTTTCTACACAACATTGGTGAGCAATTATAAAGCCTGTTTGGCATACAAGGAGCTGTCTTTTATCAATCAATCAATCAATCAATCAATCAATCAATCAATCAATCAATTAATCAATCAATCAATCAATCAATCAATCAATCAATCAATCAATCAATCAATCAATCAATCAATCAATCAATCAATCAATCAATCAATCAATCAATCAATCAATCAATCAATCAATCAATCAATCAATCAATCAATCAATCAATCAATTAATCAATCAATCAATCAATCAATCAATCAATCAATCAATCAAATCAATCAATCAATCAATCAATCAATCAATCAATCAATCAATCAATCAATCAATCAATCAATCAATCAATCAATCAGTCAATCCATCAACCAATCAAACAATTAAACGACAAATCAATAAATTAATCAATAAAGAACAATCAATCAAACCATTTATGTATTGTAACAGGGAGGTATTAAGGCTGAGATTTGGGCAGACGTTTTCCAAGTGACTGTTATCATGACAGGGCTGATTCTCATGATAGTATTTGGCCTGCTCAGGATCGGCAGTATTGGCAAGGTGATGGAGATAGCGTCTAAGGGCGGAAGGACCAACTTCGGCGAGTAAGTATTTAAGCTACATTAGATGTTACTCCGGCTAGTAATTGCGAGCTACATTAGATGTTACTGTGAAATATAAAAAAATATATAGGATTTCATACATAAAAGGCACATTACATTTTTCTACTTATAACTCTTTTTGATTAATTATTTAGGTAACATAATATATTTACCACTGCTTACAATTTTTCTGCGTGATGATAAGTTGAACATAACATAGCTAAATAAATTTGTTTAATTATTCAAGTAACAGAATACCTGTTATACTTGGGTCAGTATTTTTTGTTTTATTTTACCACTGTTTACAATTATTGTTCTGCGTGGTGATAAAAATATATAATTAACGGGACTCAATGAGGCTAAAATCATAAAACAAATCGGTGATTTCATTTAGGCTTCCTAATATGACCATATGATGTAAACATGTCCATGGACTTAAATTGCAAAAGTTTTTAATTTTTTGTGCTGCGCATCCACCAGTTAGGCTAAATATAGAGACGAAATTTCCGTATTTCTTATTTTGGACATGCAGGACTGTCCGAAATAAGACATCTGGAAAAAAAAAATTGCAGTTCTAGCCTATGGACATGTTTACATCATATGGTCATATTAAGAAGCCAAAATAAAATCAACGATTTTTTATGATTTTAGCCTGATTGAGTGCCTTTAATTAAGCTGTTGTTTTTGTCCAGGTTTTCGTTTAACCCGTTTGTGAGATCCTCTCTCATGACTTATTTTGTCACTGGGTGGTTCAAGACCATGGTGCCTTATGTTGCCACTCAGCCATGTATACAAAAGTATTGCTCCTGTCACACTGAAAAACAGGCTCGATTGTAAGTACATTATAACGGACATGATAGAAGTATTGTTTAACCCTTTAACCGCCGGTCCCGAATAAATTTGGTTTTTCATTTTTTTATTACCACATTAAGTACCACTTCTTAAAGAAAAAATGAGACATTAAATCAGTAAGATTTGAAAAAAGTTGACCTCCATATTGTGAAATCTGAATAATTTTGACTCACTTGAAGTTGTTGATCGCGTCAGCGAGACACAACTTCAAGTGGGTGAAAATTCAAATTGAATAATTTGGCGGTTAAATGGTTAAAATGTACCAATACCTTATTATGGATAAGAGTTTCAAAAAATGAATTTATAGTATATATACTATACTTTAGCTCCTTTATTTTTCCTCCTCTAAGGGGCCTTGCAAAGTTTAAAAAAAATTCAGGCATCCAAAAAAAATGGATAGAGCTCAGCCCACCCACCCTATCTAATTTTTTTTTAAACCATCAATCATTAAAGATTTTATTTTTTTGGAGGTCTTCCATTTTTCTAATCAAAATGGCCCTGGACCCACCCACCCACTTCCAAATTGTTTTTGGATGTTTGGAATTTTTTTAACTTTGCAACATCCCTAAAACAATGTTGTATTAAGATGATGTGATACAAACATAGAAAGTATTTAAAATGTCAGATAATTAACATCAGTTGAAAAGAAAGTTATACCGTGATTGAATAAAAACACTGTTTACAGGCTGTAATTTTAAGTCGGGATATCATCAAAACTCATTCGGAATTTAATTTAATTAGTGTAAACCTGAGTAGTGAAATATCTCATATTTACATATTCCATTATACAGAGCTGTGTACATGACGTTCCCTATGTACGGTGCATCAGCAATTTTATTTTACCTGATCGGGATGATCATGTACGCTCTGTACGAGGACTGTGACCCACTAAAGTCTGGACAAATTGAAAGGCAAGATCAGGTGAGGCAATGTAGCTTTAACAATAATCTCTAACTATCAGATAAAAAAAAAATTGTAAGATAAAAAAAAACAATTTGTAAGATAAAAAAAACAATTTGTAAGATAAAAAAAATTGTAAGATAGAAAAAATCAATTTGTGAGATAAAAACAAACAATTTGTAAGAGAGACAGACATATTTGTATGTATGCAGACATATACATATGTATATGCCAGGTGGGCATGGATAGCGGTGACAAAATATACATTATCATGCAACATTTATGCATTATCATTTGAATGTGATCAATAATATTTGGATATATTTATATAATATTACGAGTTGTACAATACATGTATCCGTTCATGGATATGCCTAAATGACAGTACAAAATAAACGTCGTACTGTTACTTCAAAAAAAAATAACAATCCTTTTGAACGTGTCTCGTTCGTTTTAGTGATGATCGTTATCTGCCACTTGCCATAGGTACTTTAAATGTCCTGACTATACAGACTGTACGTGTGTCTTACTCTGCTGTGTCCAGTTTTATTTCGATGGGGCAGTATTGTTTACAAATAGTCCAACTTAATGCTTAATGACTCAGCAACTGGGAGAGTAAAATCAAAAAGTAAAACACCATTCTCCATGAATCAATCTCTTGAATAAAATAAGCAAAACAGTTATGTAGCTTTAAAATATCACATATTACAAGAGTCTCATCATATTTTTTTTGTATTCCAACTGAAAATATGACATTTTCAAAGAATACAGATAATACATGGATATTCTAAGAGACAACTGGAAAAGACAGAATACAGCAGTAACTGTCAGGAGCACCGCAAACAACAGCTGCTGCATTGCTCCTTAAGCTGCTGTGGTGCTCTTGAGGTAGTACTACGGTGTAACACATGTTCTTAGCTTCATTAGTTGAATTTACAAAAATGCCCAAACTTTTAAGGTTTTTTTCTAAAACGAAACTGACGAAAGTGGTTTCCTGTAATCGACGAAACGTAACTGACAAAACGAAATTGACGAAAGTGGTTTCCTGTAATCGCCGAAACTGATTTCCTGTAATCGACGTTTCGTCAGTTTCGTTTCGGCGATTACAGAAAACCATTTTTGTCAGATTCGTCTCGTCAGTTTCGTTTCGTCAGTTTCGTGTCGTCAGTTTCGTGTCGTCACTTTCGTTTCGTCAGTTTCTTTTTGTTTCGTCTATTACAGAAAGCCCTCTTATCCTAGGAGATGAGAGGTGTATTTGTCACTAAAGTGGCAAAAACACCCTTTCATCTCCACGGTGACGATGTTATTGATTCTGTTTTCAGTTGGTGCCTTATGCAGTGATTGATGTACTGGCTTTTGTCTTCAGTTGGTGATTTATGCAGTGATGGATGTACCGGGTTTTGTCTTCAGTTGGTGCCTTATGCAGTGATGGATGTACTGAGTTTTGTTTCAGTTGGTGCCTTATGCAGTGGTGGGTGTACTGGGTTTTTCTCAGTTGGTGCCTTATGCAGTGGTGGATGTATTGGGTTTTGTTTCAGTTGGTGCCTTATGCAGTGATGAAAATACTGGGTTTTGTTTAAGTTGGTGCCTTATGCAGTGATGTATGTACTGGGTTATGCAGTGATGGATGTACTGGGTTTGTTTCAGTTGGTGCCTTATGTAGTGATGGCTGTACTGGGTTTTGTTTCAGTTGGTACCTTATGCAGTGATGGATGTACTGGGTTTTGTTTCAGTTGGTGCCTTATGCATTGATGGGTGTACTGAGTTTTGTTTCAGTTGGTGCCTTAATCAGTGATGAATGTACTGGGTTTTGTTTTAGTTGGTGCCTTATGCAGTGATTGATGTACTGGGTTTTGTTTCAGTTGGTGCCTTATGCAGTGATGTATGTACTGGGTTATGCAGTGATGGGTGTACTGGGTTTTGTTACAGTTGGTGCCTTATATAGTGATGGATGTACTGGGTTTTGTTTCAGTTTGTGCCTTATGCAGTGATGGATGTACTGGGTTTTGTTTCAGTTGGTGCCTTATGCAGTGATGGATGTACTGGGTTTTGTTTCAGTTGGTGCCTTATGCAGTGATGGATGTACTGGGTTTTGTTTCAGTTGGTGCCTTATGCAGTCATGGATGTACTGAGTTTTGTTTCAGCTGGTGCCTTATGCAGTCATGGATCTACTGGGTTTTGTTTCAGTTGGTGCTTTATGCAGTGATGAATGTACTGGGTTTTGTTTCAGTTGGTGCCTTATGCAGTGATGGATGTACTGGGTTTTGTTTCAGTTGGTGCCTTATTCAGTGATGGGTGTACTGGGTTTTGCTTCAGTTGGTGCCTTATTCAGTGATGGATATACTGTGTTATGTTTTCAGTTGGTGCCTTATGCAGTCATGGATGTACTGGGTTTTGTTTCAGTTGGTGCCTTATGCAGTGATGAGTGTACTGGGATTTGTTTCAATTGTTGTCTTATGCAGTAATAGGCCTAGATGTATTGGGTTCTGTTTCAGTTGGTGCCTTATGCAGTGATGGATGTACTGGGTTTCATGCCCGGAATTCCTGGTCTTTTTGTCTCTTGTATATTCAGCGCTTCACTCAGGTTTGTCTCTCGTATATCCAGTGCTTTTACCAGGTAGAACTAATTATTTTATCAGTATTCAGCATTGCTTCATTATGTCAAATAAAGTTTTAACCATTCACTTACTATAAAAATAAATATATAACAACTAGTTTCTGAGTGCAATTTTTGAAGATGTTTGACCAGCACATAGTCATAGTGCGCTAATGTAGGTTATTTTAGTAATCAAAGTTAAAATTCACTGGCTGTTGATACACCAGGCAAATTTTGCAATTGTGTCATTCCTACATTAGGTCAATGGTCTGTCTCTTTAAATGCATGATCGCTTAGAAGCTGATACATAGACAACTTAATAATAGGATGTATTTTCTGTTTCAGTACAATTTCCTCTGGGTTGAATGGCATGGCGGCCAACATGTTGTCGGATGCATTCAAGCCGTGGTATGCCAACAAGTTTAAAAAGCCAGTTCCCGACAAACTGGCGACGCTAGTGTGTAAAATTATAGGTTTGTGGGTAACTTAACTTCCAGTAAATTATAAAAGTTAGTTTAAATCACCTAATTGCAATTATGGCAATACATTAAATTTGTGATTTGACTATAATTCATTGATGTTTGATTGTTATAGTTTACACTCAGTCGTTAAAATACACCAATAACGTCAATCTAGCAGTTGATTCGGATTTTCGAATCTGCACTTATTTTAGCTCTTGTTGACCATGGACTGTGTATAGAATCGGGAGTCCATCCCAACAAACACTATGAACCAACTATAAACCAGCTTTGGTTCCCGTGACGTGTCTGTTGGAATGGTGCCTATTATGCGTATTTTAAGTCGAACAAAGACCCCAATCACGATAGATTCTTAGATCAAAAAGTCTTACATTCGGATCTACGAATTTATCGAATTTCGTTCTTTATTCTTTGACAAGGCGGTACGAAAATTTAACTAATATGTTGTGTTATCAAACTGCTTATCAGATTCTGCCGGTTTAAAAATAAGGCGTATATGCCACTAGATACCACCCGCTAATACCAAGGTGAACATGTGATTTTTCTTAGGCACGCCCTCAAATACCGAGCTCTAAGGTGCGATGAGTGATGGGTTGACCGGGAAGATAAATACCATAGGTTTTCTCTCCATCCATTCTAACCAAACCACATTCAAGCAAGCCCGAGAGTCACCAGAGAGAACCTTTAATCCACTGTGTTGCAGCTGTTATATTTGGATGTGTGACGATGGCCCTCTCTTTCTCCACCATTGCCACTGTGTTGTAGCTGTTATATTTGGATGTGTGACGATGGCCCTCTCGTTCTCCATCATTTCCACGGTGTTGCAGCTGTTATATTTGGATGTGTGACGATGGCCCTCTCGTTCTCCATCATTTCCACTGTGTTGTAGCTATTTTATTTGGATGTGTGACGATGGCCCTCTCGTTCTCCATCATTTCCACGGTGTTGCAGCTGTTATATTTGGATGTGTGACGATGGCCCTCTCGTTCTCCATCATTTCCACGGTGTTGCAGCTGTTATATTTGGATGTGTGACGATGGCCCTCTCGTTCTCCATCATTTCCACGGTGTTGCAGCTGTTATATTTGGATGTGTGACGATGGCCCTCTCGTTCTCCATCATTTCCACGGTGTTGCAGCTGTTATATTTGGATGTGTGACGATGGCCCTCTCCTTCTCCATCATTTCCACTGTGTTGTAGCTATTTTATTTGGATGTGTGACGATGGCCCTCTCGTTCTCCATCATTTCCACTGTGTTGTAGCTATTTTATTTGGATGTGTGACGATGGCCCTCTCCTTCTCCATCATTTCTACTGTGTTGCAGCTGGTATATTTGGATGTGTGACGATGGCCCTCTCTTTCTCCATCATTTCCACTGTGTTGTAGCTATTATATTTGGATGTGTGATGATGACCCTCTCTTTCTCCATCATTTCCACTGTGTTGTAGCTGTTATATTTGGATGTGTGATGATGGCCCTCTCCTTCTCCATCATTTCTACTGTGTTGCAGCTGGTATATTTGGATGTGTGACGATGGCCCTCTCTTTCTCCATCATTTCCACTGTGTTGTAGCTATTTATTTGAATGTGTGACGATGGCCCTCTTATTCTCCATCATTTCCACTGTGTTGTAGCTGTTATATTTGAATGTGTGACGATGGCCCTCTCTTTCTCCATCATTTCCACTGTGTTGTAGCTGTTATATTTAGATGTGTGACGATGGCCCTCTCCTTCTCCATTATTTCCACTGTGTTGTAGCTATTATATTTGGATGTGTGACGATGGCCCTCTCCTTCTCCATTATTTCCACTGTGTTGTAGATATTATATTTGGATGTGTGACGATGGCCCTCTCCTTCTCCATCATTTCCACTGTGTTGTAGCTGTTATATTTGAATGTGTGACGATGGCCCTCTCCTTCTCCATCATTTCCACTGTGTTGTAGCTGTTATATTTGGATGTGTGACGATAGCCCTTTCCTTCTCCATCATTTCCACTGTGTTGTAGCTGTTATATTTGTATGTGTGACGATGGCCCTCTCCTTCTCCATCATTTCCACTGTGTTGTAGCTGTTATATTTGGATGTGTGATGATGGCCCTCTCCTTCTCCATTATTTCCACTGTGTTGTAGCTGTTATATTTGAATGTGTGACGATGGCCCTCTCTTTCTCCATCATTTCCACTGTGTTGTAGCTGTTATATTTAGATGTGTGACGATGGCCCTCTCCTTCTCCATCATTTCCGCTGTGCTGCAGCTATTATATTTGAATGTGTGACGATGGCCCTCTCCTTCTCCATTATTTCCGCTGTGTTTCAGCTATTATATTTGGATGTGTGACGATGGCCCTCTCCTTCTCCATCATTTCCACTGTGTTGTAGCTGTTATATTTGAATGTGTGACGATGGCCCTCTCCTTCTCCATCATTTCCACTGTGTTGTAGCTGTTATATTTGGATGTGTGACGATAGCCCTTTCCTTCTCCATCATTTCCACTGTGTTGTAGCTGTTATATTTAGATGTGTGATGATGGCCCTTTCCTTCTCCATCATTTCCACTGTGTTGTAGCTGTTATATTTGGATGTGTGATGATGACCCTCTCTTTCTCCATCATTTCCACTGTGTTGTAGCTGTTATATTTGGATGTGTGACGATGGCCCTCTCCTTCTCCATCATTTCCACTGTGTTGTAGCTGTTATATTTGGATGTGTGATGATGGCCCTCTCCTTCTCCATCATTTCCACTGTGTTGTAGCTGTTATATTTGAATGTGTGACGATGGCCCTCTCCTTCTCCATCATTTCCACTGTGTTGTAGCTGTTATATTTGGATGTGTGACGATAGCCCTTTCCTTCTCCATCATTTCCACTGTGTTGTAGCTGTTATATTTAGATGTGTGATGATGGCCCTTTCCTTCTCCATCATTTCCACTGTGTTGTAGCTGTTATATTTGGATGTGTGATGATGACCCTCTCTTTCTCCATCATTTCCACTGTGTTGTAGCTGTTATATTTGGATGTGTGACGATGGCCCTCTCCTTCTCCATCATTTCCACTGTGTTGTAGCTGTTATATTTGGATGTGTGATGATGGCCCTCTCCTTCTCCATCATTTCCACTGTGTTGTAGCTGTTATATTTGAATGTGTGACGATGGCCCTTTCCTTCTCCATCATTTCCACTGTGTTGTAGATATTATATTTGGATGTGTGATGATGGCCCTTTCCTTCTCCATCATTTCCACTGTGTTGTAGCTGTTATATTTGAATGTGTGACGATGGCCCTTTCCTTCTCCATTATTTCCACTGTGTTGTAGATATTATATTTGGATGTGTGACGATGGCCCTTTTCTTCTCCATCATTTCCATTGTGTTGTAGCTGTTATATTTGAATGTGTGACGATGGCCCTCTCCTTCTCCATCATTTCCACTGTGTTGTAGCTGTTATATTTGGATGTGTGACGATGGCCATCTCCTTCTTCATTATTTCCACTGTGTTGCAGCTATTATATTTGGATGTGTGACGATGGCCCTCTCCTTCTCCATCATTTCCACTGTGTTGTAGCTGTTATATTTGAATGTGTGACGATGGCCCTCTCCTTCTCCATTATTTCCGCTGTGTTTCAGCTTTTATATTTGGATGTGTGACGATGGCCCTCTCCTTCTCCATTATTTCCATTGTGTTGTAGCTGTTATATTTGGATGTGTGACGATGGCCCTGTCCTTCTCCATCATTTCCACTGTGTTGTAGCTGGTATATTTGGATGTGTGACGATGGCCCTTTTCTTCTCCATCATTTCCACTGTGTTGTAGCTGTTATATTTGGATGTGTGACGATGGCCCTCTCATTCTCCATCATTTCCACTGTGTTGTAGCTGTTATATTTGGATGTGTGACGATGGCCCTCTTCTTCTTCATTATTTCCACTGTGTTGTAGCTATTTATTTGGATGTGTGACGATGGCCCTCTCCTTCTCCATTATTTCCACTGTGTTGTAGCTATTATATTTGGATGTGTGACGATGGCCCTCTCCTTCTCCATCATTTCCACTGTGTTGTAGCTATTATATTTGGATGTGTGACGATGGCCCTCTCCTTCTCCATCATTTCCACTGTGTTGCAGCTTTTATATTTGGATGTGTGACGATGGCCCTCTCCTTCTCCATTATTTCCACTGTGTTGTAGCTGTTATATTTGAATGTGTGACGATGGCATTCTCCTTCTCCATCATTTCCACTGTGTTGTAGCTGTTATATTTAGATGGATGATGATGGCCCTTTCCTTCCCCATCATTTCCACTGTGTTGTAGCTGTTATATTTAGATGTGTGATGATGGCCCTTTCCTTCTCCATCATTTCCACTGTGTTGTAGCTGTTATATTTAGATGTGTGACGATGGCCCTCTCCTTCTCCATTATTTCCACTGTGTTGTAGATATTATATTTGGATGTGTGACGATGGCCCTCTCCTTCTCCATCATTTCCACTGTGTTTCAGCTATTATATTTGGATGTGTGACGAGGGCCCTCTCCTTCTCCATTATTTCCACTGTGTTGTAGCTGTTATATTTGAATGTGTGACGATGGCCCTCTCCTTCTCCATCATTTCCACTGTGTTGTAGCTGTTATATTTGGATGTGTGACGATGGCCCTCTCCTTCTCCATCATTTCCACTGTGTTGTAGCTATTATATTATTTGGATGTGTGACGATGGCCCTCTCCTTCTCCATCATTTCCACTGTGTTGTAGCTGTTATATTCGGATGTGTGACGATTGCCCTCTCCTTCTCCATCATGATGATGGGAAGCTCCATGTTTGTCATCACTAATATCGTTGTGGGGGGCATGGGTGGAGCGATTGTGGGAGCATTCATCATGGGAATCCAGACTGTCAGCTCCACTTCAACGGTGAGTTGTCGTTTTTTTTAAACTGGGCCAGTTGTATTCTCAAAGCCACCGACTTAGTCTTGGGCACGTGATTGGCCGAGATGCCATCTTCACCAATCACATTCCTAGGATTCGGGTTGTTTATTGAACTAACGGAACTGTATGTCAAACATGTATACATGTCATTTACCTTCGGTCTATTTTAAAAAAATAACGTCACATACAGTTACAAAATAAGATTGATGGCACTACATGTATGTGTTTTTGCATCTAATTCTATTTTGAAAAAATCGTTAATGAACATGTTATGCTAATATATCATTCTAAAAAATCGTTACCGTAATGAACATGTTATGCTAATATATAACATGATTAAGATTAAAATGCATCAAATTTTTAATAACATTTAGTCACGACAAAGTTGTATTATGAATAGAATAGAATAGAATGGAAGATAATGCATTTTTTTACCATATCAATATATGATTTGATAGCCTAATAGTATCTACAAATTGACGAGACAGTACAGTTTACATACACACACAGTGGACAAAAGTTTGTTCACCCCCAAACAATCCAAACAATTCATGTAGCCTACAATTCACTGTTCATTCACCATTGACTGAATCGTACCATATTTGAGTTATGCCACCTGTTTCCCACATATGTCGTACACATTCTCATAACAATGTATCTGTGAATTTTAGTTTTTGAGTCTAGACATTAGCAATGGAAATCTAAGGCATATAAGAAGGCGCAAATGTAATCACGTAATTGCAGAGAAGAGTTCAACTGCAGTATAAAAAATGTGCAGCTGCAGTGTAAAAACTGTGCAAAATGTTTGAGCGAAATATAGGGTAATCCGTAACGCGTCCTGATTGTCTTGTTTTATGGTGTCCCATTTTAGCCAGGTCAACAGTAGCATAATGTCCCCGTTTGGCTATGCATCTTTACATCCAGTTTCAAGTCATATAGAAAACACATGGTGCTCGATGACCTGGGGGTAGAAACTGTTAACTATTCAGTTATCAAAGATGGGCCTATTGGGCGACATATGACTTAAAATCAATTTTTCAGTAATGGCGGCACTATAGTTTGCACACTATTTTTTTCTGCAACACACTAGATTGCTCCAAAATGGCGGCGCTATAGTTGCAAAATATTTTTTTTAAAAGACGTGAAGTCACTTTAAAAATGGTTTATTGTCTTCTTTGACCTTCAAAACATGGGTGTAAATACCCTTATAGTGCCGTTATCTGTTATATTGACCTAGCTATAACTAAATATATTTTTGTCGGTAACCATGGTAACGGCGCACAAACTTGCATAAAAATGGCACTAGGGACATTTTTTCAGCTTGTTAAAATAGCTAATCGTTTTTTCCAAGCTAGATACACCAATTAGAAGTATATTTCCGAGGGTGCACGGGAACCCTATTTTTCGACTGGACTATAGGGGTTGGGTATTTTTGCTTAAAATAAGGTTATTTTCATCCACTTTGCGGATTGATAATATATGGAGGTTTTATTTATTATATTAAAAAAGTACTTAGCTTCTAATCATACTCAATACATTAGAAAAAATTGTTACGCGTATTAAAATACAAATATTTCAATATCTAAGTAAATTATTTTGATGATTTTGATATTTGAAAATGATATTTTGAAATTTTGTTGTTATTAGTATTATCGTCACTCGACCGTACATGTCTAAACGAGACGCTATAAGACACCGCTCTGTCCCGGCACAATGAGCACTAATCATTACCACAGAATATCTATAAGTGTTTTTTTGTGTTTATTCTCGTTATTTAACAACTATGTTTTTTTAGGTGACTCTCACTCACACCGACTACATGGTCTTAGTGAAAGTCATCCTGGCAAAGAAGAGTCACGAATTTATATTGTGTATTCTTCTGTATTATATTTTGTTTGCCAAATAAACTGTCAGTCTGGGTTATCATATAGATGATACACACAAATATGTAGATATTTTGTGGTCCCTGTGGGGATTCAAAGGTCTATCTACCACTGCATAAAGTAGCAAATACGACATTCGAGTCCCAGGGAGCGATACATTTTTCTTCTTATTACCAGGCTGTATTGTTTGCCATTGTGTCGTCAGCCGGGCTGAGTTATGGACTGGGGATAGGATCGTTTTTCTATCCCTACATCCCCAGAATACTACCTAGATCGATTGCCGGATGCATAGACCAAGAAAGTAAGGAACAAATGTTGGCTGTGATAATCTTTTGATGTATTTTACTTGCATCATAACCATGAATATGCTAATGAAAGTGTAAATCCACTCTCTGGAATGTGTATTATGAAGTAGGTGTATCTTATCATTTCTATCTCTGTAATCATGGTAACAGTGCGGTGTTTTCCGGGTATAGCCTTAATCCGCTGTTGTGTGAGTGATTAACAAATAAAATAATCAGTAAAGATTTCTGAAATACAAAAATGGGATGTTTATTCAATATCGGCTTATAAAATTAGCACACCAGCATTAAACTAACATTGGCTTATCGAAGGAAATCGTCCAATTCACAATCTCTTATTTTGATGAATAGTGCTCCTTGTGCTAGCTACATATACTCGTCTTAACCATGTTAACTAGGGTCTCCTTGTCAACTTTATATTGTATGTTTTGTACACGTATGTATGTTTTGACAAAATAAATGAATCCTGATAGATTTTACTAGTGGCTATTTTAACATTATTGTGAGCGTTTTAAAATGCATGCCTTTCTTTCATTGATGAAAGTCTTCAATAAGGGGCAATAAATAATCAACTGGACTCCATTTTGACTAATATGAATCTCACTCACCTCAACCTGTTTTTTTTGACAAATCTGAATAATTTTTACTTACTTGAAACTGTGGATCGCGTCAGCGAGACACAATTTCAATTAAATAACTTACCTATTCAAAGTTAAACCTCTGTGTCTTGCAGTATTAAACCAGACATTCTCCTCTATAATGGCAAACCTAACCACGTCGTCTCCTCTGGTTATTACATCGGAGGCGCTCAGCAGCACTCGGGAGGCAATACCTGCCGCGGCACTAGACGGGTAAGATGAACATATGATTTGGCTAACATAAAGATCACATTGTACCCAATAATCATCACAAAATGATTCTTCAATATGCTCGGCATTCAACTGCCAGTTTTCTTAACCCTTTAAGCCCTCACGATGCATTAAAGCATCATTTAACATCCCTGAAAACAGGCTTTAATTTCCTACAACTAGGGGTTTTAGAATAAAAATTTCCATGAAACTGGTTTACAATACATGGAATTTTTTTGGAATTTCTCACTCACTTTAAATTATCTTCATCCACTACTTGTAGTGGATGAAGATGATAATGGTATATTCCGGCTTGAAAGGGTTAAACAAGTGACCGTGGACATGGTGAAGCAATGTATGAGCTATAGTAGCCTACTACGGTAGTACGCATTTTCAGAATTGATTTTGGCGAATTTGATACTAATATATCCTTTCTAATTTGTAAACCATTGTCTTACTATTCATTTAATGGGTATTTTTTTTTTTTTTTTAGTTCTTGCACCATATAGAATTTTATGACCACATACTCCATGTGATAATGTAGTTGTCTTTTCTAGGTTCACATTCGCTCGCATATTTCACTTTTCCCCGTATATGTATCCAGCACTGTCTACAGGATTGTGCGTCATTATCGGAGTATTTCTATCCTGCATTGAAAGTAAGTTTCCAAGCTCACTATCCGACAAAATACACGATATGCTGTACCAATGTTAGTTTAATGTTGGTCCAGCGTCGTAGACGGTGGGCCAGCAATATACCAATATGTATAAATCAACTACCCAGTTTGACCGGGCTGTCTAACTCATTTACTTCGCGCAGGCCCGGTCACAATGACCGCCATTTAATTTACACAGCTAGCTGTGTAAAAACGACACTCTGTCAGAGCTTTGCGATGTCATCTGGGTATGATGCATGGCTGAGTACGTCGTGTTTGTTGGGTGTAGCTCGTTTAAACTGATGTTGCATATGTCTCAAGAGCTATAGATCTAATACAAATTCAAAGCTCAAACAATTTTCTAAATTTAACAAAAATGCAACATTGCAGGATAATTGCTCTTTTAATGGCACTCTAAACGCGTCTTTATGTGCCATGTAAGTAGCGGGGACACCACACATCGTGCTCAGTGTAATTAAAAATAATAAGATGTGAGAACAAGCACAATCTTAGTTTTGCACTTTACTGACACTTTCCTACCAAAACGCAACTGACAATAATATATAGTGCCATGTAGTCGACGGGGACACTGCACAACGTGCTCGGTGTAGATATTATAATACATACCGGTACGAAAAGGGTCATTCCCACATTTCCCTATACTAGATGTAACCTATTTTAAGGCGATGTTGTTTTTTTAAATATATTATTTTCATCCATATTTTCATCGTTGGAGTGGAAATTGCGGCAGCAACTCACATCTTATAGACGATGGGCTACATATGGCTACCATGCCCCCCCCCCCCCCCCCACACACACACATCTCAACGAAACAAAGTTTTTTTTGAGCCCTGGAATATACTGAACACGAAATCGAATGTTAACAATGAAAATATAGGAATGCAAACCTTATTTTGACGACTTATATAGAGATACCCTAAATATGTTATTGACAACGTCGCGAAGTTTTAAAAAAGGGGGTAGGGTTACTTGATTGTATGTTATTTCTGCTCTAGTAAACCGATCTTTAAACATTATTGGGAGCAGGCCCAAATTTTCTTCATATCTCGGATATACCCCTTGTTCTACACGATGTGTTCAATGTTTCAGATTGGACCAGAAAATGTCGCAGCTTACCAACCGAGTCGGAAAGGGTGGAGCTAAATAGCATTCCTACGTTCAGGTGGGTGTCTAAAACATGTGTTTGTTTACAGCAGCAGATCTACATCTTAAAACCAACGATTATTTCTGATACTGAATTTCATAACAGACCTACTGTATTATTGCAATAAATACAACAATAATACTGTAAACTACCACACCGTAAATAATATTTTAGATAGGCCAGATTCAAATGGTTATTGTACATGCACATAAAATGAATTCTGAAAATGCAAAGTATCCGTTGGAAGCAAGTGATAATATGCGTCGCTTTCTTCAATGATTCTAATCTAGTTATAGTACACGATATGCCTACTATAGGCAGCACATACTGCATACCCCAGATCTTTGTCGGGGCCAGCTAACTTGCTTTAATAATTGTCCAAACCCTTTGTCAGTAGCCTACACATGAGATTACATAATATTGTTTTCATGTTGGGCCAACGTCATAGACCATGGACCTGCATCAAACCAACAGTAGCCTACAGGAGTCCATGTTTGAACTATAAAATCTCAATTTGCTTTAACGTATGTATGTTTTACAGAACAATGCACCAGAAAAGTCTGAGGAAAAAGAGGAAGAGTTTGAAGAGAGGAGCTGTGGTGGAACGCGGGGTCCAGTTTCCTTCTGACACCAATATCTACACTGGAAAAAACATCCCCTCTCAGGTTAGAATTTATCATCATAATTATTGTTTGTTTGTTTCTATTTTTTATACATTTAATGGCTGGATCTCCAGCTTCAAATGACGAAAAATATTTATATTTGTGAAAAATAAATACAGAATTGAATGATTTAATTAGCTGAGAATATCCCACGAACTATTGGATGAGTTTCACTTTTCATTTTCTTTGGTTGAAATCGTAATATACGGGTCTACCAGCACAAGGGTTAATGTGGATGTTAATGTGGCATGGTTGACCCATCATGCCCTTAACCTTTAAGCCCTCACGATGCATTAAAGCATCACTTTACATCCCTAAAATCATACCTAATTACCTACAACTAGGGGTTTTAGAATGAAACCGGTTTACCAATACATGGCACTTTTCATTAATTTTTCACCCACTTCAAGTCATCTTCATCCACTGCAAGTCGAGAATTGCGACAGCAATTCGCGGCTTGTAGTGGATGAAGATGACAATGGCAAACTCAAGCTTGAAAGAGTTAATTTAAAAAGTACACAAATAATGTGTCAATCAATTTACACACCTTGCAAGAAATCCCGGTGGAAATGCGTTATTGACCATACCTTTGTATCTACGTGTATACTATGCACCCAGAGTACGATTAATAACCATATAGTGTCCTAGAAACTAAATGACCCCCCCCCCCCCACCAAGAGTAAAAGTGATCCAGCACTGACTTATACTGCTTCTCATCCGACGTAAACACTTCGTTTTTATCAAAGCCGATCGTCAAGTGTTGTAAGAGATGCGGGATTTTCACAGTTAGCCCTTGACCTGGTGAATGGTTTGTTTCTGTTTTTCATTCATTTGAAGCATTTTCATTTTCAAATATTTCTATTCACGAAATACACACATTATCCAAATTGAATAATTTCATTAATTGGACATTTCCACAGTTAGCCCTTGACCTGCTGTATTTTTTCTTTTTGTTTTTCATTCATTTGAAGCATTTTCATTTTCAAATATTTCTATTCACGAAATACAGACATTTTCCAAATTGAAATATTTCATTAATTGGACATCTAACACAAAAACGTTTATCAATTTAGTACCATATTTGGTTTGAAAGTTAATTGAAAACACTTTGAAAGACAAACATTTCACAATAAATAATATCATATCATTACTATACGCTGCTAATATGATTTCTATCTGAAAACGACTCAAACCGTATAGCCTACATACGCAGATACTTTCAAACTGTTGAATAAAAACTAACATCGTCGCCACTAAGCTACCGTACTGATAAACGAAAAAAAAAATGTTCCAGAAAGTTACCCATTATTTTCCAATGTATTAAGTTTACACTTCACTCTAAACGTTTAGTAAAATATTGGACAAGCATAGAAATTATCACACAAGTTCGTGTTGCTACAAAACTTAACGTAATTCAGCTGAGTACATTTTGGTAATAACTACATTGTATTTTCAATCTTTAAGTTTCAGAAAAGTGTGGAGCGCCCTGTTTCGGCCGACCTGGAACGATTACTACCAAGCTACCTAACGAGGGATGTTAGTAACTGATAAGGAGAGAAGCACAACACCCGTCAATCTACTAAAGAGACAATAACCATAGTAACACAACAGTACTCGTCAATCTGAAATGACTAGAACTATAGTAACACAACAGTACTCGTCAATATAAAGTGACAATAACCATAGTAACACAACAGCACTTGTGAATCTATAATGACAATAACCATAGTAACACAACAGTACTCGTCAATCTAAAGTGACAAAAACCATAATAAACTGTCACGTTAAATACGTGTAAAGTTTGACAGTGTCACAGTGTTTGTTGTCACAGCACAGCAAACATGACATGCTGCACCAATGTTGACCTAATGTTGGTTCAGCATCGAAGCAAACACGTTACGTTGACTCAATGTTGTTTTAATGTTGGGCCAGCGTCGCAGACGGTGGACCAGCATTAAAACAAGGTTGGGTTCATGTCTCGTGTTTGCTGGGATATATGGAGTTTGCTGGTGTCTTCTCCATAAGTGTGACCTACATCTTTGTCATCTCATTGGCCAAAACTCATCTCAACCAATCAGACAGGCCGAGATAACCAGGAACCAAATCGGCAGCACACACGAAATGTTGGGATAAGGTTGCGCCAGCGAAGCTGATGTTTACCAGACCAAGGACTAGTACAAGCACCTATGTTATAATATTAAAGCACTGTAAATATTTTGCTGTGAGAGATGGCAACCTACATGGTTTACGATTACAACTAGTATCGAATGACTGCTATTAAAGTGAATCATAATTTGAGAGAAAAATACACTTTTGGTTGATATTGTAATAGTATTTATTAATCCAATCACCATTGCAGTTTTTCAAACCATAAATTTATCAATGAATACAAATTGTTCTTTTTAAATCCCTTTTTTATAATGTTACGTATAGTTTTTCATTTCTCAATCATGATGCATTGTTTTTGACATTTCACAAACAGAATAATTAAAAACTGACCAATATTCGGAGACCATCTTAAAAGTTAAGTTATGAGCCAAGTTAATCAATCACTACATGAATCATGTAGTGGAAAGAAACCATCAGCTTAAATATTAAGATTGTCTCAGATCACGGCCCGATGAGTATAAAGTAGCTATGAATATCATATATAATAATTCATTTAAATTACACCGAATAAATGCACTGGACACTTGACGTTGTAGCAATGTGGAATAAGTTATTGCAATGATTCAACAATGATACTACTTCCGTGTATTTAGTGGGAATTAAAAGGTTAAGCTCATTAACTATTAACGAATGAAACGACTTGTGTTTTATGAGTTTTCATCCACAATGTTGTTACAACTCGATGGAGCAAGACGCAACTACAAAGCGAATAAAAATTTAAATCGAACTTTAATAAATTCATTCTGTTTGAAGAACTAATATTATTAGCCATGATGAATGGATCAAGTGAGACGCACATCAACCCTTAACTACCAAATTATTCCATATGCATTTTCAATTTTTTTCAAATATGAAGAATTTTCACTGACTCGAGAGTTAAGTATTGTGAGACACAACTTCCGAGTCAGTGAAAATTCTTCAAATTTGAAAAAAAAGAAGGATAATCAAAACGTATTTTAACTTTAACTTTTGTCCTGCTAAGCTAATTTATTTAAATTTCCACCCACTTGAAGTTGTGTCTTGCTACTGCGATCCACAACTTCAAGTAGGTGAAAATTACTGACATTTGTCTATTTCGAGATCAATCGTTTGCAAATCATGATGTTTAAACACACATTTCATTCGCAATCACAGTGATTTAGCTGAATAAAAAAACAGAATAAAAACGACAAAAAGTCGTGATCATCAGGATAAGGGTTAATGTTCAATCACATACACGCCATGCAGCTGCTATGACTTATATATATACTATTGCCCAGTGATCCCAGCTGATAAAAGTGATAATTGGCACTATAGGGTTAACATCTCAGAATACTCCACAACGTTTTACTATTTTCATTAAAACATAAACACTACTTCTTTTGAAATCGATCCAAAACTCCAAACGTGGCTTTCCGCCTTGCTTTTGACGATGTATCATCATCGTCCAGATTGAGTTCTTTAACTTTTTTCAGTTTTCTTTCTAATATTACATTGCTCTTGCGGCGCAGCATTTTTTGTGCTGTACTCCTACCCTTCTTTTTGTGCCGAGGTGTGAATTTAATTTTATCTATCTTCTTCTCCTGCAAATATTAGGAAAAAAAAACAAATTTATTACCAAAGCATTCATATAGCAATCTATGTCATTCGGATTTTTTTTTAATATCTTTCTAAGAAAAACAAACACATATATTATATATTTAAACCTTTCAAAGCTTGAAATAGTGTTAGTTAATTTCAGCTTTAAGTCATTTAACAGGGTAATTCCAGCTTTAACCATTCAATTACCCGGGTATTATTTTTATTCACCTACTGGTAGGTTTGAATTAATGCTGGAATTATTGACAAGGTGAATTGAATGAAAATTACATGATTTGATTAAATATGCAAGTGTAATAAGAATTGGGGGTATCAAATGAAAGCTGAGAATATCCTGCTTACATGGATTGTATGATCTATCCTGATTGTACTATTTTTTCTGTTAGATTAATTTGATACCAAATATACAATCATGGCATGAAATTTGAAGAAATGTTTACTTTGCACACAGTGTACATAGATTGTATGTTGGCTTAACTCATTGAGCCAATCGATGCACCATGTTTGCTGGATAAATGACATGTTTTTATCAAGTACACAGATATGCATACATTAGAACTTGATCATATTGATGGAATACATTAATTTTATCTTTTTTATTTTCATACAACATATGACTCGTGGTACATAAAAAACATTAGCCCTTAGAACACTGAGCTATTCATTTAAAACTTCCAGTCACTTGAAGTTGTGTCTCGCTACAGAAGCGACGCTACTGCGATCCACAACTTCAAGTGACTGAAAATTTATGTTCTTTGTGAAATTTAGGTCCCAGTATATATCAGTGTTTCAAGATTGAAGGCATATTTTAATTTGAACAGCTCGTTATCAGGGGTCATACAGGTGCTAATAAAACCCCAGAATGTGTACTGTAGTCGACATCGGTGCTCTAAGAGTTAAGGTGCTTTACAGGCTTAAATTTCTGAGAATATATCCCACTTACCACGCTTTGCACTTTAGCTGCCATTTCTTGTTCTATCGTTGTTTCCTCCACCTTTCCCAGCATGCTCGTGTCCAAGCTAATCATGTCCGGGTGAATCTGCAAATAAAGATTTGATAAGCATAACGAAGATGCAGAATATAGGCCTACACATATTAGTCTACATATTATGAATATGGTATAGTCCTTCATGAAATTATAAATATGTTGCTTATATTGGAAAAATCTTTTTCATTGATTTTATGCAAGATCTATAACCTAAGTGATCTACTTATGCTTCAAGTATTCAAAGGAGAAAAATGGCTAACATTTAGCAACATTCAGCAAAGGTTAGAAAGTCTAAATTTGTAATAATTCCAATCACTTTCCAACTTATAAACCAATAATTTATTAGCTACGGTAACAAATTAACTGATAATAAAAGAAAAGAAAAAGATTTTATTACAATAAATATAACGGTAACCATTCTCTACAGAACAGTCATACCACCTTGTCTAAGAGAACAGTCATCTCACCTTGTCCAAAAGCATCTTAACTTCAGCCTCCTGTCTTTGTTTCTTAGTTTGAAATGGATTAGCTTCAAACGCATCAAAATTTGCTTCCCCGGCACCTGTGCACAAAATAATGTGTGTTAATTACACTGACTTAAAGCTACATGCAAAGGCATAAACACTGCTTGCATTTATGTATTGCCGATTTACATAAGAATAGATATGCCATTGAAGTAATGAAATTATAATCATACCAGATCTCTGCCACTAATTTATTAAAGTCACAATCCCGTCGTGCAAAGCCAAAAGGCAGTAATTGCTTACTTTTCAAGAAGACATTTACAGCCTTTTGGCTTTACAGAGCAGTCATTCACAATATTTCCACTTTTCACACGCATGCTGTTAGTGAGACGTATGGCGAGATCAGCCCATCTCGCACTCTCCTATTAGCTTCACTGACCAGTTTGATTATGCCGTTTGAGATATATATTTGTACGAGAAAATACATACTGCATCATTGGTACTTGTGTCTTATTACCGCTCAACACAATTTCAATTAAGCAGAAAATTGATAATGATATATATTACCCTGGTATGTGATATTTCAGTTCAAAGTTTTAACAATTTTGAAGACTAAACAAAAAAATAAACAACTTGAGTCTCATATCAGCCGCCTTTATCCCCGGAAAACCTCCACCAGTTACAGCAAAGCCCAACACCCAACATTATGCCACGTCACTCTAAATACATAAATTACATTAAAAAACTGTTATTTAAAGGGAAAATAATATTTAAAAAAAACAACAATAGTTGTGATCATCACATTAGGGCAATACTACCAGTATCTTTTTACCTGGAACCAGCATACTACAGAAACCATCCTCATGGCCAATGCCCAGGACATCTTCGTATGGGCAGAACTGAAGGCTGTCAATCGTTGAAGTTACTTTATGATACAGGTATGTATTTAATCTGTCACCAGATTGCTGGGCATCATCGTACACCTACAACAATATTTATAAACTTAACTCTTCATCGTGTACACCTACAACAATATAATCTCAACACACAAATAATTATGTTGTATCTAGATTGTACCCGGTATGACTGGGCCGCCTAACTCATTCTCTGCGCGAGGCCCAGACACTGACCGCCATTTTTTTTACACAGCCAGCTGTGTAAAAACTCCCCAAGAAATTGAGACGAATATTTCATGTGCCTATGAAAACTAGGCCTTTTTTAGCAGGCGTAAACTTGTGGTCGCATTGGAACTACAGTAGAACCTGCTATGAGCAACCACTGTTATGAGCAGCCAACCTCCTATGGGAGGCTATTGGCCATTCCTCTAAATGACATTTCCTATACAAATGAGCCTCCTATGAGCAGCCACCTGCATATAAGGTGTGTATTTACACTTCAATTTTTTAGAAATACGCAGTGATTTGGGGGTACAAGTTCGCACAGCTTGTTTGGATTTATTAACATACCTTTATTTTGTCGCGTAACTGCCATGTTTATGTCTCTCATGCTGTTATTTTGTCCTATTGTGTCACTTGCAGTTCCCCATTAATTTAACTGAGCTCGTATTTTCGTAGCATAAGAGCTTTCAAAACATTCAGATTCATGATTTCAATACTCAGATTTGTTTTGATAAGACGTATATTAAGGTGGGTTTTTGCATTGTTTTCAAAATTATGAGGTAAATACTAGAAGGTTATCTGGACCACTGCTTGACGATAATTATAATAGTATCAAGGTTATCTTTAGCACTGAATGACTATATAATAGTATCAGGGTTATTTGTAGCACTGCATGACTATATAATAGTATCAAGGTTATCTTTAGCACTGAATGACTATATAATAGTATCAGGGTTATTTGTAGCACTGCATGACTATATAATAGTATCAAGGTTATCTTTAGCACTGAATGACTATATAATAGTATCAGGGTTATTTGTAGCACTGCATGACTATATAATAGTATGAAGGTTATCTTTAGCACTGCATGACTATATAATAGTATCAAGGTTATCTGTAGCACTGCATGCCTACATAATAGTATCAAGGTTATCTGTAGCACTGCATGACTATATAATAGTATCAAGGTTATCTGTAGCACTGCATGACTATATAATAGTATCAAGGTTATCTGTAGCACTGCATGACTATAATAGCATCAAGGTTATCTGTAGCACTGCATGACTATATAATAGTATCAAGGTTATCTGTAGCACTGCATGACTACAGGGTTCGTAATAAGGGCATACTTAAAATGTGGTTGTCCGCCCGATTTTCTGGTTGTCCGCATGCCTTTGCTTAGGACGGCTCCTAGCTAAGCCTAATTCTGGAAAGAGTGATATTTTGCCATCAACAGACTACTTTTTGTACGAATCAGTTTTAGGCCTATATTGTTATCGACCTGTGACGGCCGACTTTCTGTTTAACACGTCTTACGACCCTCAAAATTTGGCAGCGTTTACAGACTTTGAGCTATTTTTTAATAAATATTTTTTGTTTGTGCAGCTGATTAGTGTCATTAATTAATATTATGTAGGCCTATATGTTTGTAAAAAAAATTCGTAACCTAATATAGATCGCTTATTGTATTCAAACTAGGCCCACATGACTGCAGTCTTCAAAAGGTGGCTTTGATTCTTAGCAGTGCTATATTTGACGCGATAACGGCGGCACCGTTGACATAGATAGACCTACGTGCTGTTGTGAGAAACTGGCCCAGCGTTGGGTCAATGCAGACGACGTCGGACCGCTATTGAATCAGCATTGGACTGGCACTCCTTATTGGGATAAGATCGGTTAAAACATGGAATAGTAACTATATCCATGCTTAAAAGTAGTGAAATACAATTTGCTTAAACTAGTTGCGAATGACAATGCAGATCAGTATCTCACGATCTATCATACCTACTATATGAATGTACCTGTACAGCAACAGCTTACCACGTTCATGGCTGTTCCTTTTTGTTGCGATTCCACCTATCAAACGTTGATTATCAAGACATACCTGCTAGTCTAACACACAAGTCATAATGACAGGGAAGGGGAGGGAAGACGATAAAGGAAACAGCCACAAGATACGGAAACCTGAGGATTCCCCACTGACTAGACGAATGTGTGTAGACATTGCGATATCAATGAATACAAGTTTACATGTGGCTTCAGCACTGATTCATTGCAAATGTCGCAAGTTAAGCGTTTTTCAAGAAAACTAATTGTTCTGTTTAGTCCTAAATTTTAAATACTGTTTTTCTACCACACAACATTGTCAGCAGTCAGACGCACGTGACAGCAGACACGATTCAAGTTAACTCTGTCTGTGATATGACGCTACTCTGCTGTGCACCGCGTGTCACAGTACGGCGTATGTATGCGTGTTCAGTGGCAAAATTGTTTCGGAGATAAACGTGGTTGTCTGTACGGACAACCAAAGTGTTCCAAAGATTCATATTTGGTTGTCCGTGACGATTTTTGGTTGTCTTGGACAACCGGACAACCACTATTACGAACCCTGGACTATATAATAGCATCAAGGTTATCTGTAGCACTGCATGACTATATAATAGTATCAAGGTTATCTGTAGCACTGCATGACTATATAATTGTATCAAGGTTAGCAGTAGCACTGCATGACTATATATACAAGCATGACTATGTATACAAGCAATATTCGCATTCCTAATCATGTTAGCGCCCAGATGGTGACTGAAAATGACTTGGGACAAAATAATATATAATAAATAATAATAATAAAAAAGAAAATGGTAATGAGCAATACAACTTTCTTTGAAAACAAATTATTTAAAATATACCATGATGTGAGTAAATGCTTGGCATATTTTTTTGGCATTCAATAAGCTCTATAAGCATGAAAAGTGAAATTATTCATCATACTCCATAAACTAAATTCAAGAAGATAAATACATTACTTTGACTATGTTGCCAAGACTGGCTGCGAGCAATCCTTGCTGACTAAACGTCAGCCGCCTCGCTCCCACTCGGGTCCTACAGGATTTCAGAGCTTTGTACATTCTCAGGTCCCAGATCTTCAACATGGCTTCTGTTCCCGCCGTCGCCATGTAGCTATGAGAAAGTCAATGAGTGTAAAGTTATGTCTGAGACATTTGACAAGCAGCATTCACCCTTTAGCCACCAAATTATTTAATTAGAATTTTCACCCACTTGAAGTTGTGTCTCGCTGACGCGATCCACAATTTCAAGTACCCGGTAAGTGAAAATTATTCAGATTTGACAAAAAAAACAAATTTCAAAATAATTGTTTCTGATTATGATTATTGTCACTTTTTATCTTTAACATTTTTAAAAGCTGATATGTAATGAGCTAATAAAAAATGTAAAAAACAAATATGGACTGCACCGGTAGTTAAAGGGTTAAGAAAATACAAAGATATCAGCCTTTGAAGTGCTGAAATACAAATAAAATCTGCACCTTGAAATTGTGTCTCGCTACCATGATCCATAACTTCGAGTCGCCGACAGTCACTTACATATTCAGAAATTCAATGAAAACATATTCCAATCTTGGAAAATTATTGCTCATTTCTTGTACAAGTGCTTTATCATTGAAATTGATTATATATTTGTCGAAGAGGCATATTTATTCAAATCATTCGTCTTTTATATTGTTATATTTACTGCAATTACAGCCTTTCTTATTCCTAGCCGTCCGATACACCATTTAACAAAAATAGTCGTCTCGCTTCTCGAGTGAAAAAAACCACCACCTCATTCTACGACAATTTTTTTAACATTTATCAGCAAAATATAGTAAACAACAGTTTAACTACACATTTTGCACAACATTTTTTCGCAAAAATAAAAATGTTATGAACATGGATATTGTAGAGATACTTACTTGCCTGTGTGGTCCACGGCTATAGCATTTGTACATGTAGGATGGCATAACATTTTCACAAGAGGTTTATCCATATTGGGAGACCATAAGCTAACAGTCCCTGTCAGAAAATAAAGATCAGTGCAAAAGATGTTGAAAAGGAATAAATAGCTAGGTAAAACTGTCTAAATGCACTTCCCATATCAAAGTAAATGCAAATTTTCAATTGATCCTTCCAATGACCCTTACATCGAATATTGACCCTTACTGCTGAATTGTTTGTTTCTATTTTCACTCATTTAAAGCTGGGATTGCTATCACAATTTCCATCTTCAAACAATAAAATAGTTTTATTTATTATGAAAAATGGACATTTCCACTATTCACTGATTTGATTAACTTAACTGAACATCTTCCTCAAGGGTTAAATACTAGTAATTTTACGCTTGTTTTTAAAGCTCTAAATTACTTTGAATATATGATCCACTTGAAATCATGTCTCGCTACTGTGACCCACAACTTCAATTGGATAAAAATTACTTCCATAATTATGTAAAATTTAAATCAAAATATCTGCTAGTGTCAGAAAACATATTGTTTAAAGTAAAAACAAAAAAGCTGAAAACAGCTTTAAGAATGATTTTTCCTTTAATGATTAAAGTACATTATGGTTTTGAATTACGGGCATTTCTTTTGCACAGCAATTGTCCCGATGTTCTTTTATTGTTGGTCTACCATCTTTGTCACTAGCCCAACATCAAAGTAACATTGGCTGACCGTCTGCTGTTTGCCGTGTGCTCACCTCCTGGGTGACCCAAATGGATAATGGCGTTCCTCGGATTCTGTGTCATTATATTTAACCTCCCCATTTTTGTTTTGAGCGCCGCAACTTTTTTTCCAATAGACACATCGATGTAGGTAAGGAAACTTCTCGCATTCTGTGGAAAAAAATACATTTATATTAAAAAATATGTACCAGATGAGGTTACCTCAAATATAAATTAACAGTTGATTTACATAATGCTGTCAAAAATCATGGGGAATCCAAAATATGTAACTTAACTAGAGTTGAGTCAGTCCTTGTTGGACATAATGCTAATTCGGCAGATGGTAAATGACACTTAGAAAAGGATGAGCTAATGGAAGGAGGAAAGGCTTGATATTTCTGATAATTTTACTTTTTATCGACAAACAATACTTAAGGGGCCTTTAATATTTACACATAGCCGAGTACCCATGATACATTTGGAATTTAATACTCGTGGCAATTTTCATGACAATCCGTGCAAAACATGTAGGTATGGCAGATATTTAAATTAGGGCTACGGCTTCTCGCATGATTCTCCCAACATGCCATATCAGGTAACAAGTACACTCAGTGCCTAATACCAGCATGTAGCTCTAGAGGATACAAAGTATACACCTACGGAAGCAACGTATATCACAGAACTTTCTACATGAACAACGACTGTCTGTAGAATCTGTGTAGATAATCACCTAAATGCCACACCCACTTTGTTGAGTAAAACACAACTATGTATATACAGTACAACCTGCTATGAGCAGCCACTCTTATGAGCAGCCAACCTCCTATGGCAGGCCACTTGGCCGCTCCCACAACGACATTTTGTATACTAATGTACCTCCTATGAGCAGCCACCTGTGTTTAAAAACCAATTTTCCTGTTTCGCAAGGGTGGCTGCTCATATACTTAGCTTCTACTGTATTTATATACACAGGGGTATGTCAAACACAGATGTGCGATATAGTGTGTGATTAACACACCAAGCAAAAAAAGTTAAAAGGCACGCAACTGCAGGAAATTTAACTGACATTTTGTTAACTAGCGCTCAGATTTATACGTGAATTCAGTTGTAGTGTGAGGTATCTCGTGTCCCACATGTCAGTTGTAGTGTGAGGTATCTCGTGTGATGTGTCCCACATGTCAGTTGTAGTGTGAGGTATCGTGTCCCACATGTCAGTTGTAGTGTGAGGTATCGTGTCCTACATGTCAGTTGTAGTGTGAGGTATCTCATGTCCCACATGTCAGCTGTAGTGTGATGTATCTCGTGTCCCACATGTCAGTTGTAGTGTGAGGTATCTTGTGTCCCACATGTCAGTTGTAGTGTGAGGTATCGTGTCCCACATGTCAGTTGTGGTGTGAGGTATCTTGTGTCCTACATGTCAGTTGTAGTGTGAGGTATCTCGTGTCCCACATGTCAGTTGTGGTGTGAGGTATCTCGTGTCCCACATGACAGTTGTGGTGTGAGGTATCTCGCGTCCCACATGTCAGTTGTAGTGTGAGGTATCTTGTGTCCCACATGTCAGTTGTAGTGTGAGGCATCACGTGTCCCATATGTCAGTTGTAGTGTGAGGTATCTCGTGTCCCACATGTCAGTTGTAGTGTGAGGTATCTCGTGTCCCACATGTCAGTTGTAGTGTGAGGTGTCTCGTGTCCCACTACACTGAGCTATCCGTGAGTGTCACAGTCACCCACTGAGATTTTGTGTGGCATCTACACATATCCAACACCAGGGGTCTTTGTCGTCTGTTACGTCACCGTCTGCCAACCAGCAGCCAGCAATTCATAAATCAGGCACCAGCGGTGAGGTAGATCGTCATTGGCCAGTTGTGTTTAGATGCACACCTGCCCATCCGCTGCCAAAACATTGGAATTTGTGCACGCAGTGCTCGTCATACAAACCTGAGGGTATCCATGAGTGTTCCAATTTCAATTTTATATTTATTGATAATTAATTTAATAGAGTTTTTAAAAGTATGAGCTAAGCACATTTTTTACTACATACGGTATATATCAGTGTATATTCAGCCTAGATATTTTTATCTCATTTTCAGAAGCGTCAATGGTAATAACATGAATTGAGTTATTTTGCACTCTGTGAGACCATCGTTCTGAAAGAAGCGGGATTTTTCCCACGCACCTAGATGCAGCAGTACAGAGAGTGGCTGTGAAATCTCTGTCCCCTGGTGGTTAATATTAGCTGATCAGGAGAAGATGACCAGTGTCTGAAGTAGAGATAGAGACACTGGTGACACGAGTGAAGTGTCCTACATGTCAGTTGTAGTGTGAGGTATCTTGTGTCCCACATGTCAGTTGTAGTGTGAGGCATCTCGTGTCCCATATGTCAGTTGTGGTGTGAGGTATCTTGTGTCCCACATGTCAGTTGTAGTGTGAGGCATCTTGTGTCCCATATGTCAGTTGTAGTTTGAGGTATCTCATGTGACGTGTCCCACATGTCAGCTGTAGTGTGAGGTATCTCATGTGACGTGTCCCACATGTCAGTTGTAGTGTGAGGTATCTTGTGTCCCACATGTCAGTTGTAGTGTGAGGCATCTCGTGTCCCATATGTCAGTTGTGGTGTGAGGTATCTCGTGTGATGTGTCCCACATGTCAGTTGTAGTGTGATGTATCTCGTGTCCCACATGTCAGTTGTAGTGTGAGGTATCTTGTGTCCCACATGTCAGTTGTAGTGTGAGGTATCTCGTATCCCACATGTCAGTTGTGGTGTGATGTATCTCGTGTCCCACATGTCAGTTGTAGTGTGATGTATCTCGTGTCCCACATGTCAGTTGTGGTGTGAGGTATCTTGTGTCCCACATGTCAGTTGTGTGAGGTATCTTGTGTCCCACATGTCAGTTGTAGTGTGAGGTATCTTGTGTCCCACATGTCAGTTGTGGTGTGAGGTATCTCGTGTCCCACATGTCAGTTGTAGTGTGAGGTATCTCGTGTCCCACATGTCAGTTGTAGTCTGAGGTATTTGTGTCCCACATGTCAGTTGTAGTGTGAGGTATCTCGTGTCCCATATGTCAGTTGTAGTGTGAGGTATCTCGTGTCCCACATGTCAGTTGTAGTGTGAGGCATCTCGTGTCCCACATGTCAGCTGTAGTGTGATGTATCTCGTGTCCCACATGTCAGTTGTGGTGTGAGGTATCTCGTGTGATGTGTCCCACATGTCAGCTGTAGTGTGAGGCATCTCGTGTCCCACATGTCAGTTGTAGTGTGATGTATCTCGTGTCCCACATGTCAGTTGTGGTGTAAGGTATCTCGTGTCCCACATGTCAATTGTGGTGTGAAGTATCTCGTGTCCCACATGTCAGCTGTAGTGTGAGGTATCTCGTGTCCCACATGTCAGCTGTAGTGTGACGTATCTCGTGTCCCACATGTCAGCTGTAGTGTGAGGTATCTCGTGTCCCACATGTCAGTTGTAGTGTGAGGCATCTCGTGTCCCACATGTCAGTTGTAGTGCGAGGTATCTTGTGTCCCACATGTCAGTTGTAGTGTGAGGCATCTCGTGTCCCACATGTCAGTTGTAGTGTGAGGTATCTCGTGTCCCACATGTCAGTTGTAGTGCGAGGTATCTTGTGTCCCACATGTCAGTTGTAGTGTGAGGTATCTCATGTCCCACATGTCAGTTGTGGTGTGAGGTATCTCGTGTCCCACATGTCAGTTGTGGTGTGAGGTATCTCGTGTCCCACATGTCAGCTGTAGTGTGACGTATCTCGTGTCCCACATGTCAGTTGTAGTGTGAGGCATCTCGTGTCCCACATGTCAGTTGTAGTGTGAGGTATCTCGTGTCCCACATGTCAGTTGTAGTGCGAGGTATCTTGTGTCCCACATGTCAGTTGTAGTGTGAGGCATCTCGTGTCCCACATGTCAGTTGTAGTGTGAGGTATCTCGTGTCCAACATGTCAGTTGTAGTGTGAGGTATCTCATGTCCCACATGTCAGTTGTGGTGTGAGGCATCTCGTGTCCCACATGTCAGTTGTAGTGTGAGGTATCTCGTGTCCCACATGTCAGCTGTAGTGTGAGGTATCTCGTGTCCCACATGTCAGTTGTAGTGTGAGGCATCTCGTGTCCCACATGTCAGTTGTAGTGCGAGGTATCTTGTGTCCCACATGTCAGTTGTAGTGTGAGGCATCTCGTGTCCCACATGTCAGTTGTAGTGTGAGGTATTTCGTGTCCCACATGTCAGTTGTAGTGTGAGGTATCTTGTGTGTCCCACATGTCAGTTGTAGTGTGAGGCATCTCGTGTCCAACATGTCAGTTGTAGTGTGAGGCATCTCGTGTCCCATATGTCAGTTGTGGTGTGAGGTATCTCGTGTGATGTGTCCCACATGTCAGTTGTAGTGTGATGTATCTCGTGTCCCACATGTCAGTTGTGGTGTGAGGTATCTTGTGTCCCACATGTCAGTTGTAGTGTGAGATATCTCGTGTCCCATATGTCAGTTGTGGTGTGAGGTATCTCGTGTGATGTGTCCCACATGTCAGCTGTAGTGTGAGGTATCTCGTGTCCCACATGTCAGTTGTAGTGTGAGGTATCTCGTGTCCCACATGTCAGCTGTAGTGTGATGTATCTCGTGTCCCACATGTCAGTTGTAGTGTGAGGTATCTTGTGTCCCACATGTCAGTTGCAGTGTGAGGTATCGTGTCCCACATGTCAGTTGTGGTGTGAGGTATCTTGTGTCCCACATGTCAGTTGTAGTGTGAGGTATCTCGTGTCCCACATGTCAGTTGTAGTGTGAGGTATCTCGTGTCCCACATGTCAGTTGTAGTGTGAGGTATCTCGTGTCCCACATGTCAGTTGTAGTGTGAGGTATCTCGTGTTCCACATGTCAGTTGTAGTGTGAGGTATCTTGTGTCCCACATGTCAGTTGTAGTGTGAGGTATCTCGTGTCCCACATGTCAGTTGTAGTGTGAGGCATCTCGTGTCCCACATGTCAGTTGTAGTGTGAGGTATCTCGTGTCCCACATGTCAGTTGTAGTGTGAGGTATCTCGTGTTCCACATGTCAACACTAAAAGACATTGCACGACTTGTTGCTGAATATCTCCTTTTATCAAACACTTTTAAACCTTTCAATATTTTGAATAGTTTTGAATAGTTTTTTTCAAGCACCCATATTATATAATAAACTAGAAAAGAATGTTCTCTTGAACAATGCGTCGGTATAATGTAAATAATTCGCAACCGGAGAACGAATTGTTGACAAGTTTTGGTCGATACAGGAAGTTATCAGTAAAAGTCTCGTGGTCGATAACACCTGTGGGAGTACGATAATAGGCATAATATTGAAAATAGTCGAATGGTTCATCTACACATATATTATTATTTAATTTTAGACTGTTAGGATCTTAGAATAATCAAATGGCAATAACATTGTGTTCTTGTTGTAAATTCTTTGTTAAATATTGTAAAAAACAGCGTAGTACTATAAATGTAGATTATGTTTATATGTTGGATTATCTGAATAATGTTGTAGTGACAGCCAGCGCAACAACGATTTTAACGCTGTCTATTGAACGTTTTGCGTGTCGCCTGCATGTCCTCACCGGGTGTCTCTGTCCACTGGCAGAGTGTGTGCAAAAATAAGCTTTATCATGGCCATAGAAAACCCCATTGTATTTGCTAATAAACAAGATAAATCAATCGCACTAAAAGTTGCAAGCAACTGGTCAGGATTATTGTCAACTACATTATAGCTTTTGAGTTCATATTAGCTTACAATCAAGCAAATTTTTAAGCAAATATAGTAAGTCCCCGAGGAGTGCCTAGGGGACTCAATTAAATTGCATTGTTATTCGACAATGGTTAAACAAAATAATTGGGAATGACTTAATTAGTAATTTTACCGATGCAACCAGGAGAAAGTGGTATGGCAGAAATTCAAGTTGAAGTGTCTTGTCGAGTAGTTTCAAACAATGTAGCTCAATTCCTTTGTTGTCATAAATATATGTCCATTTTTTCTGGGCAGCAGCAAACATTGTCTCATTATGCAGCCACCTAAAATAAAAAAAGAACATGAACAGAACAAGTGCCCTGTAGATGCATTCATAGTTGATGAGATGATACAAAATGTAAATCACCTAGCTACCATTGGTGACTATAATAAAGGCAATAGCAATAGAGATGGTGATAGAGATGTTGATTGAGATGGTGATCGAGATGGTAATAGAGATGGTGATATAAATGGTGATAGATATGGTGATATAAATGGTGATAGATGTGGTGATATAAATGGTGATAGAGATGGTGATAGAGATGGTGATGATGGTAGAGATGGTGATGTGGATAGTGATTGAGATGGTGATCAAGATGGTGATAGAGATGGTGATAGAGATGGTGATAGAGATGGTGATAGAGATGGTGATTGATATGGTGATAGTAGAGCCAATGATTTTCCGTTTAAAAAAAATTGATTTTCCGTTTCACATTTTGGTGAATTCATTTTCATTCCGTTTCAGTGCAGTTTTCACAGATTGTTGACTAAAATCACTGACTACAGTGACTGAGTGTGCTACAAGTAGGCCTACCTCAGATCTGTAATTGAATAACAACACAATTGTTTATTGCCAATCATCAACAGAACGAAACACAAAAAAAACATTATTTTTTCATATTATAACTGCATAAATTACTATCTTACCAATGCCAAGCAATAATAGAAAATTGACCAGTATAATAAACGCCGATAGAAAAAGTGCTGACCCATCCACCCCCTCATCCGCACATGCGGCGGTCATGGTGGTATTGATTGTACTGTCATTTCCCGGTCACCTTAGCCAACGTTGGCCCAACATTAAGTCATACCACGCATGCTGTGATTCGGGAGTCCTTGGCCAATTTCTGCAAGCTCCGGCTCATTTACATACTGTGTGCGCATGCGTCGTTTACCGGAACCGATCCCGTACAAGCGGGAATAATTGTCTAAAATAAAAATGGCTAGAAATAGTCAAGCTGAATGACGTCATTGCAATGGATTTCCGAAACGAAAAAATGTCGCGATCACATATGCCGCAATGAGCACTGTCAAATTTGCGACGATTAGGTGTGAAGTTAATGAAAAACAGAGTGAAATAAGTGGATTTGGACTCATAGACGTTTTCGTTTGAAATATGCAATTCCGTTTCACAGGGTATATTCCGCGAATTTCGCCCTATGATAGAGATGGTGATAGAGATGGTGATAGGGATGGTGATGGAGATGATGATTTAGATGGTGATAGAGATGGTGATGGAGATGGTGATAGAGATGGTGATGGAGATAGGGATGGTGATGGATATGGTGATAGAGATGGTGATGGAGATAGAGATGGTGATAGAGGTGGAGATGATGATAGAGATGGTGATGGAGATGGTGATAGAGATGGTGATAGAGGTGGAGATGGTGATAGAGATGGTGATGGTGATAGAGATGGTGATGGAGATGGTGATAGAGGTGGAGATAGTGATAGAGATTGTGATGGAGATGGTGATAGAGGTGGAGATGGTGATAGAGATGGTGATAGAGATGGTGATAGAGGTGGAGATGGTGATAGAGATGATGATAGAGATGATGATGGTGATAGAGATGGTGATAGAGATGGTGATGTAGACAGATATGGTGATAGACATGATAGAGATGATGATAGAGATGGTGACAGAGATGGTGATAGAGATGATGATAGAGATGGTGATGGAGATAGAGATGGTGATAGAGAAAATGAAATGAAATGAATCGGGCTTTAGGCCACCTTTGTGCACATATAGGCTAAACTGGGCCAGGAGAACCTCCTGAGGATGGTGAGATGATTGAGATGACACTGTCCTCCAGACACAGTATTCGAAATTCGAGTCCTGGCGGTCTGAGGCCGAGCACGCCACCTCTCGGTCATGGAGGCTCCCCACAATACTGACTTTCACACGTGGATGGGGAAGGAACATTTTTTGTCTCTTTCAAACCGCTGGGACCGGGAACCGAACCCCGAACTCTGGCGTTAGAGGCAGCAGTGCTAACCACTACCCTAGGGCCCCCGCCAAGATGGTGATATAGATGGTGATGGCGACAGAGATGGTGATAGAGATGATGATAGAGATGGTGATGGAGATAGAGATGGTGATAGAGATCATGATAGAGATGGTGATGGCGACAGAGATGGTGATAGAGATGATGATAGAGATGGTGATGGAGATAGAGATGGTAATGGAGATAGAGATGGTGATAGAGATCATGATAGAGATGGTGATGGCGACAGAGATGGTGATAGAGATGATGATAGAGATGGTGATAGAGATGGTGATAGAGGTGGTGATGGAGATAGAGATGGTGATAGAGATGATGATAGAGATGTTGATAGAATATGTGTCATTAACCCTTAAAATCTATAGTAATTTTCACCCTTTTTATTTGTCATTAAACATGTTAGAAACGGGAAAATTTCGAGTCAGAAAAATATTTTAAATCGAAGATTAGATTAGCGTAGATTAGATTACTTTTAAGTTCAGCACATACTTATTAGGTAAGTCATCTTTACCCATTTGATGTTGTGGAGTAGTGATAGTGAGGCACATCTTCAACTGCGAAAAAAATTAAATTCTATAACAAACGCTTTGAAGGTAATTCAATCTCATATTCTAATAATAAAAGTTGGGCAGATGTCTAAGACTCGTGCCTATCACTCAGCCAGAAAACAGGATGAAGGTTAAGTTGATGAGTACTTAATAGCGTGGCACGTTTCCATAACATTCATCTCACACATCAGTTTTTTCGTCTGCCAATCTAAAGCCGCTATGTGACCTTTCTTTCCACCCATTAATAGAAATCTGCAAAACAACAGAACACACATGAAGATATCTCAACAAAAGGCCTAAATTAAAAAAAAAACATGTCTTCACTGGATTCACAATAGGTCAAAAATCACTAAAGCCTTTAACAATCCAAAAACAAAATTAAGTTACTAGAACAAGTCACAATATATTAGTGTCACACAGTTAAGATCTATTTTGCAGCATCAGTTACACAACTGCTAATAAAAACACATAAATACTATTTAGTCAACATTATTCCTCTGGGGTTAAAACTTGCTCCAATTTATTGATTTCCCATAAAACACCTCATAAAAAATTCCCGTAATAAATTTCACAAAATATATCATTTCATAGACTCTATGACTGTTTTCGGTGTGATAAATTAAGAGTCAGATGGATTTTCAGAATGGTTATATCTGCGAGAATGCCAATGGCCACTTTCTAGGGAAATAAGTGAAAGATCCGAGTCTCAAGTACAAGGTCTACAAGGCAACTTGAAATTTAAAAGAAATGTTTGCCTGTTTCAAATTCCAGTAGCTTTAATAAACTTTTGCAAGAAGTTGCAACAGTGCCAATTATGACAAGTGCATGGAAAAACAAGGATAAGCCAATAACATTAGACTCAGACATTATAATACAGTAGTCCCCCTCTTATGCATGGACCCGTCATGCCATCTCTGAACGCATGCATAACATGCCTTCTGTGTTATTGGGTGGGGGTAACCATGTACAGTACACAGTAGGGAGCTGTAATGTATAAGATGTTCATTATCACAGCATTATCAAAACTATGTATAAGGTAGAGATAATCCAGTAAACATGACCAATATCGGCCTAATGTTGGTCTGATGTCTTCACAGTTAGTTGAGGGTTGTTTGAATATTAAATATTCCGGACGCTAAATTATGAACCCTTGCACTATATAGCATAAGGACAAATAAATTATATGGTATGAGTCAGTGTACCATAAATTCACTTTTGAACTGTTTAGAAGCCGCAAATCATGCAACTTTGGCATGTCTAACCGCTTTTAAAAATCGAAATCCAACGTTTTTAGAATAAGCTACTTTTAGTGGTCACAAGAGGCATCATGTAATAAAAGAAATGTCTCATGCTGACCATTCAAAGAAGCCCAAAATTAAATAAGAATACTATCTTGATACAGCTCAGAAGATAGACCATAGATAGCTAGTGCCATACCAGCTCATCACAACCCATTCAGACATATAGATATAGAAATCACGTTAGCTAAAAAATATTATCTTTATCTTATTACCTTATTTCCCCAGCATCATAAAACAAGTCATTAAATAGCAAAAATGGTCAGTTACATGGAGTTTACTCTACGAATTAACTCTGATTTGTCGTAAAATCACTCTCAGCGCCCTTCGGGCGCTAGGGTTCCCTAACTAACAAAAAGGGTTGTTTGAATGCTGGGCTATGTATACAGGGCTGGTTGGAGGTTGGCCCAGCGTCGCAGATGTGTGAGCGCTACCTCACCAGCATGTCAACTGCTCACTGTGTACATGAAGCCTCTAGAGCTCGGTGTTATCGCAAGTATACATGTATGCAGACACCCCATCTCCCCAGCTGATGTAACAAGTGACGGCAAGAAGGGGGTGGCAGTAATCAGTAAGAACTGGGCACGCATAATCTGGGGGGGGGGGTTATCACACACGCCAAGATATACCGCACGCATAATGTGGTAAAGAGGTTCGTGCATAAGTGAGGGATGTTTTAGTGATGGGTGATTCCGTGCAAGAAAATACGCATGCATAAGAAGGGTTCACGTTGTTGGGAGGGTGCGCACGTGAGAGGAACTACTGTACTTTGTCAAAATAGCAAATTACTAAATTTGAACTAGCAAGGATAAATTTTATCAGTTTTGCTGAATCATATATAGTACAACAGGTATGTTAGCTTTTTAAATAGGTAAAAATATAAATGTCACAGACTGTGATTGGTTTGAGTAGATTACCATACTCGGGGCAACATGTTTAATGATTATCAGAATACCTCCTAAGCAAACACGAGACGTTCATCATCGGTGGTTTGACATAGGGTCAGCTTCGCCATCAAATGAATGTCTATTGTTTTCTGGGTCAGTTACATGGTTACAATATGCTTACCTTCCATTTCGTGTGTAGTTTACTTTGTATGGACCAAACTTGTCCATATTCAATTCAAAATGCTGAAAATAGAATCGAGGAAACAAGGTGGAAAAGATTATCAGATAACTATGATATCAATCTTCGGGTTCATTAATAGAATTGTATATAATTAATATAGCTGTCTAAAAAGGGCATAATAATATAATATTACATTTGAAATATTTGCTCCATGGCAGAATAAAACCTTAATAATGAAAGAAAAATAATACCTTAGCTGCACTGCTGATGTCTACATTTTCTACCATGTCATGCTGCTTTATGTGACTGGTCGATGCATTCTCAGAAGTTTCCAAAAAACTGAAAGCATTTCATATAAATTTGAAATATATATTTTCTAGGCTGTCAAGATGGAAAAGGATTTTCTTTCTTTTTAATAGCTGATAAATGTGGTCCTAGTTCATCAGAAAATGACAATGTATGGAATAAGATTTAAAATATTCCTTTATTATCACTAATAACCCAGTATTAAGCACATATAATGGCAGATACAAATTTGGCATAAGCACACAATAATATAAATATGAAAGATGATGAAAGATGTCATTATACACACCCAGTTTTCTCGTGTCGAAGAAGTTCTGATCTGGCTGCCTGCTTCACTGCTGAATGTATTCGACCTTCCTGTTTTTGTTGAACACTGCGATGAAAATTTGTCTTCATTCCACTCTTGAATACATAAATGAATAATTTGTGAATAGAAATATGTATATATGTGAATTAAACATGACAAAATCAGTATGGTGCAGGAGAATTACAATAGTATGACAACAGACGTCATCATACTGGCAGGTAAGAGATCAATGTGGATAAAAAAGCATTTCAAATATTTCTAACTCAAAGCAAAATATATTTTGAATATGAAACATCAATAGGCAGCTGTATCTGTAAATGGTGAAACATTGCACAGATATTTGAAGGCTTAGTGGAAAGTGGCATTTAACAGTTGATACAGCTAAAATATATCTAGTAACTTAATCCCAGTAAATATGAAACCTCAGCATTTGTACACTGGTGACTGCTAATGATTCAAGATATTTTGTGATAACATACATGTGTACATGCTCTGTTTACATGGTAGGCTTTTATCTCGTCAGCCATCATGGCTTATGATCGGCCATTCATATACTACAGCATGGTCTTAATTAGTGTACTATACAAGGTTGGCATAATTAGCATGATTAATAAAGTCCTTATTTAAAACATATTGATCATATTTTACTATATTGGCACAATTAGCTATAGGATGTAATATGTTATCACTCAGGTTATGTCACGACTGCAGTGTTGTGAGTGGACTTAATTGGGTTATCTATGGTCAAACCAGCGGTTGTTGGTCAATATACACATCTGCGGACTACACTCTGTAGTCGGTGATACATCAGAAAATACTGTAAAGAATCAGCACTCAATATGTAGTTGACATTAGTGCTCTCAGCTAAATAATCTCACCAAATCTGCATCGTTTTTACGAATATAATGCTTCATTTTGCTTCTAGGAACAGGTGCATCACCCGGGAAGGGATCCTGAAAAAATCAGAAATAATATTGTTTAGCATGCTTATATGGTATAATGCAATATCTCTACATATCTTATATGTATATATTAAAAATAGGTAAATGATGGTGCCTCAAAAATTTTGTCAGTCATGAAGTGAATATTCAAAATTAAGAAAAAATATCTGAAATTCAATGCATTTAAAATAATTTGAAGTTACTAACGATTTAACAGACATAACAAAATATAAAAAAAAAAAATTAAATTTGTGGAACATTTTTTCCGCAGATTCTGCATGCTCAACCCTTTGAGCCCTCACGATGCATTGCATTAAAGCATTATTTTACATCCCTAAAAACACACTTAATTTTCCTACAACTAGGGGTTTTAGAATGAAAATTTCCATGAAACTGGTTTACTAATACATGCTTAACCCTGTCAATAAATACCCATAGTAACGGACCAATTGACATTGACAGACATTATACAGGTACAGCACAATCAGGTATACATAATGGGATAAGGCTGTTTAAAGCTGCGCAGGGCCTGTACCAGTAGTGAAAGGATTAAACCCCAATCTGCAGCTAGCAGTGTTTCATCTAGGATTCAAAAGGAACTACGGTACCTAATATTATGGGCATCAAATCATGCAAGTTGGGCATCCAGTAAGGTATTTCCAGTACACCTCCTTATGAACAAGAACCTTATCAATTATATATATGATAGTGACTATGTAAACATTGCAAGTGATGACCACTGTGTACACGCTTATATCATGTATTACATCATAGGTGTGAATGCACGACACCAGTGAATGAGCGTTATCAAAATGTTTTGCATAGCTTTATCATCTGGGTGGTGTTGAATAGAGCGTTACAATAGTTCAAAGAGGCATAGCAACTTTTGAATATGGGAAGGGCAACATGGCACTGATAAAGGGCAATATGGGGCTTATGAAGAGCAGCATGGCGCTTAAGAATGGCTTCATGGCACACCACCATGTCAGAAATGACAAGATGACACACTGGCTAGCACACATGCAATCGAATAAAACTACAACTAGTCACGTTTCCATATTACATGTACATATTATACTTGTGATACATTCAAAATATGTGTGAAGTAGTAATATTATAATTCACAGATTAATTCATTATTGAAATTATTTTAAAACAAATTAAAATTATGAAAAAAGTTTATATTACACTGAAGTGCAAATGCAAACAGTAGTAATATAAAAATAAAAACAGTTTCAGCTGTTTACCAATGCATGGTTGTAAACAATATCTGTTAGTCTGCCAGCTCAATAGAAACAAAAAAAATTTAGTGACTGTAAATATGTAATATAGAATTGCCTTACTTCTCTGAAGCCTTTCTTGGCTTTCCCTTTTTTACCATCCTGACCACTGTTTTGTTGTTTTAGTTTTTGTTCACCTCCACTTATATTCCATCGTGACTTGTTCAGCTCTTCAACTTTGGAAGGTAAAAAATGTTTTTTCTTTTCCCTCTTTTTGAAATTGTCTAAATCTGGTTCAAATACTGTAATTGTTTCTTCAGATCCTACACCGGTTTCTTTTGCCTGTGTTGAACGTGTTTCAGCGATATTCTTAGCCTCTGCACTGAAATATCTTGCCATAATTCAATTCCTCTACAAAAAATTGTATTTTTTATATTAAGTAGAGCTATTTGGAAGTAAGACATGTGGTAATCAAGTGCCTATCATAAAGTAAGCCAGGTGCTAAACAAGTGCTAATCACAAAGTAAGACATGTTCTAATCAAATATCAAGTGCTAATCACAAAGTAAGACATGTGCTAATCAAGTGCTAATCATAAAGTAAGACATGTTTTAATCAAGTGCTAATCACAAGGTAAGACATATATGCTAATCAAATGCTAATCACAAAATAAGACATGTGCTAAAGAAGTGCTAATCATAAAGTAAGACATGTGCTAATCAAGTGCTAATCATAAAGTAAGACATGTGCTAATCAAGTGCTATTCACAAAGTAAGACATATATGCTAATCAAGTGCCAATCGCAAAGTAAGACATGTGCTAATCAAGCGCTAATCACAAAGTAAGACATGTGCTAATCAAGTGCTAATCACAAAGTAAGACATATGCTAATCAAGTGCTAATCACAAAGTAAGACATGTGCTGATCAAGTGCTAATCACAAAGTAAGACATGTGCTAATCAAGTGCTAATCACAAAGTAAGACATGTGCTAATCAAGTGCTAATCACAAAGTAAGGACATGTGCTAAACAAGTGCTAATCATAAAGTAAGACATGTGCTAATCAAGTGCTAATCACAAAGTAAGACATGTGCTAATCAAGTGCTAATCATAAAGTAAGACATGTGCTAATTAAGTGCTAATCACAAAGTAAGACATGTGCTAATCAAGTGCTAATCATAAAGTAAGACATGTTCTAATCAAGTGCCTATCACAAGTAAGACATGTTCTAATCAAGTGCCTATCACTTGTAAGTAAGACATGTGCTAATCAAGTGCTAATCATAAAGTAATACATGTGCTAATCAAGTGCTAATCACAAAGTAAGACATGTGCTAATCAAGTGCTAATCATAAAGTAAGCCAGGTGCTAAACAAGTGCTAATCATAAAGTAAGACATGTTCTAATCAAGTGTCTATCACAAGTAAGACATGTGCTAATCAAGTGCTAATCATAAAGTAAGCCAGGTGCTAAACAAGTGCTAATCACAAAGTAAGACATGCGTTAAACAAGTGCTAATCACAAAGTGGGTCATGTGCTAGCTAATCAAGTGCTAAGGACAGAAAAATACCTCTGTTTCCGATAACACTGGTTTCACAAAGAGTGTACAGGTGTAGATGGTGAAACTTTTTCCTATTTCACTTCTAAAAAAACTGCCAAATTGCCTCAAAAGGCTCAGATCATCGATCTGGTCTGTTGCAGAGTGGAGTGTATACTTTCAGACTACACACACCAATAATGACATAGAAGGCTGGCACAACAGATTGAATCATAGTGTCAGACATGTCCAGCTGAACCTCTACCACCTCATCAGCCTTCTGCATGATGAAGCTCGCCTTGTGGATATCCAGGTAAAACTGGTGTCCGAGGGTAGAATCAGACAAGACCACAGACGCAGATATGCAAACCTGCAAAGCAGAACCTTCCGCTACTGGGGAGAGTTGCTGCCAGAGAAAGGGATGCCACAAGCATGTTGAGAGCATGCTCCCGTGTTAATGGACCACAAATGTAGACAATGTAGGCTACATGAAAACAAGTGCTGTATTATTATGTAATTGAAAATGATTTATGAAGTATACTGATGAAATGATCTAGACTATAGCATCTGTGTTTGACTTTATTTTATGAGTTGTTTATTAAACTAAATACCTGCCTATAACGTTAGTCTATACATATACTAGCCGTAAAATTAAAAATGCTCAAACAGGATAACATGATTTTTGGCGTTTTTACTTCAATTCTAAACGGGTTTCCTTCAAATTTTGCAAAGGCCATTTAAAATCAAATCCTAACAGCCCTGAAAATTTCGTTAAATTTTATAGCGTATTACAAAAGTCAGACCATTTGACATGTAGTAAATTGAAATTACGACGTCTCTCTATAAACCCAATAAACTAATTCTATAATTTTATTACATGGCAAATGGTCTAACTTTTGAAATATTAAATATAAATTGGCGATTTTTTTTACAGCTGTTAGGATTTTAATAAAAATGACCTTTGCGGGTCAAAATTGACGGAGGAATCGCCGAAAATCATGTGATCCTTGTTGCTCATTTTTAATTTGACCGCGAGTATAGTCTCATAGGCCTACGTATCAGCTGGGTCCGAGCAGACTACAAAAACACGAGTTGGTTATAGATCTAGATTCATGGGGTCCGAGTTGGTATAGCCTATACTCGCCGTCAAATTAAAAATGATCAACCAGGATCGCATGATTTTCGGCGATTTCTCGGTCAATTTTGAACCGATTTCCTTGAAAATTTTCAGAGGCCATTTTCTGTTAAAATCCTAACATGGGTAAAAATTTCGCCAAAAAATATTTAATATTTCAAAAGTTAGACCATTTGACATGTAATAAAATTCCAAAATTAGTTTAATGGGTTTAAAAAGGAACGTCGTAATTTCAATTCATTACATGTCAAATGGTCTAACTTTTGAACTACGCTATATAATTTTACGAAATTTTCAGGGCTGTTAGGATTTGAATAGAAAATGACCTTTGCAAAATTTTAGGGAAATCGATTTAGAATTGACGGAGAAATCGCCGAAAATCATGCGATCCTGGTTAATTTGACGGCGAGTATAGCCCTACTCCCCTAGGCAGCGTAGGCTGGGTAAGAGTTGGTCTGGCAAAGTGTCCGAGTCGGTAGTGTTCGAGTTGGTTTAGGGTCCGATTTGGTATAGGGTCCGAGTTGGTATAGGGTCCGAGTCGTCCGGTTACCATTTTAACAATTGTTTAAAACCATGCGTGCAGCTGAGCGATAATACAGAATATTTAAAAAAAACACAACTTAAAAACCACAGACAATTAGACTACAATATGCAGCAAACATTTATATTCTTGTAAATATATGCTATATTATCATCATTTAGATATTGTTGGAATAAATTACTAGAGAAAGTTGTAGACCTGTATTTGTTTTAAATTAAACTTAAATTCACACGTTTCTGTTTTCTTTTTCCAGTAAACACTATTATGAACCTTAAATGGTTCGTTGTCCACCAAGCAAAATTAGCATTTAAAGACAGCCGCCAAATTCATATCCGGTTAACGGTAATGTAGGGTGACGTAACCCTGTAACAATAATGAAAGGGAACGCTTGTTCGAACGCCGTTCTGTTCGTTTGAACGCTGCAAAATTGATCGAACGGCCCGAACGACGTTCTTATTCCAAAACTGAACAGGCGTATACTGAAGCACGGAACGGAACGCCGAGAATCACGAAACGGAACGAAATATCAGAATCACGGAACGGATTGTTTCTATCCAGATATGAGCAAAGATATTGATATTTATAAGCTGACGACAATATTTACATTAATGTAAATATGCTCCCATAGACTTACATGTATTATGGCCCATACGCTTGGGCCTCCCAGCATTCTTTAAATGAAAATATCTATATCAACCTGTATATTTTTTTAATCATCATGACATAGGCCTACTCTATCAATATAAAAAATAAAAAAGGGTGCTTATAAATGTATGTTAAACATGGGGCTTTTTTTCTATTTTCACATGCAAATGTAGGGTCTTAGTAGGCTACCTTCCCTGAGCATTGCCAAAACACGGGAGCTTCCGAATGCAGCAGCCTTGTTACTACCAATGTAGGGACTACATTTTGTACCTATATTTCCCGATTTTAATGTTTTTGAAGGAAGTAATGGTCACCCAATCTAGATGAATTGGTATCAAAATGATGTAAATGTAATATTTGACCCCAAGCCTGCTATAAATAACCACATTTTTTAAAAAAAGATTGCAACTCTCTCCCTATTAAACTTTTTAATGATATGCGCCTATGAATTTGTGTGGTAAGACCATAACAAATAAGATACTAACTTCTAAACCTCCTACATATAGGCTAGTCTGTTTTTATTTCTTATAATAATAAATAGCAAGGGCTTATAATAAACAAATAGGCACTGGCCCAGGCTAAAATCATAAAAAAATTGGAGATTTTATTTTGGCTTTTTAATATGACCATATGATGTAAACATGTTCATAGACTAAAACTGCAAAAGTTTTTTAATTTTTGTGCTGCGCATTCACCAGTAAGGCTAGATATAGAGACGAAATTCCTGATTTCTAATTTTGGACAACCATGTCTAAAATAAGAAATACGGGGATTTCGTCATACATCGCCATAATACAATAACACCCTTTGTTTTAAAGTACATGTGCCAGCGTAAGCTTGTGAAGCCGTCCCATTTTCCTTTTGTGTTCGCAGGTACTTGTCTTACACGTGGAAATTTAAAGGGATGTCCCTTAAAATTAAAAGAGATTACCAGCGTAAATCAAGTGTAAAGTTCTTATCCAAGATCAAGACTGGACTGACTTACAAACTAGAAGAAAGAACTTCAGGCTGACAAGCCTGTACACAATTTTAAACGGATTAATCGCTGTACCTGCCGGTGACCTTTTTACCCCAGCAGACGAAAGAACTCGTAGTTGACAAAAAAAATCACTTAAACATATTAGAGCCAACACCACGCTGGGACAAAATTCTTTTTTTTTGTACAAAACCATACCAGATTAGAATCATCTTCCACCATCTGCTATTGAATCCAGATCAATAGCAGCATTTAACATACTTCAACATTATGATAATCTCATAGCCGATGTGCATAAGGCGAATCCCAGGTAGGTGTCGTTTCAGAACTGATATATTCCCAGCCGAATTGCTGACTTTTTTGTCATAGTAAGAACCAGAACTGTTGCAAACATCTATTTATTTTAATTATTAAACAGCATGCTAGAAGTATTGGTGTCATGTAGATGGAAATGTCACAACAGTAGCGTCGGATATATTCTTTCACAGCTCAGCTAGTGTCAACTGCCCTGGACTAACGCCGCCTACTGTTCAGCTCCAACGAGGTGTGACTGGTCAATTCTTCTCACCTGTCAATAAACAATTACAATTATGTATACCAATGTTCCGTAACGTTATTGTCAACAATGAAGTGTTATGTATTGCAATTCCAATGCACCGTAACGTTATTGATGTTATTTCCATGTAGGCCTGTTATTGTTATTCGCTATGTTTATCATTCATTCCATTGCAAGGTACTTATTTTTTGTTCTGATCAATAAAACTAGTATTGTTGTTATTATGAATTGTCTTCCATGTCTTCTAACGTTAGAACAGGAGTTACCGAACTCTGAGGCCCGGCTTTGGTCTGTTTGAGTGCTATGGATAAAAAAATCAGCTTAATATTTTCCAAACATAACAGTCTATTGGTCTTCCTCATGGGCCAGAATCCTAAATGTTCAGGATATAATCAGAGATTGTTCATTAGCAAAATCTCTGATATAATTAAGGAAAGAACCAAAGAAACCAGTTAAAATATATCTTCAACGTGTATTCCTTCCACCATCATTGCCGGGGCTGGCCAACATTCATCCAATACTTGCCTTCGATGTACCAGAGGATATACGTAGGCCTACCCACCAAATTCCGGTTCAATGTTGGGCCACCGTCACAGCCTATTGCTGGTTCAATGCCAATGGCCCAACACTAATCCATCACTGGCTCTGCTGTATAATTGCGCAAACATGTGGCATTCACCCAATGCTGTTTCAATGTTGACAGACGGTCTTCAACGCTGGCCCGACATTGAAACAGATATTGGGTAATTGTACAGTGATTTCTGACTGCTGCATTAGGGCGACTATGCGAGTGATGCTTTCAATCCCAATGCCAGAAACACCAGGTAACACGATACATTGGCCCAATACTGATGTAATGCTGGGCCACTGTCTGCGACGCTGCCCCAACATTATTCCAATCAAAACCCTTTAAGCTACAATCACCATATTTAAACGTGAATGTACATTATTTCCGAACACTTTTAAAAGACAAAAGTACTTAACCTATGAATTTCAAACGTTATATTGGAGATTCATAAGGACTGGTGTACAGAAATGTCAACCGTTTCCAACACATATCACCCGTCTTACCCCTAAATAAAACACAAACTTAGGCAAAATAAACCTAATAGGCTACCGGCCTACAGCCGGCCCTGATTATAAGTTAGTATATTTATATGCAAGTTAGTGTAGTCATTTTTTCGTTTGTGATCTGTGTTATTCTCGGTAACTTCTATATGTTATTGACGTCAAACTTTATCAGACACAAACTCTAACAGAGTAAGTGGGACTACATGGATCCAGAGGAGGCAACAGTGGTGTCATATCCCAGCAAGCACATGCGTGGACCCAATGCTGATCAATGTTTGCTGGGATGGATGGGTAGGCATATTCTCAAAGTAGCCTAATTGAGTTTAGCGACCTGTTAATGTTAGCATTTAGAGCCTCATTTACATATTACTATCGGTGGTAACAGGTTGTCCACCTGTTAATATTGACAGTTATCGCTTTAGTGACATATTACTATTGGTGATAATAGATGCTATGATAATATCGTTCACCTGCTCACGTTAGCAGTTAAAGCATTATTGACATAGTTATTACCATTGGTGATAATAGGGTGTCCACTTCCTAGCATGAACAGCTTATTCACACATTATGATAAGGCTAGAAATTAGTTGTAGCCTGGTAGCCCATGTCTACCAAATATTTTGGAGGGATACCAACATCCAAGGGCTAGGTAGCCCTATGGTCTACAAACTATCTGAAATAGCATAAATTGTTTATTTGTAATATTTATTTTAGATAAAATAATGCTATGTTTTGTATTAAAGCCATGAGAAGTTACATTCGAGCCTAGCTGCCATGATATAATAGTCTACTGATAAAAAATATAGGCCCTGCTAATAATTACAAATCGCATTGAGAGAGTTACAATACCTAAAATATTAATACAAAACTATTTAATGTAAAAGGTTACTGACGATTCTGTAGATAGACCTACGAAACAATAGCTCAAGGTTGGGCGACATCACAAATAAGAGCCCAACATTTTACCAATGGTGGGCCAAGATCCTGTTTTTGTTGGCAGGCTCCAAGCATAACATTTGTTCCAGTTTGAACGCTATGTTCTATTTTAAACATCTCTCTAATTACCTGTTCCTTTTTATTTTTTCAAGCTTTGGACGGTTTTATCTAGCATAGGCTCAGTATAGGCTCCTCTTGATTGAGGTGGGCCCAACAGTGTTCTAATGCTGGCCCAACTCTTGTAGTTGGTTGATAGGCTTAATGTTCTAATTTGAACGCGAGCCTGCCCCAGAAAACACAATATGTTGAAGCAATGTTGTTTTATTGCTATCCCAGCATCATGGACAGTGGAACAATAGTAAGACAATATTGGTTCAACATCTTGGTTTTAGCTGGGGCGTTCTAATTTGAACACATGTTCCCTTTTGAACGTTTAATTCAGGTTTTGTACGGTTTGTTTCAAGAAGGACAATTCTTGTCTTTGAACGCTGTTCAGAACGCAGTGTTCATTCCGAAAGAAAGGCCAAAATCGTTCAGAACGCTCGCTCTGAACCAGAGGCTGGCTAAAAACCATGATTGTCGCTCTGAACGTCAACCGTTCGAGCGGCACATGGTACGGCGTTATAACGGCACAGTTATTATCGTTCAGCACATATGTTTCTTTTTTACTAAATACATTTTGGAGTGACTTATAAGCCCAAATGGGCTGGGTACTATATTGTAAACATATTTATATTGTCATTGGATCTGTTTGTACATGTCACTATAATAAAATATATACAATACAATACAATACAATATTAGGAGCCTAAACATCCATCATATGATCTCATCACTTTATTGATGGTAAGATGCATTGTCTTTAACATGGACATAGCTCGTCCTGCAAAATAGAGTGGTCGCTCCTATAAAACTTCAAGACACAACTGAACGATCGATCGTGCCTAATAGAATTATGATCACATTTGCCCCAGTGAGAAAAAAATCTGAAATTTGCAGTGCAATGCAGAAATTTATTCACAGTGTATAGAGAGTGCATCAGTGGCTATATACAGTGGGGTTCACATGTAAATTACAGGTTGAGGAGAAGATGATGGGTTAGGCCATGTCCTTGAAGGCCTGGACCGTTGGAGCCGCACACATACTACATGGGTGGCAGTGAATTCCAGTCTGTGATTTTTAGCTGTATTTATATGCAGGTCTATCTGTTGATGTGCTGAGTTGTCTGTGTCTGCAGCTGTTTTAGTTTATGTTTGAGGTGTGGCGTGTAGTTCTGAAGGGTATTTGTAAATAGGGTGGCATGGGGATATCAGGATTAAGCTTCGCCACAGGGAAGGTTTGCCACAGCTTTGGAAGGTCTGCCATCATAGGAAGGCTCGCCACAGTGTTAGAAGGGATTACAAAACAAGTTAATGTGCGTACGTAACTATCTGTTAATTATATAAATATAATATGATCTGATGGCTCATTTTGGAGAGTGAGAGTTTTTTGTCTAAAGGGGTCCTAAACTGCTGAAGAATATTCTAAGGATGATCTGACAAGGGAAAAATAGGCAGTCTTCCTTAATTTAGGGGGACATGCTTTCATCAAGTTCCTCCGAAGGAATTACCCAGAGTGGAATTTCTTTACTTGTAATTTTGTTAAGTGGGCCTCACATTCCAGGGTCTCGCTAAGGCAAACACCAAAGTAGGCCCCATGGTTTTGATGAAACGTTTTCTAGTGTTTCGCTTTTTAGGCTGTACTGGAATTCCGTTTTATTTTATTTTGGCATGGACACCGCACAATGATTGAGTATTTCGAGGAGTTGAAACACCCCCCCCCCCATCGATCTGCCCAGTCCTGCAACGCAGATAGGTATCTGTGCGGATTCTCCTTATCTGCTCGACATTTTATTGGGCGATACAGGAAGCAGTGAGTAAACAAAAAATATAAGGGCAAAATAAAACATACCTTTCGCATTCCCTGTATGGCAGCTAATTGCCAGGTATATCAGTTTACCGATTTCAGGGCCGAAAATCTAATATTAAAACACATTAGATCAACTACCGATAATAATTGTCTTCAGTTCCAACATCGTAGTGTTTAGTGTTGTTTGTACAGGTTGTATGCTTATCTGCGGGTATGCGTGCTGGTGGAATGACAGTATACACAGAATACAGACATGGCAAACATACAAGGCCTGGGTATTAAATTAATACAGCCCACATAAATCAATATAATTCGGTATTGAATGAAACACAAATGAACATCCCATAATAGCTGTACACATTCACACAAACAATGCATGGCTAGTATTGACGTCAAAGCTATTGTGGCCAAGTTGCCACTCAAGTTTGAACACTCAGGGCTGCATGAGAAGCAGATAAAAAAAAATTCTATGTTTTGTTGCACAGGAATGATTAATTTATCGCTACATTTATTTTTGATCTCTTTTTCATCCTGTGTCAATATGACCTTAAAATCCAATATGTCCGCCGTTTTTTACATATTTATAATTATAATCATTGCGCTTTTTGAAATACAAAGCACATTGAAGCACTTTAGAATTTAAAGTTTTATGAACATTCAATAACTTTTCCAGATAATCAAATAACCATTTTATCCATCATCACTACAGCAAGGCCATAGGCTTCTCAAGGTCGCAGACCAAGCCTTGCTGAAGCAGCCTTATAAACCTCCGATTTGGGATAGGGAGGAATATATAACAAATTTAGATATTGTTGAATATTCAGAGTTTTTTTTAATGTCTATTTAATGCTCACCAGTGTGGAACGTCGGCTCTTTCATGCTATAAGCCTACTCTTATGTAGCACCCTCATACCTCCTATTGTCAGGGGTCAAACTTGGGTCAAGCAGATAATCTTTTTTAAATAGTGTTTAGATGACTGTTGCGGTAAGGCGTCAGTCTTCGACCTTGGGAGAAAACTAGTTTTGCTGTAGGGAAGATGGCCGTCCCCGTTGTTTTTCGAACTCGGGAGAAGACTAGTTTTCCTGTAGGAAAGATGGCTGGCCCCGAAGTCTCATTCGTATCGGCTGGGGCTTGTAACCTGGGGGTACCAGGTTCGAATCCCGGTCGGGCCGGATATTTGTCATCGTGGTTGTGCATATACAGTGCTCCAAACTGTTCAAAGGCATGGAGTGTACAGTGCTGTCTATGATAGGCCTACTGTGAACTATAAAGAACCCTTGAAGTCATTCGAAATAAGAGTAGGGCATAGTCCTGAGTACGTTTCAGCGTCTGAGGTCACCGATATGGTTATATTAAGTAGACTAGTGACTTATGTCTATGTGGTGACAGTGTCAGTGACACTAAAAAATCAGACGTTGAACAGCTGAGAGAGGGTTTCGTGTCGTGTGTCTGCAGTTGCTGACTCCAGGCTGTCAAAACAGCAAACGGCGTATTCGATTCACTGTCGGGTCACCAATAATAAGACTAGTAACTTACGTCTAACAGACTATCTCATTTCAATTCCCATCTGGGCGACGGTACACAAATAACTCGACATGATGTTCTTGATGCTTTATTCATATTGATTCATAACGCCGTGCACTGACTCAGATGGATTGTGATGGGATGTGGAATGCGGCGGCTTTGGCCTCGTGGCTAGCTCTGACAAGACGTCTGTCTGCCCCGCTGGCTGAATCGCAAGTGAATGAGTGAAGCGTTTTTGACTGCGTGGATTAGCGGTGGTGGCGTCCGTCAGGGGGCGGCTTTTTGTCAGATGCCAAGCCCTGCCGAGTGCCGCCGAAAGCGGAGCTGATCCCCACATATCTATGCATGCACGATTGCTATGGTAGCCAGAAATTTCAAGTAAACCAAAAGTTTTACTGTTTCTCTATTTACGATGATGCTGTATTTTCCCGTGTATATCAGTTATCAAAAGGATTTGTTTAAACATTTCGCATTAAATCACATATAGTACAGATTTTATTGTTTTAAGTTTTTGTGTCGTCACCGTTACGTAAAATGCAATTCTAACAAGGAAAATTCCCTCCGATCATCGGGCTACCCTTCTGAAATTGTTCAGTAATGTCGCAGAAGTAACTGTGCCAAATGTCATACTTTTGGCCAGCCGATCTTGGTTTGACCCTTCTTCTTTTCAAATTGTGGGACAAATGTATACACTTCATGCATGTATGGCATATAAAATCATCTGCTACGTGTGTATTGCCACAGTACTTAGCCATCGATCGTGGACAGCTGAGATTTTTCCTCGGATCCCACCCTTTGGCTTCTTTTTGTAACGTATCATTGCATAAATAACATATGTCCGTGCTAGGACCTTAAAAAACACAAATTAGTATTCGAATTGAAATGAATAAACTATATATGTAGGCCTACCAGGTACTCTAAAATCGCTCGGCTGTAACAGTTTGTTGTTGCAATGTGGGATAATGTTCATTTGAATTCCATTTTATACCGATTTATATCGATATATGCGGGCTGTATTAATTTATTACTCAGATTTGTAGAAATATTGGTCCATGTCTGCCATATGTCTGTATTCTGTGTATGTTGACATATTTTTGTCATTTCACCATGCATGCGCGTTGAAAAGCGTACAACCTGTACAAACAACAGTAGACACTACGATGTTAGAACTGAGAACAATTATTATCAGTAGTACGTTGATCTAATGTGTTTGAATATTATATTTTGACGCTGAAATCGGTAAACTAATACCCATACCGTACCCGACAACTAACTGACATACAGGTAATGCAAAACGTATGTTTTATTTTGACCTTTAATTATATTTTGCGTTGCATAATTTTTATAGCGTCAAAATGCAGCCACGAGGTTTTTTAATTGATCTTTGCTGGACTGTGATGGTACACCACTCTCAGTCCAACTAGGCTACTGCGCTGGAGCCGGTGAAAGGGAGGTCAATAATTTAGGTAAGAAAGAGTAGGGGTAGGAAAACAGTAGCCTACCCTGGGGCACACCGTATTTTACACAGGCTGATTGTCAAGAGCTGCCATCAACATATCCCATCAGGCACAGAACGGAATCTTCACATGGTATCTGGTAGTAGGTATATAGGCCTCATCACAAAAAAATTAAATTGTCCTATAAATTATGCTGACCTTTTTTTCGTAACTGCCGACATGCTAACAAAAATATTTGCTCTCTTTTCATGGAGCAAGAAAAATGCTGTGCTAGATCAAAATCTGAGCTGAATTATAAGAACATCCAAAAGATGTCACCTCAATGTTGCAAATCGACAGAGGGATACAAAATCCAAAACATCACCCAAACACTTGAATTTTTTGAAGCAGCTGAGGGGGTCATGGAAGAAGGACAAAATTGATGGATTTTCATCCTATGGCTAAGAAACTTCCATTTTTACCCTCGGTGCGCCCCATGAGGAAGCGTAGGGCTGGCAAACAAAATTTCACCCAGGTTTTACCCTGTGCAAAATAGTGCAGCCTTGGTACCAGAACTTCCTCATAGGGCAGTGGACATAGTCTATTTTCATTTTTTGCATTTTGGCACATGTTAAAAAAATTATCAGAAGGGGTCACATCATGCCTGTTCCACATAGGCTACCTTTTCAAGCATTTGTTGCAGCTATTATGAAATTAAGGCGATCCATTTTTCGTAATTGCGAAAAATCTAATGAAGGGAATCCCCAGAACAGGTGATAAAAGTGCCATTCAAAACAAATCACTCTTTTAATTCTACAATGATGGCTTCACTTGTACGAATATCTAATAGCAAAAAAAAAAAAAAAAGATAGGCCCTACCTTTTTTACAGTGTCTCACAAATTCTCATAAATCCTGGAAAAAAACGAAAAAAATACCAAAATGACTTTTGCGGATGTAGCCTACCAATCAAAAGAGCAACTTTTTATTAATATATAGGTTCAGCTTGATGCTTAACATTTGCTCGATTCCTGGGGATTGCCCATTTATATTAATTCTATAAAAAATATATAGAGTATGAGTTTGCGCTATAGATCCTACGTATGTTAAGAGGAGTTAAGAGGATAACTCTGGTTTTAGGTAGAAATTTCTTGGCCACATGTAAACATTATGAAAAAGATGGCAGCCTCCACAAGCAAACACGCATCACATTTGAAAATTGTTGCTGAGTGTTCTGTCTCTAGAGCACGGGCTTGTGTTTTAACTTTACCACACAATGTTGTAAATACTCCTGTTTTTATGCCAGTTGGCACACAAGGCACACTGAAGGGTCTCCTCCCTGAACAGCTCAAAGATATGGGATGCCAAATCATGCTTGGAAATACATATCACTTGGGCAATCGACCAGTGCGTTCTCAGCTGTTTTAATTGTATCTATTTAGGCTTATCATTGTTTATTTTGAACAAAAATAAGTAAGCTAAATAATAGAAACTTTTGTAACTGTTAGACTAGTAAACTAAACTGAAGATTAAAGATGAACTGGGCGATAATAAAAGTTATTTGCGATCAGGAACCTGTGTCAGTGTGTGAGCGATAATATGTGAAAGCTTAATAAGAACGACTGTTAATGCAATGTGTAGATCTACGTTTATAGTCCAGTTGCCGTCCATAAAACCTGTAAACTATGAGAATTGTAAGGTTTTTTGATTGATTCATGCCCAGACGGCAACTATGGGCAACTTTTTTAATTAGCATAATTAACATAATTAGCATAATTAGCAATGGGGACGAATGAGTAATGTCAAGTGTTAATTTTAAACCAATGGACGTACACAAATCTCCAATACCACATTTCCATATAATTCAGACCTAAGAAATTCATTTCTGAGGTTAATGGTAATAAAGAGATCCAGGTCAAAGGTCATGATTATGATGCCAACCAAACTAAACTGACCAATGATATGAAATGGGCAGTGCCCACTAAGCCCACGCCTTAATCAGTGTAAAAGAGTAGGTCTAACGTTAGACATAAATAAATTGAAATTTAATCTGAAGTTGGAATAAACAGAATTGAGTGTAACCTAAATCTATGCATATCTATACCTATGATACAGCATTATATTGTAGGCTATACAATACGTTGTTATATTGCATGTAAGGGAGCTAATCACATTCCCATAGGCATGTATTATCGCCCACAGGTCTATCAGCTGATCATGGTCCGTTCTAATTCATTATAGTTACGGTGGGCAGGCCATTTTTTTAATTTGTAAAAAATACTGCCATACAGTGATACGCAGTTGTTGTTAATCTACTCTCAACTAGGGCCCAGGGTCATTTAATAAACTGAGAACTACTGTTGAATCGATATTTTACTATGCTATCAATTCCAAAATGTGTGGCCTGGGGCCATCCAAATTAGGATTACTTAAACTTTAATAAATCATTCTTAGATGATACTGTATCATGCTGTATACCACATAAAAGGTATTGCCTTAACACATAATATAGACATTTAACATGTTTAATGCTGTAGAGTCTAGGTGAAAAATCCACTGAAATATGGCATTTTTACAAATATTGAATTTTTTTTTTATATTCCTGCTCGATTTACTTTTTAATCTTATGAACACACATAAATCAGATTTTTGGACACAATAGTATTTCATTATTGTAATAGTTACTTCAGCAGGGTTGGGGTCAATAAAAATTGTAATTGAGTAATTGAGTAATTAATTACAATTAGGCCTACAGCGTAATTATAATTGTATTTGTAATTGAAAAATATGTGGCAGTGTAATTGTATTTGTAATTGAAAATTGCATGGTCGTAATTGAGTCAATTATACTTCAGTTACATCTCAATTACAGTGTTTTTTAAGAATTAAAACTTCATAAAAACACATAATATCGAATGAGCTTTTTATAATTTGTATGATATAAATTTTTTTATAATTTGTATGCTAGATGAGCTGCCAGAATTATACACCTATATTTATAAATAATAGGCCTTCAAATGAATGAAATAACTCACCCTCAGGTCAATAACACATTTTTGTGGGGTTCAATTATAGGGCCGATGTCCCACACAGCATGCTAGCAATAACTCATCATTGGTGCAGCAGGTTGGGGTATTAGCTGATTTTAGCCAAGATCACGTTCCGTGGGATTAGTCGAGTAATCATTTTCTTATTTCTTATTCGGCTGATTAAGGAGTCAAGCATAGTCAAGCATTAGGGTCAATACGTGATACATATATAGTTATCAATCCAATATTGTCTTATTGTCGATTTAATGTTAGACCGCCGATTTGACACTCTAGCTTAATCTGTAATATATTTCTATATATTATGTAATATATTTCTATATTATAAGTATTATGCTAGTTAAATTTTGTATTTAAAATATTTAAACGCTTTTTATCATCTTACACGCGTATGTGTATTTGTTTTTAATACAAAGTGTATGCAGCCAGGATTTTTGAGATATTTGAAAATGGTTTAATTATAAAACTATAGGATTGGTACTCGTAGGGTTAATTGCCTCAGTATGGCGCGACTCGGCGTCCACACCTTGGAGATGCAGTGACTACTTGTTGTTCTAGTGATTACACCCGCGAGAGGGGTGAATGAACAAGGTTGTATATTCCCGGCATGGTGGGGGATCTGGGTGGGGGGTGATGGGTTGTGGGTATTATATGGCGGTGACAACATCCCAGTGTCTCCTTGTGGTTGACAACATCTCAACAGTTGATTGGTCCACGATATACCAGTGCAGACATCGGCTACAGGGGCAGGGTGCTGTAGTGTAGATGACTCCAATTGAACACTGATTTCCATATGACCAATCACAATTAGATGACTTGTGAAAATCTGCAATAACAAATCATCTGCAATGAACCGTCCAGCATGGCCAAGGACACGCCCTAAAATAATGCCACGCTATGTATGGCATGGACCAACCTCCCCACACTCAAAGACAGTTAACCAATGTTGTTTAAATATATCATCGAGGGTGGGCAATCATTTAAACAACACTGCCTCAGTGTTTTGTGTTTTGACCTGACTTGTTCAATGCTCGCCCAACCAAATAATTTTGCACTTTATAATATTTTTATATTTTTTTTCATAATCAGATCATCCAGTAAATAAAATGCGGAAATATACTTTTGTAATTATAATGGAAACATTACTAGGTGACATAACTGTTTTTATTCCATAAATTACTAGCATTACACAGTAGTCAATTTGTGATGAAATAGTGAAAAATTCACAAAGATATTCAGCTCATTTAATTCTACAATCTTATGCATATATTCATACAGTAATGTCGCAAAGTGTTGTTGTTAGTATGAGCCAATGCACAAGAGATTTGCAATTTTATTGTTTTTTCTTTTTTATTAACCCGTCATTTGATAAAACCTGAAAATACACACCAGTAGTTGTAATTGTATTTGTAATTGAAAAATATAATTGTAATTGTATTTGTAATTGAAAAAATCTGAATGATAGTAATTGTAATTATAATTGTAATGGGAAAACTATGAAGGGCTGTAATTGTTATTGTATTTGTAATTGAAAAAAGTAATTGACCCCAACCCTGTACTTCCGTGCATGATATCATTTGTAATCGACGAGGAAAAGAGAGGAGAGAGAAAGAGGAAAGAAATAGAGGGAGAGGTAGAGGTGGAGAGGTAGAGAGAGAGAGAGAGAGAGAGAGAGAGAGAGAGAAAGAGAGAGAGAGAGAGAGAGAGAGAGAGAGAGAGAGAGAGAGAGAGAGAGAGAGAGAGAGAGAGAGAGAGAGAGAGAGCGGTGAATCGAGAGAGAGGTGAATCGAGAGAGAGGTGAATAGAGAGAGACAGAGGTGAATAGAGAGAGAGAGGGAAAGAGAGGTGAATTTAGAGAGAGAGGTGAATCGAGACAGAGAGAAGTGAATCGAGAGAGAGAGAGATGTGAATCGAGAGAGATGTGAATCGAGAGAGAGAGAGGTGAATCGAGAGATGTGAATCGAGAGAGCGAGATGTGAATCGAGAGAGAGATGTGAATCGAGAGATAGGTGGATCGAGAGAGAGGTGAACTGAGAGAGAGAGGTGAATCGAGAAAGAGAGAGGTAAATCGAGAGAGAGAGATGTGAATCAAAAGAGAGAGAGGTGAATCAAGAGATCGATGTGAATCGAGAGAGAGGTGAATCGAGAGAGAGAGGTGAGTCGAGAGAGAGAGGTGAATCGAGAGAGAGAGAGATGTGAATCAAGAGAGAGAGAGGTGAATCAAGAGAGAGAGGGAGAGAGAGAGGTGAATCGAGAGAGAGAGAGAGAGGTGAATCGAAAGAGAGAGATGTGAATCGAGGGAGAGAGGGAGAGAGAGAGGTGAATCGAGAGAGAGAGAGAGAGGTGAATCGAGAGAGAGAGATGTGAATCGAGAGAAAGACATGTGAATCAAGAGAGAGATGTGAATCGAGAGAGAGGTGAATCGAGAGAGGGAGAGGTGAACCGAGAGAGAGAAGTGAATCGAGAGAGAGAGAGAGAGATGTGAATCGAGAGAGAGAGAGGTGAATCGAGAGAGAGAGAGGTTAACTGAGAGAGAGAGGTAAATCGAGAGAGAGATGTGAATCGAGAGAGAGAGAGGTGAATCGAGAGAGAGAGAGAGAGAGAGAGGTGAACCGAGAGAGATGAATAGAGAGAGAGGTGAATAGAGAGAGAGAGGTGAATCAAGAGAGAGAGGTGAATCGAGAGAAAGAGGCGAATCGAGAGAGAGAGATGTGGATCGAGAGAGCGGTGAATCGAAAGAGAGAGGAGAATCGAAAGAGAGAGAGGTGAATCGAGAGAGAGAGAGAGAGAGAGAGAGAGAGAGAGAGAGAGAGAGAGAGAGAGAGAGAGAGAGAGAGAGGTGAATCGACAGAGAGAGAGGTAAATCAAGAGAAAAAAAAGTGAATCGAGAGAGAGATGAATCCAGAGAGAGAGAGAGAGAGAGAGAGAGAGAGAGAGAGAGAGAGAGAGAGAGAGAGAGAGAGAGAGAGAGAGAGAGAGAGAGAGAGAGAGAGAGAGAGAGAGAGAGAGAGAGAGAGAGAGAGAGAGAGAGAGAGAGAGAGAGAGAGAGAGAGAGAGGTGAATCGAGAGAATGGTGAATCAAGATTGAGAGAGGTGAATCGAGAGAGAGAGAGAGAGGTGAATCAAGAGAGAAATTGAGAGGTGAATCGAGAGAGAGAGAGGTGAATCAAGAGAGAGGTGAATCAAGAAAAAAAGAGGTGAATCGAAAGAGAGAGATGTGAATCGAGAGAGAGAGAGAGAGAGAGAGGTGAATCGAGAGAGAGAGAGGTGAAAAAGAGAAAAAGAAGTGAATCGAGAGAGAGAGAGGTGAATCGAGAGAGAGAGAGATGTGAATCGAGAGAGAGAGAGAGGTGAATCAAGAGAGAGGTGAATCATGAAAAAGAGAGGTGAATCGAGAGAGAGAGATGTGAATCGAGAGAGAGAGAGAGAGAGAGGTGAATCGAGAGAGAGAGAGGTGAAAAAGAGAAAAAGAAGTGAATCGAGAGAGAGAGAGGTGAATCGAGAAAGAGAGAGAGAGGTGAATCGGGAGAGAGAGAGAGGTGAATCGAGAGAGAAAGAGAGAGGTGAATCGAGAGAGAGAGGTGAATCGAGAGAGAGAGAGAGAGAGGTGAATCAAGAGAGAGGTGAATCGAGAGAGAGAGATGTGAATCGAGAGAGAGAGAGATGAATCAAGAGAGAGTTGAATCGAGAAAAAGAGAGGTGAATCGAAAGAGAGGGATGTAAATCGAGAGAGAGAGAGAGAGAGAGAGAGGTGAATTGAGAGAGAGGTGAATCAAGAGAGAGAGAGAGAGAGAGAGAGAGAGGTGAATCGAGAGAGAGAGAGAGAGAGAGAGAGAGAGAGGTGAATCGAGAGAGAGAGGGAGAGAGAGGTGAATCGAGAGAGAGAGGTGAATAGACAGAGAGGTGAATCGAGAGAGAGAGAGAGAGAGAGAGAGAGAGAGGTGAATTGAGAGAGAGAGAGATGTGAATCGAGGGAGAGAGAGGTGAATCGAGAGAGAGAGAGATGTGAATCAAGAGAGAGACATGTGAATCAAGAGAGAGATGTGAATCGAGGGAGAGGTGAATCGAGAGAGAGAGAGGTGAACCGAGAGAGAGAGGTGAATCGAGAGAGAGATGTGAAGCAAGAGAGAGAGAGGTGAATCAAGAGAGAGATGTGAATCGAGAGAGAGAGAGGTGAATCGAGAGAGAGAGAGAGGTGAAAAACTATTGCCTAAATGACAATTTACAAATTCTGCTGAATCGTGCACTAATCTGTGATTCAAAATGAGTACCTGGTAGGACAAATATGGCAATGTGTACGATAAGTTACTAGTGCAGAAATGGCTGCAGTGCTCTATGCTCAAAAAAAGGGAGTTGAAATGGTACATGAATTAACATGTCCAGTGACCAGGGGTAATGTGTGTGAAGTGCACAGAGCATTGTATGTGTGCTATATAAGAAATCACCATTATTATTAACATTAATATAAATGAGCCACATATTATGATGGTTATGTTGACGAAAATTAAGCATCAGGTTTTCTTTATGTTTCTACCATAAAGAATCATAATTTTGTTCTGATGCACTCAGTATCTGCTCACTTCAGCAGTTACCATAGTTACGACCTTTTTGCATCTGATTTATTGTTTACTAGTATGTAATATCTGTTATATTTGCAGGGTCCATCATTGCTTGAAAAAGTAGGCGGCCTACACAAGTTCATGAATTGGGACAGAGCTCTTCTTACGGTCAGTGTTAAAATTTGAAGCACTAATCACAACGATATTTCTTTTCATTTTTTTTATCAGTACTGTCTTCAATTAACAAGGATTAAAAATATTCGGCCTCTGATTTAACAAATGAAATCAATGGTCACTGGCCTGAAGTTGTGCAGAGTTTCCTGCAGAGTTTCCTGCTACCCTGCTACCCTTTGTGCCGATATCCATAAGGCTCCATGCCTCTTGGAACCATCACTATGTGCTGTCACATCTCATTCCTGGCCATTGTGATTAAACTTGTGTATGAATCCTTCATAACCTGATAACACTTATATAGTGGTGTCATTTTTACTGACCTAAAGTCTGATGCAGGTGTATGTTTCCTTATTGACTGATATTTGAGAGAGGATGGGGAATCGTGAAGTACTTCGCTGAGTGCCTGGTCTGAATTTTCAGGTGCCCATAAAAATATTATATGAGATAAATAGATAGTTCAAGGATTAATTATATGTACCAGTAATTGATATAAATTGTGAAGGTTATATCATTCTATCAGCAAAGTCTTGAATGTAATTGTCATTCTGTATTGAAAATTTGACTCCCAAATTAGATGTGAAAAGTTGTTTCAGCAGTACCAGGCCCCAAAATAACGCTATTCCTCCAGTCTGGTACAGCCAAAAAATGTGCAGGAATGGCAAGCTCTGTTATCAGGTGAACTGGCAAATTTACAGGCTATCCAAGTACATGACCATTTCTAGGAATTACAGTTTTTACTCAGGAAATTATTTTCCTTACCTTGCCAGTCTGTTGATTGGTATGCCTTCAATGTTTAATTCTACCCCTGAGTACTACAAATTGATTTAATAAATTATTTCAACTGACAAATATGAGGCCTGCTCCTACTTGCTTTCTTTTTGTACAGGATAGTGGTGGTTTTCAAATGGTATCATTACTGGAGTTGGCCGAAATCACTGAAGAAGGTGTGAGATTCAAATCTCCTCACGATGGATCCATGATGCTACTGACACCGGAAAAATCTATTGAAATCCAGAACTCCATAGGTTTGCTGAATTATGTTTTTTAAAATTACCCTCACAGTTAATCTTATGATGTCAAACTTTATTTTCCAAGGTAAGACTCATTAAATCTGACATCTTCACTTCAATAGCATGTCACGTTGTATGTGCACTGTACCATACCGTAGAATGTGTTTCTGAACCCGATATACACCTCAAGAAAACCGGAAATTCATCTGTTGACATGCAAAGAGATCACTTCGCGGGCGATCACAGCCTCGGGTAAAATTCAATTGTCCAGGGGATTGAAGCGAAGTTATTATCTTCCTAATTTGCGATAATAATACAAGTTATTATCTTCCTTATTTGCGATGATAATACATTCTCTGTGCCACTGTCACTGTATTGAGTTTGCTATTTGTGAGTACATGCAGGTTGGTTTGAAATTTGTGTTCTCAGCTGATGGCTGTGGTGTGTGGCCTACACATAGCCTACTCACAGCAAAGTGGTCTACAACTTGTCAGTCTGTTTGGTAGAGCCTTGTTCAGCAAACACAAATCATTCACCGTATGTTGGCATAATGTTGGTCCATCATCTTCTATGCTGACCCAACATTGCACCGACTTCTGTCAATGCCTTGTGCTTGCTGGGTTGTATGGATAGTAAATATCTGATTGACGTTGATATAATTATGTAGACAATTAGACACTTTTATATTTGTTAAACGATGACTTCTGCCCTGGCACCAAAAATTTGATTTTGTTTTAAAAAATACACACTGAATATATATTGCTTGCTCCCAGCAATATGTCCAGAATTGTCTTTGTACCTTGTATTTCCTTGTGATCAATACACAAGAAATACATAATAAAGAGTGCTATATTTTTAGTAAAAAAATATACTTAAAAATATATGGTTTATAGAGCTGTGATTAACCCTTGTCCATCTGAATTAATTGCCAGATATCTCCTAAATGAATTATGTAATTAACCCATTGAAGATGAAAGCTCTGAAAATCTCCATGATCCAGATTCTGATTCCAGATATGAGCTCACAAAGATCTATGTGTCTGATTAACACTATGATATTATAAATTAACTTCTTTGTCCAAATTACACACAAAAACATACTCTTCGAACCTAAGTTTATTATTTTTAAATTGTGATTTAATATTTCAAATAGATCCTCATAAACAACAATTAGACGCAGCATAATTACCGGTAAACTTGGCACATAGCTATATAACCCTCAGGTCAGAAGCTCTGACAGGAGTCGCACCTGAGGCTGAATGTGTTGATTGCTTTGTAATTAGTGATCAAGGCTCAGTCATCTTAATTGCTAACTGGATTAATTACACTTATAATAAAAATAATAATAAACTTTATTTCAAGAGGGTAACCAGTAAACAAATTTAATTGCTAATTTGCAATGGGCCCTCTAAAACATATATACAAATTAAAAATACAATATGTACATTTCAAATTAAAAAGTAAAGTACAAATTAATAGGTAGCTACAATAAATAAATATAAATATATATATATATATAATGTAGTATTAACTAATTTAGAGTAAACAAGATATTTAGCATATGGGTGATCATTAATTACCGGAATAATGTTTAGTATATGAATACTTGATAAAGGAGGTGCAGTTTTACTGCAATTTGGAATTTTGTTCCAAGAATTTACACCGGTGTAAGTGAAACTTTCGAAGTAGTATATTTTTTATTCACTTTACCGATATATCCCGTATTTTCTGTAATTACTAATAGACTAGGATTTATATTACTACTTGCATATGCATTGTATGAAAAATCAGAATAATCCAAGTGAAAAAAGGTAGCTATTTTACAAACTGTCAAGGTTCTCCTAGCCCAGTTGAACACATACAATAATTATTAGTTTTTTAATATTATGATAGTTTGAAAATGGTGCATTTTGTGATTGTTTAGATATGTCAGTATATAATCATAATAATGGCAAGTTTTAATTTCAAGTCTACATATCATGTTGATTTTTATGTGATTTTACAGAACTGTATCTTATAGTGTTCACAATATATCATATTCCTAATTTATACATATCAACATATTACAGTGTCACTGTTGCCAATGTTCTTTGATTGTTAGATTCATTAAAAATTCTAACATACAGTAATTTGAATACTATATTCAAAACAGTATCAAATTTTGGTGTCAGAGCTGGAAATTTGCCTCAGTAGGCCCCTAATTCAGGTTAAATGGCATAAAAAATAATATGTATGCCTTGGAATTTTGAAAGGCTCAAGAGTCTAAAATTCCATAGTTTTACATTGTTTAACGTTTTCACCCATACAGTCCTGGCAGCACGATGTCACATTTGCATGATATAGGCCTATGTGTGTTTTTTATGTCTACAGGGGCAGATATCATTATGCAGCTAGACGATGTAGTACACAGTAGTACTACAGGAGATCGCGTAGAGGAAGCTATGCACAGGTAACCGGCAAACAGTTGGCCCTCCTTGTACACAGCTCTTGTCTGCCTTTCTACATGTTCTAATCATCTTGAAATGTGAATTACCAGATTACTGTCACAATTCCCACCTCAAAGTGAATAAAATTGAATTGATAGATGTCCTATAATTATATATTCTCACAATTTTGTTCTCAATGCTGAGCATTGAAATAATTATATTTATCAGATTAGCTTACCTCATGAATATGTACTTCATTATGGGTAACTCACTTGTCAGCCTCATTTAATATAAGCATGATGAAAATCAATTCTTTGAGTTCGACCCTCCCAGCGCCCAATAGGTGCGTGCCGTCACCCTGAACGTTACCCACTGATTGAGCACTAAACCACCATATCTTGCGCCATTGCTGTGAAGTCACAAAAATCGTTCATCAATTTGAAGAGGATGTGAGTAGTCCTTACTAAGTTTTAACAAAGTATTTTCTTCAGTTTATCGACTATTCATGCCTCCCAAACATGAAATTTTAGTGAAAATAAAGATTATTTTTGAGACTTGCTCGATTTAACATAGGCTTGTATGATAGCAGCCCCGTTTATCGCTCAGGCTGACATGCAGATTTGGTAACTCAATTCAAATTTATTGCTGTACCTTGTAATTATTCATATTGATATTACTACTCCTATACTAATTATAGTATTAACCCTTAGAACACTGAGCAATTTAATTTAAATTTTCACTCACTTGAAGTTGTGTCTCGCTACCGCGATACACAACTACCAAGTGACTGAAAATGTGTGTTATTTGTGAATGAATGAATGAATGAATGAATGAAATCTTATATAGCGTATGTATCCAGCCGGAGGCTGTTCAGAGCGCTGAACATCAAGAGTAACTTAGCAAGGCCTGTTATCATTCAAATTCCAACTCAGTCTCCTGGGAGATATACAGCTGAGCTGCCATTGAGGCGCATCAAGCTATTTTTCATTCCAAGCAAATTCGCCTTATGTGCTAAGTACTCACACATTGTGGATTTTCCAGGGTCTCGCCGGATGGAAACTGCACCTACGTCCATTGAAGTTCTTTCACGTCCAACTCTGATTTACGTGGTTCTCTGAGCCCCACGACATCACTGCACACATGTCCTAGTGTGTACAGCACCTGGTAGAACCAGGCTGTCACCCATCCGATTATGGACCAGGCCCGGTGTTGCTTAACTTCAGCATAATTATATGAAATTGTATTCCTCCTAAATACTTATTTATAACAAGTATAAATTTCATTTTTTTTGCAGAACAATTCGCTGGTTGGACCGTTGTATTGAAGCTCATGGGAGGAAGCAGGATCAGAATTTGTTTCCCATCGTACAAGGAGGACTTAATGCTGATCTGAGATTGAAATGTGCACAAGGTCATTGTGCTTCACTGCTTTATTATTTTACCCTTTCAGTGCGGGGACAGTTTTTATACTTCAGTCTGTAGATGTCAGATTCTGACGTATAAAGACGGTCCCCGCACTGAAAGAATTAAAACATGTATAATGACCATAGACCCATAACATTGATATTCAAATGAAGCAGAAAGAGCTAACTAAGACATTTATGATGATTTCAAATTGAAAATAACCCTTTGGGGGTCATGGCTTATAGAAAAATAATTCAGAGCTGTAAAGGTTAATGATAGATGTGTTGCTAGTTTGAATGTGATCCTTTGTTATGAGGGTCACCATGATGATTATCACCAGGTCTGTATTATATTTCCATTGTTTATATTTATTGCGTATTGTTTTTAGCTCATCCTGCCTTTAGGCCTAGATGAGCTTATGCCATCGTGTTGCATCTGTTGTCTGTCCACAATTCACAAAAAATGCTTCTCCTCCCTCAATTCTTATCGATTTCAACTCTGTTTGGTTTGTTTGAAAGAGCTTGTGCCTGTGCATTAAACCACCTCACGTATTTCAGAAAATTAATTATTATTTATTATTTATTATTTATTTTATTATTAATTAACTTATGACCAAATTAAGACATAAGTAGGGCACTCTGTCCACCATTCACAAGAAAGGCTTGTCCTCTCTCAATTCTTATCCGACTTCAATTCTGTTTAGTTTGTTTGAAAGAGCTTCTGCATGAAACTACGTCAGAAATTTTAATTATTAATTAACATATGACCTAATTATTACCTAATTAGGGCACTCTGTCCACCATTCACAAGAAATGATTTTCATCCCTAAATTCTTATCAGATTTTAATTATGCTTGGTTTGTTTGAAAGAGCTTGTGCCTGTGCATTAAGCTTTCTCACATATTTCAGATATTTTAAGTATCATTTAACTTATGACCTAATGAAGACCTAATTAGGGCACTATGTCCACCATTCACAAGAAATGCTTCTCCCTCAATTCTTTTCAGATTTCACTCTGTTTGGTTTGTTTGAAAGAGCTTGTGCCTGTGCATTAAAGGACCTCACGGATTTCAGAAATTTTAATTAATAATTAACTTATGACATAATTAAGACCAAATTAGGGCACTCTGTCCACAATTCACAAGAAATGCTTCTCCTCCCTCCTTTCTTATTCGAATTCAATTTTGTTTGGTTTGTTTGAAAGAGCTTGTGCCTGTGCATAGAACTGCCTCACGGATTTCAGAAAATTAATTTGTATCAACTTGCCCTAATTAAGGATGAGCTTCTGTGTCATTGACACTCTGGTTTATAATTTGTCCTTTAACACTTTAATATTTACCTTAGAGATTGTATTATCTTGTGATCTGCATTTTTTCCAGAACTTATAAAGAGAGATGTTCCGGGATTTGCTATTGGAGGACTTAGCGGAGGGGAAGAAAAAAGTACATTTTGGAAGATGGTTTCTATATCAACACAAATATTACCAAGAGAAAAACCACGCTATTTGATGGGAGTTGGGTAAGATTTGATGAAATAATTTATTATTATATATAATATCATCACAATATGTTAAACTATTTATTAAAATATAATGTATATGATAATATGTGTACATGTGACTTCACTTTTCAGGTATGCTGTGGATCTAGTTGTATGTGTTGCATTAGGATGTGATATGTTTGACTGTGTTTTTCCAACAAGAACTGCGGTAATTTTTATTGGCAATTTTGTTTAGGTCATTAAACAGCCTCGCATGATGTGGGCTGCTTACTGTATTCCACATGCTCTACGCCACCGCCACAGTTATTTTTTTCAAAATAGCTACTAAACTATAATTTTCTGCTTCCTCATACTTCCTATTACCGGTATTTGTTTTCAAAATAGCTACTAAACTACTAAACTATGAACTTCTGCTTCCTGATACTTCACATAGCCATCACATACCTCTGGAAAATTGTTTTGGTGACATTTTGATCCCCATAATCATCAACCCCTCAATTACTATGACCAATAATGAAGAAAAAATCGTTAGCGCATTTCAAGAATTTTTTTCCATCAAATCTTTTTTTAATTTGACATATGTTCAGCTATATCATGACCTGGTTAACTTTTGGGAGAAAACAATTGTAAAATGGCCGTTTAGCGGCCATTTTGAATATGAGTAATTTGTGATATTTAAGTAACTCGAAAAACAAAGCAAAATAGATGGACCATGAATTTAGAACAAGAAGTAAATTCTTGCACAAGGATAACCCATGACAAATTTCACAGAAATAAAATCCATAATGGCCGAACTTAGGCAGCCATTGTTAATCGTTTTTCCTCATTACATGTATTACTATTATTTTGTATGATAATTAATCTATCGAATTCTGCTTCCTCATACTTTACATAGCCATCGCATTCCACTGTGGAATTTCCTGGTGACATTTTGATGCCCATATCATTAACCCTTTGATTACTATAGCCACTTACAAAGAAATGCTCGTTAGCGCGTTTTAGGCTAAAGTTTCTATCAGATTTTTTTTTAATTTGGCAAATATGCTTAGCTATGTCAGTCAATGACACAATTAACTTTTGGAAGCGACAATTTAAAAATGGCCGCTTAGTAATTTGAAGACATTTACTTAACTCAAAAACAATTCAAAATAGCTGGACCATGGATATAAAATAAAATGTAAGATATCATACAAGGATAACCTGTGATAAATTCCGCATAAATAGAATCCAAGATGGCTGACTGTCAACCATTTTTAGTCAGTATTACCTATTATCTATTAAATATTGCATGATAGCTATATTGGTTAATATGAAATGAAATGTCCGGTGTTACACAAGGACAACACTTGACAAATTTTGCAGATATAAAATCCAAAATAACTGATTGGTAGTCTTTTTGCTTCAATTTTGCTCATTATCTCGTGTTATAAGGCTAACTCTTGACAAATTTTGCTAATCTATATACAACTTAAAATGGCTGACTGGTGTATTGAAAGGCTGCTTTCGTGTTCGTTTCACTACAAACTTTAGTTTTACCAAGATTATAAACCCATTCTACACAGAATCGTTATCTTGACCCATCACAAGCCTAAGATTTGGATAATCATGTTCAAGAATAATTACATCGGTAAAGCGCATGAGCTGGATAATCATGTTCCAAAATAATTACATTGGTAGAGCTTATGATCTGGATAATCATGTTCTAAAATAATTACATTGGTAGAGCTTATAATCTGGATAATCATGCTCTAAAATAATTACATTGGTAGAGCTTATGATCTGGATAATCATGTTCCAAAATAATTACATTGGTAGAGCTTATGATCTGAATAATCATGTTCCAGAATAATTACATTGGTAGAGCTTATGATCTGGATAATCATGTTCCAGAATAATTACATTGGTAGAGCTTATGATCTGGATAATCATGTTCCAAAATAATTACAATGGTAGAGCTTATGATTTGTAAAATTATGTTTCAGATTAATTACATTGGTAGAGCTTATGATCTGGATAATCATGTTCCAGAATAATTACATTGGTAGAGCTTATGATTTGGATGATCATGTTCCAGAATAATTACATTGGTAGAGCTTATGATTTGGATAATCATGTTCCAAAATGATCACAGTGATAAGGCCGATGCAGAGAAATAAACTATGATTTAATTTGCAGAGGTTCGGGTGTGCATTGGTTTCCACCGGTCAAATGCAGATTAAAAATCAGAAATTTGCCAATGATTTCCGTCCTATTGACAGTGAATGTGACTGTTCCACATGTCGTCTGTATACACGTGCTTACCTTCATACTGTGGCCACGAATGAGACTATCGCATGCGGTCTGCTTACTGTACATAATGTAGCCTACCAGGTAACAACTTGAATTCACGTAAAAATCCAGATAAGCTGTTTAAAAAACAGTATAGTTTAGAGCTCAGAACAAATTTTTATTTGTAAATTATTAGTTAGAATTTCAAGAGTATTAAATTCAATTTAAAGAGAGTATTAAATTCAATTCGCAGATTCATTTGAAAGAGAGTTTACTTTTAGTTAAAAGTATATACATGTAAATACAACTGTCACAACCTACATGTATTATATACATGTGAACATCAGGTCTTTTAATTAAATAATCACAATTTCACCAACAACTTTAATTCTGCGAAAATTATATAGAATTTTTGTTAGATCTGTGATTTGCATTGAAAATTAACCCTTAAAGCACTAAGTTATGGAATTTAATTTGGTACTCACTTGAATTTTGTCTCGTTACTGTAACCTACAACTTCAACTAAGTAAAACTTACTTGCATTTGTACAATTTAAATCAAAGCACATATCAATCTGGCAAATTTAATGTTTATTTCTCCTTCAAATGTTCCTGTTTGAACTACAAATAGAGAGCATAATTATTAGCACTGGGTTTAACCTGCAAAAAAACATGATTTAATGTTATAAAGAGTTATCTTTGTTTGTTACAGTTTAACCCTTTAACTCCCAAATTATTCAATTTGAATTTTCACCCACTTGAAGTTGTGTCTCGCTTACGCGATACACAACTTCAAGTGAGTGAAAATTCTTCAGATTTAACAAAATGGAGGTCAATTGTTTTAAAATTTTGCTGATTGATGTCACATTTTATGTTTAAAAGGTGGTACTCAATGTGCTAATAAAAAATAAAAACCCAAATATATGCGACACCGGCGGTTAAAGGGTTAAGGGTTAACATGTAAAGAAAAATATGACTTACTGATATAAACATCTTTGTTACAGTTACGTCTAATGCGTAAGATGTATAAGAGTATAGAAGAGGATAAATTTTCTGAATTTGTTCAAAACTTTATGTCTACATACTTCCCAGACAGAGACTATCCCACATGGACTATAGATGCTCTGAAAAGTGTAGGAATTAGCATTACGTGACATATACTGAAAAAATAAAATAATTTATATATTTATCAAATATGCTTCTCTTATTGTTTTATTTCTTCCCTATATGCACCGCCCAGCAAACACAAGGCTACACAAGGCATTCAACCAATGCTGTTTCAATGTTGGCCAGCGTCGCCGTCGTTGGCCCAACATTGAAACAGTATTGCGTGAATGCCTCAAGCTTGCTGGGAGGACTGCATCATATTTCTACAGATCTGTAGAAATACGATGCAGTCTTACCCACCTGCCCAGAAAACACAAGGTAGTACATCATGACATCTGTATGTCATTATGTCTTTATAATATTCTGCCTCCATTCTCTGTCTACGTGAAATGCGCGACAAGCAGTTCATGGGGGATATCCTTTTTTTGCTAGGGTCAAGCAAACATTTACACAAGACATTCAACCAATGCTGTTTCAATGTCATCATTGAGAAACTAACAGCCCCAACAATTTTCATCGTGTTTGTTAGGTACATAGTCAGCGGCTCCGGTTATCCTGGAGGTGTCGGTGACGAAATTTTGTTGCATTAGGGGAGGGGCTGTCCAATTAGATTCTGATCATTATAATTATAAATTGTATTAGAGGTAGGCCTAATCGTTTGTATATTAAATACATGTAGGCCTACACGTGTGTTTGCATTCTATATTGTCTGTTAATTGAATGTTAGTCCATATAATCTCATTCTGAAATATTAATTTGATATTAATTAAATATATTATTATTAAATAAAAATTTGACTAGGCCTAAAAATATTTATAGGAACATGCAGGCTTATCGGTACAATTGGCCTGCTGTTGTCATAATTGATCTACAAACACACAATATATACCGGTATTGTATGACAAAGTTATAATAATTGCAAAAAACTTTGAACGGACTTCAGATAGACTTTCGACTTCAGATTTCAGACTTTCAACCTCGAATTTTGGGTGTTAGACTCTAGACTTCGGTTTCATACTTACAGACTTCAGATTTTGGTTTCAGACTCGGATTTTGGACATACTTTGGACTTCAGACTTGGTTTTTCAGGGTTCGCATTGGTTCTGGTGAGTCCGTGAATTAAAAAAAAAAATCCAGGCCTTGAATGTCCTGGAATTTTGTTAAAAGTGCTTGAAAGTCCTGGAATTTTAAAAAGTGAGAAAAAAAATGGTATTGGCTAGAGTCTAATAAACAAGTTAACCTTTTCGGAACAAGTTGATATAGATCTACCTGCCCAATTTTATTATCAATTTTAAAAGAAACAGAAAATGTAGTTTTAAATTGTTTTGGGGAAATAAATGTGTGAGTTAATGTGTACGCTTAAGTCCTTGGAAAATCTGAGTAGGTCCTGAAAAAGTCCTTAACTCTTGGGTGTTTTTATAGACCTCCTGACTCCAAAATTAGTACTTCAGAAGAACTTGTGAAATCTTTAGACCTCATGCCAAAAAATTCAAATCAGACCATTGTCCTGGGAGGTGATCTCAACCTGCCTGGTATTGACTGGGACAATGGAGTAGTAAATCCTAAAGCAGCAAACAAATCACAATGCGAGCTGCTTTTGTCAAGCCTAGATACACATGCCTTGGCCCAAATTCATAAAGAACCAACTAGAGAAGAAAATATTTTGGACCTCGTGATCACAAATAAACCGGGTTTGATTAAATCTTCTCATAGTGTACCTGGAATCTCGGATCACTGTGCTGTTGTGACCGAACTGGATATTGACCCACTCTACCGTCGTACAAAACCCCGTCCAGTGCGTCAGTACAAAAAGGCTAATTGGGAAGCTATCAGGCAACAAATAAGGAGCTACTGGACCTCCTTTTCAGAAAACAGTCCCAGCCGTTCTGTTAATGAAAATTGGTTGAAACTTAAATCCATCCTAAACCAATGCCTGGACAAATTTATACCAATTAAATGACTTCCCCTCGGGAAAATCGACCTTGGCTATCCAAATCACTCCTTGCAACTATTCGGAAAAAACATCTTTATATAGCAAAGCCAAGCGTACGAATAAAGCTGACCTTCGGGGAAAATATAAATTATGTAAACGGCAGACCCAGCGTGCCATCAGGTCTGCCAAGTGGTCTTTTTAAAAAAAAAAAAATTCTGAATCCTCAGAACAAAAAAATTCAAAACCACTCTGGCGTTATATTAAATCTAAACGTCAGGGTGGAAATGGTATCTCTCCTTTGAAGGAAAACGGCCATCTGCATTCAGATAGCAGACGTAAGGCCGAAATACTAAACAACCAATTTTGCTCAGTTTTTACCTCGGAAGACACCAAGAATATACCTAAATTACCAGGACCACCGAATACTGAAATGCCTAAATTCGAAATTACCGTTGAAGTGTAACTGAATTACTTGAGGGTTTAAACGGCGGAAAGGCATCCGGACCGGTCGAGCTCCCGAGCTCCCGAACTCTGAAGAATGCTCAAAATGCTCGGTCCTGAGGGTGTCCAGGCCAAAATAAAAAAACCTGGAATTTGAGTACACCTTTAAAGGCGAAACACTAGTGAACGTCTCATCAACACCATATCTTGGTGTTTGCCTTAGCGCGACCCTGGAATGGGAGGCCCACATTAACAAAATTACAAGTAAAAAACAAATTCCACTCTGGGCTTCCTTCGGAGGAACCTGAAGGCATGTCCCCCTAAACTAAGGAAGACTGCCTATTTCTTCCTGGCCATATCATCCTTAGAATACTCTTCAGCAGTTCGGGACCCCTTTACACAAAAAGATATTGATAAATTAGAAAAAATTCAAAGATCAGCAGCAAGATTTGTCACCCAAAATTATAGACAAACAGCCAGTGTGACATCTCTCATTCAGAACATGGGCTGGACTGACTTGAAAACAAGACGTAACAAGGTTTGTCAACAGCATTGCAAAAAAATCAGCTATAAATGTGTCTGGGAATGTATATCTATACTCTAAGATGCATTATCATGAAAAGATGTATATCCTTTATATCGATCATTGGCATTTATATTATTATGTTCGGTTCCCATAATACATTTTGCTGATTTTACACACGTTCTGAAGCACTGCACCTAATGAAATATGCTTGACAAAGAATCATTTCACAGGACTACAATGTTAATATTACAAAAGTGCAATTATTATTTCTTCTGGGACTTTTATAATGCCCCAGTTGGCCAGGAATTTTCACGAAATCTTTAATTTTCAATTTTAATTCTTCTGTCTAAAATAGGCCTAACAAAGTTGTAAATTATCAGCTTTTAATGTTTCTTACTCAGCCATGAAATATACAGTAGCCCTAATATAATCCATCATTATCACCTGTGGACGTAATGCACTTTCACTGCACCCTCTAATGCCAATTATGGAAATCACAATACACACAGTAGACCTAAGGATAAAGACCCATGAAGGCTTTCTCAACTCACACGATCTTTGCTGAAATGTTGCTGTAATGTTGTCAGGCCAACATTGAGTCAGGTGTTAGTTGGATGTATCAAATGCTATGAAATGAAATAAATGGGGTTCTACACCACATTTGTACACAAATAGGCTAAACTGGGTAAGGAGAACCTGAGAATGGTGAGATGAATGAGGTGTCACTGCCCTCCAGACATAGGATTCGAAATTGAGCCATGTTGGTCTACGGCCGAGCACACTAACTCTCCGTCACGGAGGCTGCCCACAATAATCAATATTTACAATTGAACAGGGAGGAAACATTTTGTTTCTTTGAAACTCGAATGCCAGAGCAGGAGACGAGTCCGAGATCTCTGACTTTCCTAGCAGGCACCAGGACCCCCCCCCTCCCCCCCTCCCGCCCTTCGGTATTGTTATTACATATACAAACACATTACCTGTGGATTTAATATTGGTTCACCGTCAGGGGCGCTGCCCAACATTTTTCATATTTTATTCTGCACAACATATTAAATGTGCATAATATATATTGGTCATGTCATTGCTATCCCTTACCTGTTATAATTGGCAGGTAAGTCAAAGTCAAGAAACATTTATTAGCCATGTATAAACATTGAAAAACAATTCAATTTCATAATATAATTTTATGGACAGGAGACCCCCATTATGACACTGTATGTATCGCTATCATGAGGGCCACCGTTGGTATATTACATTATCTGGGGTGAACATTCACTTCACTAACATAACAAGAAAATTAATATTTTGTACATTAGAACCGTATAAATATACACTTGAAGATGGTTGGATGCTAACAATGCATAAGCATAATATTTAAATATTGAGTAAAATATTAAAGACTAAAAATATAGGACAGTATATATATATTACGAGTTTATATTGCGAATGACACAATTAACAATGGAACAGGTTGACGAATAATTGTCAATAATAGTTCTTTTAACATATTAGCCGAACGAATATAAAGAATGTGTTAGAATTTTACTTGAAACTGCAGTGGAAAGAGAATTAATGGCAATAGGTATTTCATATCTTAGGCAATGTCTTGCAAACTCGTGTTTAATGCGGGGAATTTGGAAATGGTGTCTCGACCTCGTATTATAAGAGTGTATGTTTCGTCTGTTGTCAGGGTACATGGATTCAAAATATGCAGGAGTCGAATTGTTCATTAATTTATAGATAAATCTTAGTTGTTGTACTTTCATTATGTCTTTAATTTTCAGTAATTTAGTAGATTTAAAAAGCGGTTCGGAATGTGAATTATATTTACTGCAGGTGATGATTCGTATTGCCTTCTTTTGTAATTTAAAAATTCGTTCACATCGATATCCCCAAAGCAATAAACCATAGTTGATATGTGGCAATATTAAGCTGCTGTACAATGTTTTAAGAATGTATGCTGGGACGAAATGCTTTAATTTATTTATTATTCCAATTACTCCAGATATTTTATTTGCTACTTTATTAGTGTGCGTTTCCCAGCCTAAATTTTCTTGTATAGTTATACCTAAAAAATTAAAACAAGTATCATGTTCAATTGGCACTCCATCCAGACATATTGAAAGGACGGGTAACTTTCGATGAGATTTACGGAACAACATATATTTGGACTTTAAGGTATTAAGAGATAATTTATTTACTTTGAGCCACTTGCTTATGTGCGAAAGTTGTGTATTAATTGTTTGCGAAAGTGAATGAACATTATTGAAATCGTTTAAGTGTATGTTGGTAATTAAGGTGGTGTCGTCGGCATAGAGAATGATATCAAAATACGATGTAGCAGCTGATATGTCATTAATATATATTAAAAATAGTAAGGGACCTAAAATGGAGCCTTGAGGGACACCTGTGGTAATGCTTCTTTCAGTTGATTTCATTGTTCCCACCTGCACGTATTGTTTTCTTTCGGAAAGGTAATTTTTGAAGAAAAGTAATTCTGTGTCTAATATTCCATAATATTTTAATTTGTCAATAAGAAGCTCGTGATCTAATGTATCAAAAGCTTTTGATAGGTCTAAATATATATTTAAAGGAATGAGGCCGGAATCCATGTTTTGTACCATATTGTCTACTAAATGAAGTGTGGCTAGTTCTGTTGAATGTTTGGCTCTAAATCCGTATTGGTTGTTAGGAAAAAGATTGTGAGATGTAAAGTGAATAGCTAATTGTTTAAATACTACTTGTTCTATAATTTTAGAAATAGATGGAAGTAATGATATGGGTCTGTAATTGGTTATGTCTGTTTGGCTGTCTTTTTTATGCAGCGGTATGACTTTAGCTAACTTTAGCTTGTCGGGAAAAATACCTGTGTTTAAACAATGATTAATTAATAAGGTCATCGGTTTCACTATTTCTGATTTTATTTCTTTCAATAATTTTGTGGATATACCATCGTGGCCTGAACTATTCTTAGTGTGTAAAGTGGTAATAATTTTATTTACACTGTCTTCCGACATAGTGTTGAATTTAAACATTTGTTGTGTTTTATTGGTGAGGTAGTCTTTATATGATTTATTTTGATGCGGTATTTGTTGTGCTAAATTTAGACCAATGTTGGTAAAAAAATTATTAAAACTATCAGCAATATCAGTTTTATTTGTAATGTTTTTACCATTTATTTTAAAATAAATGGTAAATGGTATGTTTTTACTCTGGTTCTGCAATAATAGTGTTCCCTGTTCCACTTTGATTTTCATTTATTGCAAAAATGAAAAATATATATTTTAAAGTTTCATAATCCACATGCACGGCTGGTCCTCGTCTTCATCATTGACGGTTGGCCAGTAATTGGTAGAAAACAATCAACGAATGGGAAAGCGTGAATTCAACTATGATGCTGTGTCATTAAAAAAAACACTATTGGCCCAGCTGCTTTATAGACACTTTATAGCCCTACATATTATTACTTCGAGGCATGTTTTTAATATCATGGGCCCCTTGGCCATACATATATCCACTTTATAGCCCTACATATAATTACTTCGCGGCATGTTTTTAATATCATGGGCCCTTTTGGATATACATATATCCACTTCTAAAGTATGCATACTTTTAGGTGCATCCCAGCAAATACGATACGGCGAACAGTGGATCAACACTCAAAGGTTTTGAATTTCAGAAGTTTAGCCAGACCAAATATAGAGTTAACTCTATGGCAAGACACGTGTGATTGTACTCCAGCGGTATTGCCTCATTGTGGTAGTCAACGCGATGCGTACAAAGCATAATCTCATAATAGATTACACTGGCTATATACGCTATAATTTCCACAGAAGCTACATCGACTTATTGTTAGTTTAATGTTGGGCCAGCAGAGCAGACGGTGGACTAGCATTAAACCAGGAATAACTGGATATTTAGTTTATTGTTGTGCCGCCCTTTACATGGTTTACCCAGCATTAAAGGAAGATCATTTATTAATAATATTACTATTTGTAAATTCAATTCAAAATAAAGTACCACACATTTCAGTAACTTCTAATTAGATCCCTATTAGTGTGATATTTAGGCCTTTATTACAATGTGATGTTGAATATTACCTTCCATCGATAGGGTCCATAATACAAGTACATAAATTAGGCCTACTATTTGTGTTTTCAGCATAGACTTAGGTTAAAATCTACGTTCAGTTTAACTTGAATATAGCTCAAACATAGGGACGCAGACGGTTAATATACGGCAATATTAATAGTTAAAATTTTATGTATAGATTGGTACTATTACATATTCAGTGCCCGATTTATAAATTGGAAAAAGCGGGCCAAGGGACCCATGATATTTTTCGGAGGGGGGGGGGGGGCATTGGCCTTAGACGATGAGGCATGTGACCCATTATTATTTCAAAAGGGGGCATTTTCCCAACAACAAATAAAACACTTAAGGGTCATTCATATCACCTTATATTCCATATTAAACGTTCATCAGGTGTTCATGCTGATAGAAATATCAAAGATTCATATTGGCGGTTATGCTACTATTAAAACCGGAAGAAGAAAAAATGGTTTAACATTCAGCGTTTGCAAGTAGGACCAATCGACTTCACGTCACCACGCACTCACATGAGTTAATATCACTTGTGTCAATCAATTGCGTCACCAATATCGAGTGTTATTGGAGTCGATCACATAGCTTGAGTGCTACTCATTGTCTTCCTCGGGTGCTGTCGAATCTCTTCTTGGGGCAGTGTCATCAACTTCCTCTGTTGTTGCCGCTAGGCCTACACCTATTCACCTTCAACCGCTAGGCGCGACTGTAGTCGCTTTAATCCGTTTTATTAGCCATTTAAACATCAAGATTTGTAAATTGCTTAGTCTTGAATTACAAATTAATCAAATACGAGTTGTTTTCTCTCACTTAAAGTTGTGGGTCAAGGTAGTGAGACACAACTCCGAGTGTGTGAAAATTTAAATTATTTAATTCAGCGGTTTAAGGGTTAATATATTATTATTATTAGTCACAATGAACAAATTTTCTACAATATTTGCTGTACAAAAGAAATTTGTAGGCCTATTATTATTCGTTATATATTGGTCCATTTTTTTAGAATTTTTTTTGCTTTTGATTTTAATGGCACATATAGTCTAAGTCTATATAGACATCTACACCACGTTCAAGGTAGAGATTTCCCTTTGAAAATACATTGATAAATGCGGATACAACAGGTGTGGCGAAGTTGTGGCGAGGTTACTTTGCCCCATGTGGCGAGGTTACCAAAGCTGTGGCGAGGTTACTCAGCCTTCTGTGGCGAGGTTACCAAATCTGTGGCGAGGTTACCTTGTGGCGAGGTTACAGTCAGGTTACAGTCCAATATTTCGTTGGAATCAGCAACATTTCAACTACATTTTGGTTTCAGTAGCTCGTTTTCTGCCATACTTCATTTAAATTGTATTGGTAAGCATATAGGCCTATGTTTTGGATCATGGGATGCCGAACCTTGCCTCTGTTCTAACAACGCTGAATACTAATACTGAAACTAATACAGCGATACACAGCTCACAATCTGACAGTGTGCGCCGTAATGGGCATTTATTGGCGGCACTACCATGTCAAAAATAAGGAATACGGGAATTTCGTCTCTATATCTAGCCTAACTGGTAAATGCACGGCACAAAAATTAAAAAAACTTTTGCAGTTCTATTCTATGGACATGTTTACATTATATGGTCATAATAATAAGCCAAAATAGAATCACTGATTTTTTTATGATTTTAGCCTGAGCCAGTCCCTTTAATAAGGCAGGGCCTTATCTTAAAAAATCCTATGGCCCACTAAAATTAACTTGTTGCGTCAAAAACAAAGATATTGCTCAAAGTGTGGCGCAGCGATAGAATGATGTTAGGCCAGTTTTATTTTTTGTGGAAATCCCACAATTAGGCCTACTCTTTATAAGTCAGGCACTGGGTATTCTTTACATCAGGCGCCAGAAACACCAGATAACACGATACATTGGCCCAATGCTGATCTAATGCTGGGCCACTGTCTGCGACGCTTGGCCAATATTATTCCAATCAAAACCCTTTACGGTCTAATCACTATATTTAATCATGAACATATATTTTATCTGAACACTTCTTAAAGACGAAAGTAGGCCTACCTAACCTATAGGGACCCCAACCGTTATATTGGACATATTCACAAGGACTGGTGTACAGAAATGTCAACAGTTTCTCACACACAGCACCCCTATTTCCCCTAAATAGGACACAAACTCAGGCAAAATAAACTTAATAAATAAAAATGTATAGTTCACCATACTTTGTCCCCTTTTCATGTCAGATGGTCGTAATGTAAGGGTTAACTTATTCGGTCATTTTTCACACCAGAAGTGTATAAATTATATCAATGTGCAATGCCTTTTACTGCAGAGTCCAAAAATCTAATTTTAATAATACAAAATTTGCAATTTTTGGAGATAAATATCTTAGCCAAGACCTAATTGTTATATTGCGTAACATAACACCATTGTGTCAAGTGAGGCAGAGAGGGGTGAGAGAAGGTGGCTAGCCCTACAGACTGCTGGCATTCATGAACACCTACCCAGCTATCACGAAGCATTGACCCCATGTTGTTTTAATGTTGTGCCGACGTCGAAGACGGCGGGCCAGCATAATAACAACATAGGGTCAATGCCTCGTGTCCGTTGGGTTGCGGTCACAGCTGATCAGCAAACTGAGTCATTGACACAATGTTAGCCTGATAGTGGTCCACCGTTTACAACACTGGGCCGACATTAGCCCATTATTGGCATACCAGTATATAGGCCTTAACAAGATAAACGTTCACCCAATGCTAGCTTACTGCTGGCCCACCGTCTACGACCATGGCTCAGCTGTAAAACAGCATTGGCTAAAGGTCTTATTTTTGCAGGGAACACCAGCAACTCAATACCCTGACACAATGTTGGTTCAATGTTGGAAGAGTGTCATAGATGATGGCACAACATTTAACCAACATTGGGTCAGTGCAAGCCAAAAGGAGGCAGTGACATCAGCGGAAAGGAAGTATATACTTGATTTACAAGTGAACAAATACGGTCTTTTGGCAGCGCTATGGCAGGAAGAGACGGGACGCCAGTTAAAAAGCAGTAAATGCCTAGTATACCAGGGAGCAGATATTGCCTTCTGACATTGCACAGACAGAACAGATAGTAACGGAAGTTAACGACAGACGTTTGTGTGGGAAACCAGCTTAAAAGTTTGTCAGTCGACAAACTAAAAATTCTAGACTTGTAAGCATGTTCAAAATTTTAAATGAGCTAGTCGAAATTCCTATCAATGACCGTTTAATCCCAGCGGACAGAAGACACGTGGTGGGCACAATCAGGCCTATAAACATCTTACAGCTAACACTACACTGGGACAAAATTTGTTGGCATCGAACTATCCCTGATTGGAATTATCTTCCGGCAGCTGCCATATAATCAAATACTGTGGGAGCGTTCAAGAGTGAGCTGGCTGACTAAGTCCACAAGCCATTTCGCCCTCCAGCCTGATACTCCAAAAAGGAGGTGCTGCTGGAGTACCAATTCAAAGTATGAACCCTGGTTTTTGGACTCCAGGTTTTGAACAGACATAGGCCCTACGAAGTACCAAAAATACATAAGAAGAAATGTATAACTCCGACCTGTTGATTTTGGACAGTGGGTTCACCAAACTGCATGTAACTCAAAAACTATTTCACCTATGAACTTGGTTTTGGTGTCATCAGAAAGAGCGATCATATACCTTTCAATTAATAATATTGGTAATGTTGTATGATAGTTGCTGGATTGTGATATCTATCAAATATTACAGTAAAACTGCCATTTCACATGTATGTCCCGCCCAATACATGTAGACCTAGTTCACTTTCTGAGCACATGGGGCGTTTCTGTGCCTTATTTGCATGTTGCCCAACACATTAGCACAAGGCATCTGCATGTTTTCTCACAACATTGCCATGTAGTTTAGAGGACATACAAGCTGTACACCAAATTTCATCAAGCATGACAGGCTACACAAATTCATGGAAATTCTATGATGGCTTGTTCTTGTCGTTTTATTACTAAACAGTAATGCTACGCTACCTTAAAATTATTATCTCTTTATGGCAACATATAGTTATGTCAATCAATGCTGTCTTATTTAATCCTAATTTATTAATAAATTTTTCCGGATTTCTCGTGACCTAATTCCTGGAGCTTACGTAAAATGAAAAAAAACCTCGTTGACTTTCATCGTTTGACTTCCTATTTAATCTTCATGTATAGGGAGGATACCATCACTCTGACCCACTCGTTTAATCTCAACGATCCTCATATATATATGCAAATGAGCTATATCTGAGCGAGAAAGATGTTGAGACGGGCCCCAGGCCCCCAGTGGCCCGTTTCAACATCATTCTCGCTCAGATATAGCTCATTTGCATATGAGGATCATTGAGATTGAACGAGTGGGTCAGATTACTCCTATCCTCCCTATACATGTTAAAGAAAAATTCAAAGAGGAAAGTCAACAAGCTTTTTTCATTTTTGAAAACGGCAGGAATTAGGTCACGAGAAATCTGGCAAATAATGTACCAAAAACACGCCCCTGGCCCAGCATTAAAACACCACTAGATCAATGTCACTTGCTAACTGGTCTGTCTCTCTAGAGATGTGATTGACCCAGTTAATGTGTGTGTGATTGGTCAGGGAATACTATCTGGTCCAATGGTGCGCTGAAGATGTAGATCAGCTGCATTAAGAAATTTTTCACCACAATAATAAGTGTGGCGTCAGATGCTACTGAGACCAATGGTTAGATTTTCGAAGGCAATAATATTGCCTTCGAAAATCTAACCATTGGTCTCAGTAGCATCTGACGCCACAGCTATTATTGTGGTGAAAAAATATATATCATTGTAAAATATTGTATCAATATTTGTTTACATTCCCCAGTTTCATACTCTCATTGTGGCAATTTTGATCGCAAGGTAGGCATTGTTTTCATTGAAATCTATGGGCTAGTTACAGGGTATTAACAAATGGCTCAACACACAGCCCACAAACTGGAATCATTGGCAGATGGCATTCTACCTCTGTAACATCGCTGAAAAGCCAATCTAAAACTGGCGCGGTTGGCATTAAAACCGGGGGCAATGCAGCAGGGGAGCACTGTATAGTTGAGTATTAAATATTAGTCACCAATACAATACTGAAATAACCATCATTTCATGCATTATGCTTTACATAATCTTCTGGACCAGATTTCATTTTGGAAGAGCTTTACTATCCATGTTGTGCAACAAACATCCCAACACCAGCTTTACAGTGGAACCTGCTATGAGCAGCCACTATTTTTAAAAGTCAACCTCCTATGGGAGACCACTTGGCCATTCTCCAAAATGGCATTTCCTATACAAATAAACCCCTTATGAGCAGCCACCTGTCCTTAAAGGCCACTTTTCCTGTGTTTCAAGGGTGGCTTACAATTTTAAAATAATCATCAATTTTCAAGGGTGGCTTAAAATTCTTAAATAATAATCAAGTTGGATTTTACACAAAAAATAAACCAATTATATTACTGTTATGTGCTCACTAGCCAATTTAACATTAAATTCAATATAAACATGAAGTGTGTTATAAAGTAGATATTTAATAGAACCAAAAAAAATCTGTATACAGAACAACCTTAACAGAAATATTGTATATTCCTCTTTGCTGCCTCTCGAGCTAGTCACAGACAATAGCATATTTATTTCATGAAAAATAAAAATGACTAAAATAACAAAAATGGATCAGGTAAAAATGGTGCGAAGATCTTTAACAAACATTCAAATGTTTTAAAAGAAAGCAACATCACCACTAGAAAAACAAAATTTGCTCCTTTGTCATAATGATCCATTATTAATATAGCATATGTTCACTAAGACTTTTTGAGACTCATTTTTCTTTGACGGTTGCGCGACTCTCCTCTCTGGCTGGTGTATTCAAACCATAATATATTAGGTATTAAGGTAGTGTCTCGAATCATTAAAAACTCGGAAATAGGCCTAAAAACAAACATATCACAAGAATTAGAAAAACGTCAAAAAGAAAGAAAATGTCATGAAGCAAACAAAACTATTTATGATTCTTTATGATAGGCTAAAAAGGTTATAAGGTTATAACAATTTAAAATGTGTCATACTTTAGTCAAGTGGATTGTTATACTGACCATGAGGCAACCAAAGGAAAAAGAGGTGTCAGGAGAAGGTGCACAACACAGAACCACGACGTCCCAAGCACAACACCAACAAGCCAACCCCATAACACTTGCTGTGTTGTATGGTAGCCTAGATAAACCCTGTTGTAAAAGACCAATGTAAAAATGATAAATAACCAGTCATACATAGAACAACGTCTTCTACACTCATTAACATTTCTCTCACTGAGCTTGTAGACATTTTTTATGCAAGTTTAAAACCAAAGGTATTGTCATTTAAATTGTTAACCCGTATACAGACTGAATTATACAGCTTCAAACCAAATAAATTTCCACTGAAATTGATAAAATTGTTTGATGCACTGTTCATCAGAGAACTCAACTTGGGATATACCGAGGTATCTATTTTCATAAATATTTTTTTGGAATTAGAACCTGGAAATTGTGCAAGCAATTCCAGCTTAATATGAATAAAAAATAGAAACAAATAATTCTACAGCACAAGGGTTAAAATCTGTGGTAGATGCGAAGCAAATCAAACAATTCAATTTGAGAAATGTTCATGTTTCATAAATGATTCTTCACCAAGGCTAGGCTTCAAGGCCGCAGAGCAAGTCTTGCTGAGGTCTTATAAACATATATATCTTATAAATATATATGGGGTGGGGGATTTCTAAAACAATTTTCTGTGTAACCCCTGGCAATACAGAAGAGCATACCACATTCATTAGTGCTGGTTCAATGTAGGGCCACTGTATACAACACTAGCCCTACATTAAGTCGACATGTGTCTGTTGCGTTGTTGGCCGAGCATTCTACTGGAAATCCACCAGACAGGCACCGTCACCATGGCGACATCCCAACAGACACAAGACGTTAGTGTTGAACTAATGTTGAGCTGACATTGCAGACAGCGGGTCAACATTAAATTGACATCTTGCCTTAACAAGAGGCCAGCCGGCCACCATAATCCCCCGCCCAGCCCAAGTGATAGCAATTTTACAGGGTGCATACTTCCGTTAAGTCTTACATTCTGTTCTACAACTAGATATGACTGTTTTCGGCACGAAAACAAAATAAAAGCATCCCCAGGAATTAGCGTTAGATACCTAAATATAAATGGCTTCCGAATGTCTCTTTATTGTTTATTCAGCTGTGACCACAAGCGCTGTGGTTTAATTGACAGCCTGTGGTCATTATGCAATACACCCTTTTCAATAACAACACGCCACACAGTGACCAAAGCTGAACTGTTTTGTTTTAAATGGATTCATCCCAGAAGTTAATGAGATCATCAAAAATACCTAGAGAACCACCACAGCAAATTTTAATGCAATCCAACCAAGGGTTCATAAGTTATCGTGCCCACAAGCTTTTCGGGCTGTCATCTTGGAAAATGACATTTTTTGGCTCTGTGTCAAAAAAAAAATATGGGAATAATTGCCCTGTGACATAGGTCATATACGTAAAACATAAAGAAAATTTATCAGTAAACGTTCTGGTGAGAGCTAAAAAAGACCCGGGAGGCAGTTTAATGCACAGGCCCGAGCTCTTTCAAACAAACCAAGCAGAATTGAAATCTGATAAGAATTGAGGGAGAAGCATTTCTTGTTAATTGTGGACAGAGTGCCCTGATAGGGTCTTTATTAGGTCATAAGTTAATTAATAATTGAAATATCTGAAATCCGTGAGGAAGTTTAATGCACAGGACGGAGCTCTTTCAAACAAAAACCAAACAGAATTGAAATCGGATAAGAATTGAGAGAAGAGAAGCATTTCTTGTGAATTGTGGACAGAATGCCCCAATAAGGTCTTAATTAGGTCATAAGGTAATTATTAATTAAAATTTCTGAAATCCGTCCTGAGGTAGTTTAATGCACAGGCCCGAGGTCTTTCAAACAAACCAAACATAATTGAAATTTCAGAAATCTGTGAGGATATTTTATGCACAGGCAAGAGCTATTTTAAACATCCTAGGCCTAAAGGCCGGATAAGCTAGAAATTAGAAAAAAATGACCCCCACCCACGCATAAATTCAATACATTAGCAATGTTGAATTTTGTTAGCAATGTGTATTTAGATTTTATGTGTTTTTCTCTAGCAAACACTGACTTTTCTTACCCTAAAAAGTGACCCATTTTTCGGGCGTGGCTACTCTAAAACTTATTTTCATGGGGTTTCGAAAGGGGCAGCCCATTCGCTGTGAACGATGATGGTACACGGTTGAGACAATAGCCCACTTTGCTTCTCCTGTGCACGTTAGAAAAACTTTTATAACAATCGGCCCATTTTGTTTTTTGTCTGCCATCTTGAATTTATGCAAATTTGGACTTAATGTCTAGTACTTAAAAAACTTTAAATCATATTATTTTTTGGATCAGAAAAGTTACAAAAGTGTACAAATAACTTTTAACATCATGATTTTTCAAATTATGCCAATTTTAAAGCTTAGAGCATCAAACTACATGTATATGGCACTTTTGTTCGGTATCAGGCATATTCAAGTTAATTATGGCCGATAATTGTCATTTTTAAATTGATCAAGTTGAAAATTTAATCTAGTTTATCCCTACCTGAAACTGCACATTTTTATAGTAATGGTCTAGCTATCTGGCACGGTTTATCAGATATCAGGCCTATTAAGGTTAATTATGTTAATTATGGTTAATTATAGTCGATCATTTTTAATTTGTTCAAGTTGAAAATTTTCAGAGCATATCCCTACCTGGAACCACACATTTTGTTTTATAGTAATGGTCTAGCTATCTGGCACAGTTTGCCAAATATCAGGCATATTAAAGTTAAAAAATCAAGTAGGTAAAATTACAAAAACCACAAAAGGCACATCTACACCCCCAAGGGATGTGTGTATCAAAATTAAAGAAATCTTTGCTCGGGTTATCGATTTCTGCTCGGGCAACAAAATGCGGACATCCCGACGCGGGACGGACAGACAACAGAGACGACGCCAATACCCCCCGCCTCTGATTCGTCGGGCAGGGGATAAAAACTAACTAATATTCAACATCAAATTTCAGATCTTCCTCCCTACCCCAATAGGTGTTTTATATGAATGATTCAGCAAGGCTTGATCTGTGACCTCGAGAAGCGGTCAAGCCTAGCCTTATTGTAGAGAAGTTGCATAAATAAAGCAAAAATACTGACAAATGTACTGATTTGTCATCCTCAGTATGCACACAAACCTGCTATAGATGACCAGGAGTGAGACACAGCAACTAACAGTACAAACAGCATACTTCCATAAATTATCTATTTTCTTCTGATTGTGATGAATTCTGCACAAACAAAAAAACCCAGTAAATATCACATCTTGAAGTAGGCAACAGAAAATTTAATAAGTTATCCATTTTGAAATAGAGTTAATGATTTTAATAGAAAATACCATCACTCCTAATTTATTTGATTTTTTAACGGATCTTGTTACGTTTTATTATTCTATGGCCGGATATTTCACATTCCATTTTCATCAGAATATTCACACAATACATACACCAGGGGTGCATATAACAAAGAATCCTAACTTTGATCCTTTCTCAACTTTCTCTTATTTCCATTACAAAAAATTAGGATATCCTAACTTTTTGTAATATGCACCCCAGGCTTATAGCTCCTAGAGTCTTCGATATTAAAAAAAAATGTTCGTTGTACCATGATCACTCTTCCAAGCTCGTTATTAACCTATTATTATATTAATGTATTTATCTTTTATATTTGTGTATTACATGTGACTGGATTTAAAGACAAGAGGGGTTTTAATTCAAATGTGATTTGAAAGACGGATGATTTCATTACATGTCGGCTGAGATCCCCATTCATAGCTTGAATGGAATCATGCCAATACACGAGGGTGGAGTGTGTGAGCAGCCTGGCTACTCTGACCCTTTAATACCTACATTTGATAATTAGAAAAAAAATTTATGTAGAGTTCGGTAGCGGCTGCTAGCTGTATACCACACGTTCCGCTGCCTCCTCCGCCGCCGCCGCCAGTTATTTATTTTCAAATAGCCACAAATCTTGCCATCACATACCACTGAGGAATTGTTTTGATGACATTTTAATCCCCATATCATCAACCCTTTAATTACTATGGCCACTAACTAAGAAATGCTCATTAGCGCACTTCAGGAAAAAGTTTCCATCAGATCTTTTTTTTTGGTAATTATGTTCCGTTATGTCAGCCAATGACCTGATTAACATGCTCCAAATTTTACAGAGCATATCCCTACCTGAAACTGCACATTTTTCTTTATAGTAATGGTCTAGCTATCTGGCACGGTTTGCCAGATAGCAGACATTAAATTTAATAATGGCAGATGGTTAGCAATTTTAAATTTGCTAAAGCTGATAAAGTTTCTCAGGCCATATCCTTCTCTGAAGCCGCACATTTTTCTTTTAAAGTAATGGTCCAGCTATCTGGCACGGTTTTCCAGATATCAGATATATTAAAAGTTATAATGACCCTTTTGAATTTGATAAAGTAGTATTTTTCAGGGCAAATCCATACCTAAAACCGCACATTTTGTTTTATAGAAATGATCTAGCTATCTGGCACAGTTTGCCAGATATCAGCAATAATAAAATAAACTAGATTTGCCTGAGGGGCAAAGCTTGCGTCTCCACCCGCCCCACATAGTACATTAATTATAGTGAAATACAGTACTGTCACCAAATTTTTATGTAAACCACGTAAAAATGTGATTTCAGAATCACACCAAAATCTAATCAGCATATGGCCAGGGTAAGTTGCTTCCTTGGAACAAATCGGTGAAGCAGTTCAAGCTCTTCAGAGTAACATGTGATTCGTCGGCCATCTTGAATTTTGTAGAAAAAATGAAGAAACAAGTCTCCTGATTTTTTTCTCAGGGCTACTGAGCATACACAAAAGATAAAATTTGAGTTGCATACCAAATTTTGATAATAGCCAAAATAAGCAAAACCGAAAAAATCAGCTAAAAACCTAAAAAGTAAACAAATATAAGTTTTTAATATCATAATCACACAAAAAACTTATCAGCACACATCCAGGGTTGGGTTATTCCTTTGAACCAAACATGAAACAAATCCATGAAGCAGTTCAAGCTCTAGAGAGTGACATAGGATTTTGGCGGCCATCTTGGATTTTGTTGAAGAAGCTGAAAAACGCAAAAAAAATACCGGCGAATTCCCTAGGGCGAATATGCATGCTGCGAATATTTAAAAATAATCCGATCAGGGGTGTATAGCTATATTACCAAATTTTGATGATAGCCAAAATGAACAAAACTGAAATATCCGCTAAAATTCTGAAACGTGAAAAAATCAAAATTTTTATTATCCGAATCACACCAAAAACAAATCAGTACATGTGCAGGGTAAGGTCTTGCCGTTGAACCAAACATAAAACAAATCCAGGAAGCGGTTCAAGCTCTAGAGAGCGACATAGGATTTTGGCGACCATCTTGGATTTTGCTGAAGAAGCTAAAAAACGCAAATAATTATAGGGCCATTCCGTAGGGCTGATATGCATACTGCAAATAATTAGAAATACTCTGAGCAGGGGTGTATAGCTAATTAACAAATTTTGATGATAACCAAGATGAACAAAACTGAAAAACCCGCTAAAATTCTGAAGCGTAAAAAAATCATAGTTTATCACACCAAAAACTAATCAGCACATGTGCAGAGTAGGGTCTTTCCTTTAAACCAAACATGAAACAAATCCATAAAGCGGTTCAAACTCTAGAGAGAGACATAGGATTTTGTTGAATAAGCTGAAAAACGACGAAAAAAATTTACAGGGAAAATTTCCTAGGGCCAATGTGCATACTGCAAATATTTAGAAATAATCCGAGTAGGGTTGTATGGCTATATTATCAAATTTTGATGATGGCCAAAATGAGCAAAACAGAAATATCCGCTAAAATACTAAAACGTAAAAAAATCAAAGTTTTTATTATCAGAATCACACCAAAAGCTTTTCAGCTCACGGCCAGAGTAAGGTCTTTCCTTTAAACCAAACATGAAACAAATCGATGAAGCGGTTCAAGCTCTAGCATGCGCCATAGGATTTTGGCGGCCATCTTGGATTTTGTTGAAGAAACTGAAAAACGCAAAAAATAATTTACCAGACAAATTCCCCAGGGCCAGTATGCATGCTGCAAATATTTGGAAATAATCCGAGTAGGGGTTTTCGAGTGAGAGCAGAAACAAGTAGCAGCGGAGGCAGGCGGCGGCGGCGGGCGGACTCAGCAAAAACAATAAGTCTCCACCGCCACATAGTGGGTGGAGACTTAATAATGCTATTTTGGTCAAAAAGAAGGTCAAAAGTCATAGCCTTTAAAAGGCACATTTACACACAATATTGGTTCTGAGGTATGCAGACAGACAGACAGCAGGACTGACAGAGGGACATGCGAGGCGATGCCATAAACCCCCGCAATTTCGCTGGGCGGGGAGAAAATGTAAGCCTATGTACAGTGAATTTCAACGCAAAAGTAGGAAATGTAGTTTCATGGTAATAGAATCAGACCTATGTATAATTTATCTTACCTGACACATAGGAAGAGGATGAGATATGAAGTGAAAAACCACATGAACTGTGAGTGTGATGAGGGCATACCATATGGAACAGTATGAATTTTAGGACCTGTTATAAAATAAAAAGAATAAAGAATAAATAGCAACCAATATTTAAAAGATATAAACAGTGTAATAGAATATTTCATCCTTATACATTGTATGAGAGAAATACTATGAGAGAAATGACAAACAGTGATAAAAAAGCCCTCAGCATTTAATCATAATACAGCAGCACACTCCATAATAGCCCATTGCCAAAAATCGACTGGGGAGTTAATTAGAAAATCCTCCAAGGCTCTGGTGTTCGTCGTTTATTTCAGCACTTTGGGAAAAAGATCGATGTGTGAAATATTGGTATCCCAAAGCCATCTGTTGCATGTCCCTAGACAGGACGATGATACAGCTTTTCAGCAACTAGTTGCAGCCAGACAGTTAATCTCAGGGTAGTCTATATATGTATAAAAAGGTTTTAATGCATTTAACTGACCATAAGATCGATTTAATAAAAGCGATAAAATCCATAGCACATGAAAACCACTTTTCAAGGCACTGTTGTGAATTATAAAAAAATTAAAGCCAGTCATTTTGATTATCAGTGAAAAGCTGAAAATCTAATCAGTTTATTTCCTTATGCATGGGTAATTTAGCATTAAAAATTCGAGAAATCCAATCATTAAATTTGACTTTTGGCAAGGAAATATGAATTAAATCTCCTAGACAGTGTAGAAGTAGCCAAAACATGTGACCAGGACAACAATATCCCATTCGGACCAAATGGGAGGTAATACTATTGCAGCTCATCTATCATGCTCATACCTCTGAGTGGTCTTGGCTCTTTAATAATGTGTTTCAATATCCAGTTTATCAGCTCATTCAAGAGAATCCCAGATAAATAACACATCTGAAAAAAGTGACACTTTAAAACATTCTGTCAAAAATAGTAGGCAGAAATAAAAATTAAAAAACCTTTAAAGTAATGGAGGGCATACACGTATCAATTTATCATCAACAAACCTTTTCAACATATCTATATACACAAACATTGTAATGCATACACTTTGGAATGGTATGTATACTGCACATTGGTGCATACATATTCAAAATATACAATAAAACAAATTTATACAAATATATACACAACAACACATAATAGTTCCTAAAAGTTATACTTTTTGTGTGACCCACCACATGAACTTTTATAATGTTCAGCAGTTTCACAATACATATGTATATTTTATAACATATACATGTATGTCTATTTTTCATAAATAATATTATTTTTCATTTCCTTGAAGTTAGAAATTTTGTTAGCAATTCCAGCTTCGAATGAATGAGAAATAATCACAAACAATCCAGCATTACAATGGTTTCAAGAGATTTCATCTATCTGCGTACAATTTTAAATGAAAATCACTGCCTTATACAAGGGGGAAGCCATGTACATGATGTACACATGCCAGAGAGAGTTAGCTGCCAACAAGGGTGGAATATTCCCCTTCGGTTCTAACCCCTCCCTCCCCCCCCCCCCCCCCCACACACACACCCTTGGTGGAAACAATGAGCTTGGGTACGCAAATTCACCGATAACATTTTCAGAAAAATTGGATTGTCTACCCATATCAATTTATACAGCACTGAGGTTGATAGAAAATGGTATACTGTTTATTTGAATGTAACTTACTGTGTGCAAATCACGACGGAAGACAATCAGGGTTGCGAAAGCGATGAGCAAGAAAATAGGGGCAAGGCTCATCCATGCCAGAAGAAAACCAAAGTAGTCACCTACCAACAAGAAACAAATCTTAACTGGTAAAATGAAAAGTTATTATTTCCTATATAATTCAAACTGTGTCATGCTACCATGTGGGGATAAACCATTTTTAAAGAAACAGTATCATGATTAAAACATGTACAAGTTTTATTATTCCAAGCGTTTATAAAGCAATCCATCGAAAGAGTGACTGTGTTCTGGATAGCTGTACATACTGAAAACACAAAAAATGTAAAAGTACTGGTAAACAAATTTATGTAAAAGTTAAACGTGGTAAAAGAAAAAGAATAATATTGATTGTTAAAAGTTACTACTGATTTTTCATATCAGCAGGATTATCTGGTAAAAAACAATGTTTAATGTTGGGGCAGTGTCACAGATAATGGCCCAACATTAAACCAACATGGGGCGAAACAGCAAAGGAGCTCAATATTACTGGCGTGGGATTTGTAGTGTAGAAACCTGTTGATCTCGGAAATCCCCTTGCATTATTTTGTAAAAATGACTTCATGGGAGTTTTCTCTCATCTCAAGCTCTCATGACTGACATTCTTGAATTACTGGCACAATGGGCATTGCACTATAAAGCTTATTTATAATATCGGTCATCTAATTTATCATGTTTATGTAGGATAATGTTTATATTTTGGGAATCATTCGCATAAAGGCTATCAAAATAAATTATGTGAGTTCCGTTCCTCAATCGAAAAAATACGAAAGGGTGTCTATCTTTAAGGATTAGATAAAATCAGGCAATTTGTATGCAATTCATGATTATGAATGAAAATATGATATGTCACAGTCAGTAAAGGGTGAATAGATGACATGGTACTGTATTTATTCTAATAAATGCCCATCCTCCAACAAACCCCCACCCACCCCTGATTTGAAAATCAAACCTATGCTCATGTACACTATTTGACAGGGGTAGAATTAAACGTTGATGGCATGCCAATCCACAGGACTGGCAAGAAAAGGAAACTGCCATTCCCGAGTAAAAATTGTCATTCCTAGAAATAGCCTTTGTCCTAGGATGGCCTTAAATTTGCCAGTTCATTGAAGTGGCTAATGACAAATTTTACCATTCCTGCAAATTTTTTGCCAGTACCGGAGTGGAGGAATGAACTTATTTCGAGCCCTGTTTGATCACCACAAAGCTACTTTAATAAGTGCCCACCCCCTTAATTCTCAGGGGGAATTCTAATTATCCCCCCGTGCGTTTATCATGTTTATTACAATAAATACGCTATTTCAATTTCAAGATTTTCAATAAATACTACATGATCTGGTTAAACATGTTAAACAGGGAATTGTGTGAATGATTTACACATTACAATGATTTACAATTACAGTTATAAGGCATATCTTGGATCTAGCTGTACCCAAAACAGCTCATTATTATACATGCACAATAAAGATTTAAAACGTTTAAGCTCTAGGCCTATATAGGATATTGCAAATTTGTAGCAAAGTTGTATCGAAAAATATTCTCTTCTTTTGGAAATAAACACAAAAAAGGGATGTATCTGCTACTTTTAAAACATTGTAAAAAGCAGATATGTACCGTATTTATTATAATAAACGTCCGGGGTGTTAATTACAATACTCTCTGAGATTAGAAGGGTGATGGGCGCTTATTTGAATAATGATCATATAGTGTACATGGTGTACCAGGGCTCGACACTAACGCTTGCCCGATTACCCGGGGCAACCGATTTAAGGTGGGGGGCAAGTAATAAATTACAGACAGTGGCCCCTGGGCAATAGCTTCAATTTGCAGCATTTTAAATTTCAGTGACTGTCACAAATAACAAAGCATGTCAGTGGCAAGTCGGGCAAGTGATAAATTTCAGGGGCAAGTACCCAAAAAAATTTCTTGCCCTAGGTCCAATCAGTAAGTGTCTAGCCCTGTGTACATGATCTTGATTATCATTTTCAAATCAGGGGGGTGGGCGTTTATTGATATGGGCATTTATCAATACATTTCAACACTGACCTTTGACATATTCTACATGTGTTAAAGAAAGAGATGTAACTACTTCCTCCATTGTCTAAAAAGATGTGATGCACAGGCAAGCAGATATATAACATACAGCCTAGTTCAGGAGATAACCACCAGTTACGTATGCACCAGTTGCAATAACATAAAGTGTTTTCTGATTTGCCTGATGTTTCAATCCTACAGCAGTATGGCAGCAGATAGCATCAGATTAATATGGCATCACTAAAACAATAATATAGTACAACACTGTACAAGTTAGTAATACATATTATTAATTGTAGTCTGTAAACAAGATCAACAACAAATATAATACAGAATATGAAAAATATTTTCCATTAAAACAAAACTAATAAATACTTATTGGCGGAAAATATATACTGTATCCCCGCGCATAAACGTTCATGCACTTAAATTCGAACATAAAAAATATTTTAAGAAAACAATGATAAATATTTTGACATAAAAATGCAAATTTGTTATCTTATTTGTTTTGTAACGACATTTATAGTACTATAACCTTATTAATACACCATCTTAGCATCGAGATGTGCATTATACAACCTTATTTTAAGAAAAAAAACAAAATATTTGCATTTACTATATACATATAAGTCTAGTTGTGAGGAGCAAAAAAATCTTCAACAGCCAACCATCATTCCATATATAGTGCAATTTTACATCGTCACAGCTATTGTCTACAGTGGCGTCCACACCTCTGTCTAGGCGGGCTCAAGACATGATCATTGTCTTAAAAACATAATAACGTTCTCATTGAATGAGACTTGTCCAGCCACAGAGTCTTTCCCCACTGACATGACGCCTCCCCACTCTCCCACCCTTTGTGAACTGCTCTCGCCCACTTGTTTATTATTTTTTCTTCGCGAATTTAATACTCCAGAATAATCTGTTTAAATGAGTGCAACATTTATTTAAATAATTCTGGCGTCTCAACAATAATCTGTGTTACAGGGGTGATTCTTATAATGTTATTTAGTAGGTCTACTATTTTTTTCTATTCGATAAAGGTGTCAGATTTGGTGACACAATTCCCATTTAGATGGGTGCACCTAGTTTTTGAAAACAAGTGCATGCACTTATATTCGAACATAAAACATTTTTAATCATCCCTAAGACATGCACTTATTTATAAGTGCATGCACGTTTATGCGCGGAGATACGGTATTTGTTATACAGTTTTAAATTGCTTAAAAGGACTCAATCAGGCTAAAATCATTAAAAAATCGGTGATTTTATTTTAGCTTCTTAATAAAAATCACCGGTTTTTCCATGATTTTAGCCTGACTGAGTCCATTTAAATATCAACTTCGTCTTCAGTCTGATGCAGAAAAATAACTCTCAATATTGTTCAGAACCGCAGGGTTCTTGTTCGCAATTGCAAGAAATCTAATGATGGGAACCCCCAGAATAGGTGATAAAAGTGTCATTCAAAACAATTACCTCTTTTAACTCTACAATTATGGCTTCATTTCTAACAGTAGAGTAGAGGAGTCATATTTCGGACGGGGGGGGGGGGGGGATTTCGGTCACCTGGTTTGTTCAGTTTATATTACATTGAGGTCACATGATCAACTGAAATATGCAAATATTTTAGGTGTCAGTGTGTAGAATCAATGTTTGGTCATGTGATGGCAGTCATGTGACCTGACCTGTAAAAAAACAGGTCAAAACAAAACAGAGTCATGACCCTCGTTTCCAGAAATGACAACAATGGCGGAATCACATGTGGTCAAAGAGATCAAGGGTGCTTTTGTAATCCCCTTCCATCTGCGTATTTTAACAGAAATAAGTGCCCAAATATTTTTTTTTGAGTTATTACATACAAATTTAGGTGAAAAAATTCATCATTTTTATCCACTAGCCAGCCGGGCTAGTGGAACTAAAAATCCACTAGCCCTTATGATTTTTTAATCGCCCTTACTAGTTTAATGTTTTTTATGAAAAAAATTGACGGACTAGTGCGATATTGCTGAATCACTGGTTAATGATTTTTTCCCCTTCTGACCCATCTTCCGTAGGCTTAGCCTGAGCATTTTTGCTGCAGGTGGGCATTTTAGCTTTAATCTGCAGCTGTTTAAGCTCTAGTGAAGTCAGTGACCAGCCACGCCACCTGAAAATGTCTCTGTCGGCCTTTATCTTCATATAAAGTTACGTTATTGAACCAGCATTTCTTCTCCAGTTTACTTTATTTTCTTAGCTGGAGGCGACCCCACCTCCCATAATTCACTTAGATTTAATTGCCTGTTCATAATTATTACATGTACAGACAATTAATTTAATCCGACATTGGCTCACTAGTATTCATTCCAACTTGGAGAAAGAAGGAGCCATGTTGCCCACTTTGGTGAAAAAAGGGGCCATCTCAAAAAAAAAACGTAAACTGTTCTGCCAATATAATCAAGTCAGTCATTTTAAACATAATAAAAATATGTCAAATAAGCATACTTGAAAAAAATATATAAATATTCTTTCATATCGTTTAGGGGCTATTCAAGGTAACTGAACTTGATATGTAGTCCTATCAACAAAGAAGTAGGGAAGTCTATGGAGCTCTAGCCTCTATGGCATCATGACACAGCAAGGCACAACATAACTGGGATAAAAAGGTTATCTCAGGTGTATTAAATTAGGCATTTTCTGGGGTGTAATTTACTTTGTGTTAGGCCTATTGGCATGGTTAGACCTTCTTAGTCTGAACACCCCTACATGTCCAGTTAATCACATCGTTTCTGCGCCGACATACATGCGCCAGCGGCAGCCCTGTGTGTGACTGAAACTGGAGTATTAGCCACAGCTTGCATTCACACAAAATTGCAACACGTTTTGCAGACGTTTTTATGTAAGATTAATGCTTGATTCATCAGGTCTATAATACATGAGTCTTTTAGAATCAGCAACAATTCAAAACTGCATCTATTCACCCACAGCTCGTTGGGCAATGAAATGTTGTCAGCATGCATGATGTATGTCAAAAAACTAGATAAATGATTTTCTTGATCAGTGCCATTTTGAACTGTGAAATATCGGGTGAAACGAATGCTGGGAACCACGACGCAAAAAGTGACGCTGTGGGCTGTCATGGCTACCGCAGATCAGGCCACATGCAATACACGGGCCCACGCACCGCTGATTGACCAGGCCGTAGGAATATACTGGTCAGTAGTTTGTTTAACAACTTGGTGAACGTGATTTTTATGTCCACGTGTGTCAGCATCAAACTTGATTCAGTTGCTCACTTTTTGGTGTGCTAAATCTTGAATTATGTGCGCTTATATGCTCCTCAAATGTAGGTCCCCCTAAAAGGCTGATACACACAACCACGTGTGAGCCGAAACAACGCTCTGTAGCGCGCAACGACGACGACGCTCTGCAGTTATGCGTAAATTTAGCCACACATGATCTGCGGATCGCACAGGGAATCAGTCGCCAGCAGGGCTAGTGACATGCTGATTTACAATCGCCCGGGCGTATGTGAATTTGCATCCCTGAAATTAATAATATCCCATGATTAGTTTTGTCCTTTATAAACGATAAATAGTTATATATTTTGATAATGAGGTGATTGAAAATGACCAGAATTACCCTCCACTGACAGAAATTAGCCTCCACTTCTGGAAAATGTAGACGGGTAATTTCGGCCAGCCATAATTGGGCCAACATTTATTTTTATTTTTTTATAATACTACAACTCACAACTTTTATAATTTAACTTAAGAAACCATTTTAAAACTCCTTATTACGGCAAAACATTAAACAATTTATTCTTTTTAAAATCTTTTGTGCTTCAGTGCTGTGAAATAGGTTTTATTTAGCTTTAAATGGAGCTGATCGAAATTACCCGCCTCTGGCCGAATTTCCCCTAGGCTGAACTTTGCCTAATTAGCATATTGAAATCTCGTGACATGGCGATCATGATAGGTCATGTGACACAAGAAAATAAGCATTCTATGCAAAACACATGCCTCGATCTCTTCCTGAAAAAATAAATAACATACCTTGATCCTCACATATAAAAATAAACTGTCGAACAGTGAACATACCGGAAGTGACCGAAATATTACTCCTCTACAGTCTACTCTAATAGTGAGGAAAAAGAACAAACAAACAAAGAAAAATATGCCTTTCATTACAGTGTCTCACAAATTCACATAAATCCTGAAAAAAACACGAGAAAAACATTAAAATGACTCTTTTGGATGTACCTACTGGTGAAAAATGAGATGGAGGGGTCTAATTGGATAACTTAGTAATTCTAGACTATAGTCTGTCCGACGGTGAAGGCTGGTCCAAAATGAAAGTTAGCTTTTCGGTCAATTCTCAAGCCATTTTCATGAAATTTTGCAAACCCTATTTTTATGTCATTTGGCATTGATACTGAAAATTTCGTAAAAAAATATTGTATAGTTCAAAAGTTAGACCATTTGACATGTAGTAAATGTCTATTTATGAGGCTCCTCTATAACATGTATAAACCCATTAACTTCCATTCCGGTTTATTCTCAGGATTGCGTTACATGTCAAATGGTCTTTTGAAATACTTAATGGAATTTCGCGAAATTTCAGGGTTGTTGCCAAATGACTAGATAATAATGGTTACAAAATTTCGTGACAATCGCTTGAGAATTGAATGACTGGATACCAAAAAGCTAACTTTCGTTTTGGACCATCCTCCACCATTGGACAGACTGTAGGCAGGTGGGGGCTGACCGCAGATCAAAGTACGTACTTCCTTTGAAGTACGTACTTAGATTGAGGTATGTCCGTATTTCGATCTAAGTACACCCTGAGCTTCACATTTACAAATTGGTACTCTCATTTGTTATTTTATCACTCCTTTGCAACTTAAGATGTTATTGGTTGAATGGTTTATTTTTGAACATTGATAATCAAGCTATTAAATTATTCATAAGAGGAACTTCCAATTATTTTCTGTTTACCTGAATATAATAAAAACTTTTGCAACAGGCTGAATTTTTTTTTTCATCCCTTTGTCCTGGAACTGTTGAGCATCTGCCAGCTACCAGAAATAGTTTACTTGAAAGAGCATATTTCATTGTACAACATGTATTTTCTCATAACTGTTTTTCATGTTTGGAAAATTATATATTTAACTTTATATCTGTTTCACTGAGGGCGTACTTAGATTGAAGTACAGGGTGTACTTTAAAGGAAGTACGTACTTCAATGGAAGTACGGACCATAAGGCATGTGACTCTATGGCAGAACTTTAATAGCACATTCCTAATTTTCCAGACATAGGACTGCTTTATAAATTGGTGATTTAATATTTCAAACTATCTTTTCTAAAGTCCATTATTTCTTTTAGTTGGCAATAGATATTATCTACTTCAAATTGATAAATGTTTACCTATTGTTGCACTCTCAGCTTCACAGTTGAAAGCATGGCCTCTAACAAAGTCAAAACTCCTGTCAATTTAGTAGCCTGATTATCATTGGACAGACTCTGACTATTGGACCAATGAAACAATGTGTTGCAAAAAAATGGGGGCACAACAAGTGAGTGCCCTATCAAGCCAAAATGAGGCTGCAGGCGTACTTCGATCGACGTACTGCACACCTCAATGGAAGTACATACTTCAAAGGAAGTACGTACTTTAATCTGCGGTCGGCCCCCACCTGGTAGGTAGTCTACATTTAATAAATTTTGAAATTGTCCAATAAAAGTATGCTGAGCCTTTTTTCTTCACTGCCGAATAAAAAAGAAAGAAAGTGAGGATTTTAAAAAATGCGAGGAAAGTGAGGATCTTGAAAATGCGAGGAAAGTGAGGATTTGCCTCTAAAATGCGAGGAAAGTGAAGATCTGACCCATAAAGGGCTCCTATATTTGCTACTGTTACTGTATTGCGGGGCACTCGTTGAGTGCCCTTGTGTATCTAAAAACAAAATTCTCAACAGCGACATCATCTCGGTAGTTTTCTTAGACCGTTTTCTTCAGCTCCTTCAAAATGTTCAAGTGTCTGGGTGATGTTTTCGAATCTGTTACTCAAACCAAAGGCGGGCAAAGCAAAGGCTCAGCATAATTTTATTGGACAATTTTAAAATTTGGCGAAAAGCTAACTTTCATCTTGGATCAGCTCCCACCGTCGCGACACAAATTGTTTACCATTTTGCAAGTATCACATAGAAAGTTAGCGTAGACTACGTTGAAATATCTAACTATTAAAGCCTAGGGCTAGGCCCGAAAGAAAAACGTTGCAGACGTTGATCGCGAGCGATAATTAGTGGAAAGCGGAAATAAGCAAGCGTTTCCCAGTGTTTCTATAGCGGATACATAAGCTAGTGATAAAAAAGAAGGTAGGTGATCACCTCTGGGAGGTGATTTACCGTTACGGGCGGTAGGCCTAATGATGAACCCCGAAAGCAAGCCAATTGCCGAAAGCAAGATCCCCGCACCGAAAGCAGGCGGTTACCGTGATAGCTGTTAGGAGTGTTAGCCGCATAGGTGATATTATACCCGTGATAACTGTTAGGCGTGTTAATCACGGTAATTACGTGGAGCATATAATCAAGAGGAGCAGCACGTTAGCCGTCTTAGTTTAGTCAAGGAGAACGGTCAGACATTATACCAGAAAGACACAAAAATATACGAAAAGACGGGGTGGACGATATAGGAACTAAATATTACATATTAAATATTACGCATATTACAAATATTAAGAAGGGTCATATTACAGTAGGCCTATCCACCTGCTTGCCCTATGGTTGCGAAAAAAAACGATATTTCGTTTTAAAAAAACGAGCAAATAATATTTATAAGATCGTAAGGTTATAAGTAATAGCCTCAAAGAGCAATAATAAACGGCAAGGCGCGTTGGGTATTAGGCCCTATAATGACAGTTTCAACTGACAATTGTATAGTATCTCTACCTGATTGGTAAATATAACATCAATTTATGTTTCTTTGGCTTGCATAGAAGTGGCGGATTGGGTAAGTCGTATACAATTATTTTGTTAAAAGTAGGCCTATCCTCAACCTGGACCTTTTTCACATGAGCTGCAAATTACAACACATGACATACTATCTTAAATTACAATAAAACATTTGCTTTGTTTGGAAAGTTTTCTTCTGGGGGGGGGGGATCTTGCTTTCGTCGCCTTAAAGCCCATCCACACCACTTAATTGCTTGCTTTTAACGGAAGGTTAGGATCTTGCTTTCGTCGCTCTGTAGGCTCTGTACAATGAATAGCAGATTTTAGGCATGTTTATATAACGATATATACATGTATCAATCAGAAGATTTGAAAATCAGCGGGACACAACTACAAGTAGGTGAACATTCTAATTAAATAACTTGGCCGTTTAAGGGTTAATATGCAGGGTTTTTTAATTGTCGATAAAACTGAATAAAAGTATTATCATTGGCATTGCATAGGTTTTATAAAGTAATTTTTGCTCTTTGGTTCTAGTAACTTTAAAAAACAACACTTGCATAATAGCCTATGTGTAGCCTAATTACAATTGATAAAATATTTTATTCTTTTACAAGCATTAACTTCGGAGGGGGGGGGGGGGGTGATCTTGCTTTTGGTGACAGGCTAGGATCTTGCTTTCGTCGCCAGGTGTTACACAAGTCACTCGCTTGCTTTCTGTAGTACATGTAGGATCTTGCTTTCGTCGCCCAGTGCACTCAGTTAAGTACATGTTATATATAACTTGAATACGTTTGCTCACACGTGAAGGATTTTGTTTTCGTTGTGTGCAATATAAAATTGTAATAAACATGTCATTATCAATGCTATTGCTTTGTAGTAGGGCCTAATTCCTTATATATTGAAAAATAATGCGAATGTTACTTCCGAGTTCTACCATAAAAGGCTTGCTGTAGTGCGGGGATCTTACTTTCGTCGCCGGAATTATTTAATACAATACTACATTTTGTAAAATAATTGATAAAATTATTTCTCATTTATACTTTATATTTCCTACAATAATTCAGTCGTTGTAAATCATCAGAAATATCATGCTTATCACCTGAATTTTTTCTGTATAGGCTTGCTTTCGATGCGGGGATAGTTAATAGTTATTAGACTCTATATGGGTTTTTTTCAGAAATACCAATCTAAAGATATATTTAAATGTACATTATTTACTAACGATATATGCGCATTATTAATCAAAATTAAAATAATATTTCACTTTTGAACTGTATAAACTTGTTTTCAGTGCGGGGATCTAGCTTTCGCTTGCTTTCGGCAATTGGCTTGCTTTCGGGTTTCATCATCACCCGTTACGGGCATTAGTAGGCCTATAGCTTAATATTTGTATTCGTTGTACAACTAAATGACGGTAGTCGTTGGTAATACTCGTGATTAATGGCAAATACCTACGGTTAGTCACGTACAGATAGACACTCCCCAAAAAACACATATCCAAAGAGTGTGGTGTGTCAGTAGCTTATAGAAGCTATTCAAAGTCAAAGCGCAGCGAGCCACAGGCCGGTCAGCACTAGCCCACAATGTCTACAATGAGGTCGGTCGGCCGGCCAAGCTTCAGCAAAATGACATCTAGGCCCTAATGCGTGTATAGTAGGCCTAAATTGTACGAGAATACAGGTCCAGTTATATATTTTTACGAATCGAGTGGCTATCGGTACGTAGGCCTACGGCAGAGTTATAATTGCAGTCAGTGGGCTCAACTTCAGTCTGATGCAAAAAAATAACTCTCAATAATGTTCAGAACCACAGTGTTCTTGTTAGGTTCCTATGTCACTTTTGTTAATTCTCCACTTGTAGTGGATGGAGAAGACGAATATGTTTCCCCCAATATATTGTCAACAGGATTAATTTATCAGACACCGTTGAATAAACACTCCTGATTGATCAACAATCGCTGCCTGCATGTACCGTACTGCGGTTTATTGTACACACACAGCAGTGGGCACAAGCGTTCACAAGTTCTGGAAAGCGTGACTGAGATGGCTGAGATAAAACACTGGGTAGAGGGGAACTACTAATGAGGGTATGCAACAGAAAATGATGATTAATAAGCCTACAAAAGCAGTTAGCTAACGTTTATTTTCGGCATTCACATTGATCAACCACAGGGACTGAACCAACGTCTGGCTGTCTGTTGTAGCACACACCTGTCTGATGTAGCACACACCTAGATGTCTGACAGAAAAAGGTAGCCCTATATAAATTTACCGATCAGTGATGAAGCGATATTCACAACGAAATAATAAATCATCGGGTACGAGATCCATTGCTGATACAATGTTGGGCCAAACACTAGTTGGACAACAATATTATTTTACACAAAGATTTAGGCCCAGTGCAGACGTTCGATGTAAGCTGCAACACCTCTTTTGACTGTAACTCAAGTTTAACTCAGAAGTTGACAGTCAAAATATATCATCCCCTTGGATGTGATAGGGTGTATCTGCCACTTTACAAAGTTGTAGATACTGTATTAACCCTTTCAGCTAAAGGGATGATGACATGGGAGCACAGAGTATGTCACCAATTGTCATCGGGTGACTGTGACGCAAACCTACATAAACTGCTGACATTAAATTTATAAAACTTAATTGTCCAGAACGTGGTGTGAACGGAATGTCGCCCCTATTGTTTTTAAACACTGACTGGCGCCTTTGATATACTCCTTTGATCGCGGGAATAGGCATAGGGCTTACATATAATTTAATTAACCCTAATTAAATTTTCAATCATTATTTTTTTTTTTTTATTGTGCATTAATAAATGTTTTTTTCCGCTAGGCCCCTATAGGGCCTAATTGCTCTGAATAAAATAATATTATATACACGGACCAATAGCAATAATATAATGTATGTCTGTGATTATACAGGACCTAGCTACTGTAATATGTTGTGTTGATATGAACAGAATGCCCGAGAACACTCAATATATACATGTATCAGAGTTAATGTTAATTAGCTGGCTTATAATAACGTGCCACGTTGACTTCCCGGCCATATTTTTTTGTAAATATGATAAAAATGTTGTCAAAATTTACTCATTTCAGCAGTAGGGCCTACTATGTTAGTTTTCAGATAAGTTTGTCAATGGGATAATTTAACAAATCAAGAAAGTCATTTTTGTGAAAAAAAATATAAATGAATTAATAGAATTACTATAAAATCTGCTGAAAAAATTAGGAACGATGAAGCAACCAGAAAGTATATTGAAAGTGAAATTAAGACTGTATAATATTTGTGATCAAACAAGGAGGTTGTTTAATGCCAAGTGTCATTTTTGTTGACCTAGTATGCTAACATGACGTTTTTGTTGACATTTGTTAATGCCACGTTAGCAATACCGTTACAAAAAGCCACTTCGCTGGCTAAAATTGTTCTATACGGTACCCACTCAGAAATATAAGTGTTTGTTTGTAGATTATTGCTTTGTAGAATGGCTAAAATGACTATTTTAATGGTGTGCAACATACAGCAACATCTAGCGTGACAGAAATCAAGACACTTGACATCTGACAGATGTCAAAGATACAAAATATTATTCTAATAAAGATAAAAGATGTTGGAACAACGAAGCAGCTTCAAGTCAAAATTAAAAGACTTCAGATTATAATTAAACTAGTATATTCTAAAGCTTATCGTTTTTCTTCGTTGCATTTGTGTTTTGACATGTTGTTAGTGTCACGTTAGCAACATTCTTTTTAAAGTCTCATATCCGTGCCTAGAATTTATATGCACACATCTATAAATATTTACTTGAATATGGCTGGTTTCAAATTGTTGCATTGTAGAATGTCAATTTTATTTTTGCTTTTCGGAATAAACATCAATTGTGCATGACAGATGCCAATGACACTTCCCAAAGTGTTATTAAAAAACATTTTCCAAGCAGTGATCTAGTACTGGACACAATTGAACTAAACACAAATCTTTAGATTTGACATTTGGGAGCCTTATTATTGAGGGATGAGTAGAAGAATCTCAATTACCCTATAAACTACAGTCACGTTGACAGTTCCAGTGTCACACAAAGTGTCACGTTAATATATGAAGGGTCAAAGGGCATGTCATAATGCACAAATATGTGTCAAGTATAATTTTTTGACACATTAACGGGTGAATATACAATTTGAGGCGTCTTTCAATCTTTATTTTAAAGAAAAAAAGTCGCTTCAAATTATATATACTAGCGTCAGATATTAAGGGTGGGGTCTATGTACGTGATACACATTTAAAATATCAAAACTTACTCTCGAACAGATTTTTAAAATATTACGTGTTTTTTGTTAAAATTAAAATGTCAACTCAGCAACGGAATGTATATATATATTTGATCATTTTCCAATCTTAAAGATCATAAATTACCTTGTATGATAGTTTATTGATATGTTAGTATTAATAGCAATGTTAAAAAAACACCTTTTTTATTGTGAAATTATGTAGTTGCTGAGTTGACATTGTTGTTTCTGAGTTGACAAGACATGATAATTGGATGTTAACGTCATGTTTTAAGCGCATTTACAACATCTCTCAACACCTGGGAGCCCCAAAATTGTGTTGACTTTGGCTCATCATTATAAAAACAAGAACGAAATGGGAACATAATATGCCTAATGCTGATCATTTATTTTAAAGGCCATCGTACAATACATGCATGCCAATATAATAAGGGTAAATTTGATTCCGAAATTTAATTAAGTGCTATTTGTAGTTTCATGTCTGAAAAAAACTTCTAAAACACTCTCTCACTCTACTTTAATAAAACGCAGCTTTTTAATGCCATTTTCCATTGATTTCAAGTACAATAATGTGACAGAAAGCAGAATTCAGTCAACTCAGCAACGTTTTTGTTTTCAATTCAGAAACGTTGTTTAATTGTTGTAAAAAATGTCTACATAAATGAGTACTCTCTGAAGAACTTTTTAAACTACATTTTACATTTAAAGAGTAAAGTTTTTAGTCTTAATTACATTAGTGAGACAGAAAGCTAAATTTAGTCAACTCAGCAACGTTTCTGAGTGGACTGGTCAACTCGGAAACGTTGTTGAGTTGACCAAAATAATAGTGTTGCTGAGTTGAATGCGGACAACATTTAACGATCTTTAATGTATTTAAAATAGAAGTATCATTGCCCACTGATGCGGTAGGGAGATGGCGCATCATTTTCAAGCACTTTCAGCTTAACATGTTTTCAATGATTTTTTGCTAAATTATGAGCGTTTCTGAGCTGACACAGATAATGGATACGCTTCAGTGGTGATTGTTTTGGTTATAAAATAGCAGTTCAAATTGAATGTTTACAAATATTTCACCTACCTCAAAATATTGCGAATTTACAGCTGTCTCTGCGTATATCAAATGAATTAAATGGTACCACACCACAATTTTAGGAGTTCAGATAACACTGGCGTTGCTGAATTGACCGGATGACGTGAGACAACTAAAAAGCCTCAGTAAATGTTATTTCCAGCAGATGCTCATGTTAAAACAGTCTATTTTTCAAGTGTTTGATATTGGGAGACATGGCAATTGTGTACAAATTCGTGTATTTTGGCATATTGAATGTTGAATAAAAAAATATTTGTTTAAAGATATTAATTTTTAAATTAGTTTATCGTATTGCCCATAGGACAGCATTAAAAAAATTGGACCCACACAATTCATAAATTCGTTCAGAATAGCCAAAAGACACTATATGACCCTTGAATTGTATATTCACCCTAACAATAAAGATGTCGAAACTTATCTCACGCATATACAAATACATGCTCAGTGTATTGTGTGAATGGACCATGCATATTATTATGTACACTTGCACAGCATCGTACTGTTTTAATATTTAATTGCACACCTAAGATTATGTTTACAGTACTGTGCCCATAGGCGTACATTTCTATGACTGTGCCTACTCTGGTTCCCAGAGCCACACTACGCGGCGTGGCCGAGCATCATGTAGGCTTTGGTAGGCCCCAGTGGCGAATGTTTGTGAGAAGTTGCTATTTTTAGATGAAAATAGGGTAATCCCCGAATTCGGACATTTTTGAAAGGTCACTTCCCCGTATGTAGAGTTGTTTACAGTATTGTATTTCTCTATTGTATTTCTCTGCCGCACTTCCTTTGACTTGACCCAGAAAATTATTCGCCGGCCTTATTAACACAGGCATGAAAGTCATGTGACTAAGGACCTTGGTCTCGACCCGGCCATAAATGAAATTGGCCGGGCTTGCCAGGCAATACTGTGCCAAGCTAACACTACAGGTTATATTAATACCCGCTTTATATGACCATTTAAAAATCAGAGCCAGTAATTTCAACTAACCTGCAACTTTCATGCATTTCCCTATTACCCAATTTCTTCCGGCACCTTGTCATGAGGGTAGGTATAGTCTGAAAAGATCTCATATCTCAAAGCACTTATGCGACCTGAACTAGGGACTTAACACTGTCACTGTCACAATATCATTGTAAGATATTCCATTCTGTCAATTTAAATGCATATTCCACATCTATATATATACAAAATGCATGCATTTTATATCAAAGTATGTCACACTTTCGATCACTTGTACCGTGTGTTACATGTATGCTGTTTGTTACATCGACTATCACTCAATTCGGATAAATCCGAATGTTCGATGGTCTAAAACAATAGTGGGTCAGTGGTTGACAGCGAAATTGTGTTTTCAAAAAAAAGCAGATAACCTTTAGGAAGCTGAGGAATATCGATCATGACCAGCTGAAGATTGATATATCCATGCCCTTTCTTTCTGCACAAAATCATGTGGACACAGTGGATAGATTGGCGGATGATTACCACAACACACTGTGCCATATATTGGACAAGCATGCCCCTCTGCAAACCAAAACCATCACGGTACGACCCTTAGTTACTTGGTTCAGTGATGATATCGCTCAAGCCAAGAGAGTTCGGAGGCAGTATGAGCGAAAGTGGAGGCGTACACCACTTCAGCCTGACATTGACATTTTTAAGGAGAAACGTAAAGCAGTATGTCATTTGCTAGACTCTTCAAAATCGAACTATTACCACCAAAAAATCACAGAGTGTGGACAAGATGGAATATCTCTCTGCAAGGTCATGGATGGCCTACTGGGCCGCAGTCAGAAGTCATCTCTGCCTGCTGCAAAGAACACTGCAGATTCATTTTGTGAATATTTCTCAACTAAGATCGAAAAAATTCGCAAAGACTTGAACAATCTAATCGCAACCGCACCCCCTCGATTAGAATCACAACCCCCAGCTGTGAAGCACACTTTGGCCACCTTCAGGGAGGCAAGTGAGGAGGAAGTACATAATGTCATCATGAAATCTGCTACAATATCATGCAGTTTGGATCCCATTCCAACTGACATCCTCAAGAGACACATTACAACATTGGTCCCTGTTATCACAAAGCTTGTGAACGCTTCTCTTGCAAAGGGAGTTGTCCCTAAGAGTTTTTAACGAGCACTAGTCTCCCCGGCAATTTAAAGCTCGTCAATGAGTGCTATACATAGCAATGTATGATCAATACAGGTTCAGCCTCACTGAAAAGGCGCCTAAGGACGGCATGAGAAATTACATTATTAGTCATGATAATTATTAGTCATTCGATAAAATTTGATGAGATTGAGCAACACATTATGAAAACAGACGAAATGTAAAAAATACTGATAACGAAAGTGAGCCCCGAATTGACTAAAGTGACGCCATCAATGTCTGTAGTCATGGTAATGTTGCTGCAACACCCCGAATTGTTGTAATCAGTCGCTTTACTAACAGATCACTAATTAAAGGATTGTTGATTCGGACAATAGTCTTATGACAATTTGGGACCCATACTAAAAGATAATAATTGATTGTAAAAAGTTATATTAAACCTTAATATTTCTCGCTTATTATTGCTTGTTATGTACATCTAGACACCCTATCCTATATCTTGTTACATTATGAAGCCAGCCGAACATAGCAACATCTGAGACAATATATTTGGCCCATTTTTTTATTGTTTTAAATCTAGAAAGCTTATAATTATATTAATTAATGTTTCTAGTGAATGTAGCCATATAGTTGAAGAAAACTAATTATAAAAAATAAATTATAATTTGAGGTGACGATTCTATCACACTTTTTTTATTTTTTAGGGCTGGGCCACTTGGGGTGACTTTGTCCCAAAAAAATATGTTACAACTTCGGTAACAATAAACAGTGATTTTAAATATTGATATAATGCTAAAAAACACTTGACACTTTGACGTAATTGTTTTGAACTTTTAAATAAGGTAATTTCGGGAAATGTTCTGAACCAACTGAAGTAATGAAATTGAAAATCTGGGGAGTTTGTGATCCCAAGCTGGGGGTAACTTTGGCCCGAGTAATAATTAACTTGTGGTGACTTTGGCCCAAAATATTACATGGTGATTTTAAACAAAGATATAATGCTAAAAAATAACTTAAAACTATCTGACGTAAGAGGTGTGAAATTTAAATACGTGAATCTGAGGAAATTTAAATGTTCTTATGCTTTTCAAACCAAATATAAATCCAATTTTCTTTTTTTTATAGCTAGTGGGCCAAAGACACCTCAAAAATACGCCTTAACATAATTTCTTTCTATTTTGTGTTCAGAAAATTTACTGAAATAGTTGTTGACTTGAAAAGATTGTGAGCAAGACTACAGACTGCTGAGGACATGAGATTTTATTTTAGAATAATACGTACATCATTCCGTCTGCAGAACTACATGAACCAGTGTAATCTCTGCAGGTCTGTAAAACGCATGTTTTGACTTGGTGACCTTCTTGGCGATGCCTACCTCTGTACACTACAAGTAGCCAAAAAGAAAAGGGCATGGTGCACATACAAACATAGATAGATAGATAGCTTTATTCAGTGAAAAGTACATGTAAACATCACCATGTATAAATACTGGGTGCCACCATACTTGCCACCAGGGGTAAAAACACTGAAAGAAGTCTAGTGACAAAATCTTATTTCCACAGTGGTCCCTGTTGGCAAGATGGCAGCGGCAAGAGTGAGGATGGAAATATTGCCAACCTAATTAAATATTAAAGGCGTCACATAGGCCTATCACATTAAAAAGATGATGCCCAATAAAAACATGAATAAGCATATCAAAATATAAATTAGCAAAAAATAAATTATAGACTAGAATATATATCCAGTGATGAATTACAATAATATAAGTAATTACTTTATTCCTACCTTGGGCAGCCCAGCCACGGGACTAGTCCAAGACTGAGCTGACTAAGGCAGACCTGGACGCAGCTACCAACCATTAGAAAAAAATTAGCTGGCTAAATAAAGATGTTTTCTTCTTCAGTTTTTACCAATGACATAAAGTGTTTTTTTATTAATGAGCGAAAATGTAAAGGGTTTTCAGTTGCTCAAATGGGGATTGGTAGCTGGTTCCAGAACTTAGCAGCAATCTATGAGAACGATTTGTCTCCCGAACTGTTGACCCTAGGCAAGACCAAAGAGAGAACACTATTTCTGGTGTTATTGGAGTATCGTTCCTGGACCATGGAAATGCCCTCCCTTAAGTACAGAGGAGCATTTCCATGGATAAGTCTATGCATGTTAGTTGAAACAATTTGTTGTACTCTGAATCTAACCGGGAGCCATTTTACCCGATTAAATTCAGAGTACCCTATATGGCTACGTGTGGTAAGATCTAGAACAAATCTAATGGTTTTATTCTGAAGGATTTGTAATTTGTGCTTTAGGTTCTTTTGCAAATCATGGTACCATGAAGAGCATGCATAGTCCATGTGACATTGAATTAATGCTGGCGAAAGTAATCTTTTTGATGCTAAATCTAGACATTGGCGTGTCTTCTCAAAATTTTTAAACGGAAATTTCCTTTTTTCAAAATATTTTCCAAAATCAATTTGCCCCTTAATGTTTGTTCTAGATCTACCCCCAGGTACCGAACAGACTTTTTTGAAGAAATTTTCGTATCCCCACATTTAATATCTAAAGATGGTGAGTTGCAGATTTTCTTGCATGATCCAAATGAAATAGATTATGTTTTACCCAGATGTAAAGAAAGTTTATTATCAACCAGCCAACTACTCAAAGCACAGAGCTCCTTTCCAAGCGTTTCCTGTATGACCTTGACGTCTTTCCCGGAAACTAATAAAGCAGAGTCATCCCCATATAAAATGAGTTTACATTTTACTGCGGATTCCATGTCATTAACATATATTAGGAAAAGCAATAGATCCAGGATGGAACCCTGTGGTACACCACAGGGTACCATCCTGGGTTTGGAAAGGTACCATTTATATCTACTTTCTGGGTTTGATTCGTTAAATACGAGTCGAACCAGGAAACTGAAACATTATTAAGCCCTAAAGCTTGAAGTTTATCTGATAATGAAGAATGGTTTACAGTGTCAAAGGCTTTCTGTAGATCTATCATGACCATGCTGGTGTAAAGGCCATTATCCATACCATGCCGAATATAGTCTGTTAAATAAGGCAAACATGTATCGGTTGAAAAAGAAGTACGGAAACCTGATTGAAATTTATAAAATAAATTATTTTCCTTCAAATAAATTTCAAGTTGAATATGAACAGCTCTTTCTAAAATTTTAGATCGACTGCTTAAAATGGATACTGGTCTATAGTTACCCGGTTCTAATATGGAATTCTTTTTGTACAAAGGAATGACTCTGGCAGTTTTCATTTCATCTGGAACAACACCTGTTTTTAACATATGTTTATATCAACAGTAACAAAACAATACAACTGTCATAGATAGTTATATTGTGACGTCATAAATTCTTTTTTTTCATTTTGGCCAAAGTCACCCCAGTTTACGGTACGGTAAATCATGTATCTTCCATATTATCTGATTATTATAACTAGGTTATGTATCAGCTATAGCAACACTACCAAACGTACACAAGTTTGTTGATTTCCGCTTTCCTCTAATTATCGCTCGCAATCAATGTTTGAAACGTTTTTCTTTCGGGCATAGGCAGCCTAGGCCTAGTCTACTGTAAATTTCTATGTGACACTTACAAAATGGTAAATAAACTTTTTAATTTATGTTGTGCCGCGACGCCGACGGTGGACAGGGTGGAAGCTGATCCAAAATGAAAGTTAATCTAGCTTTTCGCCAAATTTTGGTTCCCAAGACCAAGTTCCCGGAACTTCAAGTTGCTTTCCAATTCCAGACATCTCGCATCATTGCCACTTCGCCCCCCTTCCACCAGAGGACGCTTCGTCGTCGCATTTGAATGAGACGTCTCGCATCATAGTCATTTCGCATCATAGTCATTTAAATGAGACATCTCGCATCATAGTCATTTCGCATCATAGACTCATAGTCATCTCGCCCCCGTCGCATTGTAGCAATAATAACCTTCCAACAGCTAGGCCTACAGGCCTATGAACATAGCAGTTAGACAAAGGACGTTGTATAGAACGCTCGTGGTTAGACTGATCTTTCGCCGTCGCACCATAGTCATTTCGCATCATAGTCACTTCCCTGTAGCATTATCACATGCAGTCGTTGTTTTTCTACTCTCAACTAGGGCCCAGGGCCATCTTACAAACTGAGAACTACTTTCGAATCGATATTTTACTAAGCCATCAAGTTCAAAATGTGTGGCCTGGGGCCATCCAAATTAAGATTACTCAAGCTTTAATAAATCATGCTTAGATGGCCCCAGGCCACACACTTCAAATAAATGGCCCCAGGCCACACACTTTAGGTTGATGGCCCCAGGCCACACACTTTAAGTTGATGGCCCAGGCCACACACTTGGTGTTATCTGGGCCTACTTAAAGTATATGTGGCCTGCGGCCATCCATTTGAAGTGTGTGTCATGGAGCCATCAACTAAAAGGTGTGTGGCCTGGGGCCATCTATTTAAAGTGTGTGGCCTGGAGCCATTGATCAACTGAAACTGTGTGGTCTGGGAGCATATCTAATAAAGTGTGTGGCCTAGGGCCATCAACTAAATGTGTATGGCCTGGGGCCATCAACTAAAAATGTGTGGCCTGAGGCCATCTATTTAAAGTGAGGCCTGAGGCCATCAACTGGAAGTGTGTGGCCTGGGGCCATCAACTTAAAGTGTGTGGCCTGGAGCCATCAACCTAAAGTGTGTGGCCTGGGGCCATCAACCTAAAGTGTGTGGCCTGGGGCCATCAACCTATAGTGTGTGGACTGGGGCCATCTATTTAAAGTGTGGCCTGGGGCCATCAACTGAAATTGTGTGGCCTGGGGCCAACAACTTAAAAGGTGTGGCCTGGGGCCATCAACCTAAAGTGTGTGGCCTGGGGCCATCAACCTAAAGTGTGTGACCTGGAGCCATCAACCTAAAGTGTGTGGCCTGGAGCCATCAATTGAAAGTGTGTGGCCTGGGGCCATCAACCAAAAGTGTGTGGCCTGGGGCCATCAACAAAAAGTGTAAGGCCTGGGGCCATCAACTTAAAAAGTGTGTGACTGCAGGCCGCATATACTAAGTTAAAGTATGGCCTGGGGCCATCAACCTAAAGTGTGTGGCCTGGGGCCATCACATTTAAAAGTGTGTGGCTGCAGGCCGCATAAACTAAGTTAAAGTATATGGCCTGGGGCCATCTATTTAAAGTGTGTGGCCTGGGGCCATCCACGTATCAAATGTGTGGCCTGGGGCCATCCACGTATCAGGTGTGTGGCCTGGGGCCATCTATTTTAAAGAATGTGATTTTATTTGAGCAAGCAGCATCCCAGTAATCACAAAACATTTGTAATTTCATTTATACAATGCCGCCCCAACGTTGGTCCAACATTGTAAAAATGTCTTACAAATATTTAGTGTTTACTAGGATCTATGTGGCAAGAATGTCACGAGTGGGGGTTGTAACGTGATCTGTTGCAATCCGCGTGAAGACGTAGTCCCAAGCACAGAAATGAATGGCCCTGGGCCCTAGTTGAGAGTAAGTTAACAACAGCTGCTTATCACATGTTAAGTCTCCTCACAGGTATATTGAAATTAGTAAGAGCAGAGATATTTTATACTGGTAATAGGCCTAATGTTGACAAAGGACTCTCGTGTGGCAATATAAAGAATGAATTAACCAGAAGCACCAGATATAATTATATCGTTTATAGCTATGGAATAAGCTTAAGAATTTAGACAACTTTAATAAAATAAACGTAAGAATGGTAATAATGTCCACATGTATGTCTGTAGGCCCATATGTCTGTCCGTCTGTATGTCTGTCTGCTGGTCTGTGATAATTTGTTATTTACATCTCAGGATAACACAGCATTACTAAAGAGAAATAATATTCAGTCATTTAAAAACAATACAAGATACAATATATAACTACAGCAGCTATGTGGGCCTATGCATAGTGACAAAGGCAAATGGTGGCTACATGCACTATAGTAATGTGAATAAAACATGTAAAAGTGTCTATAATGTGTATACATATCAAATCCATATCACCCAGTTCATTATTACCTACGTACCCATAATCAACGTCAATAACGTTGATCCAACGTTGATTTTGACTATGATGCGTGTTTCACCCCATAAACTTATAATTTATGACATTGAACTGATCAATGCGTGTTTCAGCCCATGGACTTATATTTTATGAAATTGAATTGCCATGACATTGAACCCGGCCCCACAAATAAATAATGTAACTATGTAAATACTAATTAATTATTAATTTTACACAGTGAGATTCATGAATATTGGTTTAATATGTTATTATATCATAATAAAGTCTGTTGTATCACTATAGGCCTACACCTCACTAGAGAGCAGCAAACTAAAAAATAAAATGAGATTAAAACAACTATATCCTGGTTATGTGTTTGTTTTCTTACAGTAGCGGATTCGATATATCATCATAATGTTTCACCATGTTCACTGGAGTAGGCCTATAGCGAATATGATCTCTGCTAAATATATGTCCATGATGCGATAACTAGGCCTATAGAATGATAGGGTTTGGAATAAAATAGTGATGCATCAGTGTAGATCTATTAATAGAATAACGACGGCAAAATGACTATGATGCGAGATGACTATGATGCGAAGCGTCCAATGACGGGGGCGAAAAAATCGATCCTATAATCTGAAATAATGATGGCGAAATGACTATGATGCGAAATGACTATGATGCGAAACGTCCAACGACGGGGGCGAAATGACTATGATGCGAAGTGGCAATGATGCGAGATGTCCGGAAACCTTCAAGTTCAACTCAAGCAAGTTTATGACTTCAAGAACTTTCAAGTTCCCAAGCCAAGTTCCTGGAACTTCAAGCTCCCAAGTTTCCCGAACTTTCAAGTTCCTGGAATTTCAAATAGACTCTAACATAATTTGTTAAAATTAAATAATTAAACAGAAATGAACAGTTGAGTAGATTGATCCGTTTCCTGTCGAAACAAAAATTCCAAAATTATTTTAAATATCTAACCTGTAGGCCCTATAATTAAACATGTTAAATATATGCATATATGTAGGTACTTTCAATAAATTTTAAAATTTTCCAATAAAATTATGCTGAGCCTTTTTTCGTAACTGCCCACATGCTAGAATAAATAATTGACCACATTCCACAGTTTTCACTGAGCAAGAAAAATGCTGTGCCAGATCAAAATCTGAGCTAATTATAAAAACATCCAGAAGCTGTGACCTTAATTTTGCAAATTCCGGCAGGGATACAGAAGCCAAAACATCACCCAGACACTTGAACTTTTTTAAACAGCTGAATAAAACTACTGAGATGTTGTATCCGTATATATCAGGTTTTAAGATACATCAGGGCACCCAATGAGTGTCCCGCAATACTGTAACAGAGCAAATAGGTCACACAACAATCAGAAATTTGGGCATAGCCTCCGGCCCCAGTTTTTTTTTTCATGAGGGGGTCATGGAAGAAGGAAAATTTTGATGGATTCTGATCCTTATAGCCATGAAACTTCCATTTTTACCCTCGGTGCGCCCCATGAGGAAGTGCAGGGTAGGCAAACAAAACTTCATCCAGGTTTTACCATGGGCAAACTAGTGCAGCCTTCCCCAGGCATCTCAATTCTTCGAGATGCCCACATTGTTCTGTCCAAACGGTCTTAATGATGTCCTCCAGAACTTCCTCATAGGGTAGTGGACATAGTCTATTTTCATTTTTTGCATTTTTTTACAAAAAATTTTAAATGGCACCTGCGTAAAAAAAATTAGCAGAAGGGACCACAGCATGCCTGTTTCACTTACCTCTTCAAGCACTTGTTGCAACAATTATGGAATTAAAGGTGAGAGCTGGCACCATTTTTCATAATTGCGAGAAATCTAATGATGGGAACCCTCAGAAAAGGTGATAAAAGTGTCATTCAAAGAAAATTACTTTTTTAATTCTACAATGATGGCTTCATTTCTACCAGTAATAGTGAGCAAGAAGAACAAACAAACAGAGAAAAATATGTTTTTTATTGCAGTGTATCACAAATTCACATAAATCCTGAAAAAACACGAAAAACCCCATCATAATGACTGTTTGGATGTACCTACTATATGGCCTAGCCTCCTAGGCTAAAGGCCTAGGCCTAACATTAATCCTTTAGAATAGGGGTGGCTATTTTTTATGACGTCGGGACCACATTTTCTGTCCTATAGGCTATAGCGAGGGAAATGTGGTCCATAATTATTGGACCACATTTATTATTTAAATAGACCTAATGTTAAACTACTTTTTATGACGTTTGGACCTCCCATATAGAGACGACAATACCACATTTTTTTCCCGTGTTTTCGGCCATTTCCTTTTATTGCTGAGCGCTCGTCTCGGCGGCCTTATCACTACCTGAAAAAATAGTCCCCTGCTTTTTAGTAAGGATGGCAGCGCTCACTAGGTGGCGCTGAACTTCACTTTCCGTTTTCGCTCAGCGTTTTTCTCATCAATTTAGCCCCAAACAGTGACCTAGGTTAGAGTTCAATTACAGAATCTATGGAGCCTTTTGATTCAATATTGGAACGGATATGAAACGAAGACATATTTCTCTTTACCTTGTTTATTCCCAGGAGAGATTTTCAGGTTAGGAAGACGTGTAATTTTTTATTTAAAAAATTGTTTTTCTTATACCTTTCAAACAGCAACTAGCAACGATATAAAAATATTACTTAGATGTTCTTTATCATGCCAACTCCACCATAGATCAGTTTTTTGGGCCGTATGCCCGTGTTTTTTACATGAAATTTAACTTTATGTGACACCACCTCAACATTTTCTGACACATTTTTATTGTTATTGTTTGGGATAGCCAGCCCTGGGCCTAGATAATGCTAATCGCCACTGGGCCTTCCGACATTGTCGAGCACTCACTATCTCCTGGCAAGAATCGAATGTAGGCCTATCGCTAACACTGGCTACGGCAGCATAAAATGTATCTCTTAGCTTTGTGCACATATAGGCTAAACTGGGCTAGGAGAACCTCCTGAGGATAGTGAGATGATTGAGATGACACTGTCCTCCAGACACAGGATTCGAAATTCGAGCCCTGGCGGTCTGAGGCCGAGCAGGCTACCTCTCGGTCACGGAGGCTCCCCACAATACTGACTTTCACACGTGGATGGGGAAGAAACATTTTTGTTTCTTTCAAACTGCCGAGACCGGGAACCGAACCCCAAACTCTAGCGTGAAAGGCAGCAGTGCTAACCACTACCCTAGGGCCCCCGCCCCTCTTAGAACCAATGAGTGCCGAGCCAGTTTCCGTACTTTACGAATCTGCCTGTGAAAACTACCTGCTTCTTCTGCTTTGAACAGACTAATTATGTACCCGCCTGGGTAGGGCTCGAACCAGTCCATGTCTCCCTTGACCTTGTGGTATACCCCACAAGAAAGTTTAAATCCGGAAAGAGTTATGAAATTTTAAACACGTTTCATCCAACATATGTAAAACAAGATCTGATGTAGGGGCGATGTTTCAATTTTTCCTTCATATGCTTATTTGCATAAATCCAAAATGGCTGCTGTCAGCCATATTGAATTTTTAACTTTTGACAGAATAGCCCTAGAATCTTATGTAATACCTCATTTTTGATCAATTTGAATGCACTGATTCCACTGGTATGGTTATTTTTATGATTCAAGGTCATCTAAGGGTCAAAACAAGATGGCTGCCGTCGGCCATCTTGAATTTTTATGTTTTGATACCTCATTTTTGACTAATTTGAATACACTGATTCCATTGGTATGATTATTTTTACGATTTAACGTCTCACCACACATAATACCCGTCCCATAGACTTACATGTATTATGACCCATACACTCAGACCTCCCAGCACTCTTTAAGTAGAAAAATGTAAATAAACCTATGTATTTTTTTAACCATCAGACTGTCCTCTTTCAATATCAAAAATAAAAAAGGGGTGTGAAAGGGATATAATTTTTTTTATTTGAGCCCATAATAACCTCTTGCCCCACTCTCCCCTGAGCGACCTCCAAAAAAATTGACCTTGTTTTTTAGAAGAGCCTTGTTACAGTCAGCGCAAGGACTTCCTGTTGGATCTATCTTCCATCATTATGCTGCTTTTGCTACACCAAATCATCACAGAATCGATTCAAATTGGTAGCAAAATGATATATCTGTAATATTTACCACCGAGGCTGCTGCAAAGAGCCACATTTTTAAAAAAGAGACTAACTTTCTTATTCTTAAACTTTATAATGATATGCGCGAATGAATTTGTGTGGTGAGACCTTAAGGTCATCTAGGGGTCAAAACCAAGATGGCTGCCGTCAGCCATATTGAATTTTTAACTTTTGACAGAATAGCCCTAGAATCTTATGTAATACCTCATTTTTGACCAATTTGAATGCACTGATTCAACTGGTAAGGTTATTTTTACGATTCAAGGTCATTTAGCGGTCAAAACAAAATTACTGCCATCGGCCATCTTGGATATTTATGTTCTGACATAATAGCCTTAGAATCATCATGTAATACCTCATTTTTGACTAATTTGAATACACTGATTCCATTGGTTTGATTATTTTTACGATTTAAGGTCATCAAGGGGTCAAAACCGAGATGGCTGCAGTCGGCCATATATTGAATTTTTAACTTTTGACAGAATAGCCCTAGAATCAGGGTTCATCACAGTGCCGGAAATGCCAGCTGCCCGACCGGATGAATTCTATAAAAAAAAAAATTGACAGTGACTGATTTTGTAATTTATTGGCTTTTGGTATCAGTTGTTCATCAGATGAACTTTTTTTAAGAAAAAACGTGCCAGATATTACTTAGTGGGCAACCACACATGCTGCAAATTTTATGCAGCAGTGTAAGGGTTAAAAAGTTAAAATTTTTGAGAGAATAACCAGATGATTTTTTTTTTCTGTGGGGAACCCTGTATTATCTTGTGTAATACCTCAAATTTGCCTAATTTTAATACACTGGTTTCATTGGAATGATTATTTTTATGTTTCAATGTCATCTAAAGATCCAAAACAAAATGGCCACCAATAATTAAAGCCATTTAGAGGTCACAACCTAGGAAACCGGCTATAACCACAGTTAATATTCAATTTTTAATTGTTAAAATAATAGTATCAGAGTGCGATTGCATACATTTGCCTGGTATTTTTTTGAAGTTTTTCAGTTTCTAAAACAAAATCCAAGATGGCCGCCAAAATCCTATGTCACTCTTTAGGGCTTGGACCGCTTCATTGATTTGTTTCATGTTTTTTTAATAGAAATACCTCATCCTGGATGTGTGCTGATTAGTTTTTAGTGTGACTGAAAAACATATCAGTTTTGCTGATTTTTTTAGCTATTTAATTTGGTAATATACATGTAGCTATGCAGCTCAAATTTGTTTTTTTGGGTATGCTTATTGGCCTGAGAAATTTGTCTCGAGAATCGTTTTCTTTATCTTCTCCACCTCACTTATCTTCTCTACCTCAGTCATTCTGTCTACTTCTGCTGTTTCAATGTTTGGCTGTTGTCACAGGCATTGAAACAGCATCAGGTTAATGTATTGTGTTTGATGCCAAGTCTCCACATCGCTGGTTCATGCCCTCCACCTTTCCCACTCACCTTCGAACACAATGTAATTTTGGAGATTTAGAGGACAAACAAAAACCACTTTGTACCCATTGTAAAAAGCAGAACACAAAACAGCTTCAAGTATATTTTATTTCTGAACCTTGTTATTAAAATTCGAACAACACACTAACAAATAGAATTTGTTAAAAAAAAATACTTACCATTGCACCAGAGATGGCATTTAGCCCTGCTTTGCTCTTATGTGATTACCATGATTATATTCGTGATTGGATTTGCATCAGTAATTGACTTATAAAAAAATATAGATTGAATGAAGATGAGGAAAGAGAATAGATGGGGGGAGGGGGTGAAATATTTATATACAGTCTATTTTAAAAATAATAAATGTGAGGTCACCCGTAAATATATTTATGTGAATATTAAAGACAATGTAACTGAAAATAAAGTAAGAAATATAAATATTTTTTTATAATTATTAATAGCTTCTTCACATTAGTCAGTGTATTCTGGTATTCTAGGCCACAGAGGGTTTATTTGCTAAATCCTATTATTTTATAGGTTTAAATGTAATCTGCAACAGAATATCTATGAGATCTAAGAAAAAGTGTTATACTTATACATTGTAGCTGCATCTTTTGATTGTCATATATTTTTAAGACAAATATCCAAAACGTTATTATTTTTATTTCCCAATATATCCTCATTGTGCTTTAAACTACTAAGTCTGTTTTTATGAAAATAAATAGTGTTGTGACTTATAATGTTACTGTCAAGTGTCCACTGAGTTAATATTTACATTTAGACATGTAGGTCTGAGTCTACTTATAATATTTAAAATTAGATAATACTATAGATGCAATATAATTGACTATATATCATGTATATTGCAATTTTTTTTCAAATTCACCATATAAAGTGTAATAAAAAGTGAAATAAGGACTGTTCAGATTTTTTTTTCTTCAGTTTGTTTAGATAATCATAATTAGTATGTTTTGCTGAGCATATGGTGAAAAAATAAAATTATTTCGACTGCTAGAAATATTAAAAAATTGGGATAGATTTTATCTGCCATTTTCGACGTCTTTTCTGGGGGTTTTTATTTTCGAAATTCAGACGGGTGCTATACAAAATCATTATGTATTATAACTTTGTCAATAATTTGTATAATTTTTTTTTATCCAGTCATGAACATAACGGACCTTTTGTGAACAAAATTTCAGGTCTCTAGCACTAAAATAAAAAAATGGCCTGCCATCCTTATTTTTAGTCTAGTTTTGCCGTATAGACAAGATATTTGTCCGATAACAAATTATAATGTTACCCGTCTTTCAGTTTATATTTATTTTTAACTGAAAGATGCCTGTCTTTCAGTTTATGTAGTCTAGACTAGACAATTTCTCTTTAACTGACAGACACTACTTTCTTAGACTATCCAGGGACATTGTATTACTACCGCCGACCTTATCACCCTTAAAAAATAGTCCCTTGGTATTATTATCGCAACACAAATATTGTCACATAATAAAAATATAAAAATACCCGTCTTTTAGTAAATATACTTTTTTATAAACTCAAAGAGGCGCGCTTTTTAGTTTTTATATCATTTTAAACTGAGAGACGCTCAATGCCGACAATGTATTAGTCTACTACGCTGTTTTGTTGACGGACTTCAAAATGGCGGCCGATTAGAAACGGACGACATGAATTCATCATCTGGGTTTTGTCCCACATTTTGGGACCACATTTACGTCGCTATATAGGATGGGGAATGTGGTCCATTTAGCGGACCACATTTACAGGTGAGGGACCACATTTTCGTCGCTATTAGACGGAGAATGTGGTCCATCTAACGTTAATTCGATTAATTTGTAAAAAATGAAAAAAAATGTGGTCCAGGGTCCACATTGTCGTCTCTATACCAGAGGAATGTGGTCCAAACGTCATAAAAAAGTACCGTAAAATTTCTAATTGTAGCCTTGGCTTTAATTAGAATGTAAATTCTCATTCTCCAGTACCCAATGCTAAAAGTCCACTTGCGGCTTCTATTGGAGGTTTTGTGTGAAAAATTAATCAAAGCGCGTCTATCACTCTGAGGTGAGCTGCCGCTAGAACCCAACTCTTCATGTCCAACAGTCAAAAAAAGATATGCCCTATGAATCAATTTAATGCTGACATTAGTCCAAAAGTTTATAGAATTTTTTTTTTTCATATCGCTAATTAAACATTTTTACGATGAAATAGTATTTAATTGTTCACAGAACGTAATAAGAAGATACGCCATGAATAATTATATAAGTAGTAATGTCTATAACACATGTGAATGTCTGCAGTAATTCAGTTGTGTGTGTTGGGTGGTAGACAAGACATCGCGGCGCCTTGTATTGTGAACGCCTTCATAATTATGTTATATACAGCCCTTTCAGTCGACAAGCACACCCACTCTCCAGACTTGAATGCGTGAAACTGTCAGTCATGTTATCCCAGCAAGCACAAAACGTTCAGCCAATGTTGGTATAATGTAGGCACCATTGAATCAGCAGCTCAGTTGGCAGGCGCTGCCAGACCCACCTCCCTCCCCTAATGTTGATCAGCTGTCTGGTGGGGGGGGGGGGGAAACTACTTTGACACTCTGTTCATGTCGGCCAATATCCGGCCCACAGACTGCAATGCTGGCTTGACCGTGAAACAACATTTAGTCGGCTCTTTCTGTTCACCTGTATCATGTGTATGGGTCCTGTTGGTTGATGACGACAAATAACTATTGGAATGTATATAATGAATTTGTCATTTGTATTTTACATATAGGCCTAGATCTACATATATGTAAACAAATAGTTTAAAATCTACTCAAAACGATTTCAATCTGCTAGACCAGTAAGTAGGCTTAACGTGGCAACAATTGTGGCGCTTATAGGGCTACATTACCTGTCCTATCGTCACACATTTATCATGAATATAACGTCTCATGTCTCCAAAGGGTTAGAAGCTATCTGGGCTTATGCAGCGTGTGCTCTGTTGGCGTGGTTAGCGTAGGTAGCGGCACGTTTTGATCAACACCTGGTCGTTGTCCTTTCAAGATACTGATAATATTCAATAGATTTTCGGCTAAGAACAAATTTGGTCCTTGGCAAATCTCAAAATTCGCCCCGCGGCTTCAATTGGAGGTTTTCCAATTTGTAAATTTCTGTCAAAAAAATTGTAATTTTTTGAAAGTTTGGGGGGCGGCTTCTATTAGAGATGGTCCAATAATTATGCTCGCTATCAGCGTTAGAAATAAGGGTTAAAAATGAGGTTGTCCATCGGACAATCAGATCAGATTTTCAGGTTGTCCGCTGAAATTGCAGATTGCAAGTAATATATAGCTACGACCCAGCCTGTTCCCACAATTTTCTGAAAACATTAGTTAACCAACAAGTGGAAGCTCACCACTTATAAATGCCTTTAAATAATAATGTGATGTGAAAATATCCTTCTCAAAAGCGGACATTCTCATGGTAACTATTGATTGTCCGCCACAAATTTTGGTTGCCTCGGACAACCGGAAAGGCCTTATTTCGAACGCTGGCTATATAGAACAGAAAATGTGGTCCAGACGTCATAAAAATAGCGTCCCTTATTCTAAAGGATTACCATCTCCCCCCCCCCCCCACACACACACACACATATAACATAACAAACTCGGTTATATAAGTAGGTACTAACTAAGTTATAGTAAGTCAACAACCACAAGAAGTTTATCCGTTGTGACCTGAGCGTTGTAGATGGTACCTGTAACTTTCCCACCATACAACTACACGACTACAAGTAGATGTTATGTAAATGTCAACTTCTCCATAAACAATCGTGTTACCGGTATTCTAATGTTATTTTAATGCTGGGTACTATAGGCCTATATGACGCTGCGGCTGGTCCAGTAATAAATTAATATTGGCGAAACGCTTTGTGATCGCGTGGGATATATTTATACTTCCGGTCTGTCAGCTGGTCAGAGGCAGAATATAAACCATGTTAAACCTTTAAGCACTAAGCACGACTATGGTATGTTTATTAGCAGGGTCAAACCTTATGCAGCCGACTATTACGTTGACACTATGTTGGTCTGATGTTAGACCAGCTTAAAACAAATATTGGGTCAACGTCTCAATGCTGGGTTTACACGTGATTAGTTCTGATGATGGGTCAGTCACAGCAAATGTCATTCCAATGCTGGGCCAGCGGCAAAAACAAATAAATAGGGGCCTACAATGACGAGCCAGTTGACCTATGTAGTGTTAATGTTAGGCCTGAAAAAATTAATTGTATGTTTCCGGTAGCAGACTTTTTGGAAATATGGTAGGTAGGTCGGATTTTTAAAAAAATCATCTTTTTTTTCTTTTTTTTGCTACACCCTATAAGGTGATGCAGATGTTGGGTATTTTTGTGCGGCAAAGCAAAATAAACAAATTCTGCATAAACAGTACTGTTTTTCATACTGTGCGCCGATCGAAATGCTGTAAAATAATAATTTTGGCCGTTTTATCTATTGATAAAAAGAAATAGAGTCGTCAGATCTTGGAAAAAAAAAATAGGGTCGACACCTAAAAATAGGGACGGTCGGGTTACCGGAAACAAGCAATTTTTAGTTTGTCGACTCTGACGACAAAATTTTAGGTTGACTTTCTGTTGTTAACTTCCGTTATTATCTGTTCTGTCTGTGCGATGTCAGAAGGCATTATCTGCTCCCTGGTATACTAGGCATTTACTGCTTTTTAACTGGCGTCCCGTCTCTTCCTGCTATAGCGCTGCCAAAAGGCCATATTTGCTCACTTGTAAATTAAGTATATACTTCCTTCCCGCTGATGTCACTGCCTCCTTTTGGCTTGCACTGACCAATGTTGGTTAAATGTTGTGCCATCATCTATGACACTCTTCCAACATTGAACCAACATTGTGTCAGTGTATCGAGCTGCCAGTGTTTCCTGCAAAAATGAGACCTTTTGCAATGCTGTTTTACAGCTGAGCCATGGTCGTAGACGATGGGCCAGCATTAAGTTAGCATTGGGTGAACGTTTATCGGGTTAAGGCCTATATACTGGTATGCCAATGCTGGGCTAATGCTGGGCTAATGCCAAAAATCGCAAATTTTGTATAATTAAAAATAGATTTTTTGACTCGGCAGTAAACATGGTAAAAGGCATCACACATTGATATAATTTATACACTTCTGGTATGACTGAATAATGTAATTTATTGCAATGCCCGATCATGTGGTAAGTTAACCCTTTCATTACGACCATCTGACATGAAAAAGGGTCAAAGTATGGTGAAATATACATTTTTATTTATCAAGTTTATTTTCTCTGAGTTTGTGTCCTATTTAGGAGAAATAGGGGTGCTGTGTGTGATAAACAGTTGACATTTCTGTACACCAGTCCTTTTGAATATGTCCAATATAACGTTCGGGGTCCATAGGTTAGGTAGAGGAGAGGTGGGCAAAAAGGGCCATTAATGATATTTTGATTGCTACATGTTGTATGAAATATTAATGACATCATAGTTATGCATTATGAACATGTGTGTACAAAAAAAAAATAGACATACGTATTTTAGAAATAATAGACGATAGGCAACAATCTTATGAATATAAGCTTATATATTTGTATGAATCTCTTGATGAATTTATGTGATTTCTTCTGAAAATCTATTGTTTTGTGTGGTACATTATTGCCTTTGTTTCCTAGTCATTACTTTAGTCAGGAGATCACTTTGAGAAGAGATAATATGCTCTCCATATAATAATGTTCTCCACCTCTACCCCTTGGGCAAAGGGAGCCAGGGCAAAGGGGGCCAGGTCATTTCCATACAAAGACCATACAGCATGGCCCCCTTTGCTCGCTAACTTTTTAATGGGTACATATTTCAAACACTAATCTCAGTGAACGAAAGTATTTAGTATATTACTTAGTATTTTGTCCAACAACACATGCCACCATATACATCAAATGAAAGGTTTTATTCATATCTGTTTTATTAGGCTCACTTCACTGTACACACTTGTGTATCAAAATAATAAAAAGTAACAAGGTAGGGGTGCCCCCTTTAAAATAAGGTATCCTTGGAAGACTAAGTGAGTCTGTTATATAAGGTACATGTGTTATGTAAAGTACATGCAATGAGATACATATACCCGGTATGTATCTACATTGCATGTACCTTACATAGAACAGTCATTGGTTTTAAAATAGTTTGAATATTTTCCTTGAATACCATTGAAACGTTAAGTGGCCCCCTTTGCCCGCCCTTCCCCTAGGCCTACTTTCGTCTTTAAGAAGTGTTCAGATAAAAGATATGTTCATGATTATATATAGTAATTAGACTGTAAAGGGTTTTGATTGGAATAATATTGGCCAAGCGTCGCAGACAGTGGCCCAGCATTACATCAGCATAGGGCCAATGTATTGTGTAATCTGGTGTTTCTGGCGCCTGATGTAAAGAATACCCAGTGCCTGACTTATAAAGACTAGGCCTAATCATGCTAATTGCGGGATTCCCACAAAAAAAAAACTGGCCCGACATCATTCAATCGCTGCGCTGCAGAAGTGAATTTTAGTGGGCCTTAGGATTTTTGCAAGATAAGTTCTAGGCCCTGCCTGCTGAATTAAAGAGACTGGCTCAGGCTAAAATCATTAAAAAAAACAGTGATTCTATTTTGGCTTATTAATATGACCATATAATGTAAACATGTCCATAGAATTGAACTGCAAAAGTTTTTTTTTCAATTTTTATGATGTGCATTTACCAATTAGGCTAGATATAGAGACAAAATTCCTGTATTTCTTATTTTTGACATGGTAGTGCCGCCAATAAATGCCCATTACGGCGCACACTGTCAAATTGTGAGCTGTGTATCGCTGTATTAGTTTCAGTATTAGTATTCAGCGTTGCTAGAACAGAGTCAAGGTTCGGCACCCAAAGATCCAAAACATAGGCCTATATCTTTACCAATAAAATTTAAAAGAAGTATGGCAGAAAACGAGCTACTGAAACCAAAATGTAGTTGAAATGTTGCTGATTCCCACAAAATATTGGACTGTCACCTGTAACCTGACTGTAACCTCGCCACAAGGTAACCTCGCCATAGGTAATCTCGCCACAGATCTGGTAACCTCACCACAGAAGGCTGAGTACCCTCGCCACAGCTTTGGTAACCTTGCCACATGGGGCTAAGTAACCTCGGCACAACTTCGCCACACCTGTTGTATCCGCATTTATCAATGTATTTTCAAAGGTTAATCTCTACCTTGAACGTGGTGTAGATGTCTATATAGACTTAGACTATATGTGCCATTAAAATCAAAAGCAAAATTTTTTTTCAAAAAATGGACCAATATATAATGAATAATAATATGCCTAAAAAATTATTTTGTACAGCAAATATTGTAGAAAATTTGTTCATGGTGACTAATAATAGTAATATATTAACCCTTAAACCGCTGAATTAAATAATTTAAATTTTCACACACTTGGAGTTGTGTCTCACTACCTTGACCCACAACTTTAAGTGAGAGAAAACAACTTGTATTTGTTTAATTTGTAATTTAAGACTGAGCAATTTACAAATCTTGATGTCTAAATGGCTAATAAAACGGATTTGTAAGCGATTTAAGGTGATTTAGGCCTAGCGGCAACAACAGAGGAACTTGATGACACTGCCACAAGAAGAGATCTGACAGGACCCACGGAAGACAATGAGTAGCACTTAGCTATGTGATCGACTCCAATAACACTCGATATTGTTGACACAATTGATTGACACAAGTGACATTAACTCACGTGAGTGCGTGGTGACGTGAAGTCGATTGGGTCTACTTGCAAGCGCTGAATGTTAAACCATTTCTTCTTCTTCAGGTTGTAATAATAGCATCACCGCCAATATGGTTCATGTCTACATGGTTTACAAATGTGGTGTAGAACCCCATTTATTTCATTTCATTGCATTTGATACAGCCAACTAACACCTGACTCAACGTTGGCCTGACAACATTACAGCAACATTTCAGCAAAGATCGTGTGAGTTGAGAATGTCTTCATGGGTCTTTATCCTTAGGTCTACTGTGTGTATTGTGATTTCAATAATTGGCATTACATAAGAGGGTGCAGTGAAAGTGCATTACGTCTACATGTGATAATGATGGATTAGGCTACTGTATATATCACGGCTGCGTAAGAAACGCGTACATTAAAAGCTGGTATTTTACAACTTTGTTAGGCCTATTTTAGCAGAAGAATCAAAATTGAAAATTGAAGATTTTGTGAAAATTCCTGGCTAAATGGGGCATAATAAAAGTCCCAGAAGAAGTAATAATTGCACTTTTGTAATATTAACATTGTAGTCCTGTGAAATGATTCTTTGTCAAGCATATTTCATTAGGCGCAGTGCTTCAGAACGTGTGTAAATCCAGCAAAATGTATTATGGGAACCAAACATAATAATATAAATGCCAATGATCCATATAAATGATATACATCTTTTCATGATAATGCATCTTAGAGTATATATATACATTCTCTGACACATTTACCAGTTTACAGTTGATTTTTAGTAGAGCATTTGCTCTACTTTTTCGGTCAATGTGGGTCTGAGTGGTTTTCTGTATGATTAATTTTACGGCAATAATATTAAATTTGTGGAATTGGGAACATATCTAACTCCATGTGTGTGTTAAGAATAATTTTTTTCGAAGTCAGATTTTGAGATTTCGGCTTAGCTGATCAGATGAGCACTGATATAAATGACGCATCAATTCCTATCTGTAATGTATCAATGTCAGCCATGTCTGTTAGGTGATGTGACCTTAGCGATACACTTTGACCCTCAGTGCTTTGACCTGCCTCGCTAGCTCAGCAATACCGATCTGCCAGTACTGTATACGACACGTGACCTACTATGATGCAAAGTTGTTCGAATGTTGGCCCGCCGTCTCCGACGTCGGCCCGGTATTAAAATAACATTGGGTCAATGGCTCGTGTTTGCTGGGAAGTGCACTTGTCATTAATAGTAGGCCTAATACGGCAACGCTGACCAAATGTTGGGCCAGCGTCGTAGGCGGTGTGCCAGCATTGAAACAACGCTGGCTGCAAATGATTGTCCAGCGGTATGCGTGTTTGCCTGTATGGTCAGTCTGTCCCAGAGGCATGTACACAACAACACTCAGCTGACACAAGGAGACGGTGAATCAACGTTTGTCCACCATCTACGACGTTGTACCAACGTTAAGCCAACTTTGATTCAACGTCTTGTCTTTGCTGGCCTGCCAATACACATGTATGGGGCCTATATAATATGCCTATCGGCCATTCACTGCCCAACAAATCAAACATTCACTCGATGTGGCATTAATGTTGGGCGAGCTTCATAGACGATGATCTAACATTAAACCAGCAAAAAAAACAACAATTCATTTGTAGTAAAAACTTAGGCCTAGGGCCTACTGGTGCCTACAGTCTGAATACGTTCTGAAAACTTTCAAAACACCTCTCAGGCAATGCATAGCCTAATCCTGCCATGCTGTTGAGTTTTGTTTTTAGTTTTGTTTTTAGATACACCAGGGCACCCACCGAGTGCCCCGCAATACAGTAGCAGTACCAAATATACCCCATGGGTTTATAGTCGCCCAAAATAAACCAAGCACAGCCTGTTGTGGGCGACTATTGTAGCTAAGTAAATAAATAAAAAAAAATAATAATAATTTTTTAATATGTCAGCCAATGACCTGATTTTCTGACCAAAAATTGGCCTCTCACAACTTTTTCAACTTACTCACGATTAATTTGACAATTATTCATTCATACTAAAAATTGTAGAAAGAAGTCACCAACTGGTCACAAGTTTTATTTTTAAATTTGAATTCATTATAAATTTATGCTTTAGTTATCTTTTTTTCTCTTCGTTTGAATATCCATGTTATGGGTGTACAGCCATTATAAATTTTCAATTCTCTCAGTGCGGGGATCGACTTTAGAAGTCAGATTCTGGCGTGTATAGTCAGTCCCTGCAATGAAAAGGTTAAGTAGCCAACTCTTTTTTTTCATTCATTTAAAGGATAGAGAAATCTGTATCAATTTGTCAAAGCAGACATTTCTAAGTGCCTTTCTTAAAGTGTTATGTGGTGAAAAATAAACAGCCAAAAGTGGGGTTTGTTAAATTTCATGGGGTCATGTAGACTAGATTTTGGTCTGTTGAAAAATAATCTAAATTTTGATTTAATCTGCATTCATATACTCTAATCTAATTAGAGTCTCAAAGTCTCAATTGTGGTGAACCTTAAAATTATTTTATTAATTTTATTTTTAGCCAAATGAGCAAAAGAAGTAGGCCAACTGATTTTGACAGAATAAAAGAAGTCACACTATGGATACATGCTTTTTACAGAGAAAATTATATATTACAGAATCTTATCATCTATCAATCTTAACATTCCCGAAATTACTTAAATCTCACCTATTTGACCTGGCTTTTCCACCCTAGTCCCTCAGCAGCCCGGCTCCCTGTTGACGAACCTGCTTTGGCCTCGATTATGACACATGATCACACTAAGGATTTGTGCGCCTCTGAGCTCGGTCCGCTGAGGATATAGGCGCTATAGAAGTTGTTTGATTGATTGATCGCCAACTTTCTTCGATTGATAGATTCATTAGAAAATTTAACATACAATAGGCCCCTACGTCATTTCAATTTTCTAATTATTAACATCTATTTTAATAATCAGAAATATTTCTTATTTTCTTTTCAGTCTGTTACTCTACATAGTGACTTGGGTGACTTAAAATTGGAGTTATTTTGTGACAAATGCCCTAAAAGCTGTACTGTAAGTACCTACTTAACTACCTGTTAAGCTTTTTATGTGCTTAAGTGAGAATTTATTTTTATCTTTTAAATTTTATTCATCATGTTTATGTTTTAAGACCATAGCGATGTGATTTTCATGTTTATAAAACCATTAAGTTCTGAGGTTGCAAAATGTGAGGAACCCAACATTAAAGGCCTTTCATTTGATAAATGTGTCCTTTTTCTGGGTAGCTAAAGTACATACTATATATGCATGATAAGCCAACATTACCATGATTGAAGCCCTTTCATTTGGTAAATATCTTATGTTTCCGGGTAGATATACATGTACTTTTAGTCAAAATTAAAACCCTGATATTTGTTAAATGTCTCATGTGTCCGGGTAGCTATACTATAACATGTATAAGCCAACATTAAAGCCCTGACATTTGTAAAATGTTTCAAGTGTCCGGTAGCTTTATTTAACATGTATAAGCCAACTCCGGGTAGCTATACTATAACATGTATAAGCCAACATTAAGGCCCTGACATTTTGTGAATGTCTCATGTTTCCGGTTAGCTATGCTATAACATACATGTGTAAACCAACATTAACCCCTGACAGTTAGTAATTGTCTCATGTCTCCGGGTAGCTTTTCTCAGTGATACTCTAGTATAAGCCAACATTAAAGCCCTGACCTTTGGTAAATGTCTCATGTGTCTGGGCAGCTATACCCGTAGCTCTATAAATTTATCTATACTATAAAAAAATTGCCTGTGTGTGCTTTCATGTGTGGAAAAAAAAGTATATTGATACAAGCCTATTCGAGCATGTCATCTAGTTTAATTTTTTTTTATCAAATATGAACAACTGAAAACTATAGATTATTTAAATATATTTTCTAAAACATTTTTTATCTGTGGCATATGTTACCAAAAAAGCTACCATACTGATTACTCATCAACATATTACATAACATTGAAAAAAAAATTGAAAAAAATCATGTGTAAACACTGGTAAATACATTTAGGTTATGTATATAGCCTTTTTAGAAAAGTAGTTGTTCCGGATAAAATAGAGGGTTGATTGTTTTAGAAATGTGTAGATAATTGTAAGCAGATCTATCTCTTTAAAATATCAAATCTACATACATGAACATTTATACCATTGACAATGTAAGAAATTGATAAACTTATGTAAGGATGAATACGTGGCTTAATTCTTTTTGTCAATACAACATGTCTAAAATGGGTCATACACATTACTGTGGGTGACCCGATTAAAAAAAACTGGTAGATACTTATCTTCAATAAACAATTATTGAGTGGTATATTTCAGTTTCCTGAAGCGTATGAAATATTGTGAACAGTGGATCCATGAAGTGGTGTGGCGATTCTTTTTTTGTATAGCTATATTCAGGCAGTTTAAGAAAGATTTCAGCTGAATAGCTCTGATAATTTATTTTAATAGTTTATTTGTCGTGTTATAACCAAAGCGCAATGTTGATGACATCACCACCACTCAGATTAATTTTGAAGACCAGATGCTGTATCCACTTCGGCACAATTTATTGATTATTCAAAATCCTGGTAATTTTACTCTAACTTAAGATATAAGCATACATCACGACTGAATAGTAGACTGGGGTAAACTAGTTTGTTTAAATTTGTCTGTTTCACATATTCCACAGTATGCATAACAGTATCTCGGCTAGGCTGCTCTGGTGAATTGTAAGCGGCCTGCCAATACATGTGATGCTGCTCAAGACTGAGATCTTTGTGCGTGTTTTTGTATGATTGTCAGTGTACACACGTGTGTCTGTCCACTCGGTTACTTCGTATCATAAAGCGATCCATTGAAGAAAGTTATGTACCTTATTGAAGAAAATCATTTGTTAAAGTGGATATGACAAAGGAAGTGATTTCTTCTTGCCAACTGTTAGCCATTCATGAGGTATGTAATCTTTAGCACATGGCTGGATCCAGGAGAGGGATGGGATGGGAGGCGTACACCTCCTTTTTGCGAAAAATTGCATTTTCAAAAAAAAAATTGTTACATTCGAAATTAGGTTGATGTACAAAAACGTTGGACACGTCGCTCCAATTCAAATCCTGGATCCATCCTTTTATGACTTTGAAATTAATTGTGCTTTAACCATGTTAACATGTTCAAATAAGTTATGTACATATTAGCTTAATAATTGGTTTCACTCATGTGCTGCCACTGGTGTAAAAATTAATTGCGTTTACTCTTGAAATCAGTCCCAAGTGCGTGACCGTCTACGTCATTTATGATGAATAATTAAATTCCTCTGAATAACCATTAACAGATCAACAAGGATGTTAAATAATACATATGATCAATATTTTTTTAAAAAGAGCCGACAGTGCTGCATCTTTGCACCGAAGTAGAGGGATCCTTTTTTTCATAACATATGCCACAGATATCGCAACGCAAAATGTGACATGGTTGGAAAATATTCATATTAACCATGTTAACCCTGTAAGCGCTAAGCACGACTATATTCGTTTCAAATTTGTTTTATTAGCAGGGTAAATCAGTTATTGGTAAAGAAATGTGTATTTAAACATATATATTAGCAAATCATTGGTCTTAAGTTAAACAAATATGAGTAATTTTCACCCACTTGAAGTTGTCGGTCACGTTAGCGAGACACAACTTTAAGTCGATGAAAATGTAATGAAGATAAATTAGCAGAAAAGGGTTAATAATAAGTTCAGATAGCATATATTGATCATATTGATTTTATTGATAATATTGATCGGTGAGCTGTCTTATGTTCCTGAAAAATGTTCCTTGCATTTTTTACATGGTAATGATTGTACACAGAGATTTAGAAATGGATGCCTCTAGACAAGTTCAACACATTTTTCATAAAATATTAACAATTTCTTACTCACACTAGCACCACGCATACACATAAAACATGCAAAAAAAAGGCTGAAGTTCTTAAAATATTTTTAATATTAATTATTTTATCATAAATGTCTTCGTTGTAGGGAAATCACCTTCCAAAACATTTAGAATAAATAAAATATGTGACACACAAAAAGGGCAAAAAGTGATATTTTAGTAGATTTGGCAGCCATGCGCTTGTTTCATAAATGGATAGGTGTAAAAAAAAATCTTTTTTGTTCTTAATTTGATGTAATTATTAACATTAATTATATATAATATATATAATTATAATATAATAAATGAAATTTTATTATGCAGTTTTCAACAATAATCTTGATCAAACTGATGATCCATAAAAGGTCACTGGAAATTTCAGCAAAAATCATCTGTCGTTGTCAATTCTGTCAGCTAGAAAAATAGCAATCTTTGTGAGTGAGCTCTCACAAAAAAGATTTATTAATGCATGCTACTGCATGAGATATAGGTTACCATGGTTTCCTGGTATAGAAGCAATTTTGGACTTTTTTATGGAGCACCCATCTATTCTTTGACATTACAATATCATACCAGTATATATGTCAAGTAGTAATATAAAATTACCCATGAATACAAAATGACATCATTAAATGACATGTGAACACCTACCTATATGGCATGTGACAACTAGCTTTATGGCACATGAACACCTACCTTTATGGCACGTGAACATCTACCTTTATGAGCACCTACCTTCATGTCATGTGAACACTTAATTTTATGGCATTGAACACCTACCTTCATGACACGTGAACACCCACCTTTATGGCATGTGAACACTTACCTTTACTGCACGCGAACACCTACCTTCATGGCTCGTGAACGCCTAGTTTTATGGCACATGAACACCTATCTCTATGGCTCGTGAACACCTAGCTTTATGGCATGTGAACACCTACCTTTATGGCATGTGAACACCTACCTTTATGGAACATGAACACCTACCTTTATGGCACGTGAACACCTACCTTTATGGCACATAAACACCTACCTTTATGGCATGTGAACACCTACCTTTATGGTACGTGAACACCTACCTTTAAATAGCACATGAACACATACTTTTATGGCACATGAACACCTACCTTTATGGATCATGAACACCTAGCTTAAGGGCACATGAACACCTACCTTTATGGCACGTGAACACCTACCTTTATGGCACGTGAACACCTACCTTTATATAGCACGTGAACACCTAGCTTTAAATGGCACGTGAACACCTACATTTATAGTACGTGAACACCTAGCTTTATGACATGTGAACACCTACTTTTATGACAATTTGAATGCAAATTTCTCCTTTAAATTTTGCTACTTAAATGTCAAATAAAAATTTAGGCAAAATATGGCTATTGACATGATAAGTACATGACATGCTTAGTACTTTAAGTGTTATTACTAGCACTCAAAGGATTGTCAACACTTGCACCATGGAAGTAGTATGTCTGGTCTTCTGCAGAACAAATAACAGAACTTTTGCAGACATATGACATGTATGAACACCTGATAAAGACCTACATTAATATTTCAAATAGAACCTGAGGCATATAAATAAACATGATAAATGAAATACAGTATGTTTGATCTATTGCAGAACTTTCTTGCTTTGTGTGGAAGTGGCTATTATGACGGCTGCATATTTCACAGAAACATAAAAGACTTCATGCTGCAGACAGGAGATCCAACGGGTAGGTTTACTAGACATAGTCTCATTTGTTAATCATATGGTCTCAATAATAGTTAATGGTATTTTTATTTTATTCTAAGTTGGAATTGGTTTTACAATAATTCACTACATGTACTTCAAATTAAATATCGATATTTGAGAATAAAAATAACACAATGTGTTACCATTGATAGTACATGTATTTATAATAATGTGTTTGATTTAAACATATTTTTATTGTCCAATATTGTGTTATGCCTTTATTATGCCTTTTATCTCTTCCCACTCTTGTGTTATTTTTTAAAAAACTACAAGTTCTTCTCTGTTTTTCAATATTTTTCCCCAAATATATTTGGGTATGGAGTTGATAGATGAATTCCTATCCCGAATATATGTGGTAGTGGAGCATGAAAAGTTATATACTCAAAGGGACATGCCCAGGTCTAAAATCATAAAAAAATCTGTGATTTTATTTTAGCCCAATAATATGACCATATGATGTAAACATGTCCATAGACTAGAACTGCAAAAGTTTTTAATTTTTTGTGCTGCGTAGAGATGAAATTCCCATGGTTGTCAATAATTATAAATCAGGAATTTTGTCTCTATATCTAGCCTAACTGGTAAATGCGCAGCCCAAAAATAAAAAAAGTTTTGCAGTTCTAGTATATGAACATCATATGGTCATATTATTAAGCTAAAATAAAATCACTGATTTTTTTATGATTTTAGACCTGGGCATGTCCCTTTTATTTCATGATTAACCCTTGTCCTGCTGCGCCCGTAAATATACGGCTTCAAGCAGATTTTAATTCAAATAATATGTCACTGAAATAGATAATACTTTGTAGTAGATGCTCAGTTAGTCAAATAATGCAATTTAAAAGATGTATATTAAAAAAAGAATTATTTTTTGTCATTTGAAGCTGGAAATTGTGTTAGCAATACCAGCTTCTAATGCCGAAAATACAATTGAAACAATTCAGCAGGACAAGGGTTAATATTCCAGATATCCGGATATCTGAACTATTTAAAGTGAGACATCGTAAATCTTCAAAATTATATTTTATCAATATCAACTTCTGAATCACAGAGACAATTCACTAATTTATGTAAAATAAATTACAGGAGTATTAACTCTTGTGCTGCTAAATTGTTTGTAACTATTTTTCATTCATTTGAAGCTGGAATTGCTAAAACAATATCCAGCTTCAAACCACGAAAAAATATTTATGTCTATAAAAAATTGACATCAACTAGATTGAATTATTTGATGAACGGATCAGCTTCCACAAACTATCTTACAAATTTGACTAGTATTTCATTTTGTCTAACCCTTACAACGCTGAATTATTTTGTATAAACTGTGGAGACCGAAGGGTTTTTTCAATTTTAAATCATCATAAATGTCTTAGTTATCCCTTTCTGGTTCATTTGAATACCTAAGTTATGGGTGTACGACCATTAGAAATATTTTAATTCTTTCAGTGAGGAGACCGTCGTTATACGTCAGAATCTGCCGTCTTAAGACGGTTCCCGCGCTGCAAGGGTTAAAACAACAGAAGGGTTAAAATGTCGTCTTGCTAATAACAGGAAAATTATATACATGTAAATCATACTCGACTTCACTGAACTCAAATTCCATAAGGCCCTGTATAGTATACATTTACATAAATTCATAGATGTCATTTTCACATTGTTTTTTCTTGTGATCTATGTAGGCCTGTATGTGTTTTTAATCTGTCAAATCTATCATTGCAGGTACAGGGAAAGGTGGAAACAGTATCTGGGGTCACACATTCGAAGACGAATTTGACGATTCGTTGAGGGTTAGTGTCATGTGACATCCACATCTTTTCACGTTAACCCTTTCACCATTAATCACAACTATAATCGTTTTTAAATCTGTTTTATCAGCTGATTGAATAATTGTTTTTTGGGAATGAAATGGGTGTTTAAATATCGAGATTTGCAAATGTTTGGTCTCAAATTAAAAAAAATATGAGTGATTTTCACCCACTTTAAGTTGTGGGTCGCTGTAGCGAGACACAACTTCAAGTCAGGGTGAAAAATTATATAACTTACTTTAGGAGGAAAAGCATATAAAGCGCTGTGACTATTAGATCTGAGCTATAGCGTGGTTTATAGGTCTATCAATCATTGTTATTCTGCAGATAAGGAAATTAAGATGTGTTAATTTCGCTTTATTAGTACACCCATGTCACTTAACACATCTTTTGACTAAAATCAAAACAATTTAAATGCTAAAATCAATTGAAATAAAGACGTTTTGAGAATAAATTAATTTTTAAATTATTTTTGCGAATTTTATAAAGTCAGATAAAAAAATTTGAAGGACTACTTGGTTAATTTTCCAATTGAAATAATAACAAAATTAAGAGCTGCTATTCTAAAGTTGTAAAGACAGTGATTGCAAATGCCAGTTAATCGTAATACATGTAATGTGTTTTATATTACTTTGTAGCATAATATACGAGGAGTCGTGTCTATGGCTAACAACGGGTTAAACACCAACGGATCTCAGTTTTTTATCTCATATTCTAAGCAGCCTCACCTCGACATGAAATATACTATATTTGGAAAGTAAGTCATTCTCCCTTTATCTATGTAATATACAACTAGTCATCATATTCATAATGATCCAGAACTGTATACCTAACTTTCCTCACACCTAGTTATTTCTCATTATTTTCATTCACATCTATAGTTGTTTTCAGCCACTTGTCTGTCCTTTAACCGTTTTAAGCCTGAATTTACCATTGTCATTTTCATCCACAACAAGCCGCGAATTGCTGTCACAATTCTCAACTTGATGTGGGTGATAAGTTAAAAAAAAACTACTACATGTATGTATTCATAGGCCAATTTCATAGAAATTTGCCTTCTAAGACCCTTAGCTGTGAAAAGATGAAGTATGTTTTCAATGCTGTAAAATGGTGCTTCAATGCATCGTGAGAGCTTAAAGGGTTAATCAAGGAAATTTGAAAGAGAACTGAACTTTACATTAGCATATGTCCTAGAAATGTAAGGTTTAAGCTGTTAAATTCCCGCAGGAAGGTGAACGAAAACGTACTGATATAATAAATATACGGTCTCGTAGTGACCAAAGTGTCTATATACCATTCAAATGATTGACATATTTGACACTTTGGCTGTCAGTGCATGATAGTATATAGAAATAACGTATATTCCTGGGCATTTCTTATTTAATGAAATTGTGTTCCATTAATAATTTCTCACTAATGTATCCCGTTTCAGGGTAATTGATGGATGGGACACTCTCGATGATATAGAAAGGCAGGAAGTCACAGAACGCTCATTCAAACCAGTTACTGATGTACGGATCAACAGGGTTACGATTCATGCTAACCCTATAGCAAATGGACAATAGCTTCGTTCAAAACTACCCAACAAACATAAGACTTTGACCATATTCTGGTCTATTGTTAACAATAAAGCAGCATAATTATTTTCAATATTTGGTGTTTGTTGGATATAGATACGACCACTGCACATAAGTTAACACAGTTTACTAAGAAAATAAAAAAGGAATAAAACATGATATTTATTGTGGTGTGTACATACTATGTAGTGATCTACTGACTGTTTTAAGGTGTATTTGTGTAATGGTACTGTGCATTAGAAAGAACCCTTGGAGTCATTCGAAATAAGAGTAGGGCATAGGCCCAGTTTCGGACTTCTTTCTGTCGCGATATTGCTATGATTGTGCAGAAAGCAACGTAAAGCAATATTCACTCGCCATGCTCACTGTACCGATCTTAAAAGTTTAGATGATAGCTTTGTCCACCTATGCTAGTAGGCCTACATTCATGTATGGTATCTCAATATATCAAACGGTAACTAATTAACCTATTAACTCATTCATATGAAATTTTTATCCATTTGATTTTACACACGTGAGTAATTACCGCCATAAAAAAAAAGGCCTGACGCATTTAAAAATGAGAAAAATATTTGTCACTTGAAAAATTACAGAAACATGATTATTAATACTGTCTCTGTTTTAAGCCGGTCTCTGTGATATACACACATATTTGACTGGAATTGACGCAAATCCTAGATCATCGAATAGAGATGAAAATGTGTATGTTAACAATGGTAAAGTGTATTGTCAGTACATCAAATAAATTGAAGGCCCTTGTTCATCATCCTCATGAATACACTCGCATGTGGTGGGGGTATTAGACATGTTTGGAGCGTACACTGAACACAGACTGTGTGGTGGGCGTATTTGTTTGGAGCGTACACTGAACACAAACTGTGCGGTGGGGGTATTTGCTCGGAGCGTACACTGAATACAGACTGTGTGGTGGGGGTATTTGCATGGAGAGTACACTGAACACAGACTATGTGGTGGGGGTATTTGCTTGGAGCGTACACTGAACGCAGACTGTGTGGTGGGGGTATTTGCTTGGAGCGTACACTGAACGCAGACTATGTGGTGGGGGTATTTGCTTGGAGCGTACACTGAACGCAGACTATGTGGTGGGGGTATTTGCTTGGAGCGTACACTGAACACAGACTATGTGGTGGGGGTATTTACATGGAGCGTACACTGAACACAGATTATGTGGTGGGGGTATCTGCTTGGAGCGTACACTGAACGCGGACTGTGTGGTGGGGGTATTTGCTTGGAGCGTACACTGAACACGGACTATGTGGTGGGGGTATTTGCTTGGAGTGTACACTGACACAGACTGTGTGGTGGGGGTATTTGCTTGGAGCGTACACTGAACGCAGACTATGTGGTGGGGGTATTAGCTTGGAGCGTACACTGAACACAGACTATGTGGTGGGAGTATTTGCATGGAGTGTACACTGAACACAGACTATGTGGTGGGGGTATTTGCATTGAGCGTACACTGAGCACAGACTATGCGGTGGGGGTATTTGCTTGGAGCGTACACTGTACACGGACTGTGTGGTCGGGGTATTTGCTTGTAGCGTACACTGAACACAGACTATGTGGTGGGAGTATTTGCATGGAGCGTACACTGAACACAGACTATGTGGTGGGGGTATTTGCATTGAGCGTACACTGAGCACAGACTATGCGGTGGGGGTATTTGCTTGTAGCGTACACTGAACACAGACTATGTGGTGGGAGTATTTGTTTGAATTGTACATTGAACACAGACTATGTGGTGCGGGTATTTGCTTGGAGCGTACAATGAATACTGATTGTGTGGTGGGGGTATTTGTTTGGAGCGTACACTGAACACGGACTGTATTGTGGGGGTATCTGCATGGAGCGCACACTGTACACGGACTGTGTGGTGAGGGTATTTGCTTGTAGCGTACACTGAACACAGACTATGTGGTGGGAGTATTTGTTTGAATTGTACATTGAACACAGACTGTGTGGTGGGGGTATCTGCATGGAGCGTACACTGAGCAGGGACTGTGTGGTGGGGGTATTTGCTTGGAGCGTACACTGAGCACGGACTGTGTGGTGGGGGTATTTGCAATATTGGGAGTTGTCGTGGAACTCGACACATATTTCAACATGAAGTGCCATTTATCAGTTTATGCTTTTTAATAACAGGATATTTTTAGAGAACGCCTTAAGAACAGTACTTTGAACCAGTGGTTCGCTCAACAATATAACACAATCCGCAGCGACCCATGAGGTACATGTGAACCTGTATAATTTGATTAATTAACCCTTTAGGTGCGGGGGATATTGTTAAACGCATTCGAACCTTTTTCCACAAAAAATAAGGCTTATTCACTAAAATTAATCAAAAATGCAGGTGGGTGTCTAAAGCAAAACAACAATTTTATTTGTATCATAGCTAGAATTTAAACGCTGTGTTTTTCTATCAATATTGGAGCTAGCAACAATGAGTGTTGTCATTGGTGTCAGCTACAAGCAGGAAATAGACCAGCCGTTTCTGGTCATCATGGTTATACAGCACATTAACCCTGAGCACGATTATACAGCCGTTTTTAATCGTTTTATTACCCGATCAAATGAAATTCATTCGGAATGAAATAATTGTTTTTGGTCTCAAATTTAACAAGTATGAGTATTTTTCGCTCACTTGAAGTTGTGGATCATTGTAGCGAGACACAACTTTGAGTGACAGAAAATTAGCTTTGAAGAGCTCTAGGGAATGAATCTGCTGTGATTATAACGGCTACAACGTGTGATCCAATTTAGCTTGATCAGCTTAGCGTGTGTTACGTTTGGGATATCTAAACATTTGTATTGGCTTACAGGTAGAGAGGCCGTGCTTACAGATCAATATCCGGATTATTGACCTAGGATATTGCCGTGCAAAGTCAAAAAGCAGTAGACCTAACTGCTTACTTGAAAATCAAACAGTTACTCTCCTTTGGCTTTGCAGAGCAGTGTAGACTAGGTATGTTCACAAGCGTACCGCAGTGCAAAGTTAAAAGGCAGTAACTGCTTACATTTCAAGTAAACAGTTACTGCCCATTGATTTTGCAGATCAGTGCAGTACAGTACTCAGCGTTGTCATGACACGATAATACAGGTGACGGCAGATATATCCATACGGATTTATCTACTTAAGTTGTCGGCCACCGGCAATCGATACATTCATTCATGATTATACCAATCTTTCACAGTAAATTATTACTGTGAAAGAAATACAATCATAACCTATGGCTCAGAGTAACCCAATGACAGCTTCATAACATCCATATTCCCAGCTTTAGTTCACAAGTATGATCACAATGACGCTTGACACAAACACAACGCCCAATACGAAATACTGGGAAGAGAGACTCCACGCCGCAGCCAGCGAGGGCGACAACAGAACTGTGCGCAAATTGTTGACACATTGTATAAGCTCCAATGCTAGGGATTTTTCTGGCGCCAGTGCTTTAGCTGCCTCCTGCTCAGGTGAGTTATCAAGTTTAATGTATATCTATATTTTACTAAATCTGTCTAGTTTTGGAAATCAAGAAGTGACTTGTTTGTCGTAATTCCCATCTCAAGCTAATATGAAAATGTCATGAGTTTGTGAAATAGCCAACTATAACAGAGGGTGCACATGGGTCCTGCAAATTATGGATTGTTCCCACTTCACTTTTTACCCATTTTTTGGTCTCATTATTCACTTTTTTATTCGGGAAAAATAATATAAATTCGCCGTTCGTTCGATTCGTTTTTAAACACATGTGCACTCTCATAACGTTTTAAATAAAAGCTTACAACTGTCATTGGGTAACTTATATCATTGATTATTTTATGAACTTTTTATGCCATATGGCGCTAAAGAGATCCTAACAATATACCCACCACGCATTTTTCATAAAAAATATGCGTAGGTATAAGCCACTGGTAAATATGAATAGTTGAGTACATGTTGGTTTACATATTTTAGGTTTCGGCCCAGCGTCACAGTCGGTGGGCCAACATTAAAACAACATGATTATATGCTAGACGTCTTGTGTTAGCCAGTACCTGTATTGTCAAAGCCGCTGGTCCGCATCCTAGGTATGTGATTGGTCGAGATGGCATTGGTCGAGATGGCCATCTCGACCAATCACATACCTAGGATGCGGACCAGCGGCTTGAATAATACCGACACGTGTGCGCTTTGTAGTAGGCCCTGTTTACTCGACATATTTGTGTATTAGCGCATACTTTTTGTGCTATTTTTGTGATTGTACGTGCTTTTGCAGGTGGTCATTTAGAGACAGCCAAGCTGCTCTTGGAGCACAACGCTGAGATCAATGTATCCAACAGTCGCCAGACGCCACTGCATTTGGCAGCTAAAGGTATGATATTTCGCAATTATTCCGATCTCAAATGAAAAGATTTTTTTATTTTTATTTGGCTAATTCGTTGGTTTTCATATGGTAGCAGCTGGGTATATTCCAGAGGGGATGGGGTTGACCCCTCCCGCTCACACACACGAAAATTGTCATTAGTGGAGTGACACTATGGGCTTCCCAGAATTGACCTCGGAAGGTGACATATTTTAAAATTTTCCACTAATTTAACCCACTATCTCACTCTTGCCCAGCATGGGAGTAGGACGACTCCTCAATCATGCATGCGTCCCGGGTTCAAATACCGATGATCCTACTTGCGTCTTTCAGAGAAATCTAATTGTTTCTCCCCTCTCAAAGTGACTATAGGCGATCTCGCTGATGGCGGCTTCGTCAAGTTAAGGTTGTATCGACGTTAATTTCGCGCAGGGCCACGCGCTGCGCGCTCCTCCTTCCTCACTGAGAAGCCTTCCCGCTCTCTTATCACGAAAGCGGAGGGGGTCCCTGTTTTCTCCAGGTGGAAATGACTTGTATGCAGATTTAACTTCAGCTCGAAGCCCCTTTGTTATCTAAAGTGGAAAACAAATCACCTTCTTTAATGTAATGAAAATAAGCCTGGCGTTTATATGGTAACAATTAGCCTATATCTAACCGCATAGAATGAAGGCTAGAAGAAGGTCCTGGGGATAGTGTAATAAATAAAATGATATTGTCCTCCAGACCCAGACTTCGAAATTGGAGTCACAATATTGACGTCTACGAGTGGGCCAGACAAAAACATTATGTTTCTTTAAATCTGAAAGCGGAGAGCTCCGGTTTGACAGGCGCAAGTTGCATAGACGACAATGCTATGTTATTCACAAAAGTTCACTGGTCCTCACCAAGTAAAACAGTTATCGTATAGTCTACGTTAACCATCCATGTCCATTTAACTCCTCTAATTAGTGGCAGAGATATAAACAAGTAATGTTTAAAATGAATTAAAATTTCCCCGTTACGGTATTTCATAATTTGTGTCAGGTGGGAAGTTCAAAATTGATGGTGAAGGTCCAGCCACCTCTAAGATCTTATCTGTATGCACATAATTTACATTCCTAGCATCATTTAAGTTAGTTAGTATAACTAAGATCTCATCTGTATTCACAAAATTTATCTCCCCAGCACCCAGTTAGTTCTTATAACATCTGAGATTTTAACCCTTTCAGCGCGGGGACCGTCTTTATTCGTCAGAATCTGACGTCTGTAGACGTCAGATTCTGACGTATAAAGACGTCCCCGCACTGCAAGAATTAAAATATTTCTAATGGCCTTAGACCCATAACATAAGTATTCAAATGAACCGGAAAGAGCTAACTAAGACATTTATGCTGATTTTAAATTGAATAAAACCCTTTGCTCCCCATGTTTTAATTATACAAAAATAATTCAGCGCTTTAAGAGTTATCTGTATGCATATAATGCACCTCCCTAGCAACCAGTTAGTTCTTATAAGTTACTACCAGACTATCACTCATCTCCACATCAGCGTGAATATTAACCTGATTCACAAAATAGCCAGGTATAACATGATATGATTTGAAAGTTCAAGACGCCTTAATATATGGTGAATTACGCCAATTTCTGCTTCAACCGGTGAAAATACGTGAACAAAATCTGATATCTAATATCGAATAAGTCTATGTAATATTTCCATATGGTCCATTTTAATTATTTTGAAATATGGTATGTATATTTTTTATAAAGCTTTCCTCGCAGCACACTTTAATTTCACACCTATCGCTGATTTTATTTACTTAACCCTTTAAACCCCCGCGATACATCAAAGCATCATTTTACATCTCCGATGAATGACTACATTTTGTACACCTGGGGGTTCTAGAACGAAAATTCATGGAACTTTTTAAGAATAATGATATATATATTTTTTTGCATTTTCCACCGACTTCTAGTCATCTTCATCCACTACAAGTCGAGAATTGCGACAGCAATTCGCGGCTTGTAGTGGATGAAAATGACAATGGTAAATTCAGGCTTGAAAGGGTTGATTAAACCGCTTTGAAATGATACTTCTGTTGCAGGCTGTCACGTTGATATAGTCAAACTGTTGCTGCGTTTCGGAGCTGATCTCACGGCAATTAACAGTTCAGGTTTACGGCCTATCGACCTGGTCAAGTACAACACTGAGCTGTGGACAATTTTAAACCAGGCGTCCACGGGAACTTTACCAGAACTGCAAGAAATCGACGATGTACCCGTAATCAGCGAGTACGCATTGAGCCGGGCTACGAAGCCGAAGAAACTGAAAAAGAAAGGAAAAAAGAAGGGCAAGAAAAAAGGAGGAAAGAAAAAGAAACGGAAGTGACGAAGCAATGCCAATGCGATTTAACAATTCACAGCTCACTTGCAGTGTATGAAAAAATGAACCCGACTTGAACTGTTCAATTTATTCCGTCACAGCAAAAAATCCTCATTAAGGTGCTTCTCTATTATTTTAAATGTTACAAGCAACATTGAGAAAAAAACATTTTGCTGTTGAGTACTATGTGGAAATAATATAGTGGCCTACTCGGTTGAAAGCAAGCTGTTTTGTATCATTTCTCCACATATTGTGTAAATGTACTACCGTTTCAACTGCTATATGATATACTACTGAATGCTACAAAGATTAACCTAGCCAGCACCAAGCGTTTACCTACTTCTGGTTTAGGACTCATTATTTGGCCACTTAAATCAATGTGTTGCTACACATTTATTGTAATAGAACGTATGGTTGTGTAATAAAGTGTAGGCTTATAATTAAGGCTCCCCACTACCAGGGGAGGCTTTTTGTTTTTGTACGGTTTCGTCCGCCGGCGGCGGTGGCGGCGGCGTCTGTGCATGGACTTTCTATACCATGTCACCCTGATATCTACAAAAGCGCTTTTTGTATTCATTTGGTGTTAAACATACTGGATACAAGTATTAATTCCTAGGCTGCATCAATTTTTTAGAAAGTTCGGGAAAATATTCGGGTCATGGCTGCCATCTTTAATCTTTTTTTGTCAAATTATGACCTTGTCACCCTGATAACTTCAAAGCCGCTTATCCGATATACTCAATATTCAAAATACTGCATAGCATTATTAATTCCGAGACTGCATCAATTTTTCAGAAATTTCGGGAAAATATCTGGGTCATTGCAGCCACCTTTATTCTTATTTCGTCAAATTAGAACCTTGTCACCCTGATAACTTCAAAGCCGCTTATCCGATACACTCAATATTCAACGTACTGCATGCAAGTATTAATTCCTAGACTGCATCAATTTTGCAGAAAGTTCTGAAAAATATCCGGGTCTTGGCCAAAATAGCACCAAGTCAACCTAAAGCTGCTAGCTTCTGCCTCATAATATTACTTGATAATTACATGTACAAATTAATTATCTTGTAAAATTATACTCAGGCCTAATGTATACCTTTTATTTGAATAGTGCGAGGGGGAGCCTTCTTGGGTGTTTTAAATGGTAACCACTTACTTCTAGTTATATGGCATTCTTATCGATAAGAGCTGATATCAGTTACAAAGTAGTCTATATGCCCCTAATTATACTATGTTCCCACCGTATACCAGATTATTAACATTCGTTTATTAAACATTAAGGTTCAACATCACATTTTCTGGACAGAGAAACATACTGTGCCAGAAATTACCAATCCAATTACGGTCTGTCGCCTTAAAGTAGGTGTCTCATCACAATTCATTAGGCTCACGTTGTGGGCTCACCCGCATGCGCAAACTGGTCACCGTTCTGAGGAGTTAAAGATACAATATTGGTAATCAGTGAAGCGAAACGAATCGCATGCTTGAATCCTTTACAAAAAATCACATTACAAAAAGTTTTTATTGGCCTGTCTTTTAACCCTTTAAGCCCTCGCGATGCATTAAAGCATCATTTTACATCCCTGGAAACAGACTTAATTTTCTTACAACTGAAGATTTCAGAAAGAAATTTTCTATGTAACTGATTGACCAATACATGACAATTTGCTTTAATTTACCACCCACATCAAATCATCTTCATCCACTACAAGTCGAGAATTGCGTTAGCAATTCGCGGCTTGTAGTGGATGAATAGTAATGACAATGGTAAATGCAGGCCTGAAAGGGTTAATTAAAAAAGGTGGTCTATTGCAATTGAAGTTCGGCGTCGTCAGCTTCGGCGTTAGCGTAACATTTAGCAGTTGCTTAGTTGTGGGCACGATAACTTGACAAGTTTTTTTTATGTAGGCCTATCATGTTCTGCATGTTGGTAATAACCACGCTAGAGTGAAGAAAATCACATGGGTGAATAAATAGACAATAAAAGTTCGTTTTTACCAATTATTCAATTCTTTTTTTTTCAACCTTTATCAGATTGACATTGTTCATCCCGCTTGCTTGATATATCGGTCTTAGATTGAATAGTATTTGAAAGTGTTTATCAAGCTCTGCGCTGTGAGTTTCCATATTTACATTAAAAGGAGGCTTTAGCGACCTACAACTTAAAGTTGATGAAAATTATCCATATTTGTTTAATTCGAGAACAAATATTTGCAAATCTTTAACCCTTACAGTGCGGGGATCGACTTTAGTCGTCAGAATCTGACGACTAAAGTCGATCCCCCGCACTGGGAAAGTAAAAAATATTTGTAATGGCCGTATACCCATATCATAGGTATTCAAATGAATCGGAAAGAGCTAACTAAGACATTTATGATGATTTCAAGGTGAAAGAACCCCTTAGGTTGCGATGTTTTTTTACAAATTAATTCAGCGTTTTAAGGTTTAAACACACATTTGTTCCAAATATTGATTGGTGGATTTAGGGTTGATAACTGTTTACACAAGTGTTAATAAAACAGAGACATATATCACTGTAGTCCACATCAGTGATATGTGGGTTTAAAGGCGTGGTCAACTGTCAAAATTCGCGGGACAAGGGTCCCCCAGAAGGCAATAGTGCCCGTGGGTAGGCCAAGGCCCTATTCCATAATAATACTAAATATGCGTTTCATACCCAAAGCCTCATTAAGAGCAAGTTGTCAAATCACAGCAAGTTCATATATACTTTAGCGACATCTATGAGTTAATAAAACAGCAGTGGATCAATGTCTGGTTTAAGTAGTATCTTGTAATCAATTCAGTGGCTATATTATTGCCGTCAATCTGTACTCAATAGGCAACTGTTGGCCTACACTTGACCTTCCCAGGCATGCGCATTTTGCAGTTGAACACTGGTTTAAAATACAAAACAAAAATTACAGGTCAGGGCGTAAACAGGGGTGCAAACCCAGTAAACACGAAACATTTGTATAACAGTTGTACAATGTTGGACCAACGTCGAATACGTCGGGTCGGCGTTGTACAAATGCTATACAAATGTTTTGTATTTGCTGGGCATACAGGCTGGTACTCGCAAAAGTATGAAGGTGCACATGCTCATTTGTAATGACCGTGTGCCTACAGTAGTAGGCCCTTAGTCGCCTATGCCGTCAGAATAATACTATTTAACCAATAAGCTCTATCACAATGATAAAATTGTGCTGATTAACTTGTGAACAAACCGTCAATATAATGAGTGCCGTGAAACAATGTAGAATGAAATGACATGGATGATGATAAACTTGATTACCGCCAACTTTTAAATCGAATTCGCCACTGCTGCACCACTGCTGCACTGGACAAAAGACCCATTTGGTCTGCAGGGGCATTGTCGTCCCATAGTCCCGTTTGTACGCGAAGATGAAGGAAAATTGTTTGTTAACGCGATAACTCAAAGATAGGCTACTGATTGACTCTCACCATTTTTAGCTCCCGCCGTCACCGTAGGTGAGACGGAGGGAGCTATGGATTCTACCTCCGGTTTTTTTTGGCCTCTTCTTTTGCCTATAACTTTGTAAGAAAATAAGCTAGGATAACAATTTCTGGTATGTGGGTTACTTCCAGGTGGCTAATGAACAGGTTAAAATATTTTTAATCTGAATTCAATACGCAAGGTTGCAGAGGAGAAAATGATGATGTGACGGCGTTGGGCCGTTGGGCCGTCCGTAAACAATTCGTTTCCGGAGCATATCTCTGAAAGTACTTGTCCGATTGTCTTCAAATTTTACACACAACACCCCTAGGGGGTCTAGTTGTGCCTTTTGGGGTATTTGAACTTTGACCTACTTCTGGTTCAGAACTATGACTTATTTAGACGTTTTGAAGCGCACTTCGTTTCCGGAGCAGATCTCGAAAAGTACTGGGCCGATGACAGTCATATTGCACATACATGTTCTCTAAGGTCCCTAGTTGTGCCTTTTCAGGTTTTTGGACCTTGACCTTGAAGTTGACCCAGCACTTTGACCTAATTTATAACATCGGTAAATCCGACTAAAAGATTTTGCGGAATATCATGAAAACCGCTCAAGATAGCTACACCATTACTATAAAACAAATTGTGAGGTTTCAGGAGAGGATGCATCTTGAAAAATTTCAAGTCGATAAAATTAAAAATGGCCGCCTATCGGCCATTATTCACCTCGACAGGCCTGATATTGCGGAATATCATGAAAACCGCTCAAGATAGCTACACCATTAATATCAAATAAATTGTAAGGTTTCAGGAGAGGATGCATCTTGAAAAATTTGAAGTTGATAAAATTCAAAATGGCCGCCTATCAGCCATTATTCACCTCGACAGGCCTGATATTGTGGAATATCATGAAAACCGCTCAAGATATCTACACCATTACTATAAAACAAATTGTAAGGCTTCGGGAGAGGATGCATTTTGAAAAAATTCAACTCGTCCAAATTCAAAATGGCCGCCAATCGGCCATTATTCACTTTCACATGGTCGTTATTTGGTAAACCGTGCTAGATGGCTAGACCATTACTATAAAACAAAATGTGTGATTTCAGGAGAGGATGCATCTTGAAAAATTCGACTCGATAAAATTCAAAATGGCCGCTTATCGGCCATTATTCACTTTTACATGGCCGTTATTTGGTCAACCGTGCTAGATGGCTAGACCATTACTGTAAAACAAAATGTGAGATCTCAGATGAGGATGCATCTTGAAAAAATTTGACTTGATCAAATTTAAAATGGCCGCCTTTTCGGCCATTATTCATTTTTACATGGCTGATATTTGGTAAACCGTGCTAGATGGCTAGACCATTACCTGATTACTATAAAACAAAGTGTGAGTTTTCGGGGGAGGATGCACCCTGAAAATTTTTAACTCACGAATTCAAAATGGCCGACAATCAGCATTATTTACCTCGATAGGCCTGATATCAGGTAAAAGCTAGACCATTCCTATAAAACAAAATGTGACGTTTCGAGAGAGGATGCCTTTTAAAAACTTTCGACTCAATCGAATTCAAAATGGCCGCCTATCGGCCACTATTTACTTTCACATTGCTGATATTTGGTAAACCGTGTTAGATAGCTGGACCATTACTATAAAACAAAATGTGCGATTACAAGAGAGGATGCATCTTGAAAAAAATTGACTCGATCAAATTCAAAATGGCCGCCTATCGGCCATTATTCACTCTCACATAGCCGGTTTTTGGTAACCGTACTAGATGGCTAGACCATTACTATAAAACAAAATGTGAGATTTCAGAAGAGGATGCATCTTGAAAAATTTTGACTTGATCAAATTCAAAATGGCCTCCTATCGGCCATTATTCACTTTCACATGGGCGATATTTGGTAAACCGTGCTAGATGGCTAGACCATTACTATAGAATGAAATGTGAGATTTCAGCTGAGGATGCATCTTTAAAAATTCTGACTCGATCAAATTCGAAATGGCCCCCTATCGGCCGTTATTTACTTTCACATGCCCAATATTTTGCAAACTGTGTTAGATGTTAGTCCATTACTATAAAACAAAATTTGAGGTTTCGGGGGAGAATGCACCCTAAGTTTTTAACTAATTTATATCGAATTCAAAATGACCGTAAATCAGTTATTAGTTAACTCGATTGGCCTGATATTTGGTAAACCGTGCCAGCTAGGTAGACCATTACTGGGATACTGATTAGGATCATTAATTTCAATGGAGGTTTGCAATCTCTGACAGACTGTCTAGTTCTTATCTTACTCTTAGACTGGGCTTCTTAGACCTAGTTGTCTTGCGTCTTGATTTTTGACCTAGCCTAGGACTACATTAAAAACCCTACACAAAATTGCTTAAATCAAATTCTAATTCGTCGCGGGAGCTCCTGGACTTATGTAGTCTTGTTTTGTTTGAAGTTACCCATGAGTTATTGATTGACTCTCACCATTTTTTGTTCGAAGTTACCCATGAGTTATGAGTATGGAGATCAAACGGTTTAGATTTTAATCGATAATCAAAATAGCCGCAATCTAGTTTCTAAATTTATTTCGACTTGAATTTCGTATAATTCACAATAGTCTCTTGAAACCTGGTAGATAGGTTTTGGTGTTGGCAATGTCTGTTTTCATATGCGACCGGAAGCGAGGATATCTTACTTTTTGTCCATCAAATTGCATAGATGTTCAGTTAAATGCCCTTAAAAACGTGGCCGGCCCCGATTGCTCATTCGATCGGGTAGTTGTGACTCCAAATTCAGACATACTGGGTTCGAATCCGACCGGTCGGATGTACTTTGTTATTGGAGTTGTGTATATATACAGTTCAAATCCCTGGGGTTGTAGTGCTGTCTATGCATGTGCTGTGCACTATTAAGAACTCTTGAAGTCACATTCGATAAGAGTATAACATAGTCCCGGCTTCGGGCTTTCTTTTGTCACAATATTCCATGATTGTACAGAAAGATATTCAATCACTCACTTTTAAATAAATCAGATAGTTTTTCAGGGTCCCGAGTCTATTGGCATTGTCCATTTTCACGTGCGACCGAAACGAGGGGCTGGCGCCCACTTGATTTGATTTAGATTTGAGTTATTCAGCAAACCGATCATGAAACATAGCATACATGGTCATTATAATTTATTAAAATAATAAAAACCGGCAGCCACTATGCCTGGTCACCAGGGATAATACACACCGGAAAGTTTCCTGGTGAGGTGTAGGCCTACTTATTTTCACAGCGGTCCCTATAAACAGTGATCCAAGATGGAGACAGGAAAGTATTTAGAGAACAGGTGAGAACTCAGATGAAGAGGCTTTAACCTACTACTAAAAAATACATAAAATGCTGTAAAAACCTAGCATTCACGGACGATTTAAATGTACCAAATGTAGGTTAAACCATCCGACTTGACCTACTTAGAATGTTTGGGAAACCTGAGTCTCACAAAAAATATCAAGTACGACTCAGACCTCCCACCCAATCAAAGTCAGGTCAGTCGGGGTTAAATTCTAGATTATATAAATTGAATAAATTATATCAAAGCTACCCATAAATGAAGATTTTCCCTTCTGTCCATTTCTATGCGAATATGATCTCTCAACCCACGCATAAAGGTAGTACCATTTGGAGCTGATTTAAGGTGGGCTGGAAGAGCATTCCACATTTTGCTGGCCGAAAAGACAAATGATTTGGTCCCAGATGATTTCATATGTGGTAACTTAGACAAGGGACTGCACACTATGTCTGGTAGAGATGGAATGCCGCTCACTAACCATGGAAAATTCCATTTTAAGATACTTAGGTGCTGACCCATGTACGGTACCACACTGGACACTTTACAAAGCTTAATTTGTTTAGCACGCTCTAAGACAGAGATCCAATTTAGCACTTCAAATTCGGCAATCCCAACGTGCGATGAAGCCAAAAGTCTCTGCGAATAGTGATTTAGAAATTTAGCTTGCCTTCAAAGAAATTTTAGGCGCGAATTACCTTTTTTAAGAATGGCTTCAGCAATAAGCTTACCATCTAGCAATTGGTCCACATCGACCCTCAGATATCGCACAGATGTTTTGGCAGCTACTTTTGTCTCGCCACATGTGACTTTCATTATTAAATTGATGGCATCCATTTGATGAGAAGTCTACTTTTTGTTCAGAACATAATACATTCTGTTTTCCCAATAAATGGATGGAGAGCCTATTATCGACCAACCATCCATTTAGGGAAGTTTTTTTACCAAGTCTTTCCTCAACTAGGCCTACATCCCTGCCTGAAATCAAAAGGGCAGTGTCATCTGCAAATAAAAAAAGTTGGGAAGAAACTGCAGCTTCCATATCATTGACATAAATGATAAAAAGTAATGGTCCCAGGATGGATCCATGCGGAACCATTCCGGAATCAGAAAAAAAGTAGGCTACCTTTGATTTCAGTCTTCTGATTTATATTCTTCAGGTAAAATTCTAGCCATGACATTGATAGATCATGGAATCTGAGTGCTTTTACTTTATGAAGCAGAATTCCGGGATCCACAGTGTCGAAAGCTGTGCACAAACGAAACTAATCTGTGGATTAGCAACCTGTGAATCGTGTTCATGCTGATACAGAGCCCATGATACAATCCATCACAGATGTCACACCAGATTCCTCTTTGATTTTTTTTACCGATTTTGAGAAGGACCGCAGGGATGTTTGTAGTACTGGGTTTATGGGGAAAATTTTCAGCTCGGGCGCCTGTCTTTCATCTGCATTGTTTTGATCGTGGGCGCTGCCATCTTGGTTGTGTTGATGGTTGCCCTCGATACCTCAGCTTCACCATGACACACAACAGACCGTAGCAGAGCTTCTTTTACGTCGAAAACGTCGTTCGTCCGTCGAGATTCCACAAAGAAAATTCCCCCCCACTGGATCTTTGTGCTCAATTTTCGTCAATTTACAATTTTCTGGGTCAAAACCTGGACATAAGATTTATTAAAAACATAAATTTGCAGAGCTACCAATGCCCCAACTCTCCCGTCCGCCATCTTGGATTTATTAAAGATTTCTTATGTTCAGTTAAATGCCTTGAAAACTCGTATATTAAATATAGGTTTGTGAAGTCTGCGAGGAATCTATTGGCGAAGTCCGTTTTCGCCTGCGACCTAAAATTAGGCTGTGGCGGCCATCTTGAATTGATTGTTTTGAATAGGCCTAAATGGAGCTCAAGCTCAGTTAAACCTCATTTATATATACATATAGGTCAAATTTGTGGCCATTTTGGGTCACTTATAAACATCAGCTCAGTGGTGTTTGCACGGTCTTTTTTAAATAAATCTTCAGTACGTGAGCCTACTGCAACACAAACGTTTTTTTTCCGTGTTTTTGCATGTACTTTCAACAAATATTTGTTTTTTCTTCTCACCGCATATTTTTACTAAGTGGACAATAAACCGCCCCCCTCCTCTGGCTCAGATATCAACTGGTGCGTCCCTTATAGCTGTAGGCATACGCTGTATAATCAGATAATGATATAATATGATTCTGACGTGTTTATTATATTAAAAGCACTCACGGCTTAATATAAAGTCGTATTTATGTAACTTTAGTCAAGCCCTGTATTATCTACCAACCCTTTCACCGCTAAGCACGACTATATAGGCGTTTTTTTTATTCGTGTTATTAACCCTTTAACCGCCGGTGCCGCATATATTCGAGTTTTCATTTATTATCAGCACATTAAGTAGCACCTTTTAAACATGTTAAAGATGAAATGTGACATCAAACAGCAATATTCGAATAAACAGTTGACCTCCATTTTTTCAAATCTGAAGAATTTTCACTCACTTGAAGTTGTGGATCGCGTCAGCGAGACACAACTCCAAGTGGGTGAAAATTCCAATTGAATAATTTGGCGGTTAAAGGGTGAACCAATCAAATCACAGTTACTGGGTATGAAATAAGTGTAGAAACCATAGACTAAATGGTAGTCTCTGGTTTAAACATCAAGATTTGCAAATGTTTGGATTCAAATTAAACACATATTATGAGTAAATTGAATAAGATAGCTTAGGGGGCCACCATTCAATATCCAGGGGGGCTGGAGTTTTTGTCGCGGACAAATTATTTATTTCAACCCGGTTTGGCGGCGCGCTGAAAATTTCAACTTTTATTACATACATGTTTATGTAGAACAGTTCTTAAAGTAGATTATTTATTTCACGCGAAGTCCACCCGAAATTATTTATTTAAAAAAACCTCCGCCCCCCCCCCCCTGGATATTGAATTGTGCCCCCCTTAGCGGGTGAAGGGTTTAGGCTCATTGTAGTTATACAGTCCTTGTCCGTGCCCGGTATTTGTAGGAATTCAATAGATTCTATATGCATGCTATTACGTTACTCTGCAAAAAGTCCAAAACGTAACGAGGTGAATACGATGTTGTGGGGAATCCCCTTATATTGTAGCAGCTTGTACACAGGCCGTGTGGTTATATTATTATCGGTGATGTTCTACCAGGGACTTTGACCAGTCAATGCGATATATTCATACATTTTGCAGCACACAGTTTCGTTTTTCTTTGTCGCGTTCTTTCAATGAACCCGTGTACATAAATCATTATCCAGTGGTCATATTTGTCACGAGTTTTTAGAGTACCGTTAAGAGGTTGGTAACGTTAGAGCCTGAGGAATTGTCAGTAAGTATTCGAAAATCTCTCAACAGATAGTGTTATCGCATAGGCCTACATAACCATGATAATAGTAGACCGGAACTCTCACAAGAACTGTATCGTTTACCCTGTTTACAGTACGCTCTCGCAAGTACAATAAAGTGTGGGTCGTATAATTATTCGTATAATTCCAACAAACACGAAGAGTTAATCAACAAGTGTTAGTTAATGTTGGAGAGCGTCGTGGGCGGTGTACCAACATTATATCGACGTTGGTTCGACATTTCGCGCTTGTTGCTATAGCGAGATAATGCACATGACAATATGTCTGATTCTAGACCGGGACAATGAAAGTTTAACGATGTCAATATACATAGAGTACATGGTCTGCGATAAATTGTTATAAATACCTCATTAGTTAAAGGAGTAATCCAAGGTGTAGGCCTACCAATCATGCTAATAGCGGGTCAAATTTGGCCTTGTATTTGCTTAAAAAAAACACCGTGGATTACAGAAACATGTATAGAGTGGTCTACGGCTTTATATTATGAATAACTAGTAAAGTGTACAGTGAACACGAGTCGCCCGTGCTTTGACACTGACATAAATCTGTATGCGACACCAGGTGCTCCCGTTGGCATGGTGGGAAGCCTCTAATTGGCGCTGGAAATGGCGGGAAAAGATGTTTCTAGCTAATATGATTTTATTATTGATATTTCTGAGACATATCTCTTCGATAATGTCCGCGTGGCGTCTCTCTGTTGTACGTGTGGCGTCTCCAACTTATCTCTGATAATGTCCGTGTGGTGTCCCTAACATATCTCTCTGATAATGTCTGCTTGGCGTCTCTAACATATCTCTCTGATAATGTCCGCTTGGTGTCTCTAACATATCTCTCTGATAATGTACGCTTGGCGTCTCTAACATATCTCTCTGATAATGTCCGCGTGGCGTCTCTAACATATCTCTCTGATAATGTCCGCGTGGCGTCTCTAACATATCTCTCTGATAATGTCCGCTTGGCGTCTCTAACATATCTCTCTGATAATGTCCGCTTGGTGTCCCTAACATATCTCTCTGATAATGTCCCTGTGGCGTCGCTAACATATCTCTCTGATAATGTCCGCGTGGCGTCTCTAACATATCTCTCTGATAATGTCTGCTTGGCGTCTCTAACATATCTCTCTGATAATGTCTGCTTGGCGTCTCTAACATATCTCTCTGATAATGTCCCCGTGGCCTCTCTAACATATCTCTCTGATAATGTCCGCTTGGTGTCTCTAACATATCTCTCTGATAATGTCCGCTTGGCGTCTCTAACATATCTCTCTGATAATGTCCGCTTGGCGTCTCTAACATATCTCTCTGATAATGTCCGCTTGGCGTCTCTAACATATCTCTCTGATAATGGCTGCTTGGTGTCTCTAACATATTTCTCTGATAATGTCCTCTTGGCCTCTCTAACATATCTCTCTGATAATGTCCGCTTGGCGTCTCTAACATATCTCCCTGATAATGTACTCTTGGCGTCTCTAACATATCTCTCTGATAATGTCCTCTTGGCCTCTCTAACATATCTCTCTGATAATGGCTGCTTGGTGTCTCTAACATATCTCTCTGATAATGTTCGCTTGGTGTCTCTAACATATCTCTCTGATAATGTCCGCTTGGCGTCTCTAACATATCTCTCTGATAATGTCTGCTTGGCGTCTCTAACATATCTCTCTGATAATGTTCTCTTGGCCTCTCTAACATATCTCTCTGATAATGTCCGCGTGGCGTCTCTAACATATCTCTCTGATAATGTCTGCTTGGCGTCTTTAACATATCTCCCTGATAATGTCCGCGAGGCATCTCTAACATATCTCTCTGATAATGCCCGCGTGGCGTATCTACCATGTCTCTCTGATAATGTCCCTAGGCGTCTCTAAGTAACATATCTCTCCGATGATGTCCGCGTGACGTCTCTACCATATCTCTCTGATAATGTCCGTGTGGCGTTTCTAACATGTCAACATGTTTCTCTGAATATTCATAATAATGTGTCTGAGTCCATATAGCTGGCGATAATCGGGGCAAATAGGGAGATGTGTAGCTCTCAGCTGTCTTATTAGTTTTGATATGAAGTTACCATGTTTACGGGAAGGGTACATGGAGATTGAACAGCCCTGACCATGTACGTAGGCCTACTACGTACTGTACGTATAGTGCACTATTGATTCAAAAGTGAAGACGTCAGCTTTAAATCAACATATGGTCAACTTGTTGTGTCTGCTTGACATGCTGTGAAGAGTGGTCCGTATAAATCAACATAATATGTGAAATATCAAAACTTTAAAGCAATACAATAAACAGTTCTTTCTTTGCCTTATAGGAGTAGCAAAATGAAGGAAGACAGTCTGGGCGGAGCGTGTGCTGCTGCTCACTATTCTTCGCTTGATAAAAAGGACAGCAACATGATGAACATGGACAAGGCCATTCAAATATCCTGGTC
>OZ024905.1:94313340-94497513 GCA_964017125.1 Flabesymbios commensalis | reverse complement strand
ATGTACATGCCATAATGTCATCCATTACTGCTTACTGATACATGAAAACTGGGAAAACAAAACTGGGAAAACCTCCTAAGAGTTTTGGTATCTAAATATCAATCAACCGGTCTACGATTAAAATGCTTTTTCTGCATTATTTATCACAGGGCATATTTTTAATTAGATGAACGCCATGAATTTAGAATCCTGTATCTGGATGTCAGTGTTGCTTGATTCATCTCACAATCCTCATTGGGTTTAAACTGTTAAAGGCGTGGAGTATGCAGTGCTATCATGTCTATAGTATGTACTGTGCACTATAAAGAACCCTTGAAGGTAATCGATAAGAGTAGGGCATAGTTCTGACTTCAGGCTTCCTTCTGGCGCGATATTGCCATGATTGTGCGGAATGCGATGTAGAGCGATATTCACACACTCTCATTTAAGATGAATGCAGTGGCGCCTCAACTATTGTCACTCTGGAGATTAGCAGACCAGAGGATGGCAGAGCTGAGCTACTCAAGGCCACAGAGATTTAGCATTAGATTGCGCTGCGATACGCTAGTCTCCGATCACCCCTTAAATCTCCTAGACATGTCCAGAATCCATCAGGTGAATGAAAACACCCTCAATAACTTACAATGCCCATAACATTTTAAAAAGTCACTTGTATAACCGTGCAGGTCGAAAAGTAATGGTAACCCGCACAGTGCCGGGACCGACTTTGGGCGTCAGAATCTGACGTCTGTAGACGTCAGATTCTGACGTCTAAAGTCGATCCCGGCAATGTAAGAGTGAAAATATTTATAATGGCCGTAGACCCATAACATAGGTATTCAAATGAATCAGAAAGAGCTAACTAAGACAGTTGTGATGATTTCAAATTGAAAAAACCCATTTGGTCTCCAAGGTTTTCTTAAAAAAATTCAGCGCTTTGAGGGTTAAACAACAATTGTACTTATTAGCTTACTGAGAATTAAAGGGTGCATCTGTTAATTAGTGTGTTCTTAGTATGCGTTCAGCCACTAAACAATTTTTAACCGCCAATGCCGAATATATTGGGTTTATCACTCAATTATTACCACATACAGTACCGCTTTTTAAGCATGTTAAATCCACAATGTGAATCAATCAGGACGATTTGAAAAGAGTTGATCCCCATTTTGTCAAATCTGAATAATTTTCACTCACCTGAAGTTGTGGATCGTGTCACAACTTCAAGTGAGTGAAAATTCAAATTGAATAAATTGTCGGTTAAAGGGTTAAAGAATTATTCAACTTCAAAACGCGCATGCCTGGGACGGTCAAGTGTAGGCCAACAGTAGCCTATTGAGTACAGATTGACGGCATTAATATAGCCACTGAACTGATTACAAGATACTACTTAAACGAGACATTGATCCAATGCTGGGCCAAAGTCTGCGACGCTGGCCCAACATTGAACCAACATTGAATAAATGTACAATGTTTGAGAGAAAGTCCTCCTCCCAGCAAACACAAAACATTTGTATAACATTTATACAACGTCGGGCCAATGTGTTCGACGTTTGTCCAACATTGCATAAAGTCATACAAATGTTTTGTGTTTACTGGGCATGTCAATACAAGCTTGGGTCAAGCAGTTTCAACATCCCCGCAGTAATACAGTCAGTTTTTTTGCAAGCAAGCGACCAAGTAGGGGTAAGAGCCAAGAGCTTTGAATTATAAACTCATAGATGTCGCTCAAGTATATATGAACCTGCTGTGATTTGAGAACTTGCTCTTAATGAGGCTTTGGGTATGAAACGCATATTTAGTATTATTATGGAATAGGGACTTGGCCTACCCACGGGCACTAATGCCTTCTGGGGGACTCTTGTCCCGCGAATTTTAACAGTTGACTACACCTTTAAGACAGAATCTGCATCAAATGGATACCTAAATTTTACAATACATTCTCTCCTAAATATACGTTCTTTTGGGTTATCTCACTCATTTCTATCGTTAATAATAAATCTCCATGTTTCAGATGTTAATTCTGTTATATCTGCTTCTCCTCATATCCTGATCGGTCAAAAGATGCAAGTGGAAAAGATGAAACCCAAGGTGATATTTTGTTCACTTAATTCTGCTATTTTCTTTATCGCTGCACCATTAAGTTTCAGTCCTTTTTGTAATCTCGAAATACCAGCAGCTCGGAAAATGCTGTAAACTTTGTTCAATTTGAACACATTGTCGTGATATCCATGATACTGTTGTCATGACATACTACATGTGTATACATATAAATATGTATGTATAGAATAGTAAGCACAAATATGAATAATTATTATAATATATGAGATACTGGTTTTCTTTTGCATATATTATTTTGTTTGATAGATATTTGCTCAAGTTGATGCGACTTTGAGCTCTTCATGTAAAGATTATCTAAAGAAAGCCGACATTCTTGAAGACACTTTGGACGATGTGGCAAAGATGTTTAACATAGATATCAGACTCGTCAACAAAAGTTACCACATGGTGGGTAATCTAGAGGACGTGGTTTGTGCAGAAAAAAGCCTGGTGGAATTAATGTATCCGCTCCCGATAAACCATCCATTAACAGAAAGTGTGTCCAACAAACACATCCGGTATCCAGTGGACGACAGATTACAAGATCGCGGATCTATGCAATTTCCCAGTAGCGTTCACAATAAGCACGTTGGTTATTCTGCGGATGATGAATTGCGAGGTCAGAACTCTAGGAAACGTCCCACCAGCTTCCATAAACACACTGGGTACTCAGTGGAAGATAGACTGCGAGGTCATAGCTCTATGAAAGATCCACATAGCTCTCTCAGTAAACAGAATGGGTATGCCGTGGAAGATGCATCACGCAGCTATAGCTCAATGAGAGCTCCAAGTAGTGCTCACAATAAACATACTGTGTACTCAGGGGAAGATGTGCCACGAGAACTGAAATCTCCAATACGTGAAACTCTCCCTGCTAAGTTGGATACACGGTCGGGCAGTGAAGAGGAGGGTTTCAATGCCAATGAACGGGCTCGGTCGCCAACTGAGACTCGTTTAAATAAAGCTTTTTCAAAGCAGCATAAACACCATCATGATGAAGACAAGGCACCGGTCTTGCAGTCAGTAGATGACCACGTTTCATCTAGCCATGTATCGTCGACCTCTTCCATAACACAGCCTAAAGGAAAGTTGGTAAAGATGGAATCTGGAGATCAAATAGAACCGGAAACTGTCATGGTTGACCCAAGTATGTGGGAATTTATCGAGAAATTTGAGGAATATTCCCTACGGGAGATTGGTAAAACATATGGTGTGTACTTAAAAAAATATTCACTGGCGGCAGATTTGTTAGAGATATCGGTGGTTGCACAATCTTCTACATCTAAAGTGACAGAAGCAGAAATAAAACTTTCGTCGCTTTACAATGGTATATATGAGCAGAATGTATTGGAATCGTGCCACATCCCACACTATTTAGACAAGAATGTTGTAAAGCAAGCTAAACGAGAGGTACAAGGGTTATTTTACAATGTACTGATTAAAGAGAATCCGGGTGGTAATAGTATTAGTATAATTGGAAAGCGCGATATCGCAATTGATGCCAGAAAACATCTTCAGCATTTTGTCGAGCCACAGCGTCATCATAGAGGCGATCATCATAGAGGCGATCATCGCGGAAGGCCCACTGGTCGACAGCGAGGAGGTGGAGGCAGGGGAGGAGGCAGAGGTCAACCCCCAAGAACGGGAACCAGAGGCAATTTAGTACAAGAATACAAGGTAAACATGGAGGGTTTAAATAAATATACCGAAAATGTAGAGCAAGGACAAGATGCACTGGATATGGAAGACGAACCATTACAACTTGACGAAAACAAAATAGACACCGGTGAAGAAAAAGATGCACATTCTGAAACGGATTTCCCTCAATTTAAAAGTGAAGGTACTCCACATGTCACGGACAGTAATTCTGTTGCTTTTGTTCCCACCGAGTGTAGCAGGGAAACCATCAGTGGAGTAGGTACTCCTCCTCCACCACTTGAAGATGCATCTGATGACGATTATAGCAATGCTGGGCAAAACCCTTCAACATCATCTACGCTACATATAGCAGAGTTCAATGTTAGCCACACAGCAAATAATAAAAATGAAATATCTCTTCGCGATGAGGAACGAGATTTTCACAGTGAAGGAGACAATCTCAATGACAACACAACACATAGGATCAAATCAGGACGAGCTATTCAAGATAATTACAATCACAAACCAGACTTACTGGGCGACTATTCAGCATCGGACATGAAAGAAATAAAACAAGTGATGCATGCAGAAATGGAATCAACTAAGCCTGAAGGTACCACGGGTGGAGATAAGGATAGTCCTATGACAAAACCATTTACACACCACGAAAACGAGCATCTATTTAAAGAGCTCGATCCCTTTGACCCGGAAGATGAAAGTGAAACATATCTATGTAAGCCATCGATTAAAACTGAAGATAGTTCTGCCTCAATCGAAGTCCTGTCTGATCCAAAATCACCACTGGTTGATATTGATTTCGATATGCCACCTGAATCTACATCTGGGGTGGTATCTTTGCCTGGGAATTTACATACAGAAAGGATTCATCCCCAGCCTTTGGTTAGGCTAGAACACGAATCTGATTCGCAATCGAGTTCCATCAATACATCACACCAGAGTCAGATAACAAATACTGGTTGTTCAAATGTAGAAGGTGAGGGGGACGATGATCGGCATGTTAAATATGATGACAATTATTCCGCAGTTAGTGACTACGGCAACGAGGACAATATTACAAAAGAAACCAGATCTCTTCCTCAACCAGAGAATGGACATATGGATTTTTTAATGACCGATGAAACAGGAAAGTTAAAGTCTGGGATATTGAAAATCACTTTTAAAATACCTAAGGTACAGTCTAATCCAGAGGTAAGAAATAATTTCCTATTGTCTCTCACATATCAAACCGTTCCATGAACAGGATCCCTTATTCAGGCTTCCTTCTGCCACAATGTCCAGCAAAAAAAAATATTCATTTACATGACTTACTTCATTAACCCTTTCAGTGCGGGGATCGACTTTAGACGTCTGATTCTGAAAGAGTAAACTATTTACAATGGCCGTAGACTTCTAACATAAGTATTCAAATGAAGCAGAAAGAGTTAAAGGGACATGCCCACGCCAAAATCATTAAAAAATCGGTGATTTTATTTTGGATTCTTAATATGACCATATGATGTAAACATGTCCATAGACTAGAACTGCATTTTTTTTTAATTTTTGTGCTGCGCATTTATCAGTTAGGCTAGATATAGAGACGAAATTCCTGATTTCTAATTTTTGACAACCATGTCAAAAATGGGAAATATGGGAATTTCGTCTCTATATCCAGCCTAACTGATGAATGCGCAGCAGAAAAATTAAAAAAACTTTTGCAGTTATAGTCCATGGACATGTTTACATCATATGGTCATATTGGGAAGCCAAAATAAAATCATCGATTTTTTTATGGTTAGCGTGGGCATGTCCCTTTAACTAAGACATTTATGATGATTTCAAATTGAAAAAAATATTTGTTATCATGGTTTATATAAAGATATTTCTGCGCTTTAATGGTTAACAGAATAACATGATGGGAGACACATTTTTTTGTCCTTGTAGGAAATGACTTGTTTTCTTTTTAGGATATGACTTACCCAGAAACTAGAATACAAACCTGCTTACCACACAACCGAAGAGGGAAGGATATCATGCAATTACTACAATTAGCTTTTTCTCGGAAAATTCTTTTCATCTGCATACCAGAGACGAAATCTGGAATGTATCATTATAAGATAGTACCAAACAACGTGTCAATTCAGCAAAAAAGGTGAAACAATTATATATTAAACTTTTTTTGCCTTACCTTTCCAATAAATTACTGATAGCTAACAATGTTAATCTACTGTCAGAAATTATGCTCGGTGGGCCAATATTACCAGGGCGCAGCATATTGTAAATTAACTTGATAAAATAGATGGACCAAATGTATAGAAAAAAAAAATTATGAAATGAAATAAATGGAAACAAACTTATTTTTCGGCCAAAAATGCAGGACTAAGTAGCCTCGGAATAAACCACATTTTTTATGCCGGGAAGAAAAAGCATGTAGGTTTAACTTAAACATATTGAGGATGACTTCAACATTTGTTTCAGCGGTTTTTTACCAGATGAAGATTATCTGAAAAAATTGGAACTTGAACTGGCTGTGCTGGGTGTAAGTAAAGTCGACTTGGAGAACGAAAGGGCAACTCTGGAAGAGAAATATGGCATAAAGGATACCTAGATATCTATGTGAATAACTCTATGAGCATGATAAGTTTTCATGCTAAATCAGATGATGCTACATCATTTCCACAGACACTGTTTCCGTTATTAGACCTTATTACAAGTTATTCATGAAGAGTATCTTCTACGGCTGAGCTTTTGCTGTATTAACCCTTTAACCACCGGTGTCGCATATATTCGGGTTTTCATTTTTATTAGCCCATTAAATATCACCTTTTAAACAAGTTAAAGATAAAATGTGACATCAATCAGCAATATGTGAAAAGAGTTGACCTCCAGTCAAATCGGACTAATTTTCACTCACTTGAAGTTGTGGATCGCGTCAGCGAGACACAACTTCAAGTGGGTGAAAATTCGAATTGAATAATTTGGCGGTGAAAGGGTTAAATTTGAATACTGGACAGAGTCGTAGGTAGTGTGATCATGGTGATATATATTGCGTCGAGTTTATAACACATATGGATATATAGATAAATATATATTTTCTAGATTTATTTGAAGTTTATATCTACAAGTTCACCAAGCTGAACTGGCTATGATTTGTCCTAAACATGTTGTAAATGTGACACGTAATATTCCCAAATGTTTTCACAAAGTTATGTAATTGCTAGGTAGGCTATATTATGTCTAGTCATTTGTTATGTTTATGTTGGACAAGAAAATACGATGGTAATTTAATGTTGATTTTTCATCGTTGCCGTGCTTATGTAACATTATGGCCCAATAATAAAGTATCAACTAACATAGCACAGGATCATCAGCAAGTTGGATTGTTGATGGGCCACCGTCTGCTACGTTGCCCTATCAATAAATCAACATAGAACCAATCATAAAGCGTCCGCAAAATTTTCAATCAAATTCATTATCTAACAGACAATTTATATGATACGATACTGGTCCATCATTAAACACTCGAGTCACATATATTCATGTTTTCCGGTACAATTTGCTTCATGTTACATGAACATAAATATTATTTAGTAATATTTACTGATAAACGCACTTGACAGGTTTTTTTTAGGAAAATCTGTTTCACTAGCAGCCATAAATATGTATTTGCTTCTGAGAAAAGTGCTTTATCATGAAATTGTCAAGTAGAGCTAAGATGTTTTAAACAATAATCTACCCCCAACTCAGCACCTCAAATCCGTCGTTATCAGCTAGAACCTGTTAATGGTGCTTAACAGGTTAATGCATACTGCCCTGAACCCCCCTTTGTTACGCCATTTTAGGCACTAAAATTTAAAATTCTTGTTTTTTTCGCATGGGGGTAGACCCCCCTCCACTCTTTTTGGACCCCCTCCCCCCCCCCCACTCGAACATTTCTGGCGGGAACCCTGCCCCTTTCCCTCACCTCTGGATCCGCGTTGGTAAAATCACTTACATTTGTGCTGTTTCCATCCAAATAACGTGTCTGTTAACCCTTTAAGTCCTCACAATGCATTAAAGCATCATTTTACATCCTTGAAAACAGACTTTATTTTCCTACCACTAGGGGGTTTAGAATGAAAATTTCCATGAAACTGGTTTACAATACATGGCAATTTTCTTTAATTTTTCACCCACTTTAAATCATCTTCATCCAATACAGGTCGAGAATTGCGACAGCAATTCGCGGCTTGTAGTGGATGAAAGTGACAATGGTAAATTCATTCTTGAAAGGGTTAATAGAGGCTAATTATGATATTCGAGAGCGGCCCCACATCTCATGACAGTATGTGAAATTGTTATTTGTATGGTCTCTACTGTGCAGAGACTTATAACCTAGGCTACTATGCACAATAAAGATAAATATATGTGTTGTTTTTTGTGTCGATTTGTCTGTTGATGATGAGAGAAAGTAACCCATGAAATCCCTGAATTTGATGAGATAATCTAGAGATGACGCTGCTTCTCCACGAGATTAGAAATCACCTTTTTGGGGTGTCTGCTACAAAGTTTGTATTTGTGGGTAGTTCGTTTGGTGTATTAGACGGGCGGCCAAATTGATTCAAATTAGTTTTGATGGCGTTTTTTGTTACAAACCGATAGCTAAAATATATGAGCTCTATATATATCACAACGTGTTGGGTAAAGGGGATTACCACCTACATATTGACTTTTCAAGGTAAAGTTAGCTATTGTTAATTACCCAATATTTGGGGCTATATATGTATGCATAATATATCTGATATTTTGATGCCCAAAACCGCTTCTATGTGATTTATAGGCATGGTGATTCATTGTTTTAAGTTGGCAAATAAAATTTAGGTATTTTTTCTGAATAATTAGTATTTTCGTGTTTAGATCTTTGACGATGTATACATAGCATAGATGAATGTCAAAGAGAAGGTCCGTGGATGTTTCGATTCCCCGCCGCACATTACCAGCAACGTCACACACCCTTTATCAACAGAATATGCCTACGTTTTTGATGCTGACACAATGAGGTGCATTTAAAAAAATATTAATAAAAGTAGCCTATATATGCTTAGTTCTGATTATTTACCATTTTTTTGCTATTAAATACTTAACGTACCTGACATTTTGATGCTCAAGATCCCATCTATGTAATTTTAAGGTATGATCATTTATTGTTGCAATGTGGTGGATAAAAGCGATGATTTTTTACTTTTCATGAATGACGAGTGTTCTCCAGTTTTAGAAAATTATGATTTTTTTAGAATACCCCTTAATTAAAGTGTATATTCACTCGTTTTAGTCATCTTAGTAAACATAAATGGTGAAATTCATGTTATGAAATCTATTTATAGCCAGAGGATAGCCCGGAATGTTGACATCCCTTCCACAGGGATTAATCAACGTGGAGTGAAATATGGCTTTGAAATATCAAGATGATGTGGGTGGTGTTTCAATAAACGATCTTTTAGCTCAAAATAGTCTTTAACGGGGGAAAACAATTTATCTAAAGATTTATTCTCAACTAAAGAACCGACACTTTCACAAAATATAAATGTTCGGCTGTTTAATTTCACTAATAGTAGCCTACATTATTCATCCTATTTTCGAAAAAGGGGCAACAACGGCAAAATTAAAACATATTTTTTTAATGGAATGTAAGTTTTATTTTGAAAAAAGCCAAATTCTAGAAAATAACGGAGAGGTTTAAATATATCATATTTTATTGTTGCAATGTGGTGAATAAAAGCGATGTTTTTTTTCTTGAATATTGAGTTATCTCCAGTTTTGGGACATTAAGATTTTTTGAGAATACCCCTTAATTAAGTTGTCAAGTTAAAAAGAGAAAAACTCGGATTAATCAGACCCCACCCACTCAGCCCCCTATCTAATTTTTCTTTTTGGAGGGAAACATTTGGAAACATGAAAACAACACAAAAAACACTAAAGATTTATTCTCAACTAAAGATCTGACATTTTCATGAAATATATTAAATGTTGGGCTGTTTAATTTCACCAATAGTAGCCTACATTATTCATCCTACGTTCTAAAAAGGGGCAACACTGACAACATTAAAACATATTTTTTAATGGAATGTAAGTTCTATTTCGAAAACATCCAAATTTTAGAAAAAAATGGAGAGGTTCAAATATCGCAGAATCTCTAATTAGTACCACCATTACAGGTACATACATTGTTAGCAATATCTCAATAAATGATCATGACATTTCACAACGACCTTGCATTTTTTAATATAAGCAACAACATTTGCACAGATGTCGACAAGCATATAAGTATTAACTTCTGATGTGGATGTTTTTTATTCCTACTAGTAAATCTAAACTGGCCGCTAAAATTTAAAATGGCCGCCGGCAGCCATCTTAAGCTTTTAACTTTTGTCTTAGTATCACTAAAATCTCATGTTGTACCTCATTGTCGTCTAATTTGTATACATTGATTACGTTGAAATTGTTAATTTTACGTAGGAATAAAAAACATCCTTAATAGAAAGTGATACTTGGATGTTTGTAGACATTTGTGCAAATGTTGATGCTGGTCTCTAGAAAGACATAAAATTTAGCCACCTTTTTCCTGCAAAAGCACACAAATATTAATGTTTATATTTTAACAATTTCGTAATCTACAGAATATTGAATGCTCAAATAAGTAGGCCCTAATACATATATCAACAGTGGTAGGCCTATCAGTGGATTTTTCTCCGATTCGGTTAGAGAGTGATACACAATCTTGTACTAACATCATTAACGGAAATGAAATTGTCAGTCGAGAAACGCCCTGATGAAATCGAATAATTATGTATTGTACATAAAGACTCCACCACCATCTTACGTAATTATGGTATTTTGTCACGGCGTGATTGCACACACATGCATTGCCTTTTAAGACCACAATTTGGGCTATGCTATGTAGACATCCGTCTAATTTAGATAATTTAAATGTCCAGAAATTACTTGTATATATACAAAATTTGAATACGAACATATTTAGCTGATTTTAAGCTAATTTTCTACGCATGTTCTAGTGTACACAGCACCTGGTGTTTGCCAGGCGGTCACCCATCCAATTATGGACCGGGCCCGGCGTTGCTTAATTCCAGTGATAGAGCCAACACCGATGAGCTAACACCGTATTCCGTATATATCCTTACAACGCTGAATTATTTTTCTAAAAAACATGGAGACCAAAGGAGTTTTTTCAATTTGAAATCATCATAAATGTCTTAGTTAGCTGTTTCCGATTTGTTTGAATACCTATGTTATGGGTCTACGGCCATTATAAATATTTGTACTCTTACGGTGCACGGATCGACTTTAGTCGTCAGAATCTGACGTCTACAGACGTCAGGCTGTAAGGGTTAAGGGTTATTACAGAAAACTAATCATCTATAAGGTGTAGCTAAACGGGGGGGGGGGGCGGGGCGGAGGTGACGTTGTCTTACATTGGAAGATTTAAGATATTATGGTGATTGCTGACTATGATTGTAAACTATATTTAACAGTACCGGTACTTATAAATTTGGTTGGCTGAATAATGATTGATTGATTGATTGATTGATTGATTTATGGATTTATGGATTTATGGATTGATTGATTGATTGATCAATATTAAATACACTGCATGTCTCCTCACAGATGTATGTGAATGTATCAACAAGGGCATGATTACCCATTCTGCTCCGCAAACGCCAAATTACTTATAAAGTAAGCAGAAACGTGTAAATATATACATTTATTAGGGCTGTCCCATATTGAAGATGTTAGCGTATCCCCTCCTCGTAAAACTTGCAACACAGCAAATAGGTTATGTTCATTTGAAAGGCGAATTTCGTAACAGAATATTAATCAAACAGAGTTCAAAGACCTAAAAGCATATCGCAAAAAGAAAATATGGCATGCGCGCAGGGTAACAATACTTTTATTGTACTTAAGGTACGTTTGTTCCAACTATTAATGCAATAATCTCTCTTGGCCAATAAACGTCTATATCAAGTGATACAAATTAACCCTCCTAGCACCTAACTGTTTTACCCGCCAAAATGTCTTATTTGAATTTTCATGGGGTGTCTGCTACAAAGTTTGTATTTGTGGGTAGTTCGTTTGGTGTATTAGACGGGCGGCCAAATTGATTCAAATTAGTTTTGATTACGTTTTTTGTTACAAACCGATAGCTAAAATATATGAGCTCTATATATATCACAACGTGTTGGGTAAAGGGGATTACCACCTACATATTGACTTTTCAAGGTAAAGTTAGCTATTGTTAATTACCCAATATTTGGGGCTATATATGTATGCATAATATATCTGATATTTTGATGCCCAAAACCGCTTCTATGTGATTTATAGGCATGGTGATTCATTGTTTTAAGTTGGCAAATAAAATTTAGGTATTTTTTCTGAATAATTAGTATTTTCGTGTTTAGATCTTTGACGATGTATACATAGCATAGATGAATGTCAAAGAGAAGGTTCGTGGATGTTTCGATTCCCCGCCGCACATTACCAGCAACGTCACACACGCTTTATCAACAGAATATGCCTACGTTTTTGATGCTGACACAATGAGGTGCATTTAAAAAAATATTAATAAAAGTAGCCTATATATGCTTAGTTCTGATTATTTACCATTTTTTTGCTATTAAATACTTAACGTACCTGACATTTTGATGCTCAAGATCCCATCTATGTAATTTTAAGGTATGATCATTTATTGTTGCAATGTGGTGGATAAAAGCGATGATTTTTTACTTTTCATGAATGACGAGTGTTCTCCAGTTTTAGAAAATTATGATTTTTTTAGAATACCCCTTAATTAAAGTGTATATTCACTCGTTTTAGTCATCTTAGTAAACATAAATGGTGAAATTCATGTTATGAAATCTATTTATAGCCAGAGGATAGCCCGGAATGTTGACATCCCTTCCACAGGGATTAATCAACGTGGAGTGAAATATGGCTTTGAAATATCAAGATGATGTGGGTGGTGTTTCAATAAACGATCTTTTAGCTCAAAATAGTCTTTAACGGGGGAAAACAATTTATCTAAAGATTTATTCTCAACTAAAGAACCGACACTTTCACAAAATATAAATGTTCGGCTGTTTAATTTCACTAATAGTAGCCTACATTATTCATCCTATTTTCGAAAAAGGGGCAACAACGGCAAAATTAAAACATATTTTTTTAATGGAATGTAAGTTTTATTTTGAAAAAAGCCAAATTCTAGAAAATAACGGAGAGGTTTAAATATATCATATTTTATTGTTGCAATGTGGTGAATAAAAGCGATGTTTTTTTTCTTGAATATTGAGTTATCTCCAGTTTTGGGACATTAAGATTTTTTGAGAATACCCCTTAATTAAGTTGTCAAGTTAAAAAGAGAAAAACTCGGATTAATCAGACCCCACCCACTCAGCCCCCTATCTAATCTTTCTTTTTGGAGGGAAACATTTGGAAACATGAAAACAACACAAAAAACACTAAAGATTTATTCTCAACTAAAGATCTGACATTTTCATGAAATATATTAAATGTTGGGCTGTTTAATTTCACCAATAGTAGCCTACATTATTCATCCTACGTTCTAAAAAGGGGCAACACTGACAACATTAAAACATATTTTTTAATGGAATGTAAGTTCTATTTCGAAAACATCCAGATTTTAGAAAAAAATGGAGAGGTTCAAATATCGCAGAATCTCTAATTAGTACCACCATTACAGGTACATACATTGTTAGCAATATCTCAATAAATGATCATGACATTTCACAACGACCTTGCATTTTTTAATATAAGCAACAACATTTGCACAGATGTCGACAAGCATATAAGTATTAATTTCTGATGTGGATGTTTTTTATTCCTACTAGAAAATCTAAACTGGCCGCTAAAATTTAAAATGGCCGCCGGCAGCCATCTTAAGCTTTTAACTTTTGTCTTAGTATCACTAAAATCTCATGTTGTACCTCATTGTCGTCTAATTTGTATACATTGATTACGTTGAAATTGTTAATTTTACGTAGGAATAAAAAACATCCTTAATAGAAAGTGATACTTGGATGTTTGTAGACATTTGTGCAAATGTTGATGCTAGTCTCTAGAAAGACATAAAATTTAGCCACCTTTTTCCTGCAAAAGCACACAGATATTAATGTTTATATTTTAACAATTTCGTAATCTACAGAATATTGAATGCTCAAATAAGTAGGCCCTAATACATATATCAACAGTGGTAGGCCTATCAGTGGATTTTTCTCCGATTCGGTTGGAGAGTGATACACAATCTTGTACTAACATCATTAACGGAAATGAAATTGTCAGTCGAGAAACGCCCTGATGAAATCGAATAATTATGTATTGTACATAAAGACTCCACCACCATCTTACGTAATTATGGTATTTTGTCACGGCGTGATTGCACACACATGCATTGTCTTTTAAGACCACAATTTGGGCTATGCTATGTAGACATCCGTCTAATTTAGATAATTTAAATGTCCAGAAATTACTTGTATATATACAAAATTTGAATACGAACATATTTAGCTAATTTTAAGCTAATTTTCTACGCATGTTCTAGTGTACACAGCACCTGGTGTTTGCCAGGCGGTCACCCATCCAATTATGGACCGGGCCCGGCGTTGCTTAATTCCAGTGATAGAGCCAACACCGATGAGCTAACACCGTATTCCGTATATATCCTTACAACGCTGAATTATTTTTCTAAAAAACATGGAGACCAAAGGAGTTTTTTCAATTTGAAATCATCATAAATGTCTTAGTTAGCTGTTTCCGATTTGTTTGAATACCTATGTTATGGGTCTACGGCCATTATAAATATTTGTACTCTTACGGTGCACGGATCGACTTTAGTCGTCAGAATCTGACGTCTACAGACGTCAGGCTGTAAGGGTTAAGGGTTATTACAGAAAACTAATCATCTATAAGGTGTAGCTAAACGGGGGGGGGGGGCGGGGCGGAGGTGACGTTGTCTTACATTGGAAGATTTAAGATATTATGGTGATTGCTGACTATGGTTGTAAACTATATTTAACAGTACCGGTACTTATAAATTTGGTTGGCTGAATAATGATTGATTGATTGATTGATTGATTGATTGATTGATTGATTGATTTATGGATTTATGGATTGATTGATTGATTGATCAATATTAAATACACTGCATGTCTCCTCACAGATGTATGTGAATGTATCAACAAGGGCATGATTACCCATTCTGCTCCGCAAACGCCAAATTACTTATAAAGTAAGCAGAAACGTGTAAATATATACATTTATTAGGGCTGTCCCATATTGAAGATGTTAGCGTATCCCCTCCTCGTAAAACTTGCAACACAGCAAATAGGTTATGTTCACTTGAAAGGCGAATTTCGTAACAGAATATTAATCAAACAGAGTTCAAAGACCTAAAAGCATATCGCAAAAAGAAAATATGGCATGCGCGCAGGGTAACAATACTTTTATTGTACTTAAGGTACGTTTGTTCCAACTATTAATGCAATAATCTCTCTTGGCCAATAAACGTCTATATCAAGTGATACAAATTAACCCTCCTAGCACCTAACTGTTTTACCCGCCAAAATGTCTTATTTGAATTTTCATGGGGTGTCTGCTACAAAGTTTGTATTTGTGGGTAGTTCGTTTGGTGTATTAGACGGGCGGCCAAATTGATTCAAATTAGTTTTGATGGCGTTTTTTGTTACAAACCGATAGCTAAAATATATGAGCTCTATATATATCACAACGTGTCGGGTAAAGGGGATTACCACCTACATATTGACTTTTCAAGGTAAAGTTAGCTATTGTTAATTACCCAACGTCACACACGCTTTATCAACAGAATATGCCTACGTTTTTGATGCTGACACAATGAGGTGCATTTAAAAAAATATTAATAAAAGTAGCCTATATATGCTTAGTTCTGATTATTTACCATTTTTTTGCTATTAAATACTTAACGTACCTGACATTTTGATGCTCAAGATCCCATCTATGTAATTTTAAGGTATGATCATTTATTGTTGCAATGTGGTGGATAAAAGCGATGATTTTTTACTTTTCATGAATGACGAGTGTTCTCCAGTTTTAGAAAATTATGATTTTTTTAGGATACCCCTTAATTAAAGTGTATATTCACTCGTTTTAGTCATCTTAGTAAACATAAATGGTGAAATTCATGTTATGAAATATATTTATAGCCAGAGGATAGCCCGGAATGTTGACATCCCTTCCACAGGGATTAATCAACGTGGAGTAAAATATGGCTTTGAAATATCAAGATGATAGGGGTGGTGTTTCAATAAACGATCTTTTAGCTCAAAATAGTCTTTAACGGGGGAAAACAATTTATCTAAAGATTTATTCTCAACTAAACAACCGACACTTTCACAAAATATAAATGTTCGGCTGTTTAATTTCACTAATAGTAGCCTACATTATTCATCCTATTTTCGAAAAAGGGGCAACAACGGCAAAATTAAAACATATTTTTTTAATGGAATGTAAGTTTTATTTTGAAAAAAGCCAAATTCTAGAAAATAACGGAGAGGTTTAAATATATCATATTTTATTGTTGCAATGTGGTGAATAAAAGCGATGTTTTTTTTCTTGAATATTGAGTTATCTCCAGTTTTGGGACATTAAGATTTTTTGAGAATACCCCTTAATTAAGTTGTCAAGTTAAAAAGAGAAAAACTCGGATTAATCAGACCCCACCCACTCAGCCCCCTATCTAATTTTTCTTTTTGGAGGGAAACATTGGGAAACATGAAAACAACACAAAAACACTAAAGATTTATTCTCAACTAAAGATCTGACATTTTCATGAAATATATTAAATGTTGGGCTGTTTAATTTCACCAATAGTAGCCTACATTATTCATCCTACGTTCTAAAAAGGGGCAACACTGACAACATTAAAACATATTTTTTAATGGAATGTAAGTTCTATTTCGAAAACATCCAAATTTTAGAAAAAAATGGAGAGGTTCAAATATCGCAGAATCTCTAATTAGTACCACCATTACAGGTACATACATTGTTAGCAATATCTCAATAAATGATCATGACATTTCACAACGACCTTGCATTTTTTAATATAAGCAACAACATTTGCACAGATGTCGACAAGCATAAAAGTATTAATTTCTGATGTGGATGTTTTTTATTCCTACTAGTAAATCTAAACTGGCCGCTAAAATTTAAAATGGCCGCCGGCAGCCATCTTAAGCTTTTAACTTTTGTCTTAGTATCACTAAAATCTCATGTTGTACCTCATTGTCGTCTAATTTGTATACATTGATTACGTTGAAATTGTTAATTTTACGTAGGAATAAAAAACATCCTTAATAGAAAGTGATACTTGGATGTTTGTAGACATTTGTGCAAATGTTGATGCTGGTCTCTAGAAAGACATTAAATTTAGCCACCTTTTTCCTGCAAAAGCACACAAATATTAATGTTTATATTTTAACAATTTCGTAATCTACAGAATATTGAATGCTCAAATAAGTAGGCCCTAATACATATATCAACAGTGGTAGGCCTATCAGTGGATTTTTCTCCGATTCGGTTAGAGAGTGATACACAATCTTGTACTAACATCATTAACGGAAATGAAATTGTCAGTCGAGAAACGCCCTGATGAAATCGAATAATTATGTATTGTACATAAAGACTCCACCACCATCTTACGTAATTATGGTATTTTGTCACGGCGTGATTGCACACACATGCATTGCCTTTTAAGACCACAATTTGGGCTATGCTATGTAGACATCCGTCTAATTTAGATAATTTAAATGTCCAGAAATTACTTGTATATATACAAAATTTGAATACGAACATATTTAGCTAATTTTAAGCTAATTTTCTACGCATGTTCTAGTGTACACAGCACCTGGTGTTTGCCAGGCGGTCACCCATCCAATTATGGACCGGGCCCGGCGTTGCTTAATTCCAGTGATAGAGCCAACACCGATGAGCTAACACCGTATTCCGTATATATCCTTACAACGCTGAATTATTTTTCTAAAAAACATGGAGACCAAAGGAGTTTTTTCAATTTGAAATCATCATAAATGTCTTAGTTAGCTGTTTCCGATTTGTTTGAATACCTATGTTATGGGTCTACGGCCATTATAAATATTTGTACTCTTACGGTGCACGGATCGACTTTAGTCGTCAGAATCTGACGTCTACAGACGTCAGGCTGTAAGGGTTAAGGGTTATTACAGAAAACTAATCATCTATAAGGTGTAGCTAAACGGGGGGGGGGCGGGGCGGAGGTTACGTTGTCTTACATTGGAAGATTTAAGATATTATGGTGATTGCTGACTATGATTGTAAACTATATTTAACAGTACCGGTACTTATAAATTTGGTTGGCTGAATAATGATTGATTGATTGATTGATTGATTGATTGATTTATGGATTTATGGATTTATGGATTTATGGATTGATTGATCAATATTAAATACACTGCATGTCTCCTCACAGATGTATGTGAATGTATCAACAAGGGCATGATTACCCATTCTGCTCCGCAAACGCCAAATTACTTATAAAGTAAGCAGAAACGTGTAAATATATACATTTATTAGGGCTGTCCCATATTGAAGATGTTAGCGTATCCCCTCCTCGTAAAACTTGCAACACAGCAAATAGGTTATGTTCACTTGAAAGGCGAATTTCGTAACAGAATATTAATCAAACAGAGTTCAAAGACCTGAAAGCATATCGCAAAAAGAAAATATGGCATGCGCGCAGGGTAACAATACTTTTATTGTACTTAAGGTACGTTTGTTCCAACTATTAATGCAATAATCTCTCTTGGCCAATAAACGTCTATATCAAGTGATACAAATTAACCCTCCTAGCACCTAACTGTTTTACCCGCCAAAATGTCTTATTTGAATTTTCATGGGGTGTCTGCTACAAAGTTTGTATTTGTGGGTAGTTCGTTTGGTGTATTAGACGGGCGGCCAAATTGATTCAAATTAGTTTTGATGGCGTTTTTTGTTACAAACCGATAGCTAAAATATATGAGCTCTATATATATCACAACGTGTTGGGTAAAGGGGATTACCACCTACATATTGACTTTTCAAGGTAAAGTTAGCTATTGTTAATTACCCAATATTTGGGGCTATATATGTATGCATAATATATCTGATATTTTGATGCCCAAAACCGCTTCTATGTGATTTATAGGCATGGTGATTCATTGTTTTAAGTTGGCAAATAAAATTTAGGTATTTTTTCTGAATAATTAGTATTTTCGTGTTTAGATCTTTGACGATGTATACATAGCATAGATGAATGTCAAAGAGAAGGTTCGTGGATGTTTCGATTCCCCGCCGCACATTACCAGCAACGTCACACACGCTTTATCAACAGAATATGCCTACGTTTTTGATGCTGACACAATGAGGTGCATTTAAAAAAATATTAATAAAAGTAGCCTATATATGCTTAGTTCTGATTATTTACCATTTTTTTGCTATTAAATACTTAACGTACCTGACATTTTGATGCTCAAGATCCCATCTATGTAATTTTAAGGTATGATCATTTATTGTTGCAATGTGGTGGATAAAAGCGATGATTTTTTACTTTTCATGAATGACGAGTGTTCTCCAGTTTTAGAAAATTATGATTTTTTTAGAATACCCCTTAATTAAAGTGTATATTCACTCGTTTTAGTCATCTTAGTAAACATAAATGGTGAAATTCATGTTATGAAATCTATTTATAGCCAGAGGATAGCCCGGAATGTTGACATCCCTTCCACAGGGATTAATCAACGTGGAGTGAAATATGGCTTTGAAATATCAAGATGATGTGGGTGGTGTTTCAATAAACGATCTTTTAGCTCAAAATAGTCTTTAACGGGGGAAAACAATTTATCTAAAGATTTATTCTCAACTAAAGAACCGACACTTTCACAAAATATAAATGTTCGGCTGTTTAATTTCACTAATAGTAGCCTACATTATTCATCCTATTTTCGAAAAAGGGGCAACAACGGCAAAATTAAAACATATTTTTTTAATGGAATGTAAGTTTTATTTTGAAAAAAGCCAAATTCTAGAAAATAACGGAGAGGTTTAAATATATCATATTTTATTTTTGCAATGTGGTGAATAAAAGCGATGTTTTTTTTCTTGAATATTGAGTTATCTCCAGTTTTGGGACATTAAGATTTTTTGAGAATACCCCTTAATTAAGTTGTCAAGTTAAAAAGAGAAAAACTCGGATTAATCAGACCCCACCCACTCAGCCCCCTATCTAATTTTTCTTTTTGGAGGGAAACATTTGGAAACATGAAAACAACACAAAAAACACTAAAGATTTATTCTCAACTAAAGATCTGACATTTTCATGAAATATATTAAATGTTGGGCTGTTTAATTTCACCAATAGTAGCCTACATTATTCATCCTACGTTCTAAAAAGGGGCAACACTGACAACATTAAAACATATTTTTTAATGGAATGTAAGTTCTATTTCGAAAACATCCAAATTTTAGAAAAAAATGGAGAGGTTCAAATATCGCAGAATCTCTAATTAGTACCACCATTACAGGTACATACATTGTTAGCAATATCTCAATAAATGATCATGACATTTTACAACGACCTTGCATTTTTTAATATAAGCAACAACATTTGCACAGATGTCGACAAGCATATAAGTATTAATTTCTGATGTGGATGTTTTTTATTCCTACTAGTAAATCTAAACTGGCCGCTAAAATTTAAAATGGCCGCCGGCAGCCATCTTAAGCTTTTAACTTTTGTCTTAGTATCACTAAAATCTCATGTTGTACCTCATTGTCGTCTAATTTGTATACATTGATTACGTTGAAATTGTTAATTTTACGTAGGAATAAAAAACATCCTTAATAGAAAGTGATACTTGGATGTTTGTAGACATTTGTGCAAATGTTGATGCTAGTCTCTAGAAAGACATAAAATTTAGCCACCTTTTTCCTGCAAAAGCACACAGATATTAATGTTTATATTTTAACAATTTCGTAATCTACAGAATATTGAATGCTCAAATAAGTAGGCCCTAATACATATATCAACAGTGGTAGGCCTATCAGTGGATTTTTCTCCGATTCGGTTAGAGAGTGATACACAATCTTGTACTAACATCATTAACGGAAATGAAATTGTCAGTCGAGAAACGCCCTGATGAAATCGAATAATTATGTATTGTACATAAAGACTCCACCACCATCTTACGTAATTATGGTATTTTGTCACGGCGTGATTGCACACACATGCATTGCCTTTTAAGACCACAATTTGGGCTATGCTATGTAGACATCCGTCTAATTTAGATAATTTAAATGTCCAGAAATTACTTGTATATATACAAAATTTGAATACGAACATATTTAGCTAATTTTAAGCTAATTTTCTACGCATGTTCTAGTGTACACAGCACCTGGTGTTTGCCAAGCGGTCACCCATCCAATTATGGACCGGGCCCGGCGTTGCTTAATTCCAGTGATAGAGCCAACACCGATGAGCTAACACCGTATTCCGTATATATCCTTACAACGCTGAATTATTTTTCTAAAAAACATGGAGACCAAAGGAGTTTTTTCAATTTGAAATCATCATAAATGTCTTAGTTAGCTGTTTCCGATTTGTTTGAATACCTATGTTATGGGTCTACGGCCATTATAAATATTTGTACTCTTACGGTGCACGGATCGACTTTAGTCGTCAGAATCTGACGTCTACAGACGTCAGGCTGTAAGGGTTAAGGGTTATTACAGAAAACTAATCATCTATAAGGTGTAGCTAAACGGGGGGGGGGCGGGGCGGAGGTGACGTTGTCTTACATTGGAAGATTTAAGATATTATGGTGATTGCTGACTATGATTGTAAACTATATTTAACAGTGCCGGTACTTATAAATTTGGTTGGCTGAATAATGATTGATTGATTGATTGATTGATTGATTGATTGATTTATGGATTTATGGATTGATTGATTGATTGATCAATATTAAATACACTGCATGTCTCCTCACAGATGTATGTGAATGTATCAACAAGGGCATGATTACCCATTCTGCTCCGCAAACGCCAAATTACTTATAAAGTAAGCAGAAACGTGTAAATATATACATTTATTAGGGCTGTCCCATATTGAAGATGTTAGCGTATCCCCTCCTCGTAAAACTTGCAACACAGCAAATAGGTTATGTTCACTTGAAAGGCGAATTTCGTAACAGAATATTAATCAAACAGAGTTCAAAGACCTAAAAGCATATCGCAAAAAGAAAATATGGCATGCGCGCAGGGTAACAATACTTTTATTGTACTTAAGGTACGTTTGTTCCAACTATTAATGCAATAATCTCTCTTGGCCAATAAACGTCTATATCAAGTGATACAAATTAACCCTCCTAGCACCTAACTGTTTTACCCGCCAAAATGTCTTATTTGAATTTTCATGGGGTGTCTGCTACAAAGTTTGTATTTGTGGGTAGTTCGTTTGGTGTATTAGACGGGCGGCCAAATTGATTCAAATTAGTTTTGATGGCGTTTTTTGTTACAAACCGATAGCTAAAATATATGAGCTCTATATATATCACAACGTGTTGGGTAAAGGGGATTACCACCTACATATTGACTTTTCAAGGTAAAGTTAGCTATTGTTAATTACCCAACGTCACACACGCTTTATCAACAGAATATGCCTACGTTTTTGATGCTGACACAATGAGGTGCATTTAAAAAAATATTAATAAAAGTAGCCTATATATGCTTAGTTCTGATTATTTACCATTTTTTTGCTATTAAATACTTAACGTACCTGACATTTTGATGCTCAAGATCCCATCTATGTAATTTTAAGGTATGATCATTTATTGTTGCAATGTGGTGGATAAAAGCGATGATTTTTTACTTTTCATGAATGACGAGTGTTCTCCAGTTTTTGAAAATTATGATTTTTTTAGAATACCCCTTAATTAAAGTGTATATTCACTCGTTTTAGTCATCTTAGTAAACATAAATGGTGAAATTCATGTTATGAAATCTATTTATAGCCAGAGGATAGCCCGGAATGTTGACATCCCTTCCACAGGGATTAATCAACGTGGAGTAAAATATGGCTTTGAAATATCAAGATGATGTGGGTGGTGTTTCAATAAACGATCTTTTAGCTCAAAATAGTCTTTAACGGGGGAAAACAATTTATCTAAAGATTTATTTTCAACTAAAGAACCGACACTTTCACAAAATATAAATGTTCGGCTGTTTAATTTCACTAATAGTAGCCTACATTATTCATCCTATTTTCGAAAAAGGGGCAACAACGGCAAAATTAAAACATATTTTTTTAATGGAATGTAAGTTTTATTTTGAAAAAAGCCAAATTCTAGAAAATAACGGAGAGGTTTAAATATATCATATTTTATTGTTGCAATGTGGTGAATAAAAGCGATGTTTTTTTTCTTGAATATTGAGTTATCTCCAGTTTTGGGACATTAAGATTTTTTGAGAATACCCCTTAATTAAGTTGTCAAGTTAAAAAGAGAAAAACTCGGATTAATCAGACCCCACCCACTCAGCCCCCTATCTAATTTTTCTTTTTGGAGGGAAACATTTGGAAACATGAAAACAACACAAAAACACTAAAGATTTATTCTCAACTAAAGATCTGACATTTTCATGAAATATATTAAATGTTGGGCTGTTTAATTTCACCAATAGTAGCCTACATTATTCATCCTACGTTCTAAAAAGGGGCAACACTGACAACATTAAAACATATTTTTTAATGGAATGTAAGTTCTATTTCGAAAACATCCAAATTTTAGAAAAAAATGGAGAGGTTCAAATATCGCAGAATCTCTAATTAGTACCACCATTACAGGTACATACATTGTTAGCAATATCGCAATAAATGATCATGACATTTCACAACGACCTTGCATTTTTTAATATAAGCAACAACATTTGCACAGATGTCGACAAGCATAAAAGTATTAATTTCTGATGTGGATGTTTTTTATTCCTACTAGTAAATCTAAACTGGCCGCTAAAATTTAAAATGGCCGCCGGCAGCCATCTTAAGCTTTTAACTTTTGTCTTAGTATCACTAAAATCTCATGTTGTACCTCATTGTCGTCTAATTTGTATACATTGATTACGTTGAAATTGTTAATTTTACGTAGGAATAAAAAACATCCTTAATAGAAAGTGATACTTGGATGTTTGTAGACATTTGTGCAAATGTTGATGCTGGTCTCTAGAAAGACATTAAATTTAGCCACCTTTTTCCTGCAAAAGCACACAAATATTAATGTTTATATTTTAACAATTTCGTAATCTACAGAATATTGAATGCTCAAATAAGTAGGCCCTAATACATATATCAACAGTGGTAGGCCTATCAGTGGATTTTTCTCCGATTCGGTTAGAGAGTGATACACAATCTTGTACTAACATCATTAACGGAAATGAAATTGTCAGTCGAGAAACGCCCTGATGAAATCGAATAATTATGTATTGTACATAAAGACTCCACCACCATCTTACGTAATTATGGTATTTTGTCACGGCGTGATTGCACACACATGCATTGCCTTTTAAGACCACAATTTGGGCTATGCTATGTAGACATCCGTCTAATTTAGATAATTTAAATGTCCAGAAATTACTTGTATATATACAAAATTTGAATACGAACATATTTAGCTAATTTTAAGCTAATTTTCTACGCATGTTCTAGTGTACACAGCACCTGGTGTTTGCCAGGCGGTCACCCATCCAATTATGGACCGGGCCCGGCGTTGCTTAATTCCAGTGATAGAGCCAACACCGATGAGCTAACACCGTATTCCGTATATATCCTTACAACGCTGAATTATTTTTCTAAAAAACATGGAGACCAAAGGAGTTTTTTTCAATTTGAAATCATCATAAATGTCTTAGTTAGCTGTTTCCGATTTGTTTGAATACCTATGTTATGGGTCTACGGCCATTATAAATATTTGTACTCTTACGGTGCACGGATCGACTTTTGTCGTCAGAATCTGACGTCTACAGACGTCAGGCTGTAAGGGTTAAGGGTTATTACAGAAAACTAATCATCTATAAGGTGTAGCTAAACGGGGGGGGGGGGGCGGGGCGGAGGTGACGTTGTCTTACATTGGAAGATTTAAGATATTATGGTGATTGCTGACTATGATTGTAAACTATATTTAACAGTACCGGTACTTATAAATTTGGTTGGCTGAATAATGATTGATTGATTGATTGATTGATTGATTGATTTATGGATTTATGGATTTATGGATTGATTGATTGATTGATCAATATTAAATACACTGCATGTCTCCTCACAGATGTATGTGAATGTATCAACAAGGGCATGATTACCCATTCTGCTCCGCAAACGCCAAATTACTTATAAAGTAAGCAGAAACGTGTAAATATATACATTTATTAGGGCTGTCCCATATTGAAGATGTTAGCGTATCCCCTCCTCGTAAAACTTGCAACACAGCAAATAGGTTATGTTCACTTGAAAGGCGAATTTCGTAACAGAATATTAATCAAACAGAGTTCAAAGACCTAAAAGCATATCGCAAAAAGAAAATATGGCATGCGCGCAGGGTAACAATACTTTTATTGTACTTAAGGTACGTTTGTTCCAACTATTAATGCAATAATCTCTCTTGGCCAATAAACGTCTATATCAAGTGATACAAATTAACCCTCCTAGCACCTAACTGTTTTACCCGCCAAAATGTCTTATTTGAATTTTCATGGGGTGTCTGCTACAAAGTTTGTATTTGTGGGTAGTTCGTTTGGTGTATTAGACGGGCGGCCAAATTGATTCAAATTAGTTTTGATGGCGTTTTTTGTTACAAACCGATAGCTAAAATATATGAGCTCTATATATATCACAACGTGTTGGGTAAAGGGGATTACCACCTACATATTGACTTTTCAAGGTAAAGTTAGCTATTGTTAATTACCCAATATTTGGGGCTATATATGTATGCATAATATATCTGATATTTTGATGCCCAAAACCGCTTCTATGTGATTTATAGGCATGGTGATTCATTGTTTTAAGTTGGCAAATAAAATTTAGGTATTTTTTCTGAATAATTAGTATTTTCGTGTTTAGATCTTTGACGATGTATACATAGCATAGATGAATGTCAAAGAGAAGGTTCGTGGATGTTTCGATTCCCCGCCGCACATTACCAGCAACGTCACACACGCTTTATCAACAGAATATGCCTACGTTTTTGATGCTGACACAATGAGGTGCATTTAAAAAAATATTAATAAAAGTAGCCTATATATGCTTAGTTCTGATTATTTACCATTTTTTTGCTATTAAATACTTAACGTACCTGACATTTTGATGCTCAAGATCCCATCTATGTAATTTTAAGGTATGATCATTTATTGTTGCAATGTGGTGGGTAAAAGCGATGATTTTTTACTTTTCATGAATGACGAGTGTTCTCCAGTTTTAGAAAATTATGATTTTTTTAGAATACCCCTTAATTAAAGTGTATATTCACTCGTTTTAGTCATCTTAGTAAACATAAATGGTGAAATTCATGTTATGAAATCTATTTATAGCCAGAGGATAGCCCGGAATGTTGACATCCCTTCCACAGGGATTAATCAACGTGGAGTGAAATATGGCTTTGAAATATCAAGATGATGTGGGTGATGTTTCAATAAACGATCTTTTAGCTCAAAATAGTCTTTAACGGGGGAAAACAATTTATCTAAAGATTTATTCTCAACTAAAGAACCGACACTTTCACAAAATATAAATGTTCGGCTGTTTAATTTCACTAATAGTAGCCTACATTATTCATCCTATTTTCGAAAAAGGGGCAACAACGGCAAAATTAAAACAATTTTTTTTAATGGAATGTAAGTTTTATTTTGAAAAAAGCCAAATTCTAGAAAATAACGGAGAGGTTTAAATATATCATATTTTATTGTTGCAATGTGGTGAATAAAAGCGATGTTTTTTTTCTTGAATATTGAGTTATCTCCAGTTTTGGGACATTAAGATTTTTTGAGAATACCCCTTAATTAAGTTGTCAAGTTAAAAAGAGAAAAACTCGGATTAATCAGACCCCACCCACTCAGCCCCCTATCTAATTTTTCTTTTTGGAGGGAAACATTTGGAAACATGAAAACAACACAAAAAACACTAAAGATTTATTCTCAACTAAAGATCTGACATTTTCATGAAATATATTAAATGTTGGGCTGTTTAATTTCACCAATAGTAGCCTACATTATTCATCCTACGTTCTAAAAAGGGGCAACACTGACAACATTAAAACATATTTTTTAATGGAATGTAAGTTCTATTTCGAAAACATCCAAATTTTAGAAAAAAATGGAGAGGTTCAAATATCGCAGAATCTCTAATTAGTACCACCATTACAGGTACATACATTGTTAGCAATATCTCAATAAATGATCATGACATTTCACAACGACCTTGCATTTTTTAATATAAGCAACAACATTTGCACAGATGTCGACAAGCATATAAGTATTAATTTCTGATGTGGATGTTTTTTATTCCTACTAGTAAATCTAAACTGGCCGCTAAAATTTAAAATGGCCGCCGACAGCCATCTTAAGGTTTTAACTTTTGTCTTAGTATCACTAAAATCTCATGTTGTACCTCATTGTCGTCTAATTTGTATACATTGATTACGTTGAAATTGTTAATTTTACGTAGGAATAAAAAACATCCTTAATAGAAAGTGATACTTGGATGTTTGTAGACATTTGTGCAAATGTTGATGCTGGTCTCTAGAAAGACATACAATTTAGCCACCTTTTTCCTGCAAAAGCACACAAATATTAATGTTTATATTTTAACAATTTCGTAATCTACAGAATATTGAATGCTCAAATAAGTAGGCCCTAATACATATATCAACAGTGGTAGGCCTATCAGTGGATTTTTCTCCGATTCGGTTAGAGAGTGATACACAATCTTGTACTAACATCATTAACGGAAATGAAATTGTCAGTCGAGAAACGCCCTGATGAAATCGAATAATTATGTATTGTACATAAAGACTCCACCACCATCTTACGTAATAATGGTATTTTGTCACGGCGTGATTGCACACACATGCATTGCCTTTTAAGACCACAATTTGGGCTATGCTATGTAGACATCCGTCTAATTTAGATAATTTAAATGTCCAGAAATTATTTGTATATATACAAAATTTGAATACGAACATATTTAGCTAATTTTAAGCTAATTTTCCCTTCAAATTTTTTCGTTTGGTTGAAAAATAGAAAAGGTTGAAAACGGCTATAGACGTGATAAGCACTTTAATCTGTATCTGTATGTTACGTGGCCGTACGCACTATTGTGATATCGCACCACGGGTGCTATCGCACCACATTGTGGATTTTATAGGGTCTCGCCGGAGGGGAACTGTGCCTACGTCCATTGAGGTTCTTTTACGTTCAACTCTAGTTCAGTCAGATGAGCCAACTGATTTACGTGGTTCTCTGAGCCCCACGACACGACATCGCTGCACGCATGTTCTAGTGTACACAGCACCTGGTGTTTGCCAGGCGGTCACCCATCCAATTATGGACCGGGCCCGGCGTTGCTTAATTCCAGTGATAGAGCCAACACCGATGAGCTAACACCGTATTCCGTATATATCCTTACAACGCTGAATTATTTTTCTAAAAAACATGGAGACCAAAGGAGTTTTTTCAATTTGAAATCATCATAAATGTCTTAGTTAGCTGTTTCCGATTTGTTTGAATACCTATGTTATGGGTCTACGGCCATTATAAATATTTGTACTCTTACGGTGCACGGATCGACTTTAGTCGTCAGAATCTGACGTCTACAGACGTCAGGCTGTAAGGGTTAAGGGTTATTACAGAAAACTAAACATCTATAAGGTGTAGCTAAACGGAGGGGGGGGGGGGCGGGGCGGAGGTGACGTTGTCTTACATTGGAAGATTTAAGATATTATGGTGATTGCTGACTATGATTGTAAACTATATTTAACAGTACCGGTACTTATAAATTTGGTTGGCTGAATAATGATTGATTGATTGATTGATTGATTGATTTATGGATTTATGGATTTATGGATTGATTGATTTATTGATCAATATTAAATACACTGCATGTCTCCTCACAGATGTATGTGAATGTATCAACAAGGGCATGATTACCCATTCTGCTCCGCAAACGCCAAATTACTTATAAAGTAAGCAGAAACGTGTAAATATATGCATTTATTAGGGCTGTCCCATATTGAAGATGTTAGCGTATCCCCTCCTCGTAAAACTTGCAACACAGCAAATAGGTTATGTTCACTTGAAAGGCGAATTTCGTAACAGAATATTAATCAAACAGAGTTCAAAGACCTAAAAGCATATCGCAAAAAGAAAATATGGCATGCGCGCAGGGCAACAATACTTTTATTGTACTTAAGGTACGTTTGTTCCAACTATTAATGCAATAATCTCTCTTGGCCAATAAACGTCTATATCAAGTGATACAAATTAACCCTCCTAGCACCTAACTGTTTTACCCGCCAAAATGTCTTATTTGAATTTTCATTTAAATTGTGTCTCGCTACCGCGTCACACAATTTCAAACTCACTGGTATTTCTTTAATTTAAGATCACATACTATTTGCAAATCCTGATGTATAAAAACATATTTAATTCCCAAAAACACTGATTCGAACGCCTATAATATAACGGAGCTAAAACGACTACAATCGAGCTTAGTGACCTTTGTTGCCAATCAAATCTCTGTTAGGGGGGAGGGGAATGAGTGTTTAACCCTTTCAGCCCTCACGATGCATTAAAGCATCAATTTTCATTTCTGAAAAATGACTTATTTCCTACACATATGTGTTTTAGATTGAAAATATTTCTGGAGCTGTTGCAATAATAACAATGCATTTGTTTTCATTTGCCAGACACTTCAAATCATCTTCCTCCACTACAAGTCGAGAATTGCGACATTTATATTGTGTATTGGCGCTGGCGCTGCCTCAGGTTCTTAGAATGTATATATACTCAATACTCATCATGTTATTATCAATCGTTTTTATCTCAATGCCTTAGTGCGGACATACTGCTATCAGTTTGGTCTTTTTACCTTATCACTTTTACTGTTCAAGATATCATATTATTTTAGCCTGAATTTTCATTTAAATGACCATACTGGCCGAAAAATGACTAACTTACCTAGGTGGAAAATCGCATTTTTGACAGATTGCAGTTGTCATCGATCACAAACCTGGTGATTAGTCATGAGCATTGGCAAAAGTTATGCTAGGAATGTTTTTCTAATTAAGCTGGTGAAATAATTGAGCAGCAATTAGCCCCGCCGTGGACGACGATGACGGACAGACACTATTTTTGTGAGGTGATTAGTCGCTCTGTAATGAGCCGGACAGAAATAGCGATGAAGGTGGTCACTATCAGCCCTCATATCACATCGTCGCCCTGGAATGGGAGGAATGCGCTGCCACTTTGTTAAGTTTAACCCTTTCAAGCCTGAGTTTACCGTTGTCATCTTCATCCACTACAAGCCGCGAATTGCTGTCGCAATTCTCGTCTTGCAGTGAATGAAGATGATTTGATGTTGTGTAGAGAATATATAAAATTGTCATTTATTGGTAAACCAGTTTTACGGAAATTTTCCTTCTGAAACCCTTAGTTGTAGGAAAATTAGGTCTGTTTTGAGGAATGTAAAACGATGCTTAAATGCATCGTGAGGGCTCAAAGGGTTAAGTGGGAGCGCACCCATTTAATTCCAGGGTGACCACATGTTTACCACCTAAACCACAATAAATCATTTTTCTCAAAAACTGTTACTTGTGAGGAATGTGTATTTTTCAAAACACATGATTCTTTATAAGCATTTTTTACCCACTTTAATTTGTAGTTCATGGTAGTGAGACACAACTTATAGTGAGCGAAAATAGTATTATTTCAGCTTGCCTTTATACAGTCAAGAGCCTGTTTATGTCGAATACCGCAACTCCCTTTAAATAGAGAAATTAAAAGTATTATTTGTTTAAGGAAACAAAACTTTAATAATTGATGTCCAGCAGCTCAGTTTAAAAAAGCATAAACAAAATTTGATACATAATATAGAACATTATTATTTGATCGTAAATGACACAATTGTAGACCAATTTCATTCTTAACTTGACATGTTGAACTTTATAATCTTTCTTTGTTATCATGCATGTTATTACTCTGTTTGGAAAATCACCAAGTGATTTGATTAATTGATCTGTATGTAGAATATATGTTGTTATTTCTCTGATTTGAATTGTTGAATGTATAATTTCAAATCTACACTCTAAGCAATATAGGTTCTTTAGAAGGAACCCTTCAGTAATATCACCATGCAACCCCAGGAGAACCCTTGCAGGGTTCTCCTGGGGTTGCATGGTGATTGTACTGAGGGGCTCTTTTTAAAGAACCTATATTGTTTAGAGTGTAGTGGCTATTGTTTGATACATGCATGCTGTCATGTATTTTACTACTGTCTGTATATAATACTGTGACGTGACATAATTATTTTTTTGCAGCTTATCCAAATTTTTGTATATTTTTTTAAATATCCAAGTCAACGACAAATTTGCGTTGCAACGAACATAGAGACCGTGGATTTGATTGTCAATATTTTTTTTGTTTTTACAAGATCTGATCCTATTACGATCAATGTTTCCGCTGTTTAGAAATATGTTTGGGTAAAGTATTTGAGAAGTATTTATAGATTAACCCTCGTCGTACCAAACCCATATATTTACGGTTTCAATCATGTTTCAAAGTGAATAAAAGGCCACTAAAAATAATAAATTGTTCAATTGTCATAGATGATCACTTTTTAAAATCACTATTTAACCCTTAAAACTCTGAATTGTTTTTGTAAAAATCGTGGTTATTAAAGCGGGTTTTTTAATTTGAAAACGTTATAAATGATTTACTCAGCTCTTTCTGATTCTTTTGAATACCCATGTTACGGGTCTACGGCTATTAGAAATAATTTTACTCTTACAGTGCGGGGATCGACTTCAGACTTCAGAATCTGACGTCTACAGACGTCAGATTCTGACGACTAAAGTCGATCCCCGCACTGTAAGGGTTAAAGCTTTAAATAAAAAAAGACAGTCACTTCAGCGGCACAAGGGTTAACTAGTCAAAGTGGAACCGTTGCTATTGTAAATTTTAAAGTGTTTTATTGCACTTGCACATTTTGATAAATGTTAGTGAATTTTTTGCTTTGAAATAAAAACAGTTCGAATGTTCTTGACACTTTGACCACCAAATTTTAATGATATGACATTCAACTCACAAAAATAAAATGTGGAGATGAAAGGCCCAATTCAAATCGTCACCTGCTACTAAATGATTCAGTTCACGTCATTATGTTCTATGAGTTACAGTTAGTGTCACAGTCATTTGAAGTAGAGAGAGACACTGGTGATTTTGGACAACCATGTCAAAAATAAGAAATGCGGGAATTTCGTCTCTATATCTAGCCTAACTTGTAAATGCGCTGCACACAAATTTTAAAACTTTTGCAGTTCTAGTCTATGGACATGTTTACATCATATGGTCATATTAAGAAGCCTGGGTATGGGTCTTTAATATCATTGTCGCGTCATAAGCAATCGGGGACAGTGCTTGCGGTGTATAGGAGCCTTTGGATATTGCAGTAGTAATTGTGTCCCTTGTGACAACCATTTTGAATTTTAGCTCCAACGAGTTGTCTGAATAATGGCAGGTCGACTTATGATCAAATCATTCATATATCATGTTTATATAATGTTCTCACCTTTATGGTGTATATATACTGCTTGTCGGGACATGACTTCTGGTAAACAGTGTGTCAGTGTGATATCTGTCCTTTCAATTTTTCGCAACAAGTTGTCACCAATGTGTCGGATATAAAACTAAACTCAATCATAGATAATTATATATCAGCTACAAATGAATGAATGAATCAATCAATCAATCAATCAATCAATCAATCAATCAATCAATCAATCAATCAATCAATCAATCAATCAATCAATCAATCAATCAATCAATCAATCAATCAATCAATCAATCAATTAATCAATCAATCAATCAATCAATCAATCAATCAATCAATCAATCAATCAATCAATCAATCAATCAATCAATCAATCAATCAATCAATCAATCAATCAATCAATCAATCAATCAATCAATCAATCAATCAATCAATCAATCAATCAATCAATCAATCAATCAATCAATCAATCAATCAATCAATCAATCAATCAATCAATCAATCAATCAATCAATCAATCAATCAATCAATCAATCAATCAATCAATCAATCAATCAATCAATCAATCAATCAATCAATCAATCAATCAATCAATCAATCAATCAATCAATCAATCAATCAATCAATCAATCAATCAATCAATCAATCAATCAATCAATCAATCAATCAATCAATCAATCAATCAATCAATCAATCAATCAATCAATCAATCAATCAATCAATCAATCAATCAATCAGTCAACGAACGAATAAACACATAATCAGATGAACGACCAAACAAATAAATAAATGAATATATAGTGAAATTATATTTCATATATGTGGTTTTATCACCCCTCGGCCCTTTGGGCCCGCCACCGCCGTCTCCGCCGCCGCACGCACTTTTATTTTGGCTACTACACCAACATGGTGCAACAGATTATCATAATTCATACTAACATTCAACCCCACCCGGCACTTTCTTTTAACCAAGGTCAAAGGTCAAGGTCAAAGATTTAAAAAAATTCTTGTTAACTTGAAAAATAATTATTGGATCTCTCCAATTTTTTACGTGAAGTTACCTGATTAGATTTTCAGCTTTCCACCGATAATCAAAATGGCCGCCACCTGGCGACTAATTTTTTTTCGACTTAATTTTTGTTCTCATATTTCCCTTGAAACCTGGTATATATAGGTTTTCAGGGTCTGCGAGTCTGTTGGCATTGTCCGTTTTCGCGTGCAACCGAAAACGAGGATATGGCGGCCATCTTTATTTTTTAATTACAAAATTCTTTGTTAACCCGATAACTTGAAAAATAATTATTGGATCTCCCCATTTTTTTATGTGATGTTGCCCATGAGTATGGAGATGACCTGATTAGATTTTCAGCTTTCAACCGATAATCAAAATGGCCGCCACCTGGCGATTAATTTTTGTTTTATACTTTTTTTCAGATTTCCCTCTAAACCTGGTATATATAGGTTTTCGGGGTCTGCGAGTCTATTGGCATTGTCCGTTTTGGCGTACGATTGAAAACGAGGCTATGGCGGCCATCTTGATTTTTTAATTTAATAATTCCTTGTTAACGCGATAATTATTGGATCTCTCCATTTTTTTATGTGAAGTTACCCATGAGTATGGAGATGACCTGATTAGAATTTCAGCTTTCCACCGATAATCAAAATGGCCGCCACCTGGCGACAAATTTTTTTTCCAACTTTTTTTTTAGAATTCTCTCGAGACCTGGTATATATATATTTTCGGGGTCTGCGAGTCCATTAGTATTGTCCGTTTTCATGTGAGACTGAAAACGAGGCTGCGGCGGCCATTTTGGTTTTATCAATTTTAATAAATCGTTCTTATTTTCAATTAATTGCCTTGTAACCTGGCATACATAGAGTCACTGCATCAGCCGAGGGGTATTTGAGTGCTTGCACGGTATTTTCTTATCAGTAAACCAACTTTCTACCTAATGTTTACTGATTTTACTGATTTTCACCACTGATTTAGACCGCCAATAATCAATAATCGACCACGAAATGAATTGCTTACTGACCTCAAAATTATCAGATTAGTGGAATGAGATATATTGGACATATTGACATAAAAATACTAGGCCTACTGGAATTATGTCTACACACCATATACGCCTGTTTGAGACTGACTTCATAGCATTTATCATTGATGTTCGAATTATTTCATTTCCAGCCATCATAATCAGTTGATATTGAGGTGCATTCCAAGCTATTTGGCTAGCTACCGGCATCATAAAAGACGGGTTTTTTAAGCTAAATTCATTCTCATTTTTATTCACACCTAGGCCGTTTTTAATCAATGAATCATTTTTGTAATGCCCCACCGTGACACGTGGTGCACACATAAGGAGATCAAAGTGTTAGCTAGATCACATGGGGGTATCATAAATGACATCAATTTGTTTTAATGAGCTGAGCACAAAAAGGCAACGTTTCTCAAGTGTAGCCTACTACAGTCCAGACCAAGAAGACAATAATGTCGTCAGGTAATACTCCAGATGCCTTGGCCGCCGACAAAGACTATCAGAAATACTTCGACCCGTCGAGTTACTTGAAGACGTATGCTGCTACACCTGAGAGCATGGTGATAACCGACGGGGATCTTTCCCGTACTCTTCACTGCCTATGGCGAGATGTGTTCTCTTCTGGTTAGTACAGCTATTAATTGCCTTGTTACTCTGCAAATTTCTCAAATATTAATCTTAAAATCTAACGAGCTAACGAACAAACTAACAAACGAACGAACAAAATAATGAATGAATAAATGAATGAGCATATTTAAACAAACTAAATGAATGAATGAATGAATGAATGAATGAATGAATGAATGAATGAATGAATGAATGAACAAATAAATGAATAAATGAATGAATGAATGAATGAATGAATGAATGAATGAACGAACGAACGAACGAGCGAACGAACGAACAAACGAACGAACGAATGAACGAATGAACAAACGAACGAAAAAACAAAAAATGAATGAATGTGGATTATGAATAGAGATTGAATTAAATTAACAAATTGCAAAAATATATTATCTTGTATGATTTGATCATTCATCACCAAGACAAATAGTAGGCCTAAATAATCATATTAATATCACAAATAATTCAAATACAAATTGGTTTTCATCGAATACATTGCCATTCTCTATATGAAGGTGACATAAAAGGAGATCGCCTGCTGGACATAGGATGTGGACCTTGCATTTATGCATCAATTCCTGCTTCAAGGTGTTTTAAGAACATTTATCTGTCAGAAATTGTTGACGCCAGCAGGGATGCCATAAGAGATTGGCTGCAGCGGCGACCACAGGCTCACGATTGGACGCCTTTTCTCAAATTTTATTCAGAGAAGGAGGAGCCCAAGTAAGTTTACCCCTTTAACCGCCAAATTATTCAATCTGAATTTTCACCCACTTGAAGTTGTGTCTCGCTGACGCGATCCACAACTTCAAGTGAGTGAAAATTATTCAGATTTGACAAAATGGAGGTCAACTCTTTTCAAATATTGTTGATTGATGTTACATTTTATCTTTAACATGTTTAAAAGATGATACTTAGTGCGCTAATACCAAATAAAAACCCGAATATATGCGGCACCGGTGGTTAAAGGGTTAATAGATTATTGGAAAGACATTAACCCTTTAAAAAAGTGTAAAAAATGGGGCCTTGACATCAGACAACAGGGGGATTGCATACCAGATCGATGAGTTACGGGAATCCCCAACAGAAAACACGTGAAAATTGTGCGGGAAATTCTTGGAATTCCCACGGTGAAATGCCACGCCCACGTTGCCAGGCGCTGGAAGATAAACTTTGGTGTTTTTAGCAAAAAGACCCCTTCCGGCCTACCGACTGCTTAGCCGCCTGGTTATTTGACGTAATGTTCACCAACTTGAAGCTGACGCTACACAACTTTAGATGAGTGAGAATTATTCAAATTTGTCGAATCTGCGGCAAATTATTTTCGATTCATGCTGAACGGAGTCAAATTTTACATTCAAAAGGAGTTGTTTAAAGTGTACATAAAATGCATTTTATTAGCATGTCAAACAACAATTCTTGAAAGTGAAATTTGACTTTAATCAGCATGCAGCTGGTGCTTTTATCTCATGTCCAGCTCTTATGGCCAAAGATCTAAAATTACTTGCACGCGTCACTAAATATTAATAATATCAACAGTCATCTAATTTCTACAGGGATAGCGTCAGGCCTGTATTGTTTTGGGAATTCTTCACATAAGTGCTATCAAAATAAATTATGTAGGCCTACAACAGTCGTTGAAGTTCCTGAATTAAAAGGTAATCTGCCTCTAAGAATTTAATAACCGGTGGGGATTCGGTAATTTTTTTCCAAGCACTCTTCTTTATTAGCTACAAATTACAAGACTTGCTGCTACGTATTAATATGGGAAACCGCGATCATTCTTGGGCAGAGTGCATATTATAGCCATATTGTACTGATATTTCCTGTTAATTCCAGGATTTCCTGGCAGGATGCAGAGGAAAGAGTCCGAGCAGCAATAAAAGACGTCCTGCCCTGTAACGTATTGAAGGAGAATCCCTTGGATCCCGTGGTAATGGACCCTTTTGATGGCGTCATGAGCAACCTGAGTCTAGAAGCGGCTGCCAACAACGCGGAGGAATACAAAGCTGTTGTGAAGCATGCGGTGGGTCAGCTCAAACCAGGAGGGCACTACTTTCAACAGAGTATCATGCACGCAGAATCATACCGCGTCGGCAATGCCAGTTTTGTCGACGTGGTTCTTACCGCTGATTTGGCCAGGGAGGCTGTGGAGGCTGCTGGGTGCTCTGTCATATCATTGAAGACGTGCACTAATCAGCAAATGGGGCCCGACAGAGGCTTTGTTGTATTGCATGCTAGGAAAAATGATGTGGGCCTATAATGATCTGCATGCGTAGGCCTCATAAGTAAATAAACCTTCCGAGGATGATTGAAAACCTTCCGCGGTTAATTAAAAACCTTCTGCGGACAGTTAAAAACATTCCGCGGATAATTATAACCTTCCGCGGATAATTAAACCTTCCACTGAGAATTAATTTTTAATTCTCCGCGTAAGGTTTTAATTATCTGCGGAAGATTTTTAATTCTCCGCGGAAGGTTTTTAATTATCCGCGGAAGGTTTTTAATTGTCCGCGGAAAGTTTTTAATTATCCGCGGAAAGTTTTTAATTATCCGCGGAAGTTTTCAATTATCCGCGGTAGGTTATAATTCTCCACGGAAGGTTTTTAATTGTCCGCGGAAGGTTTTTAATTATCCGCGGAAGGTTTTTAATTATCCTCGGAAGGTTTATTTACTTATGAGGGTGATGGCCAACCTTATACGACACAGTACCGCGAATATAGGCCTACTAATATCGATGGTGTAAGTCAAGGAGAAAGAACGAAATTCGATAGATTCGTAGATTAGGCATGTAGTGGCATGGTAAAACCTGCATAATAATCACTGTGCCCGCCCGGGCCAGTAGCTAGGGCCCATGAAAAATAACAGTAGATTCGTAGATCCGAATCTACTGTTTTAACAATAGGCTGATGTCAACGGGTGTATTTTAAGACCTACGATAAAACAAAATCACTGCAGTTACTTAACTCCATCTACCAAAACAATAAGTTCGCAATGTCCACATACTTGGATATCACATACATAAAATGAGTGCAATAGAAATAAAATCTAGGGTAGAATAAAATATGTGATCATTAGACATACCTTCGAGATGTTCATATATCTGGGCCCGTATTCTCGTAGAAGTTACGGTATATCGTAGGCTTCGGATTGGTCGAGATGGTCATCTCGACAAATCCGAAGCCTACGATATATCGTAACTTGTACGAGAATACGGCCTAGAGTATATGAGTTCACTCACGCAAATATAAGTAACTGGTTTTTTTCAGTTGGTAGCTTTCACTGTTTGACTTTGCATGTGACAGTAGGCCTATTCACTTTCAAATTGTCATACCATAAACTACATAAATTTTTGTTGCAATAAATTTTTCAACGGGATTGCGCTTTTTTATCTTTCACTACCTTACCCTAACCCTGACTACCATTTTCGAGCAAAAGGTATGTGTTCTATTCAGACGAAAGCTATTCTATAACTTTTATCGCGCGTAAATCCTGAGTCAAGCACTGAATGTGACGGTTGTGAAAGCACACAATGAACGTTTATTTCCACATTTAACTGAGAACATGAATATGTCTATACAATCTCAGTAACCATCATTATAAATCAAAAATCATATTTAAAATAATAATAAAGCTCCAGCGTAGAGCACCACTATTATACACTTTTCCAATACATGACAAAAGACCAATACCTCTATAACTGAGTGGTCGATTAGGATCATAAAGACCAATACCTCTATAACTGAGTGGGTCGATTAGGATCATAAAGACCTATACCTCTATAACTGAGTGGGCGATTAGGATCATAAAGACCAATACCTCTATAACTGAGGGGACGATTAGGATCATAAAGACCTATACCTCTATAACTGAGGGGACGATTAGGATCAAAGACCAATACCTCTATAACTGAGTGGGCGATTAGGATCATAAAGACCAATACCTCTATAACTGAGTGGTCGATTAGGATAAAAAACCAATACCTCTATAACTGAGTGGTCGATTAGGATCATAAAGACCTATACCTCTATAACTGAGTGGGTCGATTAGGATCATAAAGACCTATACCTCTATAACTGAGTGGGCGATTAGGATCATAAAGACCAATACCTCTATAACTGAGTGGTCGATTAGGATCAAAGACCAATAACTCTATAACTGAGTGGTCGATTAGGATCAAAGACCAATATCTTTATAACTAAGTGGGCGATTAGGATCAAAGACCAATATCTTTATAACTAAGTGGGCGATTAGGATCAAAGACCAATACCTCTATAACTGAGTGGTCGATTAGGATCAAAGACCAATATCTTTATAACTAAGTGGGCGATTAGGATCAAAGACCAATAACTCTATAACTGAGTGGGCGATTAGGATCATAAAGACCAATACCTCTATAACTGAGTGGTCGATTAGGATCAAAGACCAATGTCTTTATAACTAAGTGGGCGATTAGGATCAAAGACCAATAACTCTATAACTGAGTGGTCGATTAGGATCATAAAGACCAATATCTTTATAACTAAGTGGGCGATTAGGATCAAAGACCAATGTCTTTATAACTAAGTGGGCGATTAGGATCAAAGACCAATTCCTCTATAACTGAGTGGTCGATTAGGATCAAAGACCAATATCTTTATAACTAAGTGGGCGATTAGGATCAAAGACCAATACCTCTATAACTGAGTTGGCGATTAGGATCATTTTTTGGTATTGACGTTATTATAGCTTCTAACAAAACAGATGGCGTTGATGCGTTTTCAAAACATAATCTAAAATATTTATCCGATACAACATCAAATTTGTACGATGTATCTTTAAGTATCTTGCGTTCTCCTGAAATTGAGCAATCTCTTTGTCCAGTTTGGTTATATAATTTTCAAAGTCATTTTTCCAGTTTTCTAATACTGCTGGTATATCTTTAAATCCCGTCATACCATGTTTGACCCTTTAAACCCTCACGATGCATTAAAGCATCATTTTACATCATTGAATAATATTTTATTTTTTATAAATAGTGGTTTTTAAAGGCAAATGTCTATTAAACTGTTTTACGAATACATAGTAATTTTCTTTAATTTATCACCCACTTCCAGTCATTTTTATCCACTACAAGTCGAGAATTGCGACAGCAATTCGCGGCTTGTAGTGGATGAAGATAACAATAGTAAATTCAGGCTTGAAAGGGAGGGTTAATCATGTGTGTCCAAAATGCATTTGGATCATTAACATTAAAATTGGCTATGTTTTCTGGTGTATTCCAAGTCTAATTTCTTTTTGTGCCTGCACATACCAATTGAATGGCAAGAGGGATATATTTTATAGTTAGATTTGTACAAATTTAAGCTTATTTTTTAGCAGGGAGTGAAAAATATAAGTCAAACATAAGTCAAACGATCACACGTCTTTTATTCACATTCTCACATTTCTGTATCAGAGTGATTTTACAAAATCCCTCTCAAGCTATCCCTATGGGCAAGTGAGAAGTTACTATCAGTTATGTGTGTGTGTGGGGGGGGGGGGGGATAGGTAAAAAATCGAGAGAGATGTGGGGATGAAAATTAACACCATAAAAGTTTATATAATGTCTACTGCGGCATGAAAAAAAACATACTTAACTCAATTAAATGATCATATTTCAGAAGTTGTTAAGACTTACTTGGGATAAATATTATATTTCCACTGTTACTAAAAACCAAGCCGCACCTAGCCAGGGTTTATTCAGCATTTATAACATATTTTATTCAACTATTCCACTAATTATTATCACTGCCCAGTCATTAGGCCTATAGCTGATGACCATTGTAAGCCCTATGACCTTACCTCTGGTGGTGATCAGTGTCCCAATGTTCCCCATGTATGAGGTAGGCCTACATTGGAACTGCGCATGGAAATCAGTCCTAGGCCTGCAACCTAATAAAATCTAATAAATACTGATTATATCAAAATCTATATGTATTCCTGCATTACACCTTGGTAGGCTGAGTAATTGTTTAGGCCCTACAGTTATAGTTTAGCGTCAATGTTTGACTGGAACGGTCAATGTAGACTATATGGAGTTATTCAAGGCACCAATCGTATTCAGAACTTGGCTCCTTAAATCTACATTTTTTAGGCTGAAATACATCTAATAACATTTACAAATGATAATATTCGGAGCATAAATTGGTAAAGATTATATAGATAAAATCTGATTATTGAAAAGTGTATACAAAAGTCGTAGGCCTAATTACAAGCATTTACTTGGATAGCTTCGTGATTACAGCTGAGCTATATTTAGAACAGTGCAGCGTGGTTTTACTATAGCATGCACCAGTATACACGAAAAATTGTTATAATTCGTCAGCTTTGTGGCAAAATACTACTCCTGTTACAAAAATTGCAATGATATGGGATTGGAAGTATAGCAAATGCATGTTTGGACAGTAATTTGAAAGAAAGATCACAATATGCGTTTTATAAAAATGTCAATCCTGACCCTAAGAAAATGTGTTATGGCGTGCCACAAGGTAGTATAGGCCTATTAGGACCTACATTATTTACTTTGTATATGCTGTTTTGTTTATTTCGACAAAAATGACCTAAGACGTACAAAACAATCATTGATATTGTTTTAAAGGCCTTATAAATGTTCTAAAACTGGGTAAATGTAGCGGAATTAGTTCACCATGCGATACATCATCAAGTCTTATAAAGTAGTGACTTGGTGTGTGTACATTATATGTATGTAATAGTGGTAAGGTTATGGGCCAATATAATGTTACATTGGCCAACACCAAACCACCCCTTAATAGCAAACACGATACGTTGAGCTGAATCGGCATTATGTTGGGTCAGTACCGCAGACGGTGGGTCGACATTAGTCTGCTATTGGATCAATGCCTCGTGCTAGCTGAGATACAAAGCCCACATAACGAGCCTTAGATCTAGATGTCCGAGACTGGGTCAAATCGGTTACAGTAAAGTCTGATGTTTTTAAATATTATTTTATTTTACACATAGCGCGATTTATATCACTGTATGTGATGATTCACGATAAAATAAAATAAAGTTTGATAATGTCTAGTAGCATTTTGACTATATTTTGAAAAGCCATGAGATACCGAGTAAAACAATGCATCATTAACTATGCTTTATAATAGTGTATGTTTGCCATATATGCTGTACTGTTGTGAAATTTGGGGCGGAGCCAGTGGATATCTTTTAAATAAGATAACATTATTACAGAAGAAATTTATCAGAATGGTCCATAGAACTTGTTATCTAGAGCATACAAAACCAGTGTTTAAACTGTCATTTATTCTTACATTTTAAAAATGTATGCTATGGCAATTTTAATGTCTAGGGCATTTTATAATCGTCTTACGATAAATATACGAAATATTTTTCAAATTTATCTAAATATACGATCAAGTAGGAGAAACAACATGTTTTCCAATGTGCATCAAATGCAGGAATAAGGTTGTGGAATGCTTTACCTGATGACATTACTTATATATATTCAATACATTTATTCAAAAGACGTAATAAGTCCAGTTAATTGCATTATTATAAAACTAATGTGCTTGGGTTTATTATCTGTTAAACTTAAAGTGAAGTGGTGTATTCAGATTGTTCTGGTCATGCTATTGGATTATTATGTATGTTATGTTTGAATTTTCTTTTCACATGGTGTTTTCATAATCATTACAAATTTACTGTATTTTTTATGTGAATAAAAATGTAGTTTTCATGAAAAAATAAACCATTTCTGAAATCCAATGTCATGAATAATGTATAATTGGTGAACATTCATGGACAACTGGCTGTGTCCAGTCATCGATGCACAGGAGCTTCTATATGGCTGCCATCTATCCACTATCTAACCCAGCTACGCACAGTTAACCCTTTACCCGCCGGTGCCGCATATATTCGGGTTTTCATTTTTAATTAGCACATAAGGTACCACATTTTAAAGATGTGAAAGATAAAATGTGCTCAATCAGCAAGATTTGAAAAGAGTTGACACCAATTTTGTAAAATCTGAATAATTTTCACTCACTTGAAGCTGTGGATCGCGTCAGCGAGACACAACTTCAAGTGAGTGGGAATTCAAATTGAATATTTTGGCGGTTAAAGGGTTAATATGTTACAGTGCAAAAGTTAGTATGTATTATATAATCAATAGTGAATACAAAATGGTGGGAAATCCCCTTCAACAGCTGGACAACGAAATGACATATTGTGGGTCCCGTATCGTGTATATGGTTATCAGTGGTGGTTAATCACAGACGCTGCCTATGGCCAGTGAAATATGTATTAACACAGTGATACCCGTCAATAAGCTGAAAAGCTGGTTGAGTTTGAATTAAAATCAAATATCAACTTTTCTTTAGGCTGATTATAAATTTTCTGAGTTTAGTGAGCAGATATACGTGGACAAACCCCAGGTATGTAGGCCTATTTGTATGGGTATGTAATATATATGTGTTAACAGGTATGTGTATGTAGTAGTACCTTAGCCTAATATATTATTTGTTTATGGGCATGGAGACATACTATACATCATGTTTGTGAACTTAGGGCACATGTTAGTATAGGCAAAGATAGTGAAATTACTGCTGAAATGCGGCTCCTCGGTGTTGGGGGTTGGAACTAATGTTTTTCTACTCTATCATGTGTGCTGTTCCCAGATTACGATGAGTTACGGGTAAATTTCTATCTAATAAGTTGTTGTGTTATTATTGCTAATCGTCATCATCATCGTGGTGCTTCAGTGCTTATGATTGGTTAAGTGGTTATCACTGACACAATGCTGGGGAACTACTGCACCACCGTCTGCGACACTGAACCAGCATTGATTCAGCATCTTCTTTAGGTTCTATAGGTTTATTGTCACAGAATATACATAATCAAATCATATGCGTGACAAAAAGGAACTATGACATATAATGATAATGAAACACTGTCATAATTAACGTTATGAACTATATAATATAATTATTACGCGGAAAATATAATCACATTAAACACATTATAACAAATAGGAAGACATAGGGGCCTACTCGACATTTTTTATCTTATTGAAAACATCAATATGAAGGGTTGATAATACAGACACGGACAATAACACACCCGAAATATTGTAAAACAATAAATTGTTAATTCTGATATATTGCTTTAGGTGCAATTTAAAAGTATTAAAACTACACGAATGATCAATTAAATCTGCAATAGAATTTCCAGAAAATAGCATCATTATAATTCATGAATTTTTGTCCTGCTGCCTTTCTACATCGCAGAGGACGAATATGGTTTGTACTGCGAAAAGGGTACGAATGACAATTGATGAATCACGGTGACTCGCGGGTCGGGGCTTGACTGATCACGGTAACCCGCGGGTTGGAGGTGATGGATCTCGGTAACCCGCGGGTCAGGGCGTGACTGATCACGGTGACTCACGGGTCGGGGCGTGACTGATCACGGTGACCCGCGGGTTGGAGGTGATGGATCTCGGTAACCCGTGGGTCGAGGCGTGACTGATCACGGTGACTCACGGGTCGGGGCGTGACTGATCACAGTAACCAGCGGGTTGGGGGGTGATGAATCACAGTGACTCATGGGTCAGGGCGTGACTGATCACGGTAACCCGCGGGTTGGGGGGTGATGGATCACGGTAACTCGCGGGTCGGGGCGTGACTGATCACTGTACCCAGCGGGTTGGGAGGTGACGGATCACGGTAACTCGCGGGTCGGGGCGTGACTGATCACAGTAACCCGCGGGTTGGGGGGTGATGGATCACGGTAACTCGCGGGTCGGGGCGTGACTGATCACGGTAACCCGCAGGCTGGGGGGGTGATGGATCACGGTAACTCACGGGTCGGGGCGTGACTGATCACAGTAACCCGCGGGTTGGGGGGTGATGGATCACGGTAACTCGCGGGTCGGGGCGTGACTGATCACGGTAACCCGCGGGTTGGGAGGTGATAAATCACGGTGACTCACGGGTCGGGGCGTGACTGATCCCGTTAACCCGCGGGTTGGGGGGTGATGGATCACGGTGACTCACGTGTCGGGGCGTGACTGATCACGGTAACCCGCGGGTTGGGAGGTGATGTATCACGGTAACTCGCGGGTCAGGGTGTGACAGATCACGGTGACTCACGGGTCGGGGCGTGACTGATCCCGTTAACCCGCGGGTTGGGGGGTGATGGATCACGGTGACTCACGTGTCGGGGCGTGACTGATCACGGTAACCCGCGGGTTGGGAGGTGATGTATCACGGTAACTCGCGGGTCAGGGTGTGACAGATCACGGTGACTCACGGGTCGGGGCGTGACTGATCACGGTAACCCGTGGGTTGGAGGTCATGGATTACGGTAACTCGCGGGTCAGGGCGTGACTGATCACAGTAACTCGCAGGTCTGGGAGTGACTGATCACGGTGACTCACGGGTCGGGGCGTGACTGATCACGGTAGCCCGCGGGTTGGGGGGTGATGGATCACGGTAACTTGTGGGTCGGAGCGTGACTGATCACGGTGACCCGCGGGTTGGGAGGTGACGAATTACGGTAACTCGCGGGTCGGGGCGTGACTGATCCCGGTAACCCGTGGGTTGGGGGGTGATGGATCACGGTAACCACCGGGTTGGGGCTTGACTGATCGCGGTAACCCGTGGGTCGGGGCGTAACCTGTGGGTCGGGGCGTGAAGAATCACAGTAACTCACAGGTCAGGGCTTGACTGATCACAGTAACCCGCGGGTTGGGGGGTGACAGACCACGGTAACTCATGGGTCATGGCTTGACTGATCTCGGTAACCCGGGGGTTGGGGAGTGATGGATCACAGTAACTCACGGTTGGGGGCTTGGTGGATAAAAATGTCCAAAATGCCCTATCCTCAGTGAATATATATATATTTCTGAGTTAGGCTATTCTATCACCAGAATTCACATTTACATAATGTAATATTACAATTTAATTTATTGCATGTCTGATGTCACTGTTATATAGTGCTCCAAAATTACCAGAGCTCATTGTCCATTTAATCCATAGACATACAGCGATGGGCGGCCAACTTCAAATCTCGCGACACTGATTGATGTGTGAGAACTTCTGTTCGTGAGAATTGGCGAGAGAAGGGATTGTTCACTTTCGCTGTTAACTGTCAACCATGTGCTTTTTGATCGTTTTTTCAAGGGTATGTTAACACTGTGTTGATCACAATTTCAATCACAGTCAAATTAATGATTAACATCAATATCTTTCAAATCGTAACAAATGTATTCGATAAATAAATAAATTATAATTCTGCTTAATTATTAAAAATATTTAAATATTACAACAAGAATAAATGGTCATATACCAGTTAAAAATCAAACTGACGTTATTTTAGTATTTTTCATTGCCTTCGTAATTAAGAAAATATTTTCTTACATTTTTGATCATGATCAGTAGGTTACATATATTTTACATTTAATTTACAAAATTGACATGTCCGCCTATATATCTGCTTGAAATTTGCAGGTGCAGGGTAAACAACCGCACTTATAATAGTCCGGACAAGACTAATATATATATTGCCATTGTAACTAGTTAATGAAACCACAATATCCCACTTTGACGGTAACTTATATTTAAAAAAAAAAAAAAAAAAAAAAGTAATGATCGATCTTATGCTGACGCTTAGAATCTTATTTTTTTCCTGGCATAGACTTATTGATATGAAGGCAATGGAGTCAATTGTTTACAGTAATATGACAGTCAATAACAATTTTGCACAATCGTTGAATTATAAATATTTATATTTCAGATATTAATTTTGTGACATCTGCTTCACTCGTGTACTTTTTGGTCTAAGAATGCAAGTGGAAAGGATTAAACCCAAGGTGATATTTTGTGCCAATAACGTTTTTCAGTTCGCCATGTAATGTTTTTCACTCAGCCTCAGTGCCTCGCTCATGGGGACATTATATCTTATGGAAATATTAACAACTGATGACATAGTGTATACATATTGCTTTTTTTGTTCAATAGATATTTTGCCAAGTTGATGCAACTTTGAGCTCTCCATGTGAAGATTATTTAAAGAAAACCGACATTTTAAAAGAAACGTTCAATAATATTTCAATGAATTTTAATATAAACATCAGACTCGTGAACAAAAGTTATCACATGGTTGGTGATCTGGAGGGCGTGGTATCTGCACAAAAATACTTACTTGAATTAATGTATCCGACATTAAAAAACTATTCACCAAAGGTAGGCGACTACAATAAACAAAATAGGTATTCTGCTGGTAAATTACGACATTATGGGTCCAGAAAATTTCCGGAGAGATCAGAAAGTGAAGAGGGCGATCAAAGATCTAACGAAAACTTGACTCTGCCACTAAATGAAACTAAACCTGATGACGATTCGGTAGAGACAGAAACAGGAAGTCTAGTCCAGCCGGAAATGATCATAGTTGAGCCAGTTATCTGGGAGTTTCTTGAGAAATTTGAGGAATATACTTTAAGAAATATTTGTAAAACTGACGGTGTGTATTTTAACAAACAATCACTTGCTTCAGATTTGTTGGAGATATCAATAAATGCACAGTCCTCTACATCTGGAGTGAAAGAAGCAGCAACAGAGATTTCATCGCTCTACCATTCTATTTATCAAAGCAATGTTTTGGAAACCTGCCACATTCCACAATATTTGGACAATAATGTAGTGAAGCAGGCTAAACGAGAGGTACAAGGGTTATTCTATAACATAATAATAAAGGAGAATCCGGGTGGTGATAATATTAGCATTATTGGAAAGCGTGAAATTGCCGTTGACGCTAGAAGACATCTACAACATTTCTTTGGGCCACAGCGTCACACTGGATTTCAAAAATCAAAACATAAGAGAAGCAGGCGGCTAGCACAGGACGAGTTTAAACAAGAATCCAGAATGGGATCTACTGTCGGATTAAAAGACAAATGGATGGGAAAAGACACATCTGGCTTTGGTAAATGTGAGGCAACAGATGTAGCAAATGTGACAATAACACGAGAGAGATATGAGAGACATAAGACTGAAACCAGTGACAAAAAGCTGGATGAAGAAGTTCCCGAAACCAAGATCCATTATTTAGCAAGTGCAGCTAATTCACATGCATCAAAAACTAAATCAAAACGTGTTCCTTTTGCTTCCACTGATACAAGGGGTGTGTGCATTCCTCCTCCAACCCTTGGAGATATGTCCGCTGATGATTTTAGCAATGCTAGTCAAATTCCTTCATCATCAGCGCAACATATTTCAAAATCCAATGTTCTTCTATTTTGTCTTTTTCAATTGTTTTTATTGTTCTTGTCAACCACATTTTTTAACTTCTCTACACATTCGCGTGAATAATCTGATAAGATGTTTAATTCTTTGAGTCATGCTATGTGTATTAAAACGTCCAAAATAAATATCAAATATATGTGACAGAATATGTAACTTAAATTATCAGATAGGTTATTACCAAAAGGGCACGCTAGTTTTGCCAAATGCTTTCAAAAGTCCGCTAAAGCTTTCTAAATATAACTAATTTTAAAGCTACCATTAGACGGTATCTGGTTTAAAACTGATCCCTTAATAGATCAAAATGGTTAAGATACTGTTTTGTCAACGGGCCATTCGTTTTAACAGTATTGATTTTCTTTTCTATATCTAGTAAATGGCTAATTCTGATACCACCCTGTCATTGATTGCTTTCTTTTTTCATATTAAATTTCCTGTCCAGCTTTTGAAATGTAATTTTTTCAGGCTTGCTGCCATATAAGACTAGAAAATGTTCTTGCGATTTTGTTTGAGAAATCGACGACAGGTAGAGACTTAGTGTTATGGATCTAGGTAAAGCGTCTGAAGCAAATGATAAACAGGACAGTTCTATACTTTAACCAATCCAATGTCATCATTTAACGCAATGACTGACTGTATGTAGTTTATAGTATGTACCATATAGTTGATAAATTAATTATATAAACATTGGTGAAAAGTGTTTCAAATATCTTATTAATGATATATAAATCTAGTTGTTACCAAATTAATATATATTTCTATATTTAGGAGTTTGTGTCCTATTTAGGGGAACTTTTTCCCCTAAATAAGACACAAACTGTGTGTGGGAAACGGTTGATATTTCTGTACACCAGTCCTTATAACGTGTGCAATTTAACGTTTGGGGTCCCTAGGCTAACATTGTTAAGTATTTTCGTGTTTAAAAAGTCTTCAGAAAAAATATATTTACCATTATATGCGTGGTTAAGAGCTTAAGGGTTTTGGTTGGAATAATTTTGGCCCAGCGTCGCAGACGGTGGCTCAACATTATTTCACAATCAGGCCAACCAATTGGGACAATCGCCCAATTCGGTTTCAATATTGGCCCAGCGTCGAATACGATTGACTGGTTTTGAACCAGCAATGGGCTGCGCCTCTGGCTCAACATTGAACCGGTATTGTGTGGGTGGGCCTACATTGTGTGTACCAGGTACATCGTAGGGACGCGTACACTGACTTATCAGCGATGGTGGTGGAAGGAATAGGCCTACACGTTGAAGATATACTTGTCTCCTTGGTTCTTCCAATAATTATATCCTAGACATTTAGGATTCTGGCCCATGAGTAAAGCCAATTCAGCTATGTTTACGAAATATTAGGCCAATTGTTTGTCCAAGGCACTCAAACAGACTAAAACCGGGCCGCGGAGTTTGGGAACTCTTTGTCTAGCTAGTAAATGTACTTGCAAATGGTTATAACTAAATTATCAATGAACATGATAAATGTTGAGAAACTCATTTTTCTAGTCATCGAAAACGAACATTGGCGGAAGGTGCTCTATAAAGACGATACCAAATTTGCTAATGTAATGTAACAACATGTTAGGGGTTATGATAAGACTCACACCTGATCTTGTTTGTCCACATCATATTTGTTTGTTCTAACGTTTTAAAGAATATTGGTATGGAATAAATGTAAGGCAACAGGATATTCTTAATCCGGGTTGGTAAAATTGTAATACAATTTTTTTATAATTAAACACTTTTACCATGTTTATCTTATTGCATTTAAATCGAGAGTAGGCCTATAATTATAGTGTATCCAAAATAGCTCTCATCTATTGTAAGAATTTAACCCTTTAATGGCTAAAGTGTTTGAATTCAACTCTTGGCCTGTTGAATGTTTTTCTTCTTTATCCTTCATATGAAGCTGGAATTGCTGACACACATGTAGAATTGTTATGTTGTATGGTGTTATGTGTGAGTCAATAAATACGCTGTAATTATGTTTGTTTTTGTTTTTGTGTGGTATTTAAAATCCAGTGAAGGGATTTCTGCTTAGCAATATAACTCACAATAATGCCACTGTTCTATTTCAAAACGTTTTAGTTCATTAATTATCATGCAGTTATTATGGAAATTAAAATGTACACTTTTTCTGGGATATGAGTATCACACACAAACGCTGTCCATTATTGTTTATGGTCAAAGGTAACTTAACATCGGGTCAACGCTTACTGCTGCTGGGGTTGCAGGCTACATGAACTGATTTAAATTTCGATGGACCCGCATGAACGGGAGATAAAAGTTGAGTCTATGCTTAACTTGGCCAGGAGCGATCATTGTCACGGCCATCTGCATTCGGGTATAGTCATTCCAATTCTTTTAGGAACCCTCAGATGTATTACCTTTCAATTTCTGCTAGGTATCAACATTTTTGTTAGGTTTTAGGGTTGGGGAGGGTGGGGGCTAAAAGTCACAGGGGCTTAAAGTCACTTGCCTGTTACTTTTTCTCTATTGGTAAATACTATTATATGACGTCACCGACAAGTCTACAAATCATTTCCTAATCTATACATAGCATTCCCGGTGCTCCCCAAGAACATAAAAACAGAAATGTAACGAAGTGTTATTTTGCCATCTGTTGAAACGGGATCTCAGAGCTGGTATAAATACTTTGTCAACATTTCAGGTTAGTATCTCAAGGTCGTGTTGGGGATTAACCTTCACATAGATAGGCCTACTGTATTTAGTGGCATGTAGGCCTATAATGATTTATATGTAACCCAATAGTATTCTAAAATATTAAACATGAACCACGCTGTACACTACATTTATCTCACCATCCTCAGGTCAGTTCTCCTGGCCCAGTTTTGTCTATATGTGCACAAAGGTGGCCTGAAACCCCATTCATTTATTTTTATTTTCAAGTTGAAAAATCATTTCTTTGACGGTAAATTCTTATCCGGTTTTAAACATATGTTTCACAAGTCTGATGGCGGCGTTAAATGAAGAAACTAGTTTAGCAAACCCATTAAAAGAAAGTACGGTGTCCTACAGGGAGGAGTTTTGAAAACCGTGTGGAGAAATTTTATTTCAGCAATATGATTTAAAATTGAAAAAACCCCACTTTGGTCGCTATGGTTTATATCAAAATATTTCAGTGTTGTAGGGGTTAAAAAAACACTAGTAAGTGAAGTACATGTAGTTGTTTATTTGAAAAAAATAGTAATACATCTATACATATTATGTGCAGTTAAATACAAAAATACATTGACTCTTTCATTGAGTTTTAAATTTGAAAAAAATAACCATGTTTCACATTCGTCTGATTGACACACATGAATCTGTCGCGAGGACCACCCAAATATTGTAATACAATATACAGTCACAATTATAACCTCAAAATCGCAACAAAACGCAAGACGGTGACTCGATGCCGCTCCAACGTCGATGACGTCGCACAAACAGCAAAACAACAGACGTCCGCTGTGAATGTAATATTTTCACATAGAAAGTATATTCCCGCATATAAAGCGAGTAGCCTTTTTTCACAATTTCTTAGTTGCTTTGTAATTGTTTTGTGTGAAAATAATTCAGATAACTTTTTCAGCTTCTCCAACACCAATGAAAACTTGGCGGAATTTCGTTGAGTATTTCACAAAAATATTTCAATATCTTGTTTCACAGTGATTGTGAAATATGACCTACCATTTTAATCATGTTTATAGAGATTAACTTTTAAACATATCTGTATTAAATTGTTTGGTGTATTGGGGCATGACAAAGAAAATGTTGAGCATTTGTGTCTTCGGTATTGAAATCGCGGAGAAATATGATCCAGCATATCGACAAATAATAATGTCCTGTACGACACTCTCATTTCCAGGGGCCGATATTCAGATAAAACAAATAGGTATTTTATTTTTATATTTTACTTTTCACACGCTTACTATAGACAATTTTAAAGTACAATATTACTGTTACTATTATATGATTAAAAAGTCATATTAATGATACATAACTGGTGGGCAAATATAAACGATTTAATAATGCTAACAGTAATTTCTCCATACAAATCAATGTTGCATGGGAAATATTTCTCAGACCATATCCTGAAGCTGAGCATATATATATATATATAACTGAGCTGTTATGTATCTTTTGCTGTTAAATTCAAGTGTTGGAGCTTGATATTTATATTTTATATCAAAATTAACCTTAACCCCAACTTGATGAAAGCTATGCCAGAACTACGAATAAGCGCACAAAACGTAAAAAGGGAGGTCAATTCGTCCAATACCTATATAACTGAGCTGTTATGTATCTTTTGCTGTTAAATTCAAGTGTTGGAGCTTGATATTTCAAGATTGTTCGTTTGGTCCATCAGGCTGATCAGCAGACTCATCATCATCAGAAATTTTAATAACACCGGCAAAATTTCGGGTTTAAATATGGACGGACGTTAGCTTCACTGCCATCTGAAAAAAAATAGAAAAACATGATTATGAGATTGTTTGTGATCTGTCGCTATTTCAATCACAATGTAAATTAGGTTACATGATTTTATTAAATACACATGTTTTTGTCGGTATAAACATATTTATTTTAAGAGGATTACATACTTGTTACAAAAGCTAATCTGACGATTTCCAAGTGTAAAATGATATACTACCTTTGTTTACCACCTGAGCGAAAAACAGTAGCAACGGGTAGTTACGTGAATCCATAGATATAGCTACCTAGCTATTAAAGCACTAAAGACATATAATTTGCATCAACTCGAAGATCAGTGTCGTGAAATCAGCTGAATTAGTCTATTTTATAGCAGTTATTATTATGACATGATCGGGTCATATTTTGAGAGCTAAGCCGCTACAGAGTTGTGTGATATGCCATTTTAGAATGAATGAATGAGCTTTTAGCCCACCTTTGTGCACATACAGGCTAAACTGGGCCAGGAGAACCTGCCGAGAATGGTGAGACGAATGATTTGACATCAGGAGAACCTCCTGAGGATGGTGAGATGAATGAAATGACACTGCCTTCCAGACACAGCCTCAAAATTCGAGCCCTGGTGGTCTGAGGCCGAGCACAAGGTTCCCCGCAATATTGAATCATTACGAGTGAGCGATGAAGAAACGTTTTGTTTCTTTGAAACTTGAAGGGCAGAGCGGGGCCCGAATGCGCGATCTCCGACTGTCCAAGCAGGCAGCTTTAACCACTGCACCAGGGCCCCCGTCCTGCCATTTTAGAGATAATTCTGTACATATCCAGGATCTGTTAACCCTGGTTTTACCCCAATATTTAACCCTTTAAGCCCTCACGATGCATTAAAGCATCATTTTACATCCCTGAAAACAGACTTAATTTTCCTACAATAAAGGGTTTTAGATCGAGAATTTCCATGAAACTGGTTTACCATTACACGGCAATTTTCTTCAATTTTTAAACCACATCAAATCATCTTCATCCACTACAAGTCGAGAATTGCGACAGCAATTCGCGGCTTGTAGTGGATGAAGATGACAATGGTAAATTCAGGCTTGAAAGGGTTAATTCAGCACCTTACCACTTATTTTACCCAGTCAGCTCGCATGAGAAAATGCGTCACCTAGACAAAACATTATATTGGTGAAAATTGATTGAGGTCTTTCCCTGCTTTCCACGTGTTGTTGTAGCCACTGACCAACGGGACAACATAAAATTACACATTTTTAGATATAACAATGCCGAAAAGCCGTAAAACTGATGCAATCAGGCCTGTGGAACAATCCACAGACAAGAGCAGCTGATTGAACTGGTTCGTGAAGAACCGTGTTTGTACGATGTCACTTTGGCGGTCACAGTGACCAACAGTTAATTACCGCTGAGTTCTGGGAAAACCCCTCAGTACACATAATGACGTAGGAAGGAATCCCAGTTCTGGATACAAGTTTGTCGGACCAGGCCAACCGAGTTGTCGGACACATGGAATGCCAATTGCATACGATTGCCGGATCCGTTTGCCGGATCAGTTTAATTGTCGGACATATGGGACGGCGGCCTTAAGGGTGAAACAAGCCTATTTTAATTGGTCCTATTATTCGAGTATCCACTGTGTACGAGCAGTGGGACACATCTGTACCCGGAAAGCACAACGCTGACTACAGGGAGAAAGAGACAGCTGGGGTACAACAAAAACCAGAAACACACATACAGTGGTCTACTGCTTTAAATACTCACCAGAGCAGGTGACTTTCTGATCATCTACAGTGGTGATCTGGACCGGGTAGCATTTAGTAAACCAGACCATTCCAGTAGCGTCGGTGATGGATGGGCAAAGTCCAACACATCTCGATCTTTCTCTGTAGGCGATCTCACGATCACAGGGCACGTCCAAGTCATCATCTGTGATTTGTTCTCTGTATTTCTTCAGGTGGCAGGCTGTTTTAAAAAAATATTGATACTATATATAGCATCGCTGACGAATCTCATTTCGCAGAGAGGTTACCATTTCCCAATACCAAGCAAAGTATCGATGTAAACGGTGAATTCCTTCTACTGAATATAAAGTGCTGTCTCCAACTAAAAATTGTGCTTTTCTTGCATTAAATTGTGATTTTAATCTGCGTGGTGAAGTACAATATTTAATTTTAATTGCTGTCTGCATATTAGAAATCAGAGCGAGTTATCACAATATTCGACTTGCCTATTTATCATTTATTGCGTCAGTGACGCAAACAATAACGTTACTTGAAATGGTAATTTTATACTTTGATGCCTGAATAATTAGTTTGAAATCCTGGATTAATTGCGTTTTTTGCTCTAACAAAAATCATAATAATATAAATTTGAAAATGCTACTTACGTCTTAAGACATCCAAGAATGGTGCTGTAAAGAAACAAATTTGACAACTTTAACATTAGAACATTATAAATATCATTGAGAAAATTGCCTTATAACATAAACAAGTCTTGTGATTGATCCCTGTATTGCTCGAACAAAATGCGGATCAGAAGTTCACAAATTCACAAACTTTTATCTCTATGAATTGATTAATTGTGCTAGCCAAAACACAGCTTGCAAATTTGTTGTGGCAGAATAAAAAATCACAGGAATAAAATTTGTAAGAATACTGGGAATATCATATAATATGTATATATAATATGTAGGTGGCCACCTTTGCAAATATGAGTATTCTAATACATTGTATGCCCCTGCATTCCTTGGACAATGGTCAATGGTAAAACTGTATATCAATGAAAACGAAAAATGAAAAAGGTTGGTAACCTGACTTCGACTACATATAAAATTATATACAGAACACATTATACGTTTGCGTAATACTTTATTCTATAAACTAAGGATTTATTCACTTATACATAACTCATATATTTATTTTACTTAATCCTTTATTCTTCAACCCTTGTAGCGCGGGGATCGACATTAGACGTCATAATTTGATGACCGTTGACGTCAGATTCTGACGTCTAAAGTCGATCCCCGCACTGTAATAGTAAAATAGTTATGACGGTCGTAGACCCATAACATTTGAATTGGAAAGGTATTCAAATGAATTGGAAAGAACTAACTAGGACATTTGAGATCATTTCAAATTGAAAAAAACCTTTGTTCTCCATGGTTTATACAAAAATATATCAGCGATGTCAGGGTTAAAACCAATAGTTTATTCACATTGAAACTGATTTACTTCAAACCAAATGTCCCCTCACACAAACAGATATTATATCAACCTCTCTGCGAATTGGACTGTCTATCACCCCTTACACCACCCATCACGTCTAGTCGTTTTAATTAGTTTTATTAGCCGATTAAATCAAGATTTGCAACAAAACTTTTATCTCAAATCAATCAAATATGAGTAATTTTCACTCACTTGAAGTTGTGGGTCGCGACAGCGAAACACAACTTCAAGTGGGTGAAATTATGAATTATTTAATTGAACGCTTTAAGTGTTATGATAAAGCGAGTGTGTTATTTGGAACAATTACCTCCAAGTTTGCAGGTCCTTGAATGTCCAGCTTGCACACACTGTTTATCTACATCGTCCCACACATCGGTGCCGTCACAGTTATGTTCAATGGCGGCTCCATCACTACATTCAATGTAGATCCCACAACCGTCACATGCCTGGTAGAGACCGTCCTCTTCTCCCTCACAAGATCTGATGCAAGTCATGCCTGAGTTTGCTGAAAACAGAAAACAATGGTATTCAAATAAAAAAATAATCAACCAGGATTATTGAATTTCGCGAATTTCTCATTAAATTATCATCCAAATTTCATGAAATTTTACACACACTATTTTCCATTCATGTCGTGACTACCCTGAAAGTTTCGCAAAGTTTTGATGAATATTGTAGAAGTTAGACCATTTGACATGTAATCAAATTCTGAGACAAAGCTAATGGGTTTATAGATGACAACATTTTTTTTTATTTACTACATATCAAATGGTCTAGCTTCTACACTATTTATCAAATCTTCGCGAAATTTTCAGGGTAGTCACGACGCGAATGGAAAATAGTGTGTGTACAATTTCATGAAAATTTGTTGAGAATTGGCTGAGAAATCGGCGAAAATCATTAACCACGGTTAATGTGAATCCGACTATAGCAATGTGATGTATAAATTAAAAAAATGATCAAAATATTTTTTCGAGTTTTTGGAGTTAGCGTCTGGCGGCCATTTTAAATTTCAACATCTGCTCGATCCCTGGGATCGACCAGATGTTGAAATTTAAAATGGCCGCCAGACGCTAACTCCAAAAACTCGAAATAATATTTTGATCATCAAAACTTTGCTCATTTCAGATTATATTGATGGAGAAAAGAAACAAAGTTGACTGCAAATTAGCAATTCTTAGTAGGCATATTCTCCAAAAAATAATTATTACACTCGCAAGCTGTGTTTGAGCTCTTGACAATTCTTGACTTTACACAAGTCAGAGCTTATGTGGTTAGTTTGCAGACGTCCAACTTATCGATGATTGATAAACAAAATGATATTTCTCCACATTAAAAAAATTGATAATTTGAAATGATCAAAATGTGTTATTTCTATTTTGTTTTTGTATTTATATTTCACGCGGTTCTCAACAGGTCTGGTGAAGGTGGGAAGGTGCTAATTGTGACTTATGTGAGGGTGCACATGGGTCCTGGAAATTATGGATTCTTCCCACTTCACTTTTTACACAATTTTTGGCCTCGCTATTCACTATTTATTAGAAAAAAAAAATTTGGGGTTGTTTTTTACACTATTTACAAACTGCAATCCTCGATGTTCGGACCCTAAGAACAAGCGATTTGCCGTTCTTTCGATTCCGTTTTTAACCCATGTGCATCCTATCATGTGGTTCTCGACAACAAGATTAATTTTGACTTACGGGGTTCTACACAGGTCTGAGACAGACCTCCCCTGGCGCAGGTGTTCAGGTCGCTGTCCCAGGCGAGGAAGGGGTGAAACTCAGCGGGGCACGCCATCTCCACAGCCGTCCCTGAGGCACACGTGATGTATTTACTACAGGTGTCACATGACTGGTAGGTACCGTCAGGACGACCATCACAGGAGGCGGCACATTTACCTGTAGCTCCGTCATCAACTAGAAAATTAGAAAAATTAGAAAGTAAATAAAAAACATGTCATTATCTAGACATCAATAGCGTTATTATTATGTAGCTCCATCATCTACTAAATAACACAACATGACATTAGATATGCAAACCGTGTGCGATATGGGGAAATGCATCACTCGTTTAATGAATATGGTGTAGGCGAACACCTTATTCATTGGACGAAGGCAGTATTTTCCCATATCGCACGAAAAATGAACAGCGTCTGTATTTACTCACACGATCAAATCACACATACTAGCATAACTGTCATAGATTGCAGTTCAAGCTACAGCAAGAGTGCGATATGGGCTTATACCTATATATACGTCTCATTGTGTGTTGATGCACACTGGCTTAGTTAACCTAACAATGCTGAAATATTGTTGTGTGGATCATGGAGATCAAAGGTTTTTTTCAATTTGAAATCTCTATAACTGTCCTAGTTGGCTCTTTCCGCTTTATTTGAATATATATGTTAAGGGCTTACGGCCTTTATAAATGTTTTAATTCGTTCAGTGCACGGAGCAAGCTTTGGAAACGCCAAATTCTGATGTGAAAGACGGTCCCACGCAGAACGAGTTACACTTTTATAATGGCCGTAGACCAATAAAATAGCGTTTCAAATAAAGCGGAAAGAGCTAACTGAGACAATTATGATGATTTCAAATGGCAAAAAAAACATTTGGTCCCCATGGATAATACAAAAGTTATTCAAGTGAAGCGAAAAGAGCTAGCCGAGACATTTATGCTGATTTTAAGATAAAAACATCTTTGCTCTGAATGGTTTATATAAAAATATTTCAGCGCTGTAAGGGTTAACCCTTTAACCGCCAAATTATTCAATCTAAATTTTCACCCATTTGAATTTGTGTCTCGCTGACGCGATCCACAACTTCAAATGAGTGAAAATTATTCAGATTTGACAAAATGGAGGTCAACTGTTTTCAAATATCGTTGATTAATGTCACATTTTATCTTTAACATGTTTAAAAGGTGGTACTTGATGTGCTAATAAAAACTGAAAACCCGAATATATGCGGCACCGACGGCTAAAGGGCTAAGTAAACTAATGTGACTTGGCTTGAATTCGTCATTGTTTCGTCCAAACTAATCAGTCAGCGTTTGGTAAGTTTACATTGAACCAGAGAGAAGTACTAGTAGTATGGGTATGGTATACTTACGTGGAGGTGCATCTGGTCCTGCTGGGCCGGCTGTAAAACAAGGAATAAAACGGGTTTAAAACACACCACTACATTATTTGCTTTGTCCGACCACCACATTCTAAGCCGGGAATGGAGAGTTATTGTTGATAAAGTACAGACCAATTATCATGGTAGACCTATGGTGCTATAATCAGTCAGGTGTGACTGAGCCGTTGATTATGAGGGATCCTCATTATGGTCATATATGTGTTTTAAGTCAGTTAAAACCCTCAGAGCTCTACATTCTTAGCTGAGGAAAAAGTCTCGGCCTTCAGCCTCGGCCTTTTCCACAGCTAAGAATGTGAAGCTCCTCGGGTAATTATTACTTCAAGAACAAGTTCAATGAAAAAAAATTGAAAATTTCTAACAGGGGATGGTACGAAAGTACATTTAGGAAATGAAAACTGTTTTTCTCAAATCCATTATAACGGCCTACTATTCCGTTATAACGGTCTACTGCTGCGTTATACCGGTCTACAATCCCGTTATAGCGGTCTAGTATTTTGTTATAACCGTATACTATTTCGTTATAACGGTCTACTAATCCGTTATAACGGTCTACTACTTGTGTCTGTTGGTAGACCGTTATAACGAAATACTAGACCGACATAACCAAATAGTAGACCAAAATAACGTATTAGAAAACAAATCTTTATGTCTTAAATGCACTTCGCATGGCACAGAGTCCTCCCAGTAAAAACATTTACCCTATGCTGGTGTAAGGCTGAGCAACCATTTTGACATGGGCCCAAAATTACACTAAAACAGAGTAAAATACACCGGTGACGTCAGTCTATTGTTAAAACAGTAGATTCGGATCTACGAATCTACTGTTATTTTTAATACTGGCACGGGCGGGTACAGTGATTATTATGCAGGTTTTATCATGATACTACATGCCTTATGTTTCCTGGCTACCACACTGACTATTTTACATATCAATTCTTGGAGCACATGTACCTATTTTGTGTATTTTAAGCCGAAGAAAGAACTCAATTACGATAGATTCGTAGATCTGAATATACTCGGCGCTGCGCGCCACGTACATTCAGATCTACGAATCTATCGAATTTCGTTTTTTCTCCTTGACTAAAGTGTCTGTGTTGACTCTCATTTGCTTACCGTCACATGTAGCCGACTCGCCAATATTTACACACCGTTCCTCGCAGTCATCCCATTCTAGAGTGGCCCCACATGGCCTTGTGTACATCATACCATGAGCACACGTTATATACTCTCCACAGCTGCTGCATGACTGAAAATCTCCATCGGCCACTCCGTCACAAGACGTGATGCAGCCTCTAGTAGCGTCTTCAACAAATAAATACACCACTGTTATGATTGTTGTTATTAGTTATACATATAATCAAGATGCCGATTGTTCGTCATTTGAAGCTGGAGACTACTGAACAATGGGAGCTTGAAATCAATGCAAACACCACAGAAACAAACAATTCGAGTTAAATTACCGCGCGAGAGATGGTATCGCCTGCCCTTACAGGACAAGCCACTGCATTGCATGAATTGATAACAATTCGTGTTCCACTTACCACAGCAGCTGGATGAATCCCCTTTATCCACACAACTTTTCTGGTTATCGTCCCATTCACTGTCCCATCCACAGTCCTGTATTTGTCCGCTCCCGCCGGAGCAGCTGTAGTAATGTTGACACCCCTCACAAGCTTGATACTCTCCATCATCCTGACCGTCACAAGAGTAAATGCAGTCAGATGTGGAGTAAGCTGAAACATAAGCACGCATAATACAGCTAGGAGAAAAGGGACAGGAAAAGGGACGGATTCGAAATTTTGAAAAAGAGGGTCAGATTGACAAAATAAAAAAGACTCAAATACCGATATTTTGGCAATTTTGATCGATGTTTGGGCAATTTTGTTTTTGGAAAAGGAGGTGCTAGAACCCCCTAATTGCGTACATATAGCCAATTTAATCCTTAAAGCACTGAATTATTTTTGTATAACCCATGGAAATCTAAATCGCCATAAATGTCTTAGTTTGGTCTTTCTGATTCATTTGAATACCTATGATATGGGTCCACTGCCGATATAAATATTTTTTTTACTTTTACAGTGCGGGTATCGACTTTAGTCGTCAGAATCTGACGTCTACAGACATCAGATTCTGACGACTAAAGCTGACGTTAAACATGAGTACAGATTGGAGTTTTATATCAAAATTAACCTTAACCCCAACTTGATGAAAGCTATGCCAGAACTACGAATAAGCGCACAAAACGTAAAAAGGGAGGTCAATTCGTCCATTACCAATACCAGCTGAAGAGCGTTTTTGTCGTCATTGCGTGCGCAAAGTAAAAGACGAAATACATTTTATTATCGAATGCCCACTACATAAAATTCTAAGGAAAGAGTTATTAGGTCCATGCACAGAAAAAAAAGTCAAACCTACAGTTGTTTCAAGCATTTAATCTGAAGAGACACCCACCCTTTTATTTCTGAACTAGCCAATTTTATATTTAAAACAAACTGTGTCAGGGATCTAAATACAAGTGCCCACACATAAAGCATTACATTAAAAACATATCATCTATAAACATGCAGGGATGACCATACTTAGAGACCTTAATGTATTTTAATTGAACTTTTGTTTACTATAATTATGTATGTTTGTTTGTGTTTGATTTTGTTATGTTGCTATACTATGTATGTGCTAATACGACGTATACAATGAAAAGCCAAATAATGATTCTGATTCTAATACAGGTCAAGGGAGAAGAGAATACATACCATTAACCGCTATCTGCAGTGCGCATGACAGCGCCACACATGACGTCACCAACTTACAAAACATTTTGACTGGGAAAAAGTGTGTATCTGAAAATATAAAAAAAAAGAGTAATTAATAATAGAAAACAATTATCAAAATATAAGTGTTTCATAGTCACCGACGTGTTGAATTTTTCGGGTAAAGGGAATACATCAATCCACGGCCTCGGAGAGGACGACACGGCTACTTGTGACCCCCCCCCCTCTGTATCTGCGACCACTGTACTGTGGCTGGATATTTAATACAAATTGGTAATTTATTCAAAAATGATAATTTTTATTCACTGTCACGTGGTGATTCCGTTGGCAAAACACAATATTATATAATTATGATAGACCATGATATTATTGGTTTATAAATGATAAAATGTTGAAATTCCTAGTATTGTGAATGAAAAAAAAAATACGTTTCTCTATAGTTAAAAAACACCACTACATAGTTTTCTTTGTCCAACCACTACATTCTAAGCCGGGAATGGAGAATTATTGTTGACCTAGTACAGACCAATTATCATGGTAGGCCTGTGGTATTAAATCAGCAAGGTGTGACCGAGCTGTTGATTATGAAGGATCCTCATTTAATATGGTCGGATGTGTTTTAAGTCGGTCAAAACCCACGGAGTTCTACATTCTTAGCTGTGAAAAAGGCCTCGGCCTCCGGCCTCGGCCCTTTTCCACAGCTAAGAATGTAGAGCTCTCCGGGCGTTATCCTATACGTAAAGCCTTATGTTTAGATAAAATATTTTCAAACTTACCTGTTATCTGTTTAACAAGCGAGTCTCTGTTCAGTGACTGTGTTTTCCTAGCACCGTGATGTGGTTGATATGACAGACACTGCTGGCACCATGGCTTTATAGGTGGTCCACACTGTCCCCTCCTATTCCTGGTCATTTCTCAGAACTCTTCATCGGCTCGTTGATTTTAAAAGTGAAGCATGGCGATAGATTGACCACGGGAACCATTGACGTCAAACGCAGCTCAGCGTATCAGGCCAAAAGTTCAACGCTCAAAATACCGTAAGGATACGTTCACGTATGCACGAATGTCCTTACGAACACGGCAAATGTTTCTCTTGTGTTATTTTGGTGCATGTCGTATTCCCTTAACTCTTCGCCCTTAAAACGATCAATATTTTGTGTAAAATAAAGCATGCCGAACAAAAGTTTTTTTTCTATTTGAAATTATCATGAATGACTGAGCTAGCTCTTTTCGATTCATTTGAATACCTTGTTATGGTTCTACGGCCATTAGAAATATTTTTACTCCTCCCATCTCTGCTCCTACTGCGCGGGGATCGACTTTAGACGTCAGAATCTGACGTCTACAGACGTCAGATTCTGACGTCTAAAGTCGATCCCCGCGCTGTAAGGTTTATGCGCTAAAGTAAATAATTTAAATTTTCACCCACTTGAAATTGTGTCTCGCTACCGCGATCCACAACTTCAAGTGGGTGAAAATTACTCATATTTGTTTGATTTGAAACCGAACATTTGCTAATCTTGATGTTTGAACACTAATTTCGTTTTCAATAACTATAATTTAAACTACTAATCAAACCGATTAAAAACGACTATAGTCGCGCGGTTTATAGAATAAACATGTGTGTTGTGCCGGCAAACACGTGACCTTCACCCAATGTTGTTTTGATGTTGGGCCAGCGTCGTAGACAATGACCAAACATTAAAACAACATTGTGCCAATATTTTCGTGTGTGCTGTGTGGTTTATTCAAGGTATATCGTTCTAAGAGCTAGAGTAGTATCACTTATTTTACTTTGACTATGTCAAAACTATACGTGACAGTTAGAATTATTCAATCTATTTATGAAACAGAAAGGTTATTTTTATTTTACAAAAAGTATATATTGTTTCTATTAAATGTATATCACTTTCAAATCAATTAATATTTATTTTAAAATATACATAGATGGTAAGCTATGTCATTATAAATGCGAATAAAATGGCAATTATTCAAATTCGATTTTAAAGCTAATACATTTGACACACAAATTTGTCCCTAACCATGCAGTGGTATGGATTGAAAGTACAGCTTGTTTGCTAAAGCTGTGTCAGCAAGATTAGTGATAATTAATACACATATATTTTATTATTCTATAGCTTCACTGATTTCTAATCCACTGATATGATTATTTATGTAGCCTGCGTTTCGGTTCATTTTCTTAGTTTGATATAAATTTGAAGTTCAATGTAAGAGCTTTCAGGCACACACGATCAAATGCCTCTTCTACACTTTTAACGATTTAAAATGTTTTCGACACAGACTGATAACTTCTATTTTCTTTTAAAATCAAGGGCAACTAATCTGTGATTCAACTAATAATTAACTAATATACTAGTCTAGTAACGAGTATTATTCCGCCCACGAGATGAAAGTATATTGGTTGTATTATAACCTATTATTTAGTATATCGAGTAATGCCATAGGTCCTATACATAGTCACTGTGTATTTAATCATGGTAGAAGATAAATTATTCATGAAAAGTCCTACAAAATAAAAAAAGATTCTGAAACAAATTCAATGCATATTTGAATTGTATAGCTATAGCAGAATTTGCAAATTTTCCAAATTTCACATAAAGTAGGAAACAAAGAACTGGATAAACACGACCAGTTCTTAGAATCACCGTCGATTGTTTGCTCTGACTGGCTCCCTAATCTTTACTACTTCTATAATCAGGCCTAGCGGATGTCTTCCCCAGAATCGCCGATGAACCCAGACTAAGTTCACTCAAAGTCGCTTCGATGGCGGCCGACCGTCTGCCACGCTGGGCCAACATTGAACCAGTTGTGAGTGAACGTATCATGTTGAGTGAAGGATGACGATTGTCTGACGCACTGTGTGTGAACTTTACCGGAAATTTTCTAAGGTGAAAACAATTACCCTTTAACCGCCGGTGCCGCATATATTCGGTTTTCCTCATTAGCACAATAAATACCATATGTTAAAGATAAAATGTGACATCAACCAGCAAGATTTGAAAAGTGTTGACCTCCATTTTGTCAAATCTGAATAATTTTCACTCACTTGAAGTTGTGGATCGCGTCAGCGAGACGCAACTTCAAGCGGGTGAAAATTCCAATTGAATAATTTGGCGGTTAAATGATCAAACCTTACAGCGCTTATCTTAACAATGGAATTAGAACACCATTACCTTGTGGATGGATTGCTCCATTAAATTAAAATTCCTAAGCTGAATGTTAAAAATAACATTTTAATAACGACACTACGTCTTTGTAGCCCGCCTTTTAATTTTTAATTAAAAAAATGGGCTATTGCAATTGAGCTTGATGTTGTAGTATGGCAGGAGAAAATGGTCCACGAGCATAGGGTGAATTAACTTTTGTAAACTACATTTTTGAAACCCTAATGGTGTCTAGAAAACATAATTTGATGTTACCGGCTCTAAATTTAGCCCCACGGGTGTTTTTTGACCGCTTGTATGGGGGTACCCCCAAGCCTGTCTAAAATCAGGGGGTAGGGTTACGCAAACGTATGTCGTTGCTTTTCTTGTTTATCAATCCACACATGCAACATACTATATAAAAGTTAATCAAATTCCTGCTCAAATGATGTATTGCATGGTGCAGAGGATTCAAGAGTGATCTCTACAAATACGATAAAACATGTTTTTTATTGCAAAATAATCAAAATCTACAACAAAACAAGCTAGTCAACATGGCCAGTGGAAACGATTTAATAAAACATAATTATTAGTCATAACTATATTTGACCTACGCTTTTTGAGCTCAGATGTCTATATACTTAAACTGAGCGGTTTTTAGATTTGTACATCATATACTATTTTTAAATGAGCGAATATTGCAGCTTTTTTTGAAAATGTATGTACTTGGCCTGGGCTAAAATATGAAACATTGAGCTTTGCTCGACTTTTGAGTGCCATTTTTTTCCCGATTGCTTTTTAATAATTTGGGTGTGCTGAATTTGAATCTGTCGGATAACATAGTATCTTTGGTGTCCTTCACCTTCAAATAAGCAAAATAAAAAATGACCGCCGAAAACACATCTTTTCTATATTTTTGTTGTACATCAACGCACAATTTTCGTTTTTTTTGCAGGATTCGGAGTTGATAAATTTATCTGTCATGTTTTTAGATAAAAATGACCTTTATTCGACCTTCAAATTCAGAATGGTACTTTCAACACACAAAAAAGCGTTTTCTATGCATCTGAACTATAATATGAAAACAACACTTGTTAATTTAACACTTGTTCAATCCCCCAAAAAATAGATTAAGTAATACGACAGATTAGGCTACAAGGCATTCGAAACTCTGTTTAAGCACAGAATATTCTAACATGCTTGCATGTGCTTAGTATTTAGAATGATTTCATTATTTTAAATGTAAATATGTAAAATGACGTCTATCTTGGATTTTACGATAAAATATAGGTCAGACGTTGAAAACTAAACATCAGAATTGTGTCTTTTGGGCACCAAGTCACAAAAAACCCATACGTTTAGTAATCTCGAGCCACAAATACAAAAAAGATGTTTAATTGACATTTTGATAGCTATTTTGTTTTTAGCTCGTCGCGGCCATTTTCATTTTTTTTTATTTAAATTTAGTCGTCAGCAATGTTTATTTCTGGTCCACTAATTTACTACAAATAAATCATATTATCGTCAACATGTTTAGTGGTATACTTCTAGTTACAGTAAATATATAAAAAACGACGGACATCTCTATTTAATGGTCAAATAAAGGTTATTTTCCAAGTCACTAGAATTTTTGTAATAACAATCTTGCAGAAACCATAAATTGTGCTTTCATGTGCTATAAACCATAGCAAATATGGTTGTTTCTTTACATTTTGGCAGCCATTTTATGTTTTGCTAATTTGTAGATGAAGGTCACCAAATATATAATTTTATCCGACAGATTCGAAATCATCACACATAATTTATGTAAAAACAAGTGGATAAAAAATTATACAAAAAAATTCCGTAAAAAATCATGTTTCAAATTTCAGCCCATGCTAAATACACATAATTTAATGAAAGGCTCCAATATTTTTCTATTAAATAAAATAAATGACATTTAAAAATATAAAAATACTCAATTTTAAGCATACACACATTTGGGTTCAGAAAATATAATCCAGATATGGATATGTCCAATAATTACTTTCTATTAAGTCTTTTCCTTTCACCATGTCAAGTCGTTTGTTTTGTTGTTCATTTTGATTATTTTATAATAAAAAATCTTGCTTGGGTGCATGTTGAGAGACGACTACTTATTCTACTGCGATGTGTGATATATCATTAGAACGGGAATTTAATTATCTGTTACTATGGTATATCATTAGTGCAGACTGGTTAATCAAAACATCAACGACATAAGTTTGCGTCCCCCTACCCCCTAATTTTAGACAGGTTCGGGGGGTACCCACATATAAGCGGTCAAAAAACACCCATGCGGCTAAATTTCGAGCTGTTAGCATCAAAATGTGTTTTCTCGACACCATAAGGGTTTTGAAAATGTAGGTTACAAAAATTAATCCACCCTATGCTCGTGGACCATTCTCTCCTGCCATACTATTGGCGTCGGCGTCAGCGTCTGGGTTCACATTTACTTGTGGGCACGATAACTTGAAATGTTTCTCATGTATCATAAGTCCTTCCCAAATTTGTTCTGCCTGTTACTAAAGACCAATAATTTGCCTGCTTGAAAAGTCGGAGATCGCGTATTCGAACCCAACCCTGGCCTTCAAGTTTCAAAGAAACAAAATAATGGATTTGCATCGCAGCGGTGGGTCAACGTTAAACCAACGTTAAGCTAGCATTGCTAACATAAGCTAAAACCAGAAGTGCAGGTTGGTTGTCTTTTGGGGTTCAGAAAGTTATTGCGCATATTTTGAAATGAATGCGAAACTTGACAGGAAGCCAATGCAATCGCTTTGGAATAGGAATGGAACGACTTAAAAGCGGAGCCTTGGTTACCACTCTTGCAAGGCAGTTCTGAACGCGTTGTAATCTAGCGATATCCTTTTCTGGCATACTATTCTGGCAAAATATTTTGTTTGTGTTGGCCGGTCTACTATATTATGAAAGAGTGAGTTACAATAATCTGACTTGCTACTGACCAGTGCCACTGCAGTTTGCTTGGCAAGATCTAAGGACAGACTTTTTTCGAATTCGACGCAGGTCACGGATATGATAGAAGCATGTCCTACATGTTTGGGATATGTGTTTTCAGAAATTCAAGTTACTGTCGAAAACTACACCAAGGTTTTCGGTTGATGCAGATGGATTTGTGTCTTGACCTAGAATTAGGCATGGCAAATTATAGAAGATTTTTGCTCGCTGAAGTTTGGTCCCAATGAGAAGGAATTCTGTCCTACTGGGATTAGGCTTCAGCTTAGACCCTGTCATCCAGCATCCAGACCATCCAGGTCATTCACGGCCATTACACAATGTTGCAACTTCTCAAGAGATTCCTTTGCGTTTGAAACGGATAGAAACATATAAATTTGAGTATCATCGGCATAAAGATGGTGGTTAATTTCAAAATTTGAGATAATAGCACTCAGTGGTGTAGGGTATTATGGTAAAAAGCACAGGGGCCTGTTTCACCAACTTTAATTGGACTTAAGTCAGTTGACTTAAGTCAGTCTTAAGCTAACTGATTGGTTGAGACGTGATCACGTGTTGATAGTTAAGACAAATTTTTTACTTAAGTCAGGCTGGTGAAACTGGGGCCTGGTCTAATATAAGCACAGATCCCTGTGGAACTCCATATGAGAGTGTAACTTTATCTGACAGACTGTTTTTTATTTTTACGGATTGGTGCCTATTTTGTAAATAAGAAGAAAAACAAATGTGAGCCTATCTTAAAATTGAAATATAGTTTTTGTCTTTGTTAACATGATAAAAATTAATCAACATGGAATATGAAATAAAAATATGTGAAAGATACAATTACTTTTCTGCTTTTTATTGCAGGACTCAATATTACCCCGCAAGACCTGGAGAAAAGTGAGTATGCCTATGTCTGTTAGTAGCGTGAGTATGCCTCTGTATGTCAGTAGCGTGAGTATGCCTATGTCTGTTAGTAGCATGAGTATGCCTATGTCTGTTAGTAGCATGAGTATACCTATGTCTGTCAGTAGCGTGAGTATACCTATGTCTGTTAGTAGCGTGAGTATGCCTATGTATGTCAGTAGCGTGAGAATACCAATGTCTGTGAGTAGCGTGAGTATACCTATGTCTGTTAGTAGCGTGAATATACCTATGTATGTTGGTAGTGTGAGTATGCCTATATATGTTAGTAGCGTGAGTATGCCTATGTCTGTTAGTAGCATGAGTATACCTATGTCTGTCAGTAGCGTGAGTATACCTATGTCTGTTAGTAGTGTGAGTATGCCTCTGTATGTCAGTAGCGTGAGTATGCCTATGTCTGTTAGTAGCGTGAGTATACCTATGTCTGTTAGTAGCCTGAGTACACCTATGTATGTCAGTAGCGTGAGTATACCTATGTCTGTTAGTAGCGTGAGTATACCTATGTATGTTGGTAGTGTGAGTATGCCTATGTCTGTTAGTAGCCTGAGTACACCTATGTATGTCAGTAGCGTGAGTATACCTATGTATGTTAGTAGCGGGAGTATACCTATGTCTGTTAGTGGTGTGAGTATACCTATGTCTGTTAGTAGTGTGAGTATACCTATGTATGTCAGTAGCGTGAGTATGCCTATAAATGTTAGTAGCGTGAGTATGCCTATGTATGTCAGTAGCGTGAGTATGCCTATGTATGTCAGTAGCGTGAGTATACCTATGTATGTCAGTAGCGTGAGTATGTCTAAGTCTCTTAGTAGCGTGAGTATGCCTATGTATGTCAGTAGCGTGAGTATACCTGTGTCTGTTAGTAGCGTGAGTATACCTATGTAATACCCTTATGACGTCGCAGGGCGGCGAAGTAAATGCCGGGTATACCTATCAATTAATCATTTTCGCCGCTTAACTCCACTATAATCGCTTTGAGTCAATCTTATTAGTATTAATTAACCCTTTCAAGCCTGACTTTACCATTGTCATCTTCATCCACTACAAGACGCGAATTGCTGTCGCAATTCTCGACTTGTAGTGGATGAAGATGATTTGATGTGGTTTAAAAATTAATGAAAATTGCTATGTATTGGTGAACTAGTTTCATGGAAATTTTCGTTCTAAAAACCCTAGTTATAGGGAAATTAAGTCTGTTTTCAGGGATGTAAAATGATGCTTTAATGCATCGTGAGGCCTTAAAGGGTTAAAGGAATTGGGGAGGCGATGTATGTTTGACCATGGCGAGGCGTTACTCTCTAGACCACTGATGTCTTTATTAGCACCCGCATAATTAATCAGTTATTAAAAGACATGAACACATCCCATGGCGTCCACAAAGTATGAACAGAGCCCATGGCGTCCACAAGGCACAAACAGAGCGAATGGCGGAAACAAGGCATGAACACAGCTCATGGCGTCCACAAGGCATGAACACAGCCCGTGGCGTCCACAAGGCACAAACAGAGCCCATGGCGGAAACAAGGCATGAACAGAGCTCATGGCGTCCACAAGGCACAAACAGAGCCCATGCCGGAAACAAGGCATAAACACAGCTCATGGCGTCCACAAGGCATGAACACAGCTCATGGCGTCCACAAGGCATAAACACAGTCCGTGGCGTCCACAAAGCATGAACACAGCTCATGGCGTCCACAAGGCATGAACACAGCTCATGGCGTCCACAAAGCATGAACACTCCTCATGGCGTCCACAAGGCATGAATACAGCTCATGGCGTCCACAAGGCATGAATACAGCTCATGGCGTCCACAAGGCAAGAATACAGCTCATGGCGTCCACAAGGCATGAATACAGCTCATGGCGTCCACAAAGCATGAACACTCCTCATGGCGTCCACAAGGCATGAATACAGCTCATGGCGTCCACAAGGCATAAACACAGTCCGTGGCGTCCACAAAACATGAACACAGCTCATGGCGTCCACAAGGCATGAATACAGCTCATGGCGTCCACAAGGCATAAACACAGTCCGTGGCGTCCACAAAGCATGAACACAGCTCATGGCGTCCACAAGGCATGAACACAGCTCATGGCGTCCATAAGGCATAAACACAGTCCGTGGCGTCCAAGAGGCACAAACACAGCCAACGGCGTCCACAAGGCATGAACACTGCCCATGGCGTCCACAAGGCATAAACACAGCCCGTGACGTCCACAAGGCATGAACACAGCTCATGGCGTCCAAAAGGCACAAACACAGCCCACGGCGTCCACAAGGCATGAACACAGCTCATGGCGTCCACAAGGCATAAACACAGTCCGTGGCGCCAAAAGGCACAAACACAGCCAACGGCGTCCACAAGGCATGAACACAGCCCGTGACGTCCTCAAGGCATAAACACAGCTCATGGCGTCCACAAGGCATAAACACAGTCCGTGGCGTAAACAAGGCATGAACACAGCTCATGGTGTCCACAAGGCATAAACACAGTCAATGGCGTCCACAAGGCACAAACACATCCCATGGCGTCCAAAAGGCACAAACACAGCCCACGGCGTCCACAAGGCATGAACACAGCCCATGGCGTCCACAAGGTATGAATTACACAGCCCATGGCGTCCACAAGGTATGAATTACACAGCCCATGGCGTCCACAAGGCATAAACACAGCCCATGGCGTCCAAAAAGCACAAACACAGCCCGTGGCGTCCACAAGGCATGAACACTGTCCATGGCGTCCACAAGGTATGAATCACACAGCCCATGGCGTCCACAAGGCACGAACACAGCCCATGGCGTCCACAATGCATGAACACAGTCCATGGCGTCCACAAGGTATGAACACAGCCCATGGCGTACACAAGGCACGAACACAGCCCATGGCGTCCACAAGGCATGAACACAGTCCATGGCGTCCACAAGGTATGAACACAGCCCATGGCGTCCACAAGGCACAAACACAGCCCATGGCGTCCACAAGGCATGAACACAGTCCATGGCGTCCACAAGGTATGAACACAGCCCATGGCGTCCACAAGGCACAAACACAGCCCATGGCGTCCACAAGGCATAAACACAGCCCATGGCGTCCACAAGGTATGAACACAGCCCATGGCGTCCACAAGGCATGAACACAGTCCATGGCGTCCACAAGGTATGAACACAGCCCATGGCGTCCACAAGGCACGAACACAGCCCATGGCGTCCACAATGCATAAACACAGCCCATGGCGTCCACAAGGCACGAACACAGCCCATGGCGTCCACAAGGCACAAACACAGCCAATGGCGTCCAGAAGGCATAAACACAACCCATGGCGTAAATAAGGCATAAACACAGCTCATGGCGTCCACAAGGTATGAACACAGTCCATGGCGTCCACAAGGTATGAACACAGCCCATGGCGTCCACAAGGTATGAACACAGCCCATGGCGTCCACAAGGTATGAACACAGCCCATGCCGTCCACAAGGCATGAACACAGCCCATGGCGTCCACAAGGCATAAACATAGCCCATGGCGTCCACAATGCATAAACGCAGCCCATGGCGGAAACAAGGCATGAACAGAGCTCATGGCGTCCACAAGGCACAAACAGAGCCCATGGCGGAAACAAGGCATGAACACAGCTCATGGCGTCCACAAGGCATGAATACAGCCCGTGGCGTCCACAAGGCATGAACACAGCACATGGCGTCCAAAAGGCACAAACACAGCCCACGGCGTCCACAAGGCATGAACACAGCCCGTGGCGTCCACAAAGCATGAACACAGCTCATGGCGTCCACAAGGCATAAACACAGTCCGTGGCGCCAAAAGGCACAAACACAGCCAACGGCGGCCACAAGGCATGAACACAGCCCGTGACGTCCTCAAGGCATGAACACAGCTCATGGCGTCTACAAGGCATAAACACAGTCCGTGGCGTAAACAAGGCATGAACACAGCCCATGGTGTCCACAAGGCATAAACACAGTCAATGGCGTCCACAAGGCACAAACACATCCCATGGCGTCCAAAAGGCACAAACACAGCCCACGGCGTCCACAAAGCATGAACACAGCCCATGGCGTCCACGAGGTATGAATTACACAGCCCATGGCGTCCACAAGGCCCAAACACAGTCCATGGCGTCCACAAGGCATAAACACAGCCCATGGCGTCCAAAAAGCACAAACACAGCCCGCGGCGTCCACAAGGCCCTAACACAGCCCATGGCGTCCACAAGGCACAAACACAGCCCATGGCGTCCACAATGCATAAACACAGCCCATGGCGTCCACAAGGCACGAACACAGCCCATGGCGTCCACAAGGCACAAACACAGCCAATGGCGTCCAGAAGGCATAAACACAACCCATGGCGTAAATAAGGCATAAACACAGCCCATGGCGTCCACAAGGTATGAACACAGCCCATGCCGTCCACAAGGCATGAACACAGCCCATGGCGTCCACAAGGTATGAACACAGCCATGGCGTCCACAAGGTATGAACACAGCCCATGGCGTCCACAAGGTATGAACACAGCTCATGGCGTCCACAAGGTATGAACACAGCCCATGGCGTCCACAAGGTATGAACACAGTCCATGGCGTCCACAAGGTATGAACACAGCCCATGGCGTAGACAAGGCATGAACACAGTCCATGGCGTCCACAAGGTATGAACACAGCCCATGGCGTCCACAAGGTATGAACACAGCCCATGGCGTCTACAAGGCATGAACACAGTCCATGGCGTCCACAAGGTATGAACACAGTCCATGGCGTCCACAAGGTATGAACACAGCCCATGGCGTCCACAAGGCACAAACACAGCCCATGGCGTCCACAAGGCACAAACACAGCCCATGGCGTCCACAAGGTATGAACACAGCCCATGGCGTCCACAAGGCATGAACACAGTCCATGGCGTCCACAAGGTATGAACACAGTCCATGGCGTCCACAAGGTATGAACACAGTCCATGGCGTCCACAAGGTATGAACAAGGACTGAAATTAATCTTAAAGATGTGCCTACTAAATGTTTGGTGTACTATTTTATTATAATATTAATTATGTTCTTTTTTTAGCCTGGGTAGGGTTTAGTCTATTCCAATATACACACTGGTCCAATATTCACGCGTCTCCCTATTATGCATATTAATAAGCCTTTGTGTGGGAGAAATCGTATTCTGGACATCCCGTGTTTGTAGGAGCGATGTCGCGTTGGCACGTGTCTACTTAGCCAACACGAGACATTGATCCAATAGCAACTTTTATGTTGGTTCATCGTCTGCGAAGAGGGTTCAACATTAAGGCAACACTGGGTGACGTCTCGCGTCCGCTTGGTATAACTGCGTGTCATAGCTAACGTTAGCTCAAAGCTGGGTCAATGTTGCTGTGCAACATCCCAACTACATACTATTTCGATGTTGTTTTACAGTTGTACCACCGTATTGGGCTTTGGCTCAGCATTAAATCGAAGAAGCCTTAGGGGCCGGACATTTAATACCAGGGGGGGGGGGTGGATCTGGGTATAGTTTTTTTCGAGAAATAATTTGTTCACAAAATTCGCTCATTGGCACGAGCCATCTAACTTTGCATATATTTTATTCGTAACTTCTGAGACACATGCGTGACCCAGTATACGCAAAACATGTGTGTAACATTTATGCGATATTGACCGTCGTCTTATAAATATTATACATAGGGCCTACATGTATGTCGTGCAATAATTTTAATAATGTGTAGCTAATAACTGGAACTTATAGTTAGGACATCCAGAGGACTGAAAATTACGAATTTATTTTAAGGGAGCCAACAATACCGTCCAGCGGCTTCTGGTGCAATGTGGGTATTGTGAAAGACAGCGCAGTCCGCGTTATGGAAAGGCCTAACTTCACCACTCTACCCCTCAGTTTCTCTTGAATACATTCTCTATTGAATACATAGTATGGCACGAAACACATATATAAATCATATAATATTATAGAGAAATCAACATTTAAAATTCGTTTCCATAGAGAAGTAGTCATATCGTTTGGAGCATTGCACATTTTTTGTATATTTAGAGCTTTCAGAAGTTTTGAATGATGACTGAACTCACATAAGCCTCAAAAACGCTTCATTATTGAGCCCTGAAAAGATTCCAATTTATTTAATAAACAAGTAAGTGTAGATACTGGGCTATTCCATTTTATATGGGGTGTCAGTTCCTTGTGTAGATACTGGGCTATTCCATTTTACATTAGGGTGTCAGGTACATATGTGGATATCGGGCTGTTCCATTTTACATGGGGTATCAGCACCCTGTGTGTGTAGATATAGGGCTGTTCTATTTCCCCTGTGGGTATTGGTTCACTGTACAGATGCTGGATTATTCAATTTTTCAATATGGAAGCCTGTGTGTATATTGGGATGTTCCATTTTACATGGGAGTGTCTGACTATTCCATTTTACATGTGGATTTCAGGTCACAGTGTGTATACTGGGATGTTTCATTTTATATGGGGGTGTCAGAGTCATGTGTATAAACTGGGATATTCCATTTTACATGGGGGTGTCAGGTGAGTGTGTGGATGTTGGGCTGTTCCATTTTACATGGGGGTGTTAGGTCCATGTATGTGTGGATATGGGTTTGTTCGCTGTTTATAGACTGTAATGTTCCACTTCACCTGACACTGGGCTATTGCATTTCATCTGAGAGTGACAAGTATGCCTATGTGGATATTGGACTATTCCATTTTGCAGGGTGTGTCAGTTCACTATGTAGATACTAGGCCATTTCATTATACCAAGGGTTGCAGGTCCCTGTATAGATATTGGGCTGTTCCATTTTACATGAAGGTGTCAGGTCCCTTTGTGGATATTGGGCTTTACATGGGGGTGTGAGATCAGCATGTGTGTATATTGGACTATTCCATTTTGCAGGGGGTGTCAGGTCACTGTGTAGATACGGAGCCATCCCATTATACCAAGGGGTGTCAGGTCACTGTATGAATATTTGGTTGCTTTATTTTATATAGGGGTGTCACGTCCCTCAGTGGGTACTTTCATTTTACCTGGGGGTGTTAGGGGGTCACTGTGTAAATACTATGATGTTCCAATTCACCTGATACTGGGTTATTCTTTTGTACATGGGGATGTCAGATCCCTGTGTGTATATAATTGGGTTGTTCCATCTTACATTGAGATATGTAGATACTGAGCTGTTACATATACCAAGGGGTGTTAGTTCACTATGTACATACTGAACTGTTCCATTTTGCATAGGAGTGGCAGGTCCCTGTGTATATACTTGGTTATTCCATTTTACATGGGGGTGTCATGTCCCTATAGTGTTGATATGGAGTTGTTCCATTTTACCTAGGGTGTTAGTTCCCTTTGTATATACTGGGCTATTCTATTTTACATGGGTGTGTGAGGTTCCTGTATGTGTAGATATGGAGTTGTTTAAAGATATTTGGACATGCTACGATAGTTGCTGAGCAGTGCTTTTGAGACAGTGCTTATAGCGCTCTTCAGAGGTCAGCCCACTCTCCCGATGTCAGCGCATTGTAAAGCGGTCTTATCCGGGACACAATATCCTTGCACCAATGTAACGACTCATTGTAACTCACAGCAACAACACAAGACTTGTGGATAGAATACGTAAGTCTTAAAAATATAAAATATATCTTAAGCATAAAAACGTTCAATTTCTTAGTACAATGTTGTTAGTTTCACTTCAGTGATCTACAAGGTGTTAGATACCGAAGCAACTCCCACTAAAGTTAGCCAAACCCAAAACGTCTCTCTTGGAATTCTCCCCAATTTCTCTCCCAAAGGCTGTGCAGGCCTTCCTTTATAGTGGATCCCGACGGGTGCAGTTATTTCCTGTGGTGCAATGTCGCCTAAACCAATCAGGATCCTTACTTTGGTATACATTGACATTCCTGGGCTGTTTCATGGAACCGACTCACACAGGCCTCCTGAACTAGGGTGCCTTCTTCTCATAACTGTGCTCTAATTTTTCATCTCAATGCTCTATTGTTGCAAATATACTTCTCTGATGTTTGCGAAATTTGGTGAATCCATTTTTTAAAGAATTAGGCCTACCCTGTTCGAGTTCAAAATGGCCTTGCATTTCATCCTAAAGCAAATTCAATTACGGATTGAATTGTTAGTACTTTTATATAAAAATAACATAATTATTTACTTATTATTATATTCATTTGTATTATATTTAATTAAGCGCCCTATTTGACTGATTGTTCTACATCGCTGTTCCAAGCAATTTTGTGTTGTTAGGCCAGGAGCCTATTAAGTTTATTTTGCCTGAGTTTGTGTCCCATTTAGGGGAAAGAGGGGTGCTGTGTGTGGGAAACGGTTAACATTTCTGTATACCAGTCCTTATATGACCATGGCGAATCTAACGTTTGAGGTCGTTAGGTCAGACAGTTGCGTTTTTAAAGAGTGTTAAGAAAAAAGAATAGTCACTATTATATTTGTGATTAGAGCTTAAAGGGTTTTGGTCGGAATAATGTTGGCCTAGCGTCGCAGACAGTGGGCTAGCATTACATCAGCATTGGGCCAATGTATCGTGTTATCTGAGTAGTGGCCTTTCTGGGGACGGGGTTGGAAGCGTCACCAGTATAACAATGGCCGCAGTGCTGTGCTGTAAATTATGTATACAGAATGTCGGGTTGTTGTTGGGCCATCGTCAGACATGTTGGATCAACATTGAAGCAACATTGGTTAACCGTCCAGTGGTAGACCCTGGTGTAGAAGTAAGACGCGCTAGACCAGTGTTGGAGGAGCGTTGGGCAAGCGTTGTAGACGATTGACCAGCATTGATCCATCGATGGGCTGCGACGCTGGCCCAGCATTAACCGCAATTGGTTGGGTAGGCCTACATCTTGTGTATGTGGCACATATCCCAGCAAACACAGGGCATTCACCAAAAGCTGTTCCAATGTTGGGCCAGCTTACAGAGGGCTGAAATAGAAATAGCATTGGGTGGATGCCTCGTGTTTGCTAGGATCGTAGAGACACAGCAGCACGGTTCACTTGTATCGAATGGATGTTGAAGATATATTTAACTTGTCTCCTTAGTTCTTTCTATGATTATATCCTGGTCATTTAGGATTCTGGCCCATGAGGAAGACCAATACAGTTATGTTTACAAAATGTTGAGCCGGTTTTTCTCCATAGCACATAAATTATAGGCCCTTACATTTTATATTTTTCACACATTTTTTACTTCCCATTCTGAGACAATTTTAGCAGCATTGTTCAGTGAAAAATTACTAACTAACGGGCCTTTTGACCAATAGGGCCACCATTCAATCTCCGGGGGGGGGGGGGGAAGAGGCTGGAATATTTTTTAAATAAATAATTTTGGGCGGACTATGTATGAAATAAATACCGATAATTTACTTCAAGAACTGTTCTATTAAACACGTGATAACATTTGAAATTTTCAGTGCGCCGCCGAGCCGGTTTGAAATTAATAAATTGTCCGCGACAAAAACTCCAGCTCCCCGTCTTTTGTAGATTGAATAGTGCCCCCCCCCCCCCCCCCCCCTAGCGGGCCTACTGACTAAAAGGGTCACCGTCACCTATGGCGAAAGCTCCATGAAAATCCGTTAATTTTTTTTATCGACTGACGGACAGAACAGACAGAAAAAACATAACCAAAAATATAACCTTCCTGGCGGAGGTAATGAAAATAAAAACAAACTATTCAGCAGTACAAGGGTTAATCCAACATTGGTGCAACGTGTTTACTTCATGTATGTATACTCAGTCATGAGTCAATACCGAAATGGTGGGAAATCCCCGCAGTATACAATCAAGCAGAAACACGTTGCATGTACACACACAGAAACTAGCGCACTACGGTGATACATATTAATGTCTAACCATAATAACGGTAGATGTGGTTATCAGTGACAGTTAATGTTGAATAATATGGAGAGTGGTATGGCCTACAATGACCGGTGAAATGTCTGCTTCAGATTGATCGATCGTACATTTTACATTATATATTGCATATTTCCTGTGAAAGATGATTTACATAACCACTTTTCATGGCTAGGCCTATATAAGCTGTGACGAGTTTATGAAGAGAGGTAATGACTTTTTTTTTCAGTATGCATGTAAAAGTAGAGTGCTGCCGATCGGATCGGCAAACGAAAATAGACACAGCAAGCTTTTGTTTATTATTGATCGAAGTAGTCTATTTATTTAAGTCTATAGTCTGTCCGACGGTGAAAGCTGGTCCAATATTAGACGGGCTACCTGTGACCGGCGACCTCGTCAGCTAGTCCAATATATAAAATATAATAATTATGAATATATAAAAGCTAGCTTTTCGGTAGACCTCTATATTACTCAGTTCATTCTTAAGCGATATTCATGAAATTTTGTAAACCCTACATTTGGCATCTACCCTGAAAATTTCGTAAATATTTAAATATTTCAAAAGTTATACATACCATTTGACATTTTCAGGGTTGTTGCCAAACATGCCAAATTATAAGAATAGTCGCAAAATTTCGGTAAAATCACCTGAGAATTGACTGATCAATTTGATTACTCGAAAAGCTTACTGCATAGTCAAACAGACTTCTTTATAGAAGAGGCCTACAAAGAATTATAAAATGCATCACACACACACGCACGCGTTAATTTAATTGCATGTTACGGTAACGTTAGGCTTTTCAACTATTTTTCGGTTAGCTACTACCTTTGTTAGAATGGAATTAGTAAGGCAATTTCTAGCTTCAAATGATGAAAAATGCTAAATTATTCCAGATGAATTAGTTGATTAACATCACCTGATTACACTAACTATGTTATAAATTTGGGAGGAACGTAGACCTGTATAGGCCCTACTAGTAGGCCCTACTAGTAGGGCCTACTCGTAGGGCCTACTAGTAGGGCCTACTAGTAGGGCCTACTAGTCATGCTAGTAGGACAAGTTTTAAGTTAGTCTTGTTAGTGCAAATGGGTTCAATAGGATTTATTGGCACATCAAACATAAGCTATGGAACTTGCCTAAAGCGCCGGCCCTTACGCGCTTACCATTTATAGCCAACCTGCTATACTAGATGCCATACAAACTATAGCAGTTAAATCAATACGCCACTATATACACATGCTTTATGTTCATACTATTTTTTTCTAAAGTGATACATGAGCAGAAATCAATGTTGGCCAAAAAGTGGTCGTTTTGAGAATATTGTTCTCGAAACGCTCACAGCACACAACACCTTTATCTGTGTAGATCATAAACATATCTCAGTAAACGAAGTACTTTGTTTTTCATATACTAACAGTATTAAAATTATTGTCTGCCGAAAGCTGAAATGGTATTTTTGTCATACAAGTTTTTCTATCTCATGCATAACGTATGGCTCATGGGATGACGTCACAATGTATGACTCATTGGATGCAGTCAAAATGTTTGGCTCATTCGATGACGTCATTATGTATGGCTCGTGCGATGACGCCATATTGTATGACTTATGGGATGTTGACATAATGTATGACGCATTGGATGACGTCATAATGTATTATATATCATGTATATGGCTCATGGGATGACGCCATAATATATCACTCATGTGATGACGTCATATGTATAGCTCATGTGAGGACGCCATGATATATCACTCATGGGATGACGTCATATATGACCCATGGAACGACGTCATATTGTATGACTCATGGGATGACGTCATATTGTCTGACTCATGGGATGACGTCATGAGGTACGGTGCATGGGATGGCGTTATAATATATGACTCATGGGATGTGGTCATAATATATGACTCATAGGATGACGTCATAATGTATGACTCATGGGAAGACGTCATTATGTAAGTTGCATGGGATGACGTCATAATAAATATACTACAATATTAAAGTTATTGTCTACCAAAAGCTGAAATGGTATTTTTGTCATACAAGTTTTCTTACATGCCCCATAGTTTCCCCTTTCTTAGTCCAAGCCGACTTCCAGAATTTGATGACGTAATAATGTATGGCTCATGGGATGACGTCATAATGTATGGCTCATGGGATGACGTCATAATGTATGACTCATTGGATGACGTCATAATGTATTCTATATCATGTATATGGCTCATGGGATGACGCCATAATATATCACTCATGGAATGGCGTCATGATGTATGACTCATTGGATGACGTTAAAATGTATTACATAATATGTATACGGCTGATGAGATGACGTCATAATGTATGACTCATGGGATGACGTCATAATGGATGACTTATGTGATGACGTCATAATGTATGGCTTATGGGATGACGTCATAATGTATGACTCATGGGATGACGTCATAATGTATGACTCATGTGATGGCGTCATAATGTATGACTCATGGGTTGACGTCATAATGTATGACTCATGGGATGACGTCATAATGAGTGGCTCATGGAATGACATCATAATGCATGACTTATGGGATAACATCATAATCTATGGCTGATGGGATGACGTCAAAATGTATGGTGCATGGGATTACGTCATAATGTATGACTCATGGGATGACGTCATATTGTATGGTGCATGGGATGACGTCATAATATATGACTCATGGGATGTCGTCATAATCTATGACTCATGCCAAGACGTCATAATGTATGGTGCATGGGATGACGTCATAATATATCACTCATGGAATGACGTCATGATGTATGACTCATTGGATTACGTCAAAATGTATTACATATCATGTATACGGCTGATGAGATGACGTCATAATGTATGACTCATGGGATGACGTCATAATGTATGACTCATGTGATGGCGTCATAATGTATGACTCGTGGGATGACGTCATAATGTATGACCCATGGGATGACGTCATAATGTAAGGTGCATGGGATGACGTCATAATAAATGACTCATTGGATGACGTCAAAATGTATGACTAGTGGGATGACGTTTTAATGTATGACTCAGGGGATGACGTCATAATATGTGACTCATGGGATGACGTCATAATGCATCGTGCATGTGATTACGTCATAATGTATGACTTATGGGATGACGCCATAATGTATGACTCATGGCAATACGTCATAATGTATGGTGCATGGGATGACGTCATATTATTTCACTCATCGGATGACGTCATAATGTATGGTGCATGGGATGACGTCATAATGTATGACTCATGGGATGACGTCATAATATATCACTCATGGGATGACGTCATAATGTATGGTGCATGGGATGACGTCATAATGTATGACTCATGGGATGACGTCATAATATATCACTCATGGGATGACGTCATAATGTATGGTGCATGGGATGACGTCATAATGTATAGCTCATGTGATGACGTCACAGTGTATGACTCATGGGATGAGCTATCAGTGAACAATTTGCTAATTTTAATTACTTGTTTGCCGCTGAGAAAGTGATGAGTGGGCGTTTTGGGCAAGCTCGCCTACAGCATGCCTATGGTATAGCTATAAGAATAAACAAACAAAAAATGACAAAACGAAACTAACACCCAGAGTGTCCTTAACAAATTACCGATTATTAATAGATCATTGAATTTCGAAAAATAAAGAATATCTTTGAAATTTTAAATAAATTAAAAAAATAGAATAAATGCTAATAACATGAATAAATGACACATATATAATAGCCATGATACTAATAGTCCTTGGGCCAGACCAAAATTTAGTACCAATTGGGGTGACTAAACTTTATTGTGATTTTCAGTTAGATAAATATATGAGGGGTCTAAAAATGTATGATGGCCGTTTCAGAACGGTAGCTTAAGGGCAGTAATTTCTGTTTTAAAGACGGGGGGGGGGTCTCGAAATCAAAAAGTAATTATTAATTATATCTTTTCATCTATTAGTCCTACAAAAATCCATAACACATCGTTTCTGACATAATTCGGGCCAAGGAATACGTTTTTGATGTTTTGGAAATGATTTAACCAATATTTCGACGACAAATCCAAGATGGCCGCCAATTTCAAGCTGTATTTCTCAACTCTATGGCATAACTGGTTTATTTATATCTATATAATGTTCGAAAATTTGTAAGTAAATATTCTGGTCAGACAATCAAACTTGCATTAAATAAAACTATTTTTGTGTATATCTTGTAATCTATAAAAGCAGTTTAGTTATCCAACAGACGCGTGCTTCATAGCACTTGTTGTGCGAGCCGAAAGCGTATCTCTGTATGAAATGTGTCACAATAAGGCATACATGTCTAATATTTGTCTATATTATCTATTTTGTTCTTGGTGGAATCAAATAATAAATATTTATATTTTTCTAACAAAATTAAAAAGAAATACTAATTATAAATAAATTAATGATAGCATGTATGGTTCATTTCTTTAGACGTTTTTGATTTAGATGCACTGTAATCATATTAATAGTGGTATGCTATTTTGTGGTTGTTATCATGATTATGTGATTGAGCCAGACCAATATTTAGTACCATTCGGGGTGACTAGAAAAAACTACTCTCAATGGTTTTGTATGCCTTACACATGAACACAAATGTATGATGGCCTTTTCAGAACGGTAACCATGGTAGCGATACGGCCTTTTATTTTATGTTCAACGTTTGTTGATATTATCCATTCTTTTCTTGGTGGAATCAAATAATAAATATTCATATTTTTCCACGAATCAAAAAGAAAATGTAATTATGAATAAATTAATGATAGCAGGGTTCATTTCGGTAGACGTTTTAGATTAGATACACTGTATCATGGTAATACTAGTATATATTTTTCGGTTATCATGAATCTGTAGCATGGTGGTTATTTATCAACTTTATTAATTATCAACATAGTATATACCTGAGTAGCCATGGTAGCTCGATATAGTAGTTTGAATAGGATAAGAAGGTATAGTTCTTCGATTTCAGCGTAATGTATTAAATCCGTTTCACCTGTATAAATGTGAATTCAGCAGTAATGATGATGATAAACAATGTTCTTTTTCAGCTTGATCATTGTTTACGATTTAAAACAGAACAGAAACCAACTGTTCTTTTTAGTGTTAAATCAGAACTAAGCTAAAATCAAATTAAGATGTCGATAAAATAAATGAAATAAACATGCTACCCAAATCATTACCACCATTCAGCTCTGTAAAAAAACTACAGTATTATGGTGTACAGTACATGTAAATATCGACATGTAGGCCTACTACTTAGCTATGTGATCCGATCATGTGATACACTATATATATTTACACACAATATGTAAATGCAATGGTGGATATGTTGCATTTATCTTTGTTTAAAGTGTGAACACGTCGATGAACGAACTTTTCAATCTATCACACAAGTAATTTGGGTGTTTAGTATTATAATTTATCATCATCTGTGTCATCATCCGAAGAGTGCCTTTTCATCATACATGGTTATACAGTTCTGCATTTGTACATTTTAATCTATTTTCAAGACATTGACACTGGCAGTTTACAAATACGCTTAAAATAGGCCTACACGTGAGGAAATTTAGCACAGCATCTGGAGCAGAAGTTTTTATCTAGTTTTTATCTTAAGCATCGAAAATCCAGCCACGATCATCATCAGGACGAGGGATATCAGGACAGATAACCAAACTCCTGTGACATATGCTTGCTTTATATTTGGCATGCTGGTATATGGCTATCTCTGCATGATGCCCTTCTTATCCCTGGAAATTTTTATATCACACGGTAATGATTTTGGACAATATAAACGGCATGTAAACTCTTGGAGTGCGTCATAGAGATCTGGTGACAGTGCCCAGTTTCAACCAAGATTTGCCAATGCATCTCTAAATTTGTGATTGTTTATAACTACTGTCCATGCACCAAGCTTAATACCTTGACCCGAAAAGGAACTTATGGTGTCGCATCCTGTGTAGCAATGTAGCCCTATAAATGTAACACTATAAATGTAGTCCTATAAGGTAATATCTATCAATCTCTGTCGAACTTTAGTACCACTTTGAATATATAAATGACACTATATGTTAGTGCTAAATGCAAGGCTAATAATGAAGATATCAGTGGCATCTGCCACAAGAACAACATCATTGTAGGTCTAATATTCAGCGGCATGTTTTGCATGAAGCAGCACACGCGTATCTACTTCTTCAGTTGTACCAGCTGGAAGATTAATTATATCGGATTTTTTTAAAAGGATTTGTCCAACTGGTTTGCAGTAGCTCTACAACGGACTGGATGTCAGTTTCATCTTTTTTAACACATGATGGCTGAAGATCTAAATGAATATTATGTGGAGAGTCGATTTCAATAACACAGCTGCTTTATGGCTGTACTTCTATATTCGGCATTGAGGTAGTATTTACTCACTGCAGATGGTTTTGTGCTGAAACCTTTGGTACCACCTGCAGTTTGGGGTATCCTTGTTTGTGGTTTCTTCAATAGCTTCGTCAACAGGTATTCGACCAAGAGGGGTTCTTTGCTAATTTAAACGCTGAAGCCTCCACCTGTAAAATATTTGTAAATTTTCGGGTGTTCCTCCGAAAGTCTTATCATTTGAGAATTGTATACCCTCATATATTTAGTCTACATGAAAGATTATGTAGAATTCTACTCATTCTTTCATGGTGTTTTCATGAAGTCCCTTGATGGAGTATCCTCACAATACTGATTGCTTACAAGCGAGTGGAGAAGAAACATTTTTTTCTTCAAAACATGGATGTCAGAGTGGGTGAAGAACCTGCATTAAACAGTTTTACCAACTATAAACCAGGGTCCACACCCTACATAAGAAATGTTGATAGTGACCTAAGAAAGTGATGTTTTGACTGACGTAATGCGGTCTAAATAGACAAAATGGCCAAATATGTGCTGCCATTTTAACTTAAAGCCTTTATTAATCTACACTATACACCCCTAGTAAAGCTAAATCCATTTATATGTGACAGTTTCGTTGAATGTTACATTTGGGTGTTACTTTTTGAACGCGCGGCAAAAATATCGATATTTCGAATGTACATATATGTATGTTATTTCTTCTCTGACATAAAAAATATCTCATAACTTCCTTAACCCTTTCAGCACGGGGATCGTCTTTATACCTCAAAGTTTGACGTCTACAGATTCTGACGTATAGAAACTGTCCCCGCACTGAATGAAATACTTTGTTTTATAATGGCCGTAGACCCACAGCATAGGTATATTCAAATGGATCGGAAAGAGCTAACTAAGACATTTATGATGATTTCAAATTGAAAAATCACTTTAGTTTCCATGGCTTATGCAATAATATTTCAGCGCTTTAAGGGTTAAGCTACCGTTCTGAGAAAGGTCATCATACATTTTTGTTCATGTCTAAGGCTTGCGAAGCTATCTAGAGTAGTTTTTTTCTAGTTACCCCGGAAGGTATTAAATTTTGGCCCAATCATATGACATACCACTATTACCATGATTACAACATATCTAATCTGAAACGTCTAAAGTAATGAACCCTGTTATCATTAATTTATTTATAATTAGTGTTTCTTTTTAATTTGTGGAAAAATAGAGATATGTATTATTTTATTCCACCAAGCAAAGAATAGATAATATAGACCAACATTGGACATGTATGCCTTATTGTTACACATTTCATAGAGATACGTTTTCGGTCCTCACATCCTTAAGTGTTATAAAGTACACGTCTGTTGGATAACTGAACTGAATTTATATAAATTTGCAAGATATACAAAAAAATATTTTAGTTTAAGGCTAGGTTAATTGCCCATAACTAGAATCTTTGCTTAAAAAAATTCGAACATCATAGACGTGAATAAACTTGTTATATCATAGAGCGAAGAAATACAGCTTAAAATTGGCGGCCATCTTGGATTTGTCGGCACAATATTAGTTAGATCATTTTCAAAACATCAAAAACGGATTCCTTGACCCAAATTATGCCAGAAACGATATATTATGGATTTTTGTAGGACACATAGATGAAAAGATATAGTTAATATTTACTTTTTGGTTCAGAGACCCCCCTCTCTTTAAAACTGAGAATACTGCCCTTAAGCTACCGTTCTGAAAGGGCCATCATACTTTTTTAGACCCCTCATATATGTATCTAACTGAAAATCACAACAAAGTTTAGTCACCCCGATTGGTACTAAATCGTAAAAATTCGGCCCCTGGCCCAAGGACTATAAGAGTTATAACATGTTGGAGGTATAATCTGCTGTTATAAACTTCCAAGCAAACACGGAAAGTTGAACCAATGTTGGATTAATGCTCAGCCACCGTCTTCGACGCTGGCCCAGTATTAATCCCACATTGGCTTAACCCCGTGTGTTTGCTGGTTTTCCAGTCATGAGCAGAGTTGTACCAGAATCAGTGAAGAAGGATGTGAGATCAGTGCTGCTGTCAAAAGTGGGTGGAGTGAAACTCAAACACTTTGCCAGAGATTACAAGAAGCTAGTCTGCCAGGATATTAACTGGACATCTTATGGATGCAAAAACATTCATGATTTCTTCCAAGCCATTCCTGAAGTTGCAAGGTAGACATTGTACATGCTATATCGTATAACAGAACGTGATAATAGTATATGTGAAATATTTAATACGATAACAAAAGCATTGTTACCAGTGGTTACATGTAGGCCTACACTGATGTAGCTCTCCATTATGCCCCTTGGTAAACTTAAAGTATTAGCATTTTAGTGAAAGAATACGAAGTGAACTCTGTATAATTTACAAATATTTCCAGCTATATTGATATGGTTATACATACTCGTATGCATACCATGTATACTGACTATATACACCGGAGTTGAGCTTCTTAATCTTTTTAAATTTATTAAAGATTCATTATTTGACATTTTTAATCCCGGTAATCAATCGATATGAAAAGAAATTATGTTTCGCCTGAATTATACATGTATTGTCACAATTTATATATATATGTATTTTAAAAAACAGCCATATGCATTGTATTTAGGGGGATGGCATTATTTGCGAATGTTGAATTTAAGTGAAATTACAATATTATCAGATTATCATAATCTGTAAAAATTACCACATGTAGTTAAATTAGTTTGGCATATTACATTTAGAATAATTTTTTATATCCCCACTTAGACCTATCGTGCTTATTGTTTACGTTCATGGGAAACAAACACTAGCAAACACACCATGGGACACAAACACTAGCAAACACACTATGTTTTTAAGGTCCCGTCAGGAAAATATAAGCAAATGAAAATTCGAATCGAGCTGGTATAAACAGTATAAACGGCGGCTATTTTGTTTGACTTTCTTGAGTCTATAAACAACATCCAGCTCCCCGTCTCGTCTGGAAACGAAGTGCCAGACAGGTGCCCTGTCTATAACCATGGTAACACTCGATCGCGTGGCTCACGTTTTGTACCGAGAGCCTCACATTGATATGATAACAACGGATAATATTGTTATGGTTTGATAACCGACCGGATTGATAACTTTTCCTATAAATTTATTTCAGCAAACACAATACGATCTCATATTTTTTATCGACTAAAAAGCAGTGCCATAATGGCTCATTCCAGCGAAAAGGAGACTATTGGGATATATTTTTTTTCCTAAACAAAATTAACTGAATTCATTTTATGTGTATGCTACTTCAATAAACACATTTACAAGAATACGAAATAGTGGTTTCCCATGCTAACTACCATTTTGGTTGGTTTAGGGTATACTTTTAAAACTGACGTGTCAAAAAAAATATTAACAATATGTCCACTAAGTTACGGACAACTGTCTGATGAACTATTACATTGTTAATAGCCTGTGAATAATTTCATTGCTGCAAAACATAGCCAAGGTGTCCCTCTGCATGAAATAATGTCATGCTCGCATGATATATTTACAAAAGAGGTCATATGTCATGTGACTTATAAAAATGACGTGAACATTTATATTTACATACATATTGTGTTTCAGCAAGTGACTCTTCAATGTGTTTAAATAAATGAAAAACTACTTAATATTTAGCCATCCTTTATGGTGACGCACCATGTACACGGTTTTATGGACTATATAGTGTACATAGACATACAGATCGATATTCATTACAAAGAAGCACTATTCGTTCAGGTAACATAGTGGACAAATGGTAACACAGTGTACAAGTAGAGAATACAACTAAGTTACTTATCATAGTACTGATAGGCTATCAACATGCTTATCTACGTCTTTTTATCATAAGGCAACAATATATGCATTATACCAGTCTTTTTAGTAAGAATTAATGATAGTTGTCCTGTGCAGAGCCAAGTCACACAGTCCACTAAGTTTCATTGCCGTCCACTAAGTTACTTTTAAGTCTAAAATGTAATATTATGCTTCAATAACAGATAAATTAAATCCACAACTTAGATATATATGCCATCAAAGACAAATGTGACAAGAACTACATTTTACTGTAGACTGGGGCAGACATATTAAACATTTGGTCTAATAAGTTACCAAAAATTTCCACTAAGTTACCCGAAATTAGGAGACGCCAACTTAGTAGACATTATTTGAATAACATGTGCTAATAATATGAAAAATCCCCTCTATTGTTGCCCACTTGTTTGCATTAAGTTGAGATACAATTGCACTTCAGAATGACGTGATAGATAAATATATCTACTATGCATGTCTACAAGTGCAATGGTAACTTTGCAGACAGGAAATAAACATATTATTGGATTATCTTTTTAAAATCTTCAGCAAATCCCGTTTTCGTTTGATAATTTAATTTTTTTATATTGCTTTGGCGAAAATACATGCAGTGGCACCTAGTGAAAATTTAGTAATGATTGGAATCCATTCACCAGGTGTCATCCATTGACGAAATAATATGGTAACATAGTGGACATGGCTAAGAGGGACATTATGAAAAACATGCATAACTAATATTTTTTGTACATTTTCAATTAACGAATTTTTACATTAATACTAGCCACAATACTAAATGGTATGTTAGAGAAAGCAAACTTATATTGCTGGCGTAATGTATTCATCAGCAGCATTATAAACGTGGGCCTGGCACTTCGACAGTAACTTAGTAGACAATTTAAGGATTTTTGTTTCTAAAAAATTCAAAATAAATTGAACAATCACCATAGAAAATGTAAATATATAAATACACGCTGTAAACGAGCTCATACTATATATTGGGAAAGAAAAAAATGACAATACATTACATAATTAGATTTAATTAGGATTGGACAAAATACACCCCAAATAGTCTCCTTTTCGCTGGAATGACCGATATGCATATCTTATCACCCACTTTATAACTAATCATTATTCCTTTAAACTTTTTTTTTAATCCACTGACACGTTGTCAAAAATGTCCAAATTATTCTAAAATTTGTCTATGAATGAGATAATTCAAGGAATTAATATTTGATTGAATGTTACTTCGACGCGACGGGTTGTTTCGTCATATAGTTGTTCCAGGGAATCCCTTGGTATTTTCGTTCCCTCGCTTGTAGCTCTCTTTGTCGGATGGTTGTGACTGAATTGTCTTACCACATGAGCCAAGATAGACTCTATAATATCATAATATCCATATCTGGATTACTTGGCGGCCACTGAATAACATGGATCCACTGATCTTCAAAACATTGTTTCTCTGTGTAGTCCGGCCTCTGCCATAAAGTCCCGTATTTATATTCTTAGGCATAGATTATGACAGTTGATTTTAATATAGAATCCCTTTAGCATTAATATTCTGCTAGGTGTTTTATTTCATTTACAGCGTAACTCAGAAATCGGTCATTTTTCAAGATGGCCGCCATTTGGCCAAGGTCAAAAGATGACATAATTTTCGACAGAATATGAGCACCTTTATGATTTAAAAAATCACTATTTAATCTGATTTAAATGACATTAAAAAAATGTAAAAAGCCCCCCTTAAATATTATAGAAATTAGCTAAAAGCACCCCTTGTCGGCGACGCAGACCTGGTACATTGAACAGAATGTGTGTTCCCCAGGACTTAACTATAGGCCTACCTGATGGGAGAATTATTAGATACGATTGTTTTTATTGTGCCTTATTTGAGTTGATGTCTCTAGGGTTGACGGAAGCGACGATGATGGAGAGCTTCACGTTTACGGTGTGTCTGGTGACACCATGTCTTACATGAATGTGACTGCACGTAAAGCCGAGTATAAACCAAAACACGGTGAGAATCAGTAATACACGTGTGATTTAACTCCTACAGCGCGGGGAGTGACAGATTCTGACGTCTAAATTCGACCCCACACTCTAAGAGTGAAAATATTTAAAATAGCCATAGACGCATGACAGGTATTCAACTGAAACGTCAATAAAGTTAGTTACTTATTCCTTATACCTCATTCAATAAAGCATAAGTAACAGTCACTTATTCCTTATTCGAGCGAATAAGGAATAAGTGACTGTTACTTATTCTTTATTCGAGCGAATAAGGATTTATTGGTTATTATTCCAACAACCTTTCAGGAATATGTTAACTGGTTTATGCACTCTCTGTGGAATGTGTTAACTGGTTTATGTGCACTCTGTGGAATGTGTTGAATGGTTTTTATGCGCTACGTGGAATGTGTTAACTGGTTTCTGCTCTGTGGAATGTGTTAACTGGTTGATGTGCGCTCTGTGGAATGTGTTAACTGGTTAATGTGCGCTCTGTGGAGTGTGTTAACCGTTTTATGCTCTGTAGAATGTGGTAACTTGTTTATGCTCTGTGGAATGTGTTAACTGGTTTATGTGCGCTCTGTGGTATGTGTTAACTGGTATACTGGTATCTCGGCTCTTATTAGCACGTGTGTAATAAAATAATGTTTCTAAAATCTGATATTATGTGTTCACAGATGAAACGTTAACACTGCTAAAACATTGATACCTAAACATTGATAAAAATTGATTAAAATAGTTCAAACCGAAGTATTTGTTGTGTTGTGGTGTTGTGAATCGCGGTAAAGAGACGCAAACCAGCTGACAAAATAAATTCGAATTAATTAGTTCACATTTGTTATGGTGACTCTACGAAGCAGTCAAGAATGTTATTGACTTTGTTTGTAGAATCTGAGCATCGAGGGAACATTTTACAACAATCACCCTTGCGACAGAATAGAGACGTGTCGCGAAACTATCCAGGACAGCCACGAGATAGTCTGAGTGATATTATTGATAGCTTATTCGCAGATTATCGTGGATTATGGTGTCTTTGTTTAAGAAATATACCTGTATCACCTAGAGAAGTATGTATGATATCTTTCTATACGAATCATTGTGTACCCTTTCTTAGTATTGTTAGTTTTCACAATTGACCCTTTAACCGCCGGTGCCGCATATATTCGGGTTTTCATTTTTATTAGCACATTAAGTACCGCCTTTTAAAACTGTTAAAGATAAAATGTGACATCAATCAGCAATATTTGAAAACAGTCGACCTCCATTTTGTCAAATCTGAACAATTTTCACTCACTTGAAGTTGTGGATCGCGTCAGCGAGACACAACTTCAAGTGGGTGAAAATTCAGATTGAATAATTTGGCGGTTAAAGGGTTAAGTAGGCTTCAAAATGTTCATGCACAAATCAACAGTTGTCTTTGCCATTTAAACATCGAAATTATTTTCTCATACTCTCCAACAATAAATCAGTGAAGCAAAAAACTGCGAACGTTCGAACTGCATAACGTTAATATAAAACAGTTTATGCAACAAAATTGTAATAGAGAAACAACATACGTAACATGAATAAACCGATTTATAAGGGGAAATCATTATATATGATTAGTTTGCCATATTTGCGAATTTTATTTTATTTAGGAGTCTGGTTAGTCATTAAGCTTTCAAGATCACCACCAAATATCTTGTGAATGCGTTAGATTCCGAAATCATCGCTTACCTATAGAGGCAGGTGTCCGGTCACAAGGCCTTCATGCTACGCGTATATATGCCAATTTTGTAAAGCAGGTTTACCTCACTTTGTTGTGGTAATTTTAAAGAAGAGGGGAAAATATAGATTCAAAACTTACATCAAACATTTAGCCATATACCGGTGCCTCGAAAAAGGCTAAGGGTGAAAAATGTGAACATTGTATATATAGTATCATGTGCTAACGCCTTCATGGCAACTCTTGTCTTATCTTCTAATAAAGACCATCAGAATGAGTTACTTGTTATCTTTCAAATTTCTGAGAAACCCCAATTTATTATTTGATGCAGCAATTCCGCTTCACTGATTCATAATATTTACTTGTAAGGGATTCAACTCCTTAGAACGTTGATCATGCTGCGCATGCGGGTGGGCCTACAACCGATGCTCAATAAATTGTGACTATCCACCTACCTAAAAAATTTAACCGCCAAATTATTTAATCTGAATTTTCACCCACTTGAAGTTGTGTCTCGCTGACGCGATCCACAACTTCAAGTGAGTGAAAATTATTCAAATTTGAAATCTGAATTTTCACCCACTTGAAGTTGTGTCTCGCTGACGCGATCCACAACTTCAAGTGAGTGAAAATTATTCAAATTTGACAAAATGGAGGTCAACTGTTTTCAAATATTGCTGATTGATGGCTCATTTTATCTTTAACATGTTTAAAAGGTGGTACTTAATCTGCTAGTAAAAATGAAAACCCAAATATATGCGGCACCGGCGGTTATAGTGTTAATCATGTTAATCTGATCACCAGCTGATTCCTTTCTAAATTGCCTCAGTTGATCATGTTGATTTGACATTTTACTTAAGGGTGAAGCGGGGTAAATTGGAACATTTTTCCAGTTTTTTGTATCGCGGCCATTCTTATATCATGTATATCAATATCCCGCTTTGTTTTTTTGAATTTTCTATACATTGTGTATGTTTGTTAATATAATGTACAGTAATATATCGGATAAATTACCTCTCTCTCGGTATAATAGATCTTTTTAGTCGGAAGGTCAAGGTCAATTTACCCATGACTGGGGTAAATTGGGACACCCACTAACTTCTTGGAAAATTTGACTGAGAGATGTGACAATGCTACGAAAACATCCACAATATTTTGCTTACAACTATTTTCAACTTCATAACTATCAAAAAGAAATAAAATTTTAAATATGTCGAAAAAGAAAAGATGGTGTCCCAAATTACCCCAGAAACCTTAGTTTATAAAAAGACATTTATTTCGATATTGTGGCTGGTTTTTTGAGGAAATTAACTAAAAACAACTTTAGGACTATTTTTTTTCCACAAGCCAAATATAATAGGATAAAAATTTAGATTTAATGAAAAAACATTTATTAAAAAAGGTGGAATTTAAACATATGGCTGTCAAATATTTGTGTTCCTCATCAACATATATTCAACAAAAGTCATATTTTTTATAACTATACTGGTCACACACCCATTCTGTTGTTCTCACATCCATCCTACTGGTCACACACCCATCCACCTGGTCACACACCCTTCTTTTTGGTCACACACCCATTCCGATGTTCACAGACCAATCCCCCTTGTCCTATATATTGCTATCACTTACCTATTCTAAAGATAACGCACCCATACAACAGGTCGCATGGCCACCGTTCGGCTCACATAAAACACCCTACATGTCGCATACCATCCTACTGGTCACAAACCCATCTCCTGGGGTGTGTGACCAGGAGGATGGGTGTGTGACAAGCAGCTTGTCACACACCCATCCTCCTGGTCACACATCCCAGTGTTTCATCTAGGGTTCAGAAGGGGCATGGGGCAACCTGTCATCAGGGGCACCTAATCATGCACGATGTGCACCCGGTCTATACATTTCCACCCCCCCCCCCATTAAGATTACTAAGAAAACCTGTTGCCTGAGAAGTATCAATTACGTATGTAAACATCGTCAGTCAGGATCACTATGGACACGACTCTATCAGGCATTACGTCATAGGTGTGAGCGCAGGCGCACGACACCAGTTTGCATGGTGTACAAACGTTATCAAGGTGTTTTTTTACGTGTAATTAGTCACAATGGACAATACAAAGACATTTTGAAGCACATCTGTTGTGATTAAATATTGCACTTTATTTCTATGTATTTAATGTACCCTGAATGTACGATTAATAAACATATTTTGAATCAACGTCATTGACGTTGCTTCAACGTCACAACAACGTCGTGTGCCAAATGGGATATGTGACCCATCTGCATGTCTCATAACGTTTTTTTCTGTAGTGTAGAATTAGCACCATTTTTTTTATACATCGATGAATAACATTGATTATACATGAATTCATGCATATTTTTGATAATTTTATCATTTTGGGGGATAATAAATTCCATTTTGTTCACAAACAAATTTTAATAGTAACAACTTGAAAATGGGGGGTTAACATGGTTAAAAATATTTATTTTGAGCTCTTATACGTTCTTTCAAAAGTCTTTCAAAATATTTAAAATCCCATAACCTTGGATAACGATGACTCCTGATGGCTTCGACAACATACACAGTCCATTTTGTTGTCTTGCACAATATTGCAATATGGCGTTTTCTGAAAAATGCCCGATGCGATTGATTTTGTTCAGATGGGTCTCGTATATTGAATGCGTTACGTCGTACACGGCCAAGTTTTCTGTTTGATAAATTTAAGCATAGCTGACACCGTGCCATGTAGAGGATGAGATGGTTAAGCTGTGAGTAATCTAGAGTGATATTCCTTATGAAGCTTAATATTGTATGTTGACAGATTCTACTCGAGGAGTTTTCTGAATTTGGTGTAGTTAAAGAACTAACAATACTGCCCAGGTATTTCTGAAAGTTTCTGAATTTTATAATTAACTATCCTGCATATTTTGATTTGTAATGTTAGCTTGCCACAGTATTGCTACCGCAAGTTTGTATTTTGTTAAATATTTTATAAACATGCTATAGTATTCTCACGTCTCTGTAATTTTGGTAATTTCTGAAGAAAAGCAGTTTCTTTAACATGTTTCACTTTCAATTTTTTTCTGTAATTAAATTTACAAATATGTGTGCTTCTGAATTTGCTCCGACGGTAGGCCTACAATACATTTTACAGAAAAGAGTGATTTCAAAATTAATTCAACTAATGAAACAACCTTTCACCACATAATGACAACATATAAAATACATATAAACAGATCTGGTGTATTCGTGACACCGACTGCAATAAGTGACATGGTGATGTCCCCGATATCACCGTATTTAACATGTTTAATAAAAAGTATTTTAGATAATCTTATGTTAGGATGAACAATGTTCAATTGGCGTTTTTATGATGTGTACCATAACATTGCTACTAATAAAGCACGACAATTGAAACATTATTACAAATCCTATAATCCCAAATTAGGCTAGCAAATGCATAAAATCTGTCTCGTAACAAGACGTTGATCGTCAGGGTCTTATATTAGTTGGACAAGTTATCTAATGTCATGTTGCAAAAAATACTTCATTACCGGTACTTTATTGTGTATATTTTTATATATTAAATGTATGTCAACATAAAACCCACACCTGCTGGGCACCACGTCATTCCAAACAATATTTATTCCAGAACAATGTTATTTTATTAAGCCACTTCAGATTCTTATCCAGGTTACACAAACAATATCTCCCAAACTATACCTGTCCCTGCTATGTTTTCATTACTATCAAACTGGGGACAAACCCACGTACCAGCATCAAGAACGCCTTAACTTTTTTCACCGAGAACAGAAGATGCACGATATGCTAGGTCGATTTATTTTAAATTCTCGATATCCCTAACCTACCTATTTCAATACTTGTAACTAGTTTAGCAGGACCACGTTTAACCTTTTTATCAATATTATTTTCTAAATTAACTTTTCCATATTATTCCAACTATGATTAACAAGCACTGGGTGAATATACAATTTAAGGGTCATTTAGTGTCTTTTGGCTATTCTGAGCGAATTTATGCATTGTGTGGGTCCGAATTTTTTTAATATTGTCCTATGGGCAATACGATAAACTGAGAAAAAAAATAATCCACTATCTCTGACGAATATTTTTTTATTCAACATGCAATGTGCTAAAATACACGAATTTGTACACAAATGCAATGTCTCCCAATATCTAACACCTGAAACATAGACTGTTTTAACATGGAAGATTTGTTGGAAATAACTTAACCCCGAGTTATTTTGTAGCGCAATTGTTACGTTCAACGGAATTTATTCATATACAGACATGAACTCAATATTAAAAGTTGCCAAGAAAGATTTACTGAGGCTTTTTAGTTGTCTCACGCAAACCGGTCAACTCAGCAACGCCAATGTCATCTAAACTCCTCAAATTGTGGTGTGATACCATTCAATTACTTTGATATATGCAGAGACAGCTGCAAAGTCCCATTATTTTGAGGTAGGTGAAATATTTGTAAACATTCAATCTGAACTGCTATTTTATAACCAAAACAACCACCCCTGAAGCGTATTCAATTTCTGTGTCAACTCAGAAACGCTCATAATTTAGCAAAAAATCATTGAAAAAATGTTAAACTGAATAAAGTGCTTGATAATGATGGCCACCCCCCTACCGCATCGGTGGGCAATGATACATCTATTTTAAATACATTAAAGATCGTTTTATGTTGTCTGTATTCAACTCAGCAACATTATTATTTCGATCAACTCAGCAACGTTTATGAGTTGATCACTCAACTCAGAAACGTTGCTGAGTCGACCAAATTTAGCTTTCTGTCTCACTAATGTAATTAAGACTAAAAATGTAACTCTATAAATGTAAAATGCAATTAAAAAATATGTTTTTAATTAAATTAGACTGAGAGAGTATTCGCTTATGTAGACATGTTTACAACAATGAAAAAACGTTTCTGAGTTGAAAACAAAAACGTTGCTGAGTTTACTGAATTCTGCTTTCTGTCCCCCTTTTTGTAATTAAAACTGAAATTTTAACTCCGTCAATGTGAAATGCAGTTGAAAAGAAGCTGCTTTTGATTGAATTAGAGTGAGAGAGTATTTTAGAAGTTGTGTACATAAATAAAACTACCAATAACACTTAGTTAAATTTCTAAATCAAATTTACCCTCATCATATTGGCATGTATGTATTGTACAATGGCCTCCGAAATACATTTTCAAATTAGGCTTGTTATGATCCCATTTCTTTTTTGTCTTTATAATGATAAACCAATTTTTTTTTTCAGAAAATAGGGCTCGAGTGTTTAGAGATCTTGTAGATGCGCTTAAAACATGACTTTTACGTGCAATTATCGTGTTTTGTCAACTCAGAAACGATAAGGTCAACTCAGCAACTATATAATTTCACAATAAAATCACTGTTCTGTCTTTGCAATTTTTATTTCAAAAAGGGTTATAACTACTAACATATCACTAAACTATCATACAAAGCAATTTATGATCTTTAAAATTTGAAAATGATCAAATATGTATATATAATTCGTTGCTGAGTTGACTTTTTTTTTTACGGTCCATCACAAGAACACATATTTTTTTTGAAATCTGTTTGAGATTAAGCTCTGATATTTTAATTGTGTATCACATAGACCCTACCCTCAATATCTGACCCTAGTATATATAATTTGAAGCGACTTATTTTATTTCAAAAATACAGATTGAAAGACCCCTTAAATTGTATATTCACCCACCAACTTCTGAATTGGCACAAAAAAAGAAATAATAAAAATGCTAAAGACATATGCATCCGGTCGCTTTATTTGTGTGTTATCAGACTATGATGTAACTATATAGTGCTACATTATTATGGTAGTAACCAATGACCGAATTCAAAATAAGAAAATTGTAGAAAAAAATACCTTTTGGTATTATCGTAGAAACAAGCCTGAATATAGATGCCCAAAGCAGCATAAGTATATACAGCAGATAGGCATCACTTGAATTAAAAGTAACTTCCAAGGGATATGTCCTTTGGGATTATAGGGTTAGGGTTACTAGTAGCATAGTAAAGGAATGGGATGTAGTGTCTACGGTCGTATTAAAAGATCAAAATTTGACAAAATAAATATTTAAACTGATCATGGGTATAGGCTTAGTGTGAGATCGTGAGTGGCGGTAATACCTCTTTCTTTTTTGTTTTTTTCATACAAATTTGCATTTGACAATGTCTTAGCTACATAAGTGTACATACTTACCAGTTTAAATGTTACATTTTACATGTATTGTGAGAATTTCAGAGTTTTGAAAACATTTTTAGATGAAAGGTTGACCAGACAAATGGGGGTGTAGACATTTCATTTTTAACTCTGAGTTAAGCTAAGTTTATGCTGTTCTCCTAATCTTGATAACGTATATTTTATTGCAATCGCTGTCCATGAAAACCATAGGGTAGAAACTTTTTTCAAGATTCTCACTTGCTTATTTTCTGAGATATTGCTTGAAACGAATTTTTCGGTAGTGGCCGCCTAATTTGCATATTTTAGCATATAAAAACCCAATAGCTTAAATGCAAACAACCGGATTTCAATAGCCTTATATTCAGAGACTTCAAAAATAACCACAGTGAAAAATCCCCAGGGGGGGGGGGGGGGATGGGTGCGGTTGGCCCACGGTCTACTAGGACATCATGAGACATCCAGGTATTCGATATTGTGTTAGTTTCGTTTGATCTTCAATTTCTCTGAAAAAAAAATGTTTTCTGTGGCAATTTACCAAAACTGATCGAGAGCTGAAAATCTTACTTTGAATATAGATGCCCTCTATGTTTGTTTACAGCAGCAGCTTTGTGTTTTTGAGATTTGATAATAAAAAGAGTTGTATCAAAACGCTTTCTTCTTCACTGTACAAAAAATATCAGTTTGCTGTTCCACATGATCGCAATCAAGTACACAAAGTGAGCGGAGGAAATATGAATACTGCCACCAAATACACACCAGGTAACATGAGTAAGTACATGTATAGGTGATAAAAACATATTTGTTATTTAAAATATAGGTATTGTAAACAAGAATAACGATTCAAGAGCCTAAAGTGACTGGGCAATAACAGTGCTTAAAGCACACGTAAAGTGGCATATTGTATTTCTATTGTGTGCTTCAACAGACATTATTATTTTTTAAACAGTGGTGAAACCAACAAAGATTATGGTACTGTTTTCTTAAATTAAATGTTCTCATCATGTGACCCTATTAACGATATATTTATCGTTGAAAAGTAAACATGTTTGTCTTTCAGATGTTAATTCTGTGATATCTGCTTCTCCTCATAATTTAATCGATCAAAAAATGCAAGCCGAAAAGATGAAACCCAAGGTGATATTAAAATTATATAGTATATGCTTGTAAAACACAGTGATTACAATTTCTATAACGTCATAATATAGTATGCAACTGTATGGTATAGCCTAGGTTTTTAGATGGTAAATAGTTAAGCGAAAAAAACACACAAAAGAGGCTGCATATCATACAAGACATTGATTACACAACATAATCTGCGCAATGAAGTGAATAATAAACGACAGATCACATGTAAATACTGTTGGACCGCTAGTAAAAAAATGTATTTCACTATATGACCGCTGGTGATAATATTTTGACCCTCGTTTCGTGTTTGAAGGTTACAGACGCCTATACTATAATTTTAAGCTTAGAAATGGGTTCCACGCCACACAATTAGTCAGAAATGACATATTACACTTGATAATATGATTCTCAGCTAAAAAGCTATTTTGCAAAATGGCCGCTGGCGGCCATCTTTGATTTTGGCCGTTTACGTCGAAACGCGACACATGATTTATGGGGACTTTTGGGAGAGTGATATATGGATATATTTGGGGATACTCAGGCCAAATTTAAAATCTGACACCCAAATTTTTACATTATTTTATATAGGCTAAGATGACTAGTCTTATAATAATAAAAATAAATTGTATTATAATACTGCTCTGCAAAGCCAAATGGCAGTAGGCCTATTTATTTACTTGTAAAGTAAGCCTTTTGGCTTTGTGAGGCACAATAGGAGGCCTACATGCGATACTCTTCTCTGTAAAGACAAATAACAGAAACTATCTAATTTTCATATCAGCATTTACTGATGTTTGCTTTTGCATGCCAGTATAGCCCACGTATGTAATATAGTGTTCTGTTTATTAGATATTTGGTGAAGTTGATGCAACATTGAGCTCTTCGTGTAAAGATCATCTGAAGAGAGCAGACATTCTTGAAGACACTCTGGACGATGTGGCAAATAAGTTTAATATAGATATTAGACTCGTCAACAAATGTTACCACATGGTGGGTAATTTAGAGGACGTGATTTGTGCAGAAAAGGTACTGGTGGAATTAATGCATCCGCCCCCAAGAAAGCAGTTGTCAACAGATGGCGTATCCGATAAACATGCAGAATATTCTCTAAAACATGAATTACAAGATAATCACTCTGAGGAGTCTCACAGCTGTGTCCTCAACAAACACACAGGCCAATCTGGGAAAGATGAATTACGAGGTCAGAGCTCGAGGAATTTCCCCTCTAGTGTCCAAAAGGGGTATTCTGAAGATGAATTACGAGATCATAACGAGAATTATCCCACTAGTGTCCACAATAAACACATTGAGTACTACGAGGAACATAATTTTAGGGGTCATGTCTCTAAGAATTCTCCCATCAGCGACTTTAACAAACACACCAGGCCCTCTGTGGAAGATGAATTACAAGATCCTGATTATATGAATTCTCCATGTAGCATCCAAACTAAATTTACTGAGTACTCTGTCTCTAAGGAAGATGAATTACGGGGTCACAGCTCCATGAATTCTCCAAGTAGCGACTCCAACAAACATACCAGTCATTGTATGGAAGATGAATTACGAGATCATAGATCTAGGAATTCTCCCAGTAGTGTCAAAAATATACAAGCTGAGTATTCTGTGGAAGAAGAGTTACAACTTCAGACATCTAGGAATTCTCCCAATAGCGTCCACAAAAAGCTCACTAAGTATTTTGGGGAAAATGAATCACGGAATTCTTTCAGTAGCATCCAAAATGTACACGCTGGTTACGCTGGCTCCAAGGAAGATGAATTACAAGATCATGGCTCCGCGAATTCTTCCAGTAGTGTTCACAATGAGCACACAGGGATCTCTGCGGAAGATGATTTACGAGGGCATAGCTCTAGAAACTCTCCCAGCAGTGTCGAAGATGAACTCACTGAGTATTCTGTGAAAGATGAATTACTACATCAGAGACCTGGGTATTCCCCCAATAGAATCCATCAGCCACACAGTGAGTATTTTGGGAAAGATGAATTACTGAATTCTCCCAGTAGCGTTCAAAATGCACATACTGGCTACTCCGGCTCTTTGGAAGATGAATTACAAGATCATAGCTTCAGAAATTCTCCAAGTAGCGTCCAAGATGCACACACTGAGGGGAATGAATTGCGAGGGCATAGCTCTAGAAATTCTCCCAGTAGCGTTCATAATGAAACCACTGGTTACTCTGAGAAAGATGAATTGGGAGGGCATAGCGGTAGGACTGTTAGCTTTCACAATAAACACACAGGGTATCCTATAGAAGATGAATTACCAGGTCAAAGCTCTAGCGTTCAAAATGGGCACAATGGACACTCTGTGGTGGACTCATTACGAGGTCAGAGTTGTGTAAAATCTCCGGTGCGAGAAGCTAGGTCTGCTAAACTGGATACACAATCAGAACATAAAGAGGGAGATTTGGATCACAAAGAAAATTCGCCACAGCCACTAATTGAAGCTTCGACACAGCCACCAACTGAGGCTTCAACAGAGCCACTAGCTGAGGTTTCGACACAGCCACTAACTGAGGTTTTGCCACAGCCACTAACTGAGGCTTCGACACAGCCACTAACTGAGGCTTCGACACAGCCACTGACTGAGATTTCGACACAACCACTAACTGAGGCTTCCTTAAATCGAGACTTTTCAGAGCACTATAAAAAACATCACGATGTAGGTGCCGCACTGTTCACACATGAAGAAGATGAAAATATTTCATCTAATAAAATGTCATCTTTTTCTAAAACTGAAGAAAATATGGCTAAAATAGAACCAGAAACAGTAATCGTTGACCCATTTATGTGGGAATTTGTCGAGAAATTTGAAGATTATTCCCTGCGACACATTGGTAAAAATTATGGCGTACACTTAAAAAAACAATCACTTGCACCAGATTTGTTACAGATATCGGTGATTGGACAATCATCTACATCTAGAGTAAAAGAAGCAGCAACAAAGATGTCATCGCTTTATCACTGTATCTACGAAAGAAATGTTTTAGAATCCTGCCGCATCCCACATCATTTAGACAAAATAGTAATAAAGCAAGTTAAGCAAGAGGTACAAGATATGTTTTACAATGTAATGATCAAAGAAAATCCGGATGGTAAACATATTAACATCCTTGGAAAGCTTGATATCGCTGTTGATGCAAGAAAGCATCTTCAACATTTATTATGGCCAAAGCGCCACAGTAGATTTGAAGATTCAAATCCACGCAAAAGGCGCGATGATCCATTGAGAAGTATAGTTGGACGGCAGGCTCATTACAAGTTTGGAGAAGAAGCCAGAATAGTGACCAGTGGTAGATTAAACGAAGAATACACAGCAAACATGCAAGGCTTTGGTAAATATACAAAGTCTGCAGAACAAAGGGGGGAATATTCATCCAAGCTGAGGAGCAGAGAGATAAAGACAAAACTTGACAAATATGATATTGAAGCCAATGATGAAAAGCTAGATGAAGATCCTGAAATGGATATCTCTTATTTTACAAGTGAAGCTAATTCGCATGCCTCGAAAACTAAAACAAAACCTGTACCTGTTGTTTCCACTGATAAAAGGGTGCATACTCCTCCTCCACCCCTTGAAGATTTATCTGATGATGATAGTAATCCTAGGGATTGTCCCTATGCATCATCGATGCTGCATATGCCACAGTCCAAAGTTAGCCATGCAGCGAACAAGAAGAATGACGTAGCTCTTCAACATGGAAATCTCTTTAAAAACACTCATGACGAGCGATCAGTTTACCATAATGAACACGACAGTTTTAGTATCAACATAGCTTCACAAATCAGCGAACCGGGACTAGATGTTCAGGGTAATGTCAAAGATCAATCATTAAATCTACTTGGCTACTCCTCACCATCAGGCGTGAGCGATATGAGCGATACCAAACAAAAGTACTTACAACTTGGGGCAAATAAAGCTGAAGGTGTCATTTATGAAGACGTTAATAATAGTAAAACAATGGCTGAAAAATATCTTATCCAATTCGACCCCTTTAAGCAACCAGATGACGCAGCGGGAATATATGCACTCAAACCATCGCCTGAAACTAAAGACAGTAGCAGCTCACCTGAACTCTCACCAGATCCACATTCTCCATTGATTGATGTTAGCTACGATGTACCACACGCTGAGTATCAAACTGAGGTGGTGGCTGATGAACTTGGGGAAGATTTATCTTTTCCTGGTAACGTCCATACAGAGAGAAATCAGGTTAGTCTTGTCCATCAACAGCAGGGATACAATGCGCATTCTCGGCCAAAGCCCCTGAATACATCCCACCTGAACCTCCTACTTCATACTGACCATCCTATTGCCAAAGCGGAGGGAGACGACGACCGCCATATGAATCACGATGAATATCCTAGTCCCTTAGGTGGTGACCATAATAGCAAAGACATTATTTCACAGGAAAGCAGAGTTATTCCTCAACCAGAGAATGGACATATAGGTTTTGATATGAGCGATGAAATAGGAAAATTGAAAATTACCTTCAAGATTCCGGAGGGTCAATTTAATTCAAAGGTAAAAATAACATATTTTTGTTCAATGTTTTCTGGTATACAAACTTGTTCTGTTATTTAATCTGATCTGTGTTCGTTTTTGTCACAACCGGAGTTTTGTGACAAAAACGTATATGTTTTCTGAATGCGTAGCTATATATGCTGTCAGTAAACAGCAGTCACTGACTACAAATTGACAGCATTGACTTGCTATTCTGTTACATGCAAATATTTGTCTTTGCATCACATAATTTTTAAACTCTTTAATTAATTGTGGCCAGATTGAAGTGGGAAGCAATTGGCCTACAATATGCAATGTTGCTGATTACAAGCACTGCCGCATGTAGACCCGCCTAATATTTGCAAGATTACAATGTGCCTGTTTTTCATTATTTTAGAATAGATGAAAAATACTCATTGACAATTCAAATATAATAGTTCACTTGTTTTCTTTGTAGGATATGACTTACCCGGAATCTAGAATACAAACCTACTTACCGCACAGCCGAAGAGGAAAGGATATCATGCAATTACTACAATTAGCTTTTTCTCGAAGAGTTCTCTTTGTTGGAATACCAGACACCCAGCCTGGAATGTATCATTATAAGATTGTACCAAACAACGTGTCAATTCAACAGGAAAGGTAAGAATTTATAGTTTTTATGAAAACACAAACAAGCCACTTTTTTCAGTAGGCTATACACGAAAGAAGACCAGATATTAGGCCAGTAGCCTATTGGTTCATCTTATGTATTTTGGGTCATAAGTAAATTATGTTGGCCAAATATTGCACAGGTGAATGTTGCTAGACAATAACTTAACCTTCAACTCTCAAAATTGATCTTGTGAGCATAACAAGGTTATATTTCATATGTGACAGGCTAAAGCTAATGAGTTTTTAGCTCGTTCGGCCCAAGATCAGAAGAGTTTTCGTCATGGCGCGTTGTCCGTCATCTGTCTGTCCACAATTCACGTAAACTAAAATGTTTTGAGGAGTAGATGTCATTCAAACTTGTACACACTGTTCACCAGGTAGAGGTGTAGATGTGGTGTGCTCCAGGTCTGAGGTGGCGCCACCTGTCATATTTTAGATTTCACTGTCGTTTCAAATTCTTAATAAAATGTTATTTGTCATAAACAATTTGCAGGATTTAACTGCAATTCATATACAATGCTACTATATATGTACCTAGTCAATACCGCGGGTGTGCTACAGTTTCACTTTTATGGCTACAGGGTTAACAGATGTATTTTCACCTCATTTCTTCTCAAGTCAGAGTGGATTTCATTCAAACACAATTTTCGCCAGGTAGAAGTGTATGCCTATATAGGGTGTGCTCCAAGTGGCCAATAATGTTACCGGTGATATAAAAATTATTAAAACAAAAAGTCGGCTGTCGTTAATTTCGATTTCATTATCTTTATCTGTTTTAGCTTTTTTTTACCAGATGAAGATTATCTGGCAAAACTGGAACTTGAACTGGCTGAACTGGGTTTAAGTAAAGTCGAATTGGAGAACGAAAAAACAAGTCTGCAAGCGAAATATGACATAGAGGATGCCTAGATATATAGACCTATGTATATTATTATGTTTGACTCTTTTCTGCTAAATCGTATAATTAATGTGGTGTCATTCTCATATAAATCATATCGTGGTCTTACGACTAAACTTGCAAAAAAACATATTAATCTCCACATGCTCGTCACTATATATGATAAGGCTTCTGGTAATTTATCCCTCCTCGATGTAGATATATTATACATATATTGTTGTAACCATAGTATAATTTGGAGGTAGATAGAAATCAAAATCGTAATTTAATTTGTAGTGTATGAGACGTATTTCGTTTTAAAAGTTGACCACACTATGTTCTGGTAGTACCGGATACCCAGTAGACAAAAAACCAACAAACACGATACATTGAGCCAATGCTGGGTTGATGTTGGGTCAGCGTCGTAGACTATGAGCCAACATCTGTCCAGCATTTGCTCAATGTATCATCTTTGCTGGGAAGTTACATTCTGTGTGAGAGTATGTGATGTAATTATTGTGTAATGTTACCTACACTTAGATCCTTACAGACGAGCACTGTTCACAATAAATAAAACTTATTTTGCTCTTGAGTGTGCTGATTTGTTGATCATGATACACGAGTCAGTAAATGATTTGTTGACAATATGACATTGTCTGATAATAGAAAACATGTTAAATCTCAAGAGGATTGGCAAGGGATACAACTATGTATTAAATTCGGGTAGCCTGAAGTAGTAGTAGCACTTGAACGCCCTTCAGTAGTAGTGTATAATAATATATGGTGCATTTGGCATAGCATACTATGTAGCCTACACCGATTGGTCATCGAGGATAAAATATTTCCCAAGTATGCACTGTTGTAACTGTTGTGCATCACTTCCCTCGTAGAGATCTATGATTCATTGGGTGTCCGTTTCAGTTACTAAAAACCTTGTTATCAGGTAAGGCCACATTTTCCTTACCCCGATACTCATGAATACTTCACCTTCTCCTTGCCGTGTCGACCTCTCCGAGGCCGTGGATGGATGTATTTGATTTACCCGAAAAATCCAACATGGTGGTGACGGAGAGCGATCCCGACCCCGAGGTCTGAAAAATGTCCCTAACTTTTTAATGACTGTGCGACCTCTGAGCTGAGCATGCTCGAGGGAATAGAACTGAAATGTTACTGATTCTAAAAAAACTATTTTTGACCTGATTAGGCCTACTCCCCGATATTTCCCGATATGACATCCAAAGAAATGTCCCACGATATTGTATGCAGTCAATCTGTGGCTGAAAACTCTCCCTCCTTATTCACTGCCCTTTCTATGAAGTACTTCACTCTCTCCCACCTTATTCACTGCCTTTTCTATACAGTACGTCACCCTCCCGGGTCACCTTCTCCCACCTTTTTCTCTGCCCTTTCTATACAGTACTTCATCCTCTCCTCCTTATTCACTGCCCTTTCTATACAGTAGGCATACTTCAGCCTCTCCCAACTCATTCACTGCCCTTTCTATGCAGTACTTTACCCTCTCCCACCATATTCACCGCCCTTTCTATAAAGTACTTCACCCTCTCATATCTTATTCACGGCCCTTTCTATACAGTACTCCTCCCTTCATCTCTTATTTACTGCCCTTTCTATACAGTACTTCACCCTCTCCCATCTTATTCTCGTGCCTTTCTTTAGAGTACTTCTCCCTCTCCCACCATATTCACCGCCCTTTCTATAAAGTACTTCACCCTCTCATATCTTATTCACGGCCCTTTCTATACAGTACTCCTCCCTTCATCTCTTATTCACTGCCCTTTCTATACAGTACGTCACACTCTCCTATCTTATTCACTGCCCTTTCTATACAGTACTTCACCTCTCCCACCTTATTCACTGCCCTTTATATACAGTACTCCACCCTCTCCCATCTTATTCTCGTGCCTTTCTTTACAGTACGTCATCCTCTCCCATCTTATTCTCTGCCCTCTCTATCTGAACATAAATAACGAACAGTCGAGGACGGTCACAATTAGGCAATAATTCGGAAAAAGTTTGAAATATACTAGTAATCGTTCTAGAGTTAGTCAAACACTATGCAAAAAATAGTATTAGACAAACGATTAAAGTCAAAATTACTACATTAACGAAAAGCTAGCAATGGTTGTTACAGGTCTTCATAATTTTCTTTACTTCCCCTGCTGGCTTATATACTATTAAAAGGACTAGCCCACCACCAATTTTTGGTAATGGTTGTGAAAAAATGTAGCTTGCCTGGTAGTCCTACGTTTGGTTTTGGTTATTTTTTAAGAGTTAAAATTAAATGACATTGAGGCACCTGGCAAGGTTTGAATGAGGCTAAAACAAAAGGCGGCCAGGCTAGTCCCTTAAAGCAACTGAAGACAATTTATGATCAGGCTAATAGAACATGGATCGATCATGCTACTGAGCAAAAACGAGAGGGTCTTATTCATTCAATTCATTCAATTAAACACAGTCAACTGTTTTCTAGTTTATTGTGTGTGAATCTGTACATTTTATAGACGATGTGAAAATGAGAAGAGAATAATGATTATCTAAAACCTAGACGTTTCTTTTCACGTTCCTTTTTGCGCACCACATCATTTTGACGGTCCCTCCATGAACTTTTTCGGAGCTTAATTGGTCTGTTGCCCACATATTTTCCTACAAATCAAAATGATCTTGTGTTAATGCCTTAAAGTTAATATCTGTTTACTACAATAAACTATCACTGTTTTGCCTATGTAAACTGGTAAACTATAATTGGAAAATGAAGAAATGTTAGGTATTACTTAACAGTTGTCCTTTTATATTTTTAGTTGGTAGTTTTCATTTGAAGCAGTTATTTTCAACGCAATTTCAAGCTCAAATAACAAAAAATATTTATATTTATGAAATACAGTAGAACTTGCTATCAGCAGCCCCCCCCCCCCCCTGGGACACAGGTGAAGTTGCATTTTACCTTTGGTGGCTGGCGATTTGAGGTGCATGTGTATACCAAATGCCATTTTGGGGATGGCAAAGTGGCCTCCCCTATAGGCTGGTTGCTTGTGAGAGTGGCTGCTTAAATAGCAGGTTCTGCTGTATAGACTTCTTACCAATATAATGGTTTGATCCGGCTACAGTACCGTAACTATTCTATCGATTCCACTTGCATTTTAACTGTTTTTGCAATGGTTTGAAACATACCCCAATACATATGGATATATAAGCCGACCTAGCATGAGTATCAACCCTCAAGTGTTAACCATTACAGTGCTAATTAGGTCTATAACATAATAGATATATGCAGACCTAGCATGAGTGTTAATAATTACAGTGCTAATCACGTCTATAAAAAAGTGCTCAGCCTCTTTGTCTTTACAACAAGAAAATTTGGAAGAGAAATAAACATTACATTAAATTAGCTAGATTGCTACATGTTTTCATTTGAATTATGTATACATGCGGTTATTTTTTATACAATTGAAGCTGTGGGTTCAGGTTTTCCTGCAGGCTCAACAATTTTGAGGAGGAATTCTTTGAAGATTTGGGGGGGGGGGGAGGAGTAAAGAAAAAATAAGGACAGTGAAATTTCTGCACTTTGGCGGGGAGGGGTCAACTACCCCTCCCCCCAGCCAAAAAAGAGCTTCCAAGAACTCTAGGGTTACGAGAGCAAGACACAAAGTAGTATCACAACAAAATAATGCTCACCATTCATTTCTCTGATGGCTTTGACAAAGTCGTTCGGGTCACGGAAACTGACAAAGCCATATCCCCTAGTCTTGTTGGAACGCTTGTCTCTCACAACTTTCGCTTTGACAAATGTTGCGTATTTGTTAAATGCTCTTGTTAATGTTTCGTCTGTAACTTCATTGCCCAAATCTCCACAAAACATACGGAAGTCATCTGCAAAAACAAACATAATTTATACTGTGTATCATCTGGTGAGCCCTTGTGCTGCTGATACATGTCTGTTTGGCTCTTGCCCTAATGTGTACTATTTAGTCATATCTAATGTCTTATCCTACTGATATCATAATCATCTGGTTGGCTCTTCTGCTGAATTGTCACCATTTTTCATAATTTGCAACTGGAATTGCTGACGCAATTTCTACTTTCAAATAACGAAAAATATTTATATTTTTGAAATAAATAGACAACTCCAAAATTGAATTCATTGGAAGCTTGAATTTGTTTTAGCAATTCCAGCTTCAAATGAATGGAAAATAGGAATTTACTATTCAGCAGAGTAAGGGTTGAGTATTGATTACCAAATGGAAAAATAGAGGCATAGGTTGAACTATTGCAAAATAATGTATGCTTGGGGGGGGGGGGTGTTGGGGGTTGGTAACGTAAGAAGTATAGTTTGTGCACTTCTGATAATGTATATTATAAATATAATGAACAATTACTCGGCAACCAATGTCTTGATGTACAAGGGTTAAACCAGGGTTGGCAAAAAACAGGTAATATTAAGATTACCCGGCCCAGTGGGCAATAATGGGCAATATGGATAGGCCTATATACGGTTTTGATGGGAAATGATGGGCAATATTGGCCATCTGCTTATACTCTCCATTTAATAATTTTGTAATTTAAACCTCCTGATTCTTTGTGTACATAAAATATGTTCATTTATTTGGCACAATGTCATATGATTTTCATATTTATAATTGATATTAACAACATTATTTATTTACTCCACCGTATGTTGTTTTCATGTGTACACGTAGGCTGTAGATGACGAACCCTTTGAGGCTAGCATTGTCAGTTATTACAGTAGTACATATCCATGTCTAATATAATTTCTTATTAGATATAGAAATAAGCTGCCACTGAGAAAATATCTTGCCAAATTTAATTTAGAAAATTATTATAAACGGATGGAAGATGAAATACAATTTTACTGAATACTTTTAAATAATACAATACAAACCCTAGGACACAAGCACTCATTTTTCCGAGTCACGTATAGCCATGAGAAATCAAAGGAGGTTTCTGTTCGCCAAGCATTGGGGGAATGTGAGAGATAAACGAGTGCTGATTTATTGTTGGTCCCGTGGCGAAAACAGTAAGCAACATGTACTAGCATTGTAAGTAACATTGCATTGTGCATTACAACCAGATTTTTATCCCTTATTACCTGATTACGAACCCTGCACTATATATCAATACCATATACCGGTAGTTAAATCCAGCACTAAATACCTGTGAATTGCGCATTTAAAACTCGAGCATAGTATAGACAGTCGCGCATGGCAGACATTCAGTACCCCAGAAACTACTTGTTGGTAAAGTGTTAGGACACAAGAAAACATGTTGAAACACTGTCCCGCGATATGACTTCTTCACACATAGGTCATTAATTATGCACCGCTTAAGTGTTGTGATAATTAACGGTATAATCAGTATGAATATTACGGTAATGATTTTAATTCAAAAAGTCCCGTATATAAAGTAGACAGTTATCTCATAAAAAATTCATTAAATTATCATCTGAATGACAGTGCTCAGTTGGATATTTGATATATATAGGCCTGGTTGGGTATTCATTAAAGTTGGGTATTTAATAAAGAATTATATTTCAACAATGAACAACTCAAACCCTAAAATCACTTTTCAAGCTATTTTTTTTTAAATTCAAGGCTTTTCAAGGCCTGGAAAACTGTTTTTTTAATTCAAGGTTTTTCAAGGGTTTTCAAGGCCTGTGCGAACCCTGTTATATCATGAATATTTATAAAAAAAAAAAATGGGGAGAAACAGCAAACACAAGATGTTGGCACAGTGTTGATTTATTAATTGGGCCACCTCAACATAAACTCAAAATTGGATCAACATCTTGTGTTCACTGGGAGGTGATTTTCACAGGTATTTTGAGCCAGTACATGTACAGATGTACAGAGCCCACCTGAACCAGTACATGTACAGATGTATTCAGCTCACCTGTTTCCCATTCAGCCAGTGTGGGATCCTCCCATGTTGTTCCTGCCGCAGTTCTCATAAATTTCTTCTTTTTATCTTTTTTTTCACGTCGCTGGGGATCATCCCCTTCTGTGAATTCCATATCAGCGCCTGCCATACCCGGCATGGACATGCTCGGGGTCACCTCAACATCTGTCACTGGTATGTTCAGTTCAATTCCAGGAGCCACCTCCTTTGGTGCAGGAACTACTGGTTCAGCGGGCACTGTCTCCTCTATTTTCAATTCTTGTGACACAGCCTGTTTTTTAGATGCGCCTGTCAAAGGTACGTTACGAACAGGTGGTGCAGAATAAATAACTTTTGGTGTTTCCACGGTAGGTCGGCTGAGTCGCGTTGGCATTCCTTCTGGTGGCGGGGGATACATCTGAGGAGGTGCTCCGTAGCCCTGTATTGGAGGTCCAGGAGGGGGGCCAGGTGGCCGTATACCAGGCGGAGGACCAAAGCCGAGCCCACCCGGATGTGGTCCTCTGGGGGGGAAAGGTGGTCGTGGAGGCATGGGTGGGCGACCGCGCAGCTGTGGCGGTAGAAAAGATGGTGGAGGGCCTGGTGGGGGGCCTGGTGGGGGCGGAGGAGGTCTGGGTCCTATCATGTGACCTCGAACATTAAGAGGTGGTGGTGGTGGCGGCTGCACTAAAAAAAAAACAGAAGGAAAAAACTGTAATTAAGAATGAGATATGTACATCATAGCAAGAAACAAGATAATAAACTAATGATTGCTCAATGTCAGACATTTTTGTAAGCAAATATTCATGCAAATTATCAACACAATATCAAAGTAACTAGTAATTAATTCTTGTGATGGTGAATTGTTTTCTTGTATCATTTATTCATTTCAAGCTTGATGCAAATTTAATGGTAATTGTAGTGGTATACTTACAGTTAGGCCTGTTTTGCGATGGCGGGCCTTCGCCACCATGTCTCCCTTGTGGTCGCTGTGGGGCGGGCGGCGGTGGCTCTTGATTACTCACTGGTTTGTCATCATCCAGCTTTGCTGCGACTTGTTTGTAAGTGCTAGCCCCGATAATAAATCGGCCACTGCCAGGAGGGCCATCTGCTGATATCTCTTCCTCGAAGCTATAGCATAATATAAAAAAACTAAGTTTTTACATTAACCCTTAAACCGCCGGTACCGATTATATTTGTTTTTAAATTTTTATTAGCATATTGCATATCTGCTTTTAAACATGTTGAAGATAAAACGTGATATCAATCAACAAGAATTTTAAAATAGTTGACCTTCGTTTTGTCAAATCTGAATAATTTTCACTCACTTGAAGTTGTGGATCGCGTCACCACAACTTTAAGTGGGTGAAAATTCCAAGTACACAATTTGGCGGTTAAAGGGTTAACAGATTTTGCATTAGCTCCAGCCAATAAAACATGATAAATAAATCCAATGTTGGTTCAATGTTGGGCTGACGTCACAGACGGTGGGCCAACTTTGAATCCCCCTTGGGTCATCATGTTCATTGTCTAGTGTTTGTTGTGTATGAGTAAAATTGTTACATTGTCACTGATTTCCTGCTGGTTCAATGTTGGTCCAGCATGGATGCTCATATGGCCAATGTCTTGTGTTTCTTGGGCAAAGCCACGAAACCTTTTTTTATTGCCGAAACATTTTAGAGCACAATTTAATACCATCGAGTCAATTATATTTTCAGTTTAATTAAAAGGCTTCATTTTTCTATTGGCCCCTATTTCTAGCCCCCTACGCCTAGAATAATGTCATGCGTACAGGGCTAGAAATAAGGTTCAAAATGTTGGTTGTCTGTTTTGTGATTAAGTTGTCCTGGATTTCAAACGGAACGCTTTTATTTCCAACCCTGGCGAGTGTACATGAGTTGTACACGCTGCTAGTGGCCTGATCTGAGCTGGTAGTAGTAGACCTAGGTCTACACCTTGGCCGACACACAGACAAGGAATAACACGTGAAACCCCTTTGATACTTGCCTGTAGATCAGAAGTTGCAAATGTAATTAGAAACATAGACTGATTTTTATTTGATACCCCTCAACGCAGTGTTTCATCTAGGATTCAGAAGGGGCATGGCGCCACCTATCATTGGGGGCACCTTATCATGCCCGCCGGGCACCCAGTTGACTTGGTTGGGCATTTCCAACACCCCCCCCCCCCCCCAATTAAGGTGACAAACAGAATCAGGTAAGTATACATAGACATTGCCAGTTATTACCACTATTTATACAAGTCGTTATCAGGTATTGTGTCATAGGTGTAAACGCGAGCCATCAGTGATTGTGGTGTTTTCCACTGTGACAATGGCCTGGGTGGATTAACTATGACATAACAATAGTTCAATAAGGCACTTCACTGTCTGAATATTGGAAGGGCAACATGGCGCACATAAAGGGCAACATGCCGCACATGAAGGGCAACATGGCGCTGCGCCATGTTAGAAATGGCTAGATGAAACACTGCCTCTACGTTTCACCAGCTAAATTGTTTAAAATCCTCTGTAAGCTCATCCTTCATTGAGAATGTATTCCATTGTGAAAACCATATATTTTCTTACAGCTTGTACAAGGAGCAGGTAGAATCAGCACAGTAAAGCAATGGAAGAATGGCAAAGTTAAGCAGAGATCCTCCACCGGTGAATCATAACATTTCTTGACTGTGCTCATGGCTCTATCTGTTCTTTCCAGAGTTAGAATCAACATTAAGTTATGGTTGATCTTGAGCATGTTGAGAAACAGGGGCAAAAATGCAAGAAGAATGATATGATGTCAGAATTAACTGTTTGTACAGTTACTTGAGATAAACTAAATTCCAACATGTCCATTTTATCAATTTACAAATATTTATATGGCACACTATCCTGTTATCTGCTTCTTCTTAGGTTCTACATATCAAACCTACATAGTTATTGCACCGGCATTTGTTATGACATTCCCAAGACAATTTGTGACACAGAATGTGACACAGAATGTTTTTCCAAGATGGGCTAACACAGCTTTCTGCAATTAGTGTAATGATTCTTGTCTTGTTCTGATCATCATTAAGGAATGATATTGAAATATCATTGAAACAGTGCTATTAGCAGTAAAATGATCTTGCTCTCCTGGATCTTTGGACTCACTGCCAAGTTTGATTTTGTCGTTTCATATAGACATTTGTGCGAGAAAATGCGTACAGTAGGTACATCACAAAAAAAATTAAATTGTCGGACTTAAAGCAACAAAAATCATGTGCTAGATCAGAAACTGAGCTAAATTATAAAAACGTCAAAAAGCTGTGACCTCAATATTGCAAATTGTCCCATGGATATAGGAGCTAAAAAATCTCCCAGACGTTTTAACTTTTTAAAGCAGCTGAAGAGATGGATGATTTTGAGAGTTTTAGTTTTCAGATACATCAGGGGCCAGTTTCTGTATCGTACTTAAGTAAAAAGTGTTAATTTTGTACTTAAGTATGTTACAGAAACTGACCACTGCGGCCGATTTCTATAACATACTTAAGTAAAAAGTTAACTTTTCACTTAAGTATGCTACGTAACCCAGTCCACTTCATTTTGTACTCAAGTACGTTACAGAAACCGGCCGCAGGGGCCGGTTTCTGTAACGTACTTAAGTACAAAGCTGACACTTATTACTTAAGTACGATACAGAAACCGGCCCCAGGGCATTCAGTGAGTGCCCCGCAATACAGTAACTATAGCAAATATCCCACATATATGCACATAACAATCACAAATTTTGGCATAGCTTCCGGCTTCACTTTATCTTCGCGAGGGGGTCATGGAAGAAGAACAATTTTTTAGGGATTTTCATCCTTTTGGCTAAGAAATTTCCATTTTACCCTAGGTGCACCCATGAGGAAGCGTAGGGCCGAAAAACAAAACTTCACCCAGGTTTTACCCTGGGCAACCTAGTGCAGCATTCCCTGGGTATCTCAGTTTTCAGAAATTCCCACATTGTAGGACCGTCAAACGTTTTCCTTTATGCAACTGCAAAAGTCTGTCAAATTTGACAATGAGGTATTTCCATATGTAAAAGATAATTTTTCGGTTTTGCAAATAAGTGATGGAGAAAGACGGAGCTTAACCCTTACTCTGGTATGAGAATATGCCATATGCATTGTGTCACTGGCAAGGGATTTTGTCCGAAAACATAAAAAAATGACATATTTAAAACAATAGCCAGCGATCCCATCAAAGCCGATGAAGCCAAAACCCATTACACATGGTGACATTGGTTGGGGTTGGGCTCCATGAGGATGTTATCCCTAGGTCATGGCAAGGTCATCTCAAGGTCACAGCAAGGTCAAATCAGCTCAAATTGGGTAAAAATAGCTTATTTTTGTAGTTTTTGCTCCAATTATTTTCATTTGAGATGTCTATGATGGTTGTAACCTACCTAGGCCCGAGCACTGAGGTACACCAAAAAACCCCAAGAGGTTATGGGGGTGATATAGGGGTTGGAGGGATAATACCCCATCAAAAACCAACCTTATATCACCCCTCTCTAAAATGTCAGAAATGGACCAAATAACAGGCAGAATGTCATTTTTAGACCAATGACCACCACTGCCAATAAAGTAGATGAAGCCCAACCCTAGTAAACATGGTGGCAAGGGTTGGGGTTGTGCTTTATGGGGTGCTACCCCAAGGTCATGGCAAGGTCATCTCAAGGTCACAGCAAGGTCAAATCAGCTCAAATTGGGTAAAAATAGCTTATTTGTGTAGTTTTTGCTCCAATTATGTTTATTTGAGATGTCTATGATGGTTGTCACCCACCTAGGCCCGAACACAGAGGTACACCAAAAAACTCCAAGCGGTTATGGGGGTAATATAGGGGTTGGAGAGGTAATACCCCATCGAAAAACAACATTATGTCACCCTCTCTAAAATGGCAGAAATGGACCAAATAACAGGCAGAATGTCATTTTTGGACCAATGACCAGCACTGCCAATAAAATTGATGAAGCTCAACCCTAGTTCACATGGTGACAAGGGTTGGGGTTGTGCTTTACGGGGTGCTACCCCAAGGTCATGGCAAGGTCATCTCATGGTCACAGCAAGGTCAAATCAGCTCAAATTGGGTAAAAATAGCTTATTTGTGTAGTTTTTGCTCCAATTATGTTTATTTTAGATGTCTATGATGGTTGTCACCCACCTAGACCCGAACACAGAGGTACACCATAAATCACAAGAGGTTATCATGGTTATGGGGATAATATAGGGGTTAGAGGGGTAATACCCCATCACACCACCCTTATGTCACCCCTCTCTAATATGGCAGAAATGGACCAAATAACAGGCAGATTGTCATATTTGGACCAATGTCCAGCACTTCAATTAAATCTGATAAAGCACAACCATAGAACACATGGTGACATGGGTTGGGGTTGTGCTTCATGGGGTGCTACCCCAAGGTCACGGCAAGGTCGTATCAAGGTCACAGCAAGGTCAAATCATCTCAAATTGGCTAGAATAGCTTATTTTTGTAGTTTTTGCTATAATTATGTTCATTTGAGATGTCTATGATGGTTGTAACCCACCTAGACCCGAACACAGAGGTACACCAAAAAACCCCAAGAGGTTATGGGGGTAATATAGGGGTTGGAGGGGTAATACCCCATTACACCACCCTTATGTCACCCCTCTCTAATATGGCAGAAATGGACCAAATAACAGGCAGATTGTCATTTTTGGACCAATGACCAGCACAGCTGCCATTAAAGCTGATGAAGCCCAACGCTAGTACACATGGTGACATGGGTTGTGCTTCATGGGAGTGTTACTCAAGGTCACAGCAAGTTCATCTCAAGGTCACAGCTAGGTAAAATCAGCTCAAAGCACTGGTATTTCACCGAATCTGATATGCTAAGATGTAACAAATAACAGGTAGATTTTCATATCTGGACCAATCTGCTGGAGCCCAACGCAAATAGGCCTACACATCTATGCTGTTGTAACATGTGTAAGCCAATATCAGTACTGAGTAACAATGGTCTTACAAACCAGGGCTATAATTGAAGCAGCTCTTCACCTAAGGTCTCATCAAGGTCATTTCAAGGTAAAAGAAAAACTGTACTTTCACTGTGGAAATGATATACATTTATAACCTAAGTTGATTTCACACACTAATATGTTGCTTCACTGGCAGCAATGTTACTTAACTAATGAGAATACCACTTTTCTCATTTGATTTATAACGACACAACTAATGTTGCCTTTTAAACACAACATAACATGAGACAATATTTGTTACTTTGCATATTTATTGCTGATAGGTTACATTAGTGTCACATGAAGGTTATTTTAAAGTCAGATTTCACTAAAATATGTTAAAAATGACCTTTAATGTTTTTTTTTAAATAATTTAAATACTATCTACATGTGTACATTAGTCGATAAATTCTCAACCGATTTTCATGGAATTGTTTAAGCACTATTTTTTACTACCTCAACAAATTCATAAAATAATCATAAAATTTAAATTGTATATTGTAAAGGTTACTATAACACTATAATAAGCGTTTTATTATGACACACCTCTACAGACCCTTCCTTCACTTTTAATCAAAGAATCACAATACTAGTCATGTCAAATGGTCTAATTTTTCTGAAATGTTCACTAAATTCCCGCGAAATTGTCATATAATACTGTTCTTGCCAGAAGACTACAAAATTCTAGCAAAATGTCATGAAAAAAAATGAAAAAATTGGTTGAGAATTTGATAAAGAAATCAGCAAAAACTGAGCGCTGCTAATAATATTGAGACCGACTACATGTATAGATAATAATGAACAAATTACATGACAAATGCCCAGCAACAGATCCGGCACTGTCCAATATAAGGTTCTGAAATATTGTCCAACACAAAGAGCTAGGCAGCCAGTAGATACACTCATAGGATGAACGCGTGCAGACCGTCTGTTAACTGGACTGTACACATTCGGGAAAACAGGCTGTCTCTTATTCTTTTACAGTGGTTCACAATCATCCAAGGCCCTAGCCCTGATAATACAAAATGCTTGTGTGAAAGGTGCTTGTCTGCTTGAGAGTCAACCTACAAATATAACAATACATTGATATTGGTAACCGTATTGTATATCATTTAAATTAATGTTACAAGGCAAAATATGACAATGTTCTGGTTTCGGTTAGGCAGAGGTGAAGATAAATATGTACATGTACTTAACAAATGCTAACCCTTACAACGCTAAAATATTTTCATACAAACCATAGAGAGCAAATTTTTTTTTTCAATTTTAAGTCTTCATAAATGCCTTTGTTAATTCTTTCTTCTTTACTTGAATACCGTTTTTATGGTTCTACGGCCACTATAATTGTTTTTATTTTTAGGCCAGCATCAACGACAATGTCCGGATCTCAACCCTTTCAGTGCGGGGATCTACTTTAGACATCAGAATATGACATCTGCAGACGTCAGAGTCTGACGTCTAAAGTGGGTTCCTGCGCTGAAAGGGTTAATTAGGTACCATACCCATATCAGGTTTTCACATAGCCTAGTATCATAAAAGTACAGACGCAGGTAATTTAAATGTATTGTGATTTATGTTTTGAATATTTCCAATGTTTTACATTGATTTACAGTACCCTGTGAATTTTGAACAAACAATGCTTACTGATACATGTATGTACCTGACAGTGGCTTCTCCAGAAATATTACATGTATAAATATGATGGGGGCCTAACCAGACAGTTTATGAGCTTTGCAAATTTAAATATACCTTATAATGATGTAGCTTGCATATGTATGCATTAAGCATTTCTACTATTTGACAGTTTTGCAGTCAATCATCTGGTCTGCTGGATTGACAACATCCTTTCCACTAAGTTAATCTAACATCTACAATTCCAGGTATCATTTCTGAAACATACGTTAAACAGATAATTAAGTGGCTAGTACATTTCATCTAACATAACAGTTCCAGATAATACAAATATGTCACATGATTTAGTTTTATAACCCCTTACACATTCATATAACATTCCGCGCACCCACACATGTATTTTCTTATAGGATATAACTACACTATAGGTACAATTACTTCACTTTGCTTCACCAATCCATGCAATAACAATTAAAGTTGGAATAAAATCAAAATTGACATTTTAGCATAGACGTCACATAGCTACCTGAAACATTCATTATATAGGTCTATTATAATTTTAACCAGTATATATTATAAATAGACCATACATAGAGAGACAATAATTACATAGTCAACTGTGACAGCCAATGATAATGTTTGAAAAATATATTTTCAAATATATTTTAGCATGCTTGAGAATAATTTGTATATGACCGGCTGCAAATAATGATCCATGACACTGTGACCCAGGTAAACGTGCCAAATAATGGAATGGCCAGCGTCGTCGTTTTTGTACCACATGATCCTATCATGTCGTAATACCTCAGAAATAAATTAAGTAAACATACATAGGAGGCCGAACGTGTAAGGGATAACAGGTTTGGGCCTGAACTTGTAGGATATATGAGGGAGGATGCGAACCGTCACGGCCGAAAACATTTTTTACTGTGCCGACTATCACGGTTTTGCATTTGAAGAAAAATGAAACGTGTTTTGACAAATATTTATTTGAATTTTGAAATAATATTAGCCATGCTAGCGGCCCGAAGACACAAAAAAAATGTCAACCAGTTTTTATCATATATATAGGCCGGTGACATCTATGGTCTATAAAAATACATGACTGGGTGCATAGGCCTACCAGGGAGCATTCATAAATTATAATTATAGGCGTTCAAAAATAATAAGGTGATGATTTACCGAATATCACTGTACAAAATGTAGCAAAAATGTAGAAAGTAGCGACTCATTCCAAGTCTTGTAGAGCGTACATTTTCCATGACCCCCTTCCGCCCACACCCAATTGAAAATTACCATCACTCGAAATAATTAAAATAGCTAAGCTTCGTTTGTTATTTTTTCTGTTATTTTATTAACACTTCCCCACTTATAATTATTAATTATAATTCTATGATGGGATTTATATAGAAAAAAAACATTTTACGCCCCCCCCCCTTTAGAATCCCCTCACTCCTCCCCGGGAGGGCCCATGTCATGTTTAATTTGTAGACTAGACTATACAATATTAATTTAAACCTACCTGAAATGTTGTCAAAGCCGCTCAGGTTCGCTTGGTTGCAGCAGCAGCTCACGCATTCTAAAATCATCGCCGACCCCAACTTGCGTTGACTCTTTGCATTATCGCCCACGCCGTGTCATGACGGCCCACATTTCACTCTATGAATCGGTTTCATCTGAACCTATCTCGTCATTTTCACTATCCATCTCATCAGGGGTAAATATCGCTTTCCAAATCTTAACATTCTGTTCGTGGATTCGTGTCTGGTGAGCGTACACGCAACAAAATTAAAAAAAAAACAGTCTCACATTTTGCCATTCAGCATGTCTACGCCGCCATTTTGAAAATCGCGTGTCACATGACACGGATTCGATTAGAAAGTACGTTTTTTTATGAATAAAAGTGTTTTTGAGGCAATAAATATAACTTGTATACAGTATTTCGTCTTTTTTGAAGATTTGCATTAAAAAATGTATTCATAGGGCAAGCTAATGTACTAACATTTGCATACAGTAATGGGAGCCGATATATCGGCTTTAGACAGAATAGCCATGATCCGATATATCGGCTTTAACCAGAGTAAGGGTTAAATAGGATAAATACAGCTACCCCCTGTCCAAAAAAATGACTTTCCTTCATAACTTGAAAAAAAATGATATTGCAAAAAAAATCTGATTTGTTTTCTGCATTTTTTTTCCAAATTTCTATAAAATTTCATTTTTTTTCTACAGATAAAAAAAATGGTCTGACCTCACTACACATTGTTCTGTCCAAACAGCCTTAATGATGGCCCCCAGAACTTCCTCATAGGGCAGTGGACAGTCTTTTTTTATTTTTAGCATTTTTTTTACAAAAAATGAAAAAATGGCACATGTGTAAAAAAATTTATCAGAAAGGGCCACATCATGCCTGTTCCACTTACCTCTTTAAGCATTTGCTGCAACTATTATGCGATTAAAGTTGAAAGCTGGCATAATTTTTTGTAATTATGTATGAGAAATCTAAAGTAATGATGGAAACCGCCACAAAAGGTGATAAACGTGTCATTCAAAACGAATAACACTTTCAATTCTACAATGATGGCTTCATTTCTACCAGTAGGCCTAATACTAGTATGATAGTGAGCAAACTTTAACGTTGAAAAAAAAAAAAAAAAAAGAGAAAAATATGCCTTTTATAAATTATTGCAGTTTCTCACAAATTCACATAAATCCTAGCGAAATGGGTTATCTCAGCACTCGTCACCATATCAGGCCATCGCCTTCATATGTGGTGACTAAGGCTTGATGTGGTGACTTGTGCTGAGATCAGCCCATCTCGCCTTCCCAACTACAGTCTGTTTCACCGGAACCTGGGAGTAGCCTTTTTCTAATTTGCTCGGACGCTCTTTATAAAATTTTTCAACAAATTTTTTCTCGGATTATTTTTTCATGTTCCCCTAACATCTCTGAAAATTTGGTGTAATTTTGTTGTGTATTTTGGAAGTTAAACCATTTGGCATGTAATAGGATTCTTGTTTCACGCCAATGGTGTTAAAGAGAGCTGTAATTTTGAAAATGTATTACTATTACATGCCAAATGGTCTAACTTCGCAAATACACGAAAAAAATCCACCAAATTTTCAGGGATGTTGGGGGAAGATGAAAAAATAATGTGAGAACAATTTTGTTGAAAAAATTTAAAGAGCGACCGAGCAAATTTGAAAAAGGCTACTCCCAGGTTCTGGTGAAACAGACTGTAGGCTATGCCGTATACATATATTCACGTTTTATCGCCCACCCTGACTGAATCATTAACTCCAGTCGAGCAGCGTTTTCCTAAATATAAAGATTTAAAACTGAAATATTACCGACTCATTTCCGCCTCCATCTCTTTTAGTTTTTCGCTTGATAACAATGCCATTTTATTTGATTAAAAATTCAAATAACTTGATTAAATGTAAGTTTTGACGTTGGATTGACGCTGGGGTAGCGAAAAAACAAGTTGACGCGAATCTTAGGAAAATATTAACATCGTTGTAGCGGAAAATCAAAACATTCCTGCATTTACCATCTGACGTCAGTTACAAATTCTGGAACTAATCGCGATACAAACCATTTTTTATGCCATATAAATTTACTAAGTTGGAAATAAGTTGAAGAATCATTCCAACTGCAGAATGAGCATGCGTGGGACGGTCAAGTGTAGACCAACAGTAGCCTATTGAGTACAGATTGACGGCATTATTGCACAACATATCTGCATGGTTACATATACCATCCCACCATCTGACTTAATTGTGTGATGACAGATCAATTCCCATGCCAGTACAGAGACATTATTTTCCTCAACACCAAGTCTACCGAACTGTTTTTATTTATTTTTCGTTACTCTGTTAATATTTACTTTTTTCTATGGGCACCACGAAAAACAGCAATTTATTATATAGCCATATTGTAAAAAGCTGAATGGTTTTACCCAATAAATATTCTTATTCTTAATATCAGCCACTGAACTGATTACAAGATACTAGGCATTGATCCATTGCTGTTTTGATAAGCCCATTCGAGTGGCTGTTTTCGTCATCCACGTTTTTTCGTCAAAAAGTTCAAAGTTCATTTAACAAAAATTCAATGGTGAATTTTTCGGTCTCGTTACGTCGACGATGGAAAAAAATCAAACAGCCAATCGAGTGGGATAATAACAGAACGAAAAAACGTCGATGACAAAAACAGCCACTCGAATGGGCCTAAAGTTAGGCCGACGCTAGCCCAACATTGAACCAACATTAGATAAATGTACAATGTTTGAGAGAAAGTCCTCCTGCCCAGCAAACACAAAACATTTGTATAACATTTATACAACGTTGGCCAAACGTTTTCGTCGTTGGTTCAACAATGTATAAAGTCATACAAATGTTTTGTGTTTACTGAGTGTCAATGCAAGCTTGAGGTCAGGCCGTTTCAACATCCCCGCAGAAAGTAGGCCTACAGTCAGTTTGTTTGCAAGCCAACGACCAAGTAGGGGCCAGGGCCAAGGGCTTTGAATTATTAACTCATAGATGTCGCTCAAGTATATATGAACTTGCTGTGATTTAAGAACTTGCTCTTAATGAGGCTTTGGGTATGAAACACATTTTTAGTATTATTATGGTATAGGGCCTTGTCCTACCCACGGGCACTATTGCATTCTGGGGGACCCTTGTCCTACGAATTTTGACAGTGGACCATACCTTTAATATGATGGATGACAAAAACAATTGAAAATTCCTGACCCTTTAGTACACTCGTTTTATTTATTTTTAACCTACATAGAGGCCTCTATTAATTTTAGCGATTAATAATTTTTTTTGCTACTATGATGACAAAATATTTGTGCTCAGTGAGATCACTCCAAGTGGAATGCGACGTTTGGCATTCAACAACAGGGCCAGGTAGGCCTACACATAACAAATCTACAACGACCCTGTGCATGCAATGGGCAATGATTGCATTATTACATCTCCTTATTTAGGACCATAGTAGGCCTATAGGCTTATTTAGACGTTTTCGCATGTGCTGCTTGTTTCATGTAAATAATAACATAAGGTGGGGGGGCCCTATAGGCCTATAATTTTGTATATTTAATAGTTTAAATAATTCAATTTCACGACTGAGGATTTCGATATTTTTTAACAAAACAGTGTTTTATCCTGTTGATTTCAATCTCGTCTCAACGTGTCAACGTGGCTCAAAGCACGTCAGTCGTTTCGCTTCATTGATTCATAATAGGCTACTTACTTCCGACGGATCCCACTCCTATAGAACGTTGATCATGTCGTCGGATTTACAATCTATGCTGAACGAATTATGACGATCCATGCATGACTATGCATCGTCCCCCATATCAGCCCCTAGTTATATTTTTCAGAGGGTCATAGGTCCTGTATCTTACCGAGGCGCCGCATATGCCAAAGATAAGACATAACAATTAGGGAGGGCTGAGGCGAGGGACGATACAACTTTAGCCATGATACTGTTTTTTTTATCTCATACCATTTTTTTCAGTCAAAGTAGGTCTAGACTGGAGAACTGCAATTTAGAATGTAAATTATCATAACGTTAGGTCTATTACCGACACATACCATAAAACGTCATCCTATTGCTAATGGTAAGATTAGTAGCAATAGTCTACCACATATTCTCTTTTGCAAAAAATATTTCGAATTCATGACCTGTGATCTGATTCGATAATATGTAGGCCTATACATATATTGCTTTCAACTATTGTCACACTTCTCAGTGGCATACCTGGCCGCAGCACAGTGACAGAGGAGGGGTCTGTCAGTTGAAGTAAGTGTGGCGTAAGGTCAGGATATGTGTGTGTGTGCACAAAACATTGACCTATTAATTGCTGTAGTGTTAGGCCGACGTCCTGAACGATGGACCAATAATTAGTCTATATGGTAAGGCTGTATAGTGCGTGTATACAATGATTCTACCAAGTGGGATCATCAAATTAAGTTTATTCTTTCAAAGGGAGGGTGTTAAGGTTACGGAGTGGCAATTCGTACAGCAAAGCTATAATGGGAGTCAATGGAATCCGTCATTTCGTAAACGAGGCTGCCCTTAGAGTTACATTATAAAGATTAAGGTTAAGTGAGCGTCAATAAATGTAACATATCCCATAAATTAAAACAGCAATTTTTTTTTTCTTTCACCAAAATTATTATTGGTAAATGTTTTTGATAGAATTTTCGAGTCGAAGTCACTTCAGATTCTGTAACGGGAACCCCCGAACAGCCTGGCACGTCACACGTTGAAGTCACGAAGAGGTCTCGGCAATACTGGCTACAAGTTTTGTGGCTGAAACACGAGAGAGTGGAGGAGATTTATCCTATTTCTAAGAGAATAGCGAACCTGTGGAGCCAGGATTAGATTTTTATAATTCGGATAGCTCTTTGGAAGATTGAGGCAGAAGAAAAAAAAGAGATCTTTTGAAGTTAAATTTGTCAGTATTCGGTCCTAATTACTTTGCTATCATCATCATCTGTGCTATCACCCCCCCCCCCCCCCCCCAGAGAAAAGTTTATTTACAATGACGAAGCGGTCAGTGTCACGAGTCCGCCAAAACTGCAGCAGAATCTGCATCTGCTGCATCAATAAAACATATTATTGACTGGTTACTAAGTGGGCCTATTCATTACATGATATATGATCATGTCTACTTAGCCTAGGCTTAACACTAATGGAATGGAAGTTTGCTTTTCGCTGATTATAGGGTTTACCTGCTGATCTGATAAGGCTAATTGGCAAAAGTCAACTCGTCCGTCACTCAAACGATTTTGATGAAATTTGGTAGTCTGATTAACTAAAGTTAAACCAAGTAAAAATAGAATCAGAAGGAATGTCTGCTTCTAAAACGTTAAATTTGAATATTTTTCTCTTCACTTCCATCAAAGATCGACATTGTATTCAAACAAGACACATCCTTGATAACCGCCCTGCCATAAATGCTAATATAAGGGCCTATTTATCACTCCGTAGTAGTAGCCTACGCACGGAATACTCATAACATTTAGGACACAGAAGTTTGCCACAAAAGTGGAAATTGTATAAAATTATATATCGTTGTAAAAATAAATGGTCAACAGTTAGGAAGTCGTTGTTGTGTGTTGATAGTGGTTGATACCTTTATTGGTCTAAATCTCCCTAAGGGTTTTATCTGTCTTCTGGCGTATTGAATAAGTGTCAAAAGTGTCAATATATACGGAATACGGCGTTCGCTCATAGTGATTGGCTCTATCACTGAAGTTAGGCGACGTCGCGCCCGGTTCATAATTGGATGGGTGACCGCCTGGTGACTGCCAGGTGCTGTATACACTCGTGGGGCTCAGAGAACCACGTAAATCAGATGGCTCGTCTGACTGCCCTAGAGTTGGACGTAAAAGAACCTCAATGGACGTAGGCGCAGTTTCCATCCAGCGAGACCCCAGAAAATCCACAATGTGTGAGTACTTGGCACATAAGGCGAATTTGCTTGGAATGAAAATAGCTTGATGCGCCTCAATGGCTGCTCAGCTGTATATCTCCCAGGAGACTGAGTTGGAATTTGAATGATAACAGGCCTTGCTAAGTTACTCTCGATGTACAGCGCTCTGAACAGCCGCCGGCTGGATACATGCGCTATATAAGATTTCATTCATTCATTCATTCAATATCGGAGCGAATAATTCGCTCCGATATTGACACTTTGAAGTCCAGCGAGTTATCCCTAATCAATGTTAATCATATAAATTAACGTTATCTTAAGATTATTTATTTTGTTCGATTCGGTATTAAACTGACTGTTTGTGATTTATCCAATCACCGGTTTAAATCCGGGTCGCAACTTTACAATGTATCAAAATGATGCTATCTGGTATCACTGGTATGAACCACAATTGATTCTATATGTGTATACAAGTGAAATAACTGAAATTGAAAACAGTCGTGATTTTTATGCGTTCTAGTAGATGGGTCCTATGGGGATGTTGAAGTCATCATCGTTGGTAGTGTTTGTGTGCACATTGTGATTTGGTAGTCTGTGTGTGCAGAATTTTAACAGGTAGTCTTTGTATGTATATTGTGATTTGGTGGTCTTTGTATATACATTGTGATTTGGTAGTGTTTGTGTGCACATTGTTATTTGGTAGTGTTTGTGTACACATTGTGATTTGGTAGTGTTTGTGTGCACATTGTGATTTGGTAGTGTTTGTGTGCACATTGTAATTTTTAGTCTTTGTGTGCACATTGTAATTTTTAGTCTTTGTGGTTTTTGTATATGCAGTGATTTGGTTGTCTTTGTGTGCACATTGTGATTTGGTTGTCTTTGTTTGCACATTGTGATTTGGTGGTTTTTGTATATACATTGTGATTTGGTAGTGTTTGTGTGCACATTGTGATTTTCTAGTGTTTGTGTGCACATTGTGATTTGCTAGTGTTTGTGTGCACATTGTGATTTGCTAGTGTTTGTGTGCACATTGTAATTTTTAGTCTTTGTGTGCACATTGTAATTTGGTAGTCTTTGTGTGCACATTGTGATTTTCTAGTGTTTATGTGCACATTGTGATTTGCTAGTGTTTGTGTGCACATTGTGATTTTCTAGTGTTTATGTGCACATTGTGATTTGGTAGTCTTTGTGTGCACATTGTGATTTGGTAGTCTTTGTGAGCACATTGTGATTTGGTGGCCAGCCACTACCACAAATTAAAATGGCCTACTTGTCTTTAATAGGCTATGCATAATGTGAAAAAAAGGTATTCGCTTTTAAATGATTATTGGCGGCTGAGGCCTTCTTCCTCATATCTATATTAAATGTTCTGTAGTAGGGCGGCATGGCATAATTATTACGATCATTCAAAGTATTGACACTATGCCACCATTACTGGTCGCAAATTGACTTGGACCAGATCAGGGGTCATTGGTTTTAAACCAATCAAGTCCAACTAATTATATAACATTTCTCATTTGATATCATAGAAAAAGCTTTCAAAAGAAAATTTTGTACAGAATAGTATTCATAATTTTACATGACTTGGATTATTTGATAGTTTTATGTGATTTGGTTTTCTTTTTTGCGTACAGACTTCATGAATTTGATGTAGCAGGCAAAATAATCCTCACTCTCTCCATATTAAGCTCATTTTTGAAAAAAAATCAATTACATGTAACACCATTTCATATATCGAATTGAATACAAGGTCTTACAATATTATTGAATGATTTGCAAATAATTATTTCTATTGAAAGATTTCCAAATATTTAAGAAAATAACATGAAGGAATAGACCATCAGTGTGATAATATTTTTATTCAAACAATGGTCGTACAGTGAAATGATCAGATACAATAACAAATCTACATTTCTCAATAACTTTACAATAATTGACTTTATACACGTGTTTCTTTCAACAAACAATGATAATTAGTTATCAACAATGTTTGCTGAAAGCAGCTTTCGATCTTAGAAGATATTCTAATATGGCCCTACCCATGTTCAGCTGATCATATATATACAAAAAAAGAAGCACTATTTTTATGTGAGATGCATAAGAGGTTGTAAGTAAACGTAAAACAGCAATCATGATATTAGACCAATGCAGCATCAATATTGGCTTAACATTAAACCAATATAAATTCTTCAGTGGCAGATTGGGGAGTGTCATACAAAATAAATTTACTATAAAACTTACAGCTATATCATATGAACAAGAACAAAAAATTAACGGTAAAGTGATTGGGGGAGGGGGAGAGTGGTACAGCAGAGATATCACGTTTTAGTTATACAAGATATATGTACCATTGGCAAAATAGGTGCCAAATTAAATGTTTCTTTTAATTTAAATATTATCATCATAAATTAAACTGTATAGTATAATATTTATCACACACTCCATAACAATTGTGATGTCAACTCACACAGAGACATAAATAACTGAATAGAGAACGATACAATTCACGACAACGTGATCAACTAGAATCTGTGCAGATAAATTCCAATGTATTATTTTTTTGAGCTCCATAATGAAGAGATTATTCTATGTATCTTTCCTCATAATAATGTGGAACATGTTATTCCAAACACAAGTCATTCACATATTCTTGTGTTAATATTGGCCCAGCATTAACCTTTCCATCCCTAATCATGGCTACAATAGTCCTTAATCTGTTTCATTAGCTAGTAAATCACTATTATTGGCAATGAAAAAAAAGTCTAACAAGAGGCCTGAAGTCCTGTATCATCCCCAGCCATAAATTAGGTTACAGTTTTTGTGGTTACAAATATTTAAAAAGTCTACTTGTGGTAGCCGTTATAAATTTCAGTCAAATCAACTGCACATTTCCAGATGGTAGGTAATGTAAATTATTTCCATTTTTTTAGTTTTTGCGACCATAACAAATTATGAAGTTCATCCATGGCGGCCATTTTGCATTTCAGTAAAACCTTTATAAAATCACCTACACATATCCATCTCGTGAGGAATGTGAGTAAAAAATTTGAAAAAAATCCGCCTTCAATTTTTCAAATTTGTGCGCCCAGAAAAAAATTGAAGTTGATCCGTTGCGGCCATTTTGAATTTCAGCAATCCTTAAAAGGACTAGCTGAGGCTAAAATCATGGAAAAATCGGCAATTTTCTTTTGGCTTATTAATATGACCATAATGATGTAAGCATGTCCATAAACTGAAACTGCAATTTTTTTTTCATTTTTGTGCTGCGCATATACCAGTTAGGCAACATATAAAGATGAAATTCCCGTATTTCTTATTTTTGACATGGTTGGCAAAAATAAGAAATCAGGAATTTCATCTATATATCCAGCCTAGTAAATGCTCAGCACAAAAATTAAAAAACTTTTGCAGATCTGATCTATGCACATGCTTTTGATGATTTTAGCCCGAGCTAGTCCCTTTAAAAAAATCACCTGCACATCTCCATATCGTGGTGAATGTGATTGTAAAATTTGAATAATTTCTGACTTTAAATTTTGAGTTTTTGCATACACAATGGATGGCAATTTTAAATTTTGGTAGCATCTTTAAAAAATCACTTGCACATCCCCATGTTGCTAGGAATACCATGTAAAAATTTCAAAAAAAAATTATAAGTATTTTTTTAGGACTTAACTATTAACAATAAGTTATGACCTAAGCTGCTAACACGATATCTGTACTGGTTAAAGATGGAATTAACTATCATCTTAACTCATGAGATTGATCTCGGAGCACAGCCTAAGTATTATCAACCAGATAATAGATTGAAATCTGCTTTATTATCTTTTGAGTCAGAAGCTAAAATATACATGTACACTTCTGATTCTATTTATAATATGGATGATATGGCACAGTGTTTTGATTGTGATCATTTGCATTATCATAATTCTAAAGGTGCCAAAAATTACATGGTTAGAACTGTTTAAAAATAATACAGCAGTTTTTTGTGCCTTGTAGTTTGGTACCCTGAAAATTATGATATTGCTTTAGGGTTATGGCATACATTGAAAACAATAAATTTGCATTCAAAGACAGTTGCTACTGCAATCACTACTCCAAAGTTATTGAAAGTGACTCAATTATAAAAATATTCAAGTATTATAGATGTACATCATAGAAATTGATGGGTTTTAGTAATTCACGTCAAATTAATTTTATTCAGATTGAAGCCCACATGGAGCATAATATGCGTCATAGGTTCTCAGAAGGGTTAAAGAATACACCAGTGAACATGATGCTGAATCACTGTTGTTTAAACTTTTAACCATGTTCACCCCTCACAACACTATAGTAGACATTCTGTGTTTTTGTTAAACCTGTATAACCAGTTGCTAAAAATTAAATATGCTTTCAATTTTGAAACACTGATATCTGTTGGGATTTAAATTTTACACATAACAAAAATTTTCGGTCACTTGAAGTTGTGGATCGCGTTAGCGAGGCACAACTCCAAGTGGGTGAAAATTTAAATTTCTTAGCTCAGTGTTCCAAGGGTTGACCCTCCTAGAGTGACTGCCTAGTTTCCTTAAATTATTTTATTAGCCGATCAAATTACTGTTATTGAAAACGAAATGTGTGTTTAGACATCAAAATTGTTAAATTCTTGGTCTCAGATTAAACAAATACAATTAAATTTCCATCAATTTAAGTTGTGAGTCTCGCTTAAAGTGGGTGAAAATTTAAAAGATTTAATTTAGCGCTTTGAGGGTTCATGTAGGGTCAGCGTCACAGGCGGTGGAACAGCATTGAGATGATGGTCGTTCAAAAACTTTCACTGGGATTTCAATCCTTTCAACACAGGAAACAGTTAAATAGATTTTGGAGTAATTTTCACCAACTTTAAGTTGTGTGTCGCTATAGCGAGACTGAACTTCAAGTGGGTAAAAATTTAAATCTATAACTATAACTAACGGTTAATAGTGTCAATTTTTTCTCAGAACAAAAAATATGGCCTGGAATTCATCAACTGTGCATATTTTACAAACACACCAATTGTAAACTAAGACGGGTGTAGGTTTTAAACATATGATTGTTCATTACAAACTGAATGTGAGATATTGAGCAGTAAAGAAACCTCTCAAAGCACAGTGATCAAAGACTTTTAGTAAGTATAGTAAGTACATGTGGTGACCTAGCCTCTTAGCTCAGATGCGAGATATTTTTAGAACACACTTAACAAAACTTATTTACGCTGATGCAGTACCTAATTACAATCACATTTTTATGGCATGCCAGTTTATACATTCGGAAAACTTATTCATTAACAAATGATCCAAAATTCTTAGATATTGTACAATAAGGGGGACATAATGGTTAGAAGTAAGCATGATCCATAGTTGACTGCCCTGATGTGCCGTCGTTTTCATCCACGATGGTGACAGCCATGGGCTTCATAGGACTCATGTGCACAGTTCTCTCAACAACAACCTTATTGTCCACAACCGAGCTACTAGTTTGCCCAGCGGCTTGTTCCTCACGACCGAACAGTCTGTAGTCAGCGTCGTGTAGGATGATATCATCCACATTGCTCAGTAGATTTACCCCGTCATCATCCATAGCTTCCCCAAACGCGGGGTCTACATGTTCGGTTTTTCTTACAACCACTTGTTGAGGTATACTTGTGCTTTGCACACCATTTGAGGGCACAGCTATACGGACTGTATTTTCTTGTGGACTATTCATGACGGCAGAAGGGCCATGTGCCAAGTGCTCTGGGCTTGCTATATGATCAGAGTCACCTTGTTGAATGGATCTCAAGATATCTTTCAGTATATTCATATCTTGCTCTGTGCCGAACTCTTCGGCTACCTTCATGAGATCGGGCTCAAGGATCTCAGAGTCATGTCCCTGGTCTTGTATAATCTGGCTGCCCTCACCCATTTCAAACGCAGCACTCGTTAAAGTGTGTGGGGTGTGTGCGGTTTGCTGGTGTACAGATTGACCCATCTGAATGACACTAGAGCTGCCCGGACCAGTCACCTGTCCCCCAGATATCCGGAGCACTCGGACAGGGCTCTTGGCACCTTGCTGCCACATGGTTAACGGCTGTTTATCTGAGAGAGATGAGGTTGTCACAGCGCGAGAATTGAAAGGTAATCTCTGTGGTCTGGGCACAGCAAAAGATGCTGTAGCGGGCTGCCTAGCATGGCTTACAGCTGCAGCAGAGCCTCGAGGACGACCGCGACTAGACACACCAGAAACATTTCTTTTCCGTACTGGTTGGGTGATTGGTTCTGAAAACAGCGTCCTTGTGAATGGATTTGTCAAGAAATTAGTTGTTTCAAGAGTTAAATCCACATCATCAGAGTCACATTCCTGAAAATCACAAACATCGGGGGTTTTAACAATCTCGAGATCACCAGTCGGAGAAAAAGATATAGTATTTTGCTGTTTGTCAGATGAAGGACCACTGGGATTAAAATAACAGTGATCAAGGTATGGGTACTGCAGCAGAGTTTCCACGTTTATATGATTGTCTTCAATGGGTACAGGTTGTGGGGGAATAACAACTGGAGGTGGTGGCGATTTAACTTTGCTGGCACTGCTGTATCGTTTTCTACTGGTTGATGAAGATGACACGACAACTGATTCTATCTCCGGGTGCATTTTCAGATTGTGACCATCACTGGTCTCCTCCAGCATCATTTTATTGTCCTCATATGTCCGTGTCCTTGAGCAAGTTGATCTCTTTAACAACTTATACCTTACCTCTCTTTCTTTTTTAACTCTTTTGTACATTTTGCGCTCCAATCGGTCCTGAGGAATAGCTTTTTTAGGTGCTTCTTTGCGAGCTGCTCCCTTTTTCTTTGTCTTGGCATCTTTTCGAGACCATTTCCCCCGTCCTCGGCCACGGCCCCTGCCCTTACTGGAGGACCTGGATTTCTTAGGGGTGACAGGTATTTCTTTGACTTTTTTGGGCTTTCTACCACGTTTCCTGTTATAACTGTGCTCAGGCACTTCTTCTTCTTCTTCCTCTTCCTCTTCCTCCTCTTCTTTTAATGTAAATGGTTTATCGTCATCATCTTCCAGACCTTCATCGGATGGATATAGAGGTTCAGGTTCAGGCTCAGGTTCAGGCTCAGGTTCAGGCTCTGGCTCTGGCTTGTGATGTTTTGCCTTATGACTCTTCATTGTAGTCCTGTAAAAATCATCATAATTTTTATACTCAAGTGTGTACGAAAAGTATAACAAATCAATAATGCAGCACATGCTTAAATACCTGCATTTCCAACCCCATTACCATAACTTGAAATGAGTAATCTTACCCATTAACCGTTTACCCATTAACCGTTTACCCATTAACCGTTTACCCATTAACCGTTCACCCATTAACCGTTTACCCATTAACTGTTTACCCATTAACCTTTTACCCATTAACCTTTCACCCATTAACCGTTTACCCATTAACCCTTTACCCATTAACCTTTTACCCATTAACTGTTTACCCATTAACCGTTTACCCATTAACGGTTTACCCATTAAACGTTTACCCATTAACCTTTTACCCATTAACTGTTTACTCATTAAACGTTTACCCATTAACCGTTTACCCATTAACCCTTTACCCATTACCTTTTACCCATCAACCGTTTACCCATTAACCATTTACCCATTGACCCTTTACCCCTTCACCCATCAGCCCTTTACCCATTACCTTTTACCCATTAACCGTTTACCCATTAACCGTTTACCCATTGACCCTTTACCCCTTCACCCATTAGCCCTCTACCCATTAGCCCTTCACCCATTAATTATTTACCCAATAACCCTTTACCCATTATCTCTTTACCCATTAACCCATTACCCATTAGCCCTTTACTCATCACCCTTTACTCATCACCCTTTAACCATTAACCTGTTACCCATTATCCTTTCAACCGAAAAATTATTCAATTGGAATTTTCACCCACTTGAAGTTGTGTCTCGCTGCCGCGATCCATAACTTCAACCCTTTCACCGCGGATGTCGCCAAAAGGTGACCCCCTGGCAGACCGCGTATTTTTGGTTACCTCATTAATTACTTTTTTTAGTTGAAAAATTAATTAATTCAGCGCTCAGGCAATTTATGACACCATAATCCCGCGGTGAAAGGGTTAAGTGAGTGACAATTATTAAAATTTAACAAAATGGAGGTCAACTATTTTTAAATTTTTGCTGATTTATGTCACATTTTATCTTCAACATGTTTAAAAACTGATATGCAATATGCCAATAAAAATCGTCCATTTTTGCCGCCATGACCTAGTTTCTGTCCGAATCTTGCCCAATTTCCAACTCATGCGAGCTATTAGTGAAATGGATATATGGTATAAATTTTGGAGCGATACATAAAAAAATGTTGAGTGAATTTGAGTGTATTGATAAAAATAGTTGATCGGAAAAAATCTAAGGTCATAGGGGTCACAGAAAAGTCAAATGTGAAATTATTCAAGCCTCAGTCATGATTAACCTGTATGTGAAGTTTATTGTGCATTGCAGAACTTTATGCGGAACAAGTTATAGTGCTAAAAGTGGCAAACAGACGGACGGACAGACGGACGCGCCTGGTGACGACAATAGGCATCCGTCAAAATTGTTGCTGAGGCCTAAAAACGAATATAATCAGTCTCCGCGGTTAAAGGGTTAAAACGCTAAGTTATAACTTTTGATCTTTACACACATGATTTATGACATGAAAACGGATTAAACATTTTTCTTTGTGTAAAAATAAATCACATACATTATTTTCATCATTCACTTGACTAGGTCCAAAGGAGCATTGTACAATGTATATGAATTTTAGTTAAATCCTGCAAAGTGTTTGACATGTTTGAGACAAATAGCCTTTGGCGCGAAGTGTCAATTGGAAATATAAAATGACCATGAAATCAGACAGGTGGAGCCACCTGGAGCGTACCCTACACATTTACCAGACCTGTGAACGTTGTGCACAGGTTTGAATAAAATTTACTGAAGGCTTCAGGAGAAATAGAAAAGATGTAGATCTGGCAGCCCCGTAGCCTTAACCATGATAGGTGGCACCATCTGGAGCACACCATCAGGGCTTTATTGACTAAGTTTATAGGAGCATTGTATATACATGTACATGCATTTTAGTTAAATCCTGCAAATTGCTTGAGAGAAAGCTTTTCGCGCAAAGTGTCACTTGAAATGACAGTGAAATCTGATAAATGGCACCACCTGAAGCACACTATATATACACCCCTACCTGGTGAACATCGTGTACGAGTTTGAATGAAATCTATGCAAGACTCATCTGGGCTTCGGCCAGATCAGCTAAACAAGGATTACTCACAATAGAAGTTATGATCAAAGCAGACTATTTTTAAAGAGTACTTTACAACTAAAATATTCAGTACGAAGAAATAAACTAGACATTTTACAAGCCTTCTCTTGCATGTCGTATTTTTTTTCTAAATTAAGCGTGCGAGTGAAATGATAGTCGGAAGTCCCTTGAAAAATTAATTTCTAGCCTGAGTATCCATGACATACATCAGAATTTTTTTACAGGGCTTGACGTAATACAGATAAGCATATACCTTGAGTAGCATTTAAAGTCACAGTCGGAGCAGGTGATGGCCAGCTTCCCACTGATGGAGCGAGGGTGTTCTGCCAGCTGATGCGCTCTTAACTCCTTCTGTTTGGAGAATTCTGAGCTGCACTGTTTACAGGGGTACATTGCATGGCGCGCGTGCTTGGCCATGTGGACCTTCAGCTGATGGTAATGATTGAATGATCTCTCACATTCCGTGCAGGCATGTTCCTTTGCCTCATGCTTCTGCATGTGTATCCTGTAAATAAACAGTGTAAATCACAGTGATATACAAGCAGGTTTGACTTTCATTTAACATTTTTTTTATTTGATTTCATCACAAATGATGAAAAATGTGTTTATTAAATAGACATATATATACTGGTATATAATATATATCACAAATAGACAGGGGTAGATTTTAGTGAAAATTGTGGTGTTTATACGAAACACCACCGAATTAATCTCGCGTTTGATACCTAAAAGCATATTTTTCCCTGTAGATTTAGAAAGCTCTACTACTAATAGCGATTTCCCAGTATTATAATTTTTAGAAAGATAGAATGAGAAATGAGTGAACTACAAGCCGATAAAAATCACCTATTAAATGCCAATTTGCCAATCAAAATTACGATACTCAGAGATGCCAACAGTACATTGGGCAAGAGAAAACTGTAGTACCCGAGAGAAAAGTTTAGTAACCGAAAGAAAAGTGTGGTACTCCAAAAACAAGGCAGGAGGCTCAGCGTCAAGCTCTATGGGATGCAATCTAGCCCCTCTTTTAGCAATGTTAAAAAAATAATTAGAGGTGAATTTTGAGGTTGTGACAGCTGTTTAAGTGTTAAAATGAATATTTTTTTCAAACCACTAAATATCGTAGTAAAATAGACTGGCATCATAGAAGCGTATAATGCAGCTGAAATCGTAGTGACTACACGTAACAGTATGTCATATCCTTAAATTCAGGGCACATGTATTTTCACTAATATCGAGGTTATACAGATCATATATAACACAATTGATAAACTAGTTTGTGGTATATGATCAGTTAAATAAATAATTTATTTTTAGAGATATGTACGAGTTTTTCGTCATTTGAAGCTGGAATTTATGTCAATAACTCTAGCTTGAAAAAATTGAAATAGAAACAAACATTTCAGCAGCAGAAAGGTGAAGAGTCTCTTTGTTTGGACAATGTTATCATGGTTAAATTAATCATTACCAATTCGCGGCAAAAGATTCTCAAAAATTGATAACTGTTTTTTTTATGTTTGCACATATTTAAATCGCCTAAAGCTATACTAGTAGATAGACTACTGAATGAGGAAGATTCTGTTCCTCCTTATGCTGGCCATATGCATCAAAAAACAAGATATTTCAAGTATTACCAGTAGTTACAATAGTACATGCACAAAAAATTAAAACACCTTGTAAAAAAAAATCAGCACCCCCACCCCACCTGTTGGCCCCAATGTTGAGTTTTAACAATGTCTAACATTCATTTTTAAAATACTTTACTCCAATAATATTTTATTTCAATAATAAAATTCATTAAATGGGCACACCAACAAATTTTAAAATTTGCGACAATCATTACTAAAACTAAGTGGTGTACTTGTTCCCTTATATAAATACTAAGTAACTTACCTCATTGACACCTGAGATTTGGCTACAAAGTCACACTTATCACACTTGGTCTCCGGTTCATGTGCCATCTTTAAATGCCAGTCACGGTTCTTCTCTGTATTGAAAGTACATTCACAACGAGGACAAGATAAACGTACATAAGGTATCCAGTCATGTGTTCGTTTCATGTGTTGATAGCACATCTCTTTGTTGGTGAACTCAAGCTCACAACGCGGGCATGTGGGGTGTGTAGCAAGCGCCAAATCAGTGGCAGTGCCAGGGAGAGGTTTACTTGTTCGTCCATGTTTCTGGATATAATGTTTTCGCAGTTCACGCCACTGTTCCCAAAGACGACCGTCTTGACAGACTGGGCACACCAGACCACCATCTTTATGAGATGACACATGCACATTACGCATATTGCGTATATGGAAAACAAAAATACAATATGGGCAGCCAAGATTGCACTCTTTCTTCTCTTTATGAGGACACGTCTGGAGATGTCGTCGCATCTGGTTCCATGTCAGTTGTAAAGTCCCACATTTGATACATTTATATTTACTATTATAATGAAATTCTAAATGGTGGGCAAGAAGTTCTTCAGTACTGAAATCTAAACCACATAAATGACAACCATTAGCCTGTTCTGTAATCTTAATATCATGCATCATACTGATATGACGAAGCATGTCATACCATTTGAGCATCGGCAGTTTGTAGTCACATTTAAAACAGTGTAGATACTTAGTATCCTTCTCTGTTGTGTGTATTTTATCGTGCATTTCTGCAGCTGCCCTGGTTTCAAAGCAATACATGCAGTTTGCAGTTACGCAGCGGTAAAGTTTCTCACTAGTAGGCAAATACTCAAATCGTCCTATGTTAACAAACTTAGTTTTATCAGCCTTTGCCATTGGTGGTCTATAGATTGCTTGAAGACCATCAGTGATGTTTTCTTTGTCATTTGGGTCCACCTTATCAGTCACTTTATCTGCAGATTCTTCACAAATGTCCGATGAATCGGTTTTACTGACAATTTTTTCTGACATTTTAAATTCTTCACCTTCTTTAACATTATCATCAGATGTTACTTTACCTATTTCACTTGTTTTATCTTGACATTCATTTACAGAGTCTGTTGCATGTTTTTTGTCATCTGTTTCATCGGTAACATCAGATTTCGAATCTTGATCATCACTAGAAGCCTTATCTGTTAAGTCAATAACCATATCAGTATCTGGAAATTCATCTAAATCTTTCTTCTCATCCACTGTGTTTGCATTGTTTTTAGATGGGTCTTCCACAGAATCTGAATTACAAGGTTCTTTTACGAGTGTTGTAATTTGAATCTTCACTTTGGATTCAGCAGGATTAACTTCAACATCCATCTCAGAAGAAGTTTCACCTTGATTATCTTCATCCTTAGATTTAACAACCGGGGAAGTGATCATAGTTTTGTCATTCAAACTACTTGCAAGGATATTATCATCTTTATTAATAGGCAACAGTTCAGATCGTACAGGTTCTAATGCTTCAGATTCATTATTCTCAGAAGTTGACATATCAGATTCATCGATTTTCACTGTTTCAGTTTTTAAATTGTCACGAGTTAGTTCTTTTGCCTCAATCTCCGGTTCAGTTTTATCCCCGGTAGTGGTGATGCTGGTAGGAATACATGAGCTGGATTCTCTCTCGAGGATCTCTTTTTCAGTCACATTACTTTTCTTTTCCACATCACTTTCCATTATTTCATCTTCGTTGTCTAAGTCCATTTCAGTGTTTTCACGATCGTCTAGTTTCACCTCAACTTCTTTAGGTGTATCGTCCTTTTCAAGCTCATTTTTCTTCACTTCACCTTCCTTGGTGTCATCTTTTACTTTAGTTGTATCTTCATGTTTCTTCTCTGTTTCTTTGCTTACATCTGCACTAAGTTCACTATTTTCACCATCATTACTTTTCTCTTCTGTCAGATCGATTGGATCTACCGGCGGTGTGATAACTCCTTCATCTATTTCTTCATCTGTATCTTCCTCAGAATCCAATAACCTCCATTGTAGTTGTTTATAAACACGACCACCAGTACTTTGTGAGCTTGATGAATCACGAGGGGGAGATTGACTTTTCTGTTTGGGCTTGTCCCCATCCTTAGACAAAGTGTCGCTATCTTTATCATCATTTGAGACGAGGCTATCATCATCCAGTTTAGTTTTCTTTGATGGTCTACTTTCGTCTAGCTCAGTGTTTTCCTTGTCTGGCAGGTTAGATCTTGGACGTGCCTCAAGCACAGTGATAGGGGATGTATTTTCATTTCCGGGGATTAATGATTTCTTCCACATGCGCAACTTTATTTTTCTCTTTGCATCACACAAATTTTTTGGAGTCTGCACTGCAGCATCACAAGTTTCTTTTCGAACTGAAATCCCTTCAATAGGAGTGGATGCAGTTTTAGCATCCACTGTCGATTTACTATCAGCCAAACTTTGCAGAGGCAAACTGGTGGGCATAGATAAAGATGTGCTACTGCTTGGAAAGGATGGTTGTTTGTCAAAATTGTTGATATTAACGATTGGAAAGTCAGGTCTCATACCACTACCAGCTTGAGGCATTGTGTAAGATGGCATCGGTCCCAATGGCAGCCTACTCCCAGGAGGTAAAGCTTTCATCCCTGGTGGTATCATTAAGGCACATCGTAAACCAGGGCTACTCATAGCTGCAGCATGAGGCATGGGGTGCATGCCATAAGGTGGCATAGTGATCAGTGGCGAGCTATAAGGGTACATGGGATTTATTCCCATTTGAGGCTGATTTAACAGAGATGGTGGCAGTGGTGCATCTGTCTGCGTGGATGATTCACATATCTGTGTTACAAAACCTATGTGCTCAACAGGCGCTCCAGCAGATTCTCTGCAAATACATTCACGTCTTACAAAGTAGCATACTTTGCATGGTGTTTCCAGCCAGCCATCCAGATGACAAAGAACCTCGGAACGTGCAAGAAAAAATTTAGGACATTTTGGATGAGCTATGAAAAACAGAAGCAGAGTCGCAAGTGGAATATAAGAAGCTGTTCTTAATCTTATCTCCTTATTTTCTGCACAAATTTCATATGTCATTGTGAACAGCTTTGTCACACCTGGTAATTCTTCAATATCATTTAAAGTCTTAATAGCATCCGTTCTACATTTCACTTCAAAGAGTTTCAGAATAGCGTTATATTCAACATACTTATTTTCAAACTTGTTTAAATGACACAAATGGTCAGGCAGTGGATATTCTGGTCCAAATATTTGCTTTTCCTTCTTGTTAATTATAAATACAGTGAGCTCGTCAAGTCCAGGCCAGCTCAGCCGGTAAGTCCCCATCTTCAGTTCTTGTCATCTACAGATCTGTAACAAAAGAAAATATCATATTTCTAAAATGTGCAGAGAAAAAAACTATAATTGTGGCTATTATTCTTCTTGAGCAAACAAAGTAATATTGTTCCCACCGTCTACCACACAGATCCAGCATCAAACCAGCATTGGTCAACATTTTGTTATTGCTGGGTATTGGTGGCTGAAATGAAAATAGTGATTTATTACAATAAGTTACATGTTACTATAATTATTTTAGGCCCAGTCATACAAATTGCAGGGTTGGAAATACACCCTCAACGTGGCACGTAAAACTGCTTGTGGGTAATGAGAGCTGGCGACCGAATCGCCCTGCTGGCGATCTGTATACAATTGACAGACGATTAGTTCCATGCATGCCGGAATTAACTAGTCATAACCAGTCAGTCTTTACAGATTTCATGTCCCACTTTAGTATCATTTCAAGCCCAAAAATATCTCAATTAACCTTTTCATCGCCTAATTATTCAAGTTGAATGTTCACCCAGTAGAAGTTGTGTCTCGCTGACGAGATCCACAACTTCATTTGAACTTTAACATGTTCGAAAGCAAATATATGTGATGTGCTAATAAAATATAAAGAACCAATATACTCGGGACCGGCGGTTAAATGTTATTCATATCAGCCACTATTTCAATATCTAAGACATTATCACAAAATAAAAGCAACATGGGCAAACATACATGTTTACTTGAATATGCCACCCTACAAGCACAATATCTATGTTGGATAAATGTTGGTTCAACGTTGCAGACAGTGTCCCAAAATTGAGCAAAGGTAGAATCAATGTACTGTGTTTGCTGGGCAGTGCTGATCATGCGAGGTCACCAATAGCATGAATAGTTAGACAGTGTCAATTTAACCTTTTTGGCTGATGGACTGACTTTAAGAATCTATAGACATCAGATTCGCCAGACGTCAATATGTAGTTAAATAGTGTCAATTTAAACTTCAGCTCATGGACTGACTTTTGAATCTATAGACATCAGATTCTGAAATTGACATCTAAAGTTGATCCTCGGCAGTTGACCATTATCCAGGGATGCAAATTCACATACGCCCAGTCGCCCGTGGCGACAAGAATTATGTAAGGGCGATTGTAAATCAGCATGTCACTAGCCCTGCTGGCGACTGATTCCCTGTGCGATCCGCAGATCATGTGTGGCTATTTACGCAAAACTGCAGAGCGCCGCATAGCATGTACAGGCGTCGTCGTTGTGGCGCGCTACAGAGAGTTGTTTCGGCTCACACGTGGTTGTGTGTATCAGAGACCTTTCCGTTTGAGGAGCACAGAAGCGCACATAATTAAAGATTTGGTACACTAAAAAGTGAGCAACTAAATCAAGTTTGATACCGACACACGTGGACATAAAAATCACGTTCACCAAGCTGTTAAACAAACTACTGACCAGTAGGCCTACGGTCTGGTCAATCAGCGATGCGTGGGCGCGTGTATTGCATGTGGCCCGATATGCAGTAGCCATGACAGTCCACAGCATCACTTATTGCGTCGTGGTTCCCAACATTCGTTTCACCCGATATTTCGCAGTTCAAAATGGCGCTGATCAAGTCATTTATCTAGTTTGCTGACATACATGCATGCTGACAACATTTCATTGCCCAACAAGCTGTGGGTGAATAGATGCAGTCTTGAATTGTTGCTGATTCTAAAACTCAATATCAGCATTATTGGCCTGATAAAGTAAGCATTAATCCTACATAAAAACGTCTGCAAAAACGTCTTGCTGGCGCATGTATGTCGGTGCAGAAACAATGTGAATAACTGGGCATGGGGTGTTGAGACTAAGAAGGTCTAGCCATGCTAATAGGCCTAACACAACTAAATTACACCCCCAGAAAAGGCCTAAAATACACCTGAGATACCCTCTTATCAGAGTTATTTTATGCCTTGCTGTGTCATGTTGCCATAAAGGCTAGAGCTCCATAGACTTCCCTACTTCTTTGTTGATGGGACTACATATCAAGTTCAGTTACCTAGAATAGCCTCTACCCCATATGAAAGAAGATATATATATTTTTTTTCAAGTACGCTTATTTGACATCATTTTTATGTTTAAAATGACTGACTTTATTACATTTGCAGAACGGTTCACGCTTTTTTGCGATAGCCCCCTTTTTTCACCGAAGTGAGCAACATAACCCCTTCTTTCTCCAAGTTGGAATGAACACTAGTGAGCCAATGTCGGATTAAATTAATTGTCTGTACATGTATTAACTATGAATAGCCAATTGAATCTAAATGAACTATGGAAGGTGGGGTCGCCACCAGCTGAGAAAATAAAGAAAACTAGAGAAGAAATGCTGGTTCAATAATTAGGGCTAATGATTTTCCGCGATCGCTGAAAACGGACGGAATTTGCGAAATCTACGCGACTTTGACACTGCTGATCGAGGCATATGCCATGGCTATATGTGATCGCGGCATTTTTCCGTTTCGGAAATCCATTGCAATGACATCATTCAGCTTGACTATTTTTAGCCACTTTTATTTTAAACAATTATTCCCTTCTGGGACTAAAGTACGTGTGGGATTGGTCCCGGTACATGACATATGCACAAACAGTAAATGAGCTGGAGCTTGCCAAAATCGGCCGAGAACTCCAGAATCACAACATGAGTGGTATGACTTAATGTTGGACCAGCGTTGGTTAAGGTGACAGGGAAATGACAGTACAATCAATACCGCCGCGTGTGCATTGATGAGGCCAAAAAAAATATATGTTTGTTTCCGATTTGTTGTCATTTTAACCAGTGGGTAGGTGGGAAATTTATTTTATTTTACTTTTTATTTTATTTTTCGTCACTTCAACCAATCGGTAGGTAAGAATTTTTTTTTGTTTTACTCGACGCCGAATTCACTTCCATGCATGTTTTATAGATCTGTACAATAAGTAACAATTTTTTTGTTTTTTTTTGCTGCTTTTTGACCCCCCTCTACGTAAGGTTTTTTCAGAATTACTTTGATGACAGTTGGTAACTCATCCCTTAACTTATGGATTTTCAAAAATTGAATTTTTTTTGAATATCCATAAAATAGATTTTGGGTCGCACATGTTTTAATAGGGTCGTCGAAAATCGGAAACAACAATATTTTTTTTTAGGCCTGAGGGGCTAGATGGGTCAGCACTTTTTCCATCGACGATTATTATACTAGTCAATTTTTATTATTGCTTGGCATCGATAAGATCAACAATTGTGCTATTATTCAGATCTGAGTTACTTGTAGCACACTCAATCACTGTAGTCAGTAGACTAATTGTAGTCAACAATCTGTGAAAATCACGCTGAAACGGAATGAAAGGGAATTCATCAAAATGGGAAACGGAAAATCATTTTTTTGGGACGGAAAATTATTGGCCCTAAATAACGTAACTTTATATGAAGATAAAGGCCGACAGAGACATTTTCAGGTGGGGTGGCTGGACTAGAGCCTGAACAGCTGCAGATTTGCTAAATAAAGCTAAAATGCCCACCTGCTGCTCAGGCTAAGCCTAAGGATCAGAAGGGGAAAAAATCATTAACCAGTCATTCAGCCATATCGCGCATAGTCTGGCAATTTTTTTCATAAAAACATTATCTAACTAGTAAGGGCTATTAAAAAATCATAAGGGCTAGTGGATTTTTAGTTCCACTAGCCTGGCTGGCAAATGGATAAAAATGACGAATTTTTCCCCCCGTTAACATAGATATTTAAATGAAGCGGAAACGAAGCAAACATTAACTGGTATAATTATTTAAAATTGAAAAAAAAACTTTGGTGTACAAATATAAAATATATCGGTTAAAGCAGTTGCCTGTTGGGTCGTTTTTCTTCACTGAAATAAACCATATTATTTACATTGTGGCAGACCCCACTCCTGCGGACATTGATTTGTTAGTGGGAGGCTCCCCATGAAAATACACATGATACATGGGCCTGCTGATACAATGATTTAATAAATTCAAACAGCAGGGAAAATTAACAATACAGTGCTATAATGTTGTGTTCTGTTTAATTCTGCGATGCAGTGGTGGTGTAGCGGGGCTAGCGTTAGCAGATTATTTTTTCTATTAGCCCTGCTGACTAGTTGATTGGTTTGAGCATGTTGAGGGCTAGTGGATTCCGAACTGAACTAGCGCTGCTGGCCAGTGGATAAATTTGGTGTAATTACACCCCCAAAAATTATATTAGAACACTACTTTTAACCAATTTTAATTCACTTCTAAAAAAGTAGTGCTCAGGGTTCCTCCAGAAAAAATGAGATTTCAGCATCATGCAGTGTGAATAACTAACAGATTATATCACTCGCCCATTTGACAAAAACTATGACTTATATGTTAAAAACAGGATATTTGGACATATATGGACTCGCCCAATTTTTTACTTACTTGCATTGGCGAGCGGGCGAGTGCCAGTCATGCACACTGTCATGGTAACAGGCGGTTCAGGTTCAGGGTGGTGGGCGCAGTCTGCGGGTCTGGGGGCAAACTCGTCCGGGGGCATACTCCCCCTCCGGTTGATGTAGACATGGCAATGTATAAATTCATTACGCCCATAAACAGGCATCCAGGACATTGGCCCAGTCTTCCACAAGCTCAATTTTGGCATCAGGCATCAAGTTTCTATGAATATTATATATGTGACACTTGAGTAACACCCTAACATGTCCCTGCCAGCAAGCGTATTTGCCTAATTTTGGGACGGTGTTGAGATTCTGATAGATACATATTGAAATCTCAGTGCTGGTGATATGAGGCGTGTGATCACACACACACGCCATCACACGCCTAAAACAAAGTTGAGGTGTAGGAAAAACGGCACACCTCGTACAGTGTACAGATACAAAGGCAACACTTAGTGTAGTGCAAATCACACTCCTTGATCACACTCATTGCTCATATCACACTCCTTGATCACACTCCTCTCTCATTCAAGGAGTGTGATTTTCCACACACCACTATTTTTCAAACGACCAGCACTGAATTCTGTTAACGTTGCTACATGTGAATTTTTTGAAAGTTGTAAGTCAGGTTGGACGGAGTTTCAGTGCATGGCGATTACAAACCCCCACACTCAAACAATTGTGCCTCGTCTTTGTCTAAGTGAATCTACAGCACCGAAGTTCAATAGTTGGGTGCAACCCTACCAGTGCCAATATATTATTTGTGTGGTTCTCTGCTTACTTTCTGATACATCTTTACAAAGAAAACTTATATTAAATACAGACATAGCACCAGGATGTCTGAAAATTTAATACAAAACATTTATTATAACAATCACACAATTTTGCTTTGCTGCTTGCAACCCATGCAACAAAATCAGGGCATTCCGGGCGTCCAAGACAACCCATTTTGTCGTCGGACAACCCAGTATCTATCTTGGTTACCGTCGGAAAAATGATAAAGATTTACAAAAAAATGCAAATTGTTTCTGTGCATTAAACTATTAACACTTGAAATAAGCAGGAGATTTGCAGGGAATCCCCAGCTATTGTGTTAAAATTAGTTTATTTTGAATAATTAGCATTATTTTTTCATGTTTTTATGTCCCAAAATTTGGAAAACTAAAAAATCTTGCAAACATCAACCTGAAAAGTAAGCCTGGTGGTCCAAGGAAAAATTTGTTCAGTATCGCATAGCAAAATGCTATGCAATTCTGCCCATTTGCTAATCAAATTTGTAATTGATTAGCAAAATATTTATACATCAATTATAAGGATGTCTAGGAAGTTACAACTTTGATGAGAAAATTGCTAATCAATATTTTTTAGAAAATTGCTAATCAATATTTTTAAAACAAATTTCTCCCTGTGGTGCAGCGGATAACCAGGCCAACAATCCTTATTTCTTGCCCTGTAATGCGCATACATGTTGAATTGCGTAAGCTAAATTCATGCTGCTAGTAATTTTAAAGCAATGATCTTCAGAGGCTGTGTACAATACTTTATTATAATATTCGACTATATGAACCTTCTTCTATTCCATAATTTGAAAACTGGCGAGTCTGAAAATAATCTAAATACATTTTCCCTGGTCTTGTAAGTTATATTTTTGAAGTGGTGGCTACCATCATCATTCTTAATAAAAGTTTTGTTCTGCATAGATAATTTTTTTTGCAAGTCCACGCAGGGGTCATAGACAAAGAAGACCAATTTTGATGAATTTTCATTCTCATGATTCTTATAGCTAAGAAACTTCCATTTTCACCCTATAATTGCAGTCCATCATTCCATAAATGAGGCTGTGCATCGTGTTATAATACATGTATATCCGGTGCACAATTTTAGACCAAATTTCCAGTGTGGCAGAAGGACTCTCTCCTGCATAAATCAGCTCTAGAGTCCTGTCCAATTCCACAGAGTCCTAAAAAAAATAATTGTATGTTCCCGGTAACAGACTTTTTAGAAATAGGGTAGGTAGGTCGAATTTTTTTTTTTTTTGCTACACCCTATTTTAGGTGATCTTCATGTTGGTTATTTTTGTGCAACATAGCAAAAAAAAACAAATTCTGAATAAAGAGTAACGTTTTTTATACTATGCGCCGATCAGAATGCTAAAACAAAAAAAGGTTACCTCTGTTATTTATTGATAAAAAGAATTAGGGTCAGCAGATCTTTAAAAAAAAAACTAGGGGTGACACCTAAAATTAGGGTCGGTCGGGTTACCGGAACAAACCATTTTATTTTGGGCTTTATTTAAAATGTTTGTGAAATTTAGCATGTTTAGAGATCCTCCTAATTTTTTCTTAGTTCTGTTTTTATTATTTATATGGGAAATCAAAGTGTCCATTTATTGTCAAAAGTACATACCCTTTTTTTGATAATCATATTCACTGTCAGGCCATGCGTTTTATATTTATCGGTTTTCGAACCCGACAGAACATAGAAAAAACACCAACATTTAAATAAATAAGACAAGTTTATATTTATTTTTATCCTGTCCGCCGATCCGTAACTGTTCTTCTTCCGGAAATCATTCAAGCTGGCCACCAGCATACTGTGCAGCTAGTTTGCGCAGCCTACCTATTTTGAGATGAATTGAGGCCCAACCTCGCATTTACTTATTGAACAATCATATCTTGAACTTTTTGAAAATTAGTAATTTTGTTCATTTATTTATTTGGTTGACTCAGACAACCAATTTTTGTGATTTGAGAAATAAAAAATAATTTGTCTTTGGTCATTTATTTTTATTTTGACCTCCGACAACAAAATTTGATGGAAAAATCTGCAAACCAACTGTAATCAAATAAATGGTTGAATGGTAAATGTCTCATTCCTTTCTTAACTAGTATATAAAATGGCACATTTGGCTCGTTTTACGTTTTTCTTCTGCTATCTGTTTCTTTTTCCCACTTGGTAGAGAACCTCTGCACAAAGAACTGACAGCAGGAGTTATACAGTGGCCTACAGATAGAAGCACGACCCTCGCATGGATGACAGCATGTCTGTCACGTACATACATGTACCGATACAGAACTCCGCAGCCAATGTTGAATGAACGTTGGGCCAATGACTACAGCGCTGACATGATGACCTAATGCTAAGCTAATGTTGGCCCAGCGTCGAACACACATTAGCCCAGTATTGGGTCAATGTGTCGTGTTTGTTGGGATAGGCCTATCTCGACCCGGGCTTCACCTCTTGCCACAAAGTCGCCTAGATTACATGTAACTCTCACAGCGCGGGAATTGACATTAAAATCTGACGTATGTAGATAATACCAGCGCTGAAGAAATTAAAATATTTCTAATGGCCTTGTGCCCATAGTTCAAGATATTTATTACATGACTTAGAAACATCTATATTACGCAACATGACATATGAATATGATGCATTCCCTGATTTATTATCATATAACGTTAACGTGCTACTCAAAACTCGGAGCAAGAGGAGGGCGGGATTTGGCTTACCGAGCCGTGACTGTGTCAGAGCGGAGTGAGTTACCCGTCTTCAAATTTTAATTATAGTTTATAGAATACAACATTCAGGCATAGAAAGGCTAGAATCCCTAGATTACAAAATCTACTTGAGTTGTACTTGTAGGCAGGATAGTATAATTAACAATATGTGGGCCTAGTTGTAGAGCTAGAAAGAATATTATAATGAGATCAATTATTTTCGTTTCTACACAAACGAAGGTCATGCTCAGTGGTCACTGACAGTTACACACACATTATAGGCGCCGCCATGTTGTCTTGGCTGGCCAGGCAGGCATGTGTCGATGTCAGGGGTGATTATTGTGGGAGAGTCCCAACAAAACATTTCTCAATGATTGAACAACACGTTTTATAACAACAACTCAACAAGTGTCAAATGACGAAAAATAACATAACAACAAGACAAAAGTTTCACAATAAAAATTTACCCCCAAAAAGTAATTATTACGACAAACTAAGCGGTTATTTATCACAAACGCCCAGTTCCCGCTTTATCATTCTTTCAACGGCGAGCATGAAACGTAGGAATGACCTGTAATACCCGGATGTAGGTCAGGCGGCGCAAATTACAATGAGGTGCCGTCTCACTGCACTGGCACTGCAGTGGCCCCGGGGATGGTTCTTATGATCTGAATTCTCATTACTATCACCAAGTCCAACTCACATTGTTTGTACAATAATCAAACACTTATCATAAACCACCCGATTTTGTATCAGTTCGTTGCTTTAATTCAACATATTTGTCATGCAAATATTTTTTGGCGGCCAGCGAATCAATTGACATGATCTTGAGCGATAATTTGTGCCATACGCGAATTGTAAAGATCTTTAATATATCATACTATTTTACTAAGTAGAGATAGGAAACCATTTGTAATATGTACGCAATAGTTTTACACTTCGTTCAGGTTAAATTATATCACTCATTTCATCATTACGTGTTGTGATAACATATAAATTAAAGTCAGTTATATTTATCGTCTGCAAAATTTATGTCAACAAAAAGTGGTCATGTGTTTTGGTCTTCTAGAACAAAATAGGTTTATTGCTAAATTTCGGTAAATTTCGACAACGGCTAAAATCCTAAATGTCTATCTTTTGATTATCAACAATAAAAATGACAATAGTCCCATATATTATCTGTCTGACATAAACTGGGCTAGCTAAATAACATTGTTTCTTCCATAGATTATAGAGAGTTACAATCCATGGTTTTTTCACAACAGTCAAAAGGACAGGGTGCACTAGCCCCAGTGGCAGAAACAGGTTTCCTAGGAGAGGACAACACCCCAGGGGACACCTCTAAAATGGTGCATATGGGTCCTGGAAATTATGGATTCTTCCCAGTACACTTTTTACCATTTTTTGCCTATTGCCTATTCTCTTTTTATAAGGGGAAATATTTTCACTTCATATCAAATAAGAGATTGTCCTTTTTTTTGATAAGATGTCCGCCTCAATTTTTACATAATGGCTTAGCCTTAAGACAATTCAGGTTGAATATCATGAATATAGGCTACAATTTAGGGTCATTGATAGTCTTTTGGCTATTCTAAACAAATCCAATTAAGAATTGTGTGGGTCCGAATTTTTTTATGTTGTCCTATGGGAAATACGATAAGCTGAGATAAAATGAATAATTCAATTATCTCTAACGAATATTTTTTATTCAACATGCATATTGTGCTAAAATACAGGAATTTGTACACAAATGCAATGTCTCCCAATATCTAACACCTGGCCACCCCCCCCCCCCCCCCCTACCGCATGGGTGGGTAATGGTAGGGCTTACATAGGGCCTACATTAAAGATCGTTTTATGTTGTCCGTATTCAACTCAGCAACATTATTATTTCGATCAACTCAACAACGTTAAATACTGAGTTGACCATTCAACTCAGAAACGTTGCTGAAGTGACTAAATTAGCTTTCTGTCTCACTAATCAAAATTAAGACTAAAACGTAACTCTATACATGTGAATTGCAAATAAAAAAGTTGTTTTTAATTTAAAAAGATTGAGAGAGTATTCGCTTATATGCATGTAGACATTATTACAACAATAAAACAACGTTTCTGAGTTGAACACTGAGTTTACTGAATTCTGCTTTCAGTCTCATTATTTTAATTAAAACTGAAATTTTAATTTTTTCTATATTTTACCTCCTGACCCCCCCCCCCCCCATATTGGAAAGCTGCGGACGCCCGTGTGATTTTAGGACTAGGCGATATAGATGGTTTCATTAGCTCCTTGACTGGACAATCAGTTCAAAATTATTCATTGAAATGAAAGGGTAACGTAGTGACCATCAGTAGAACGATTATCATGTGCATGCAGGGGGAAGTATTCAGATGCGATTTGAGCAGTAAAAAATATATGCGCCATGAAGTGTCATCCACAGAAGTCAACAGCGTTTTAGATGAATCAAGTCTCTTATCAGATTCCATTGCCTTATGGGCATACCTTTGATTCCATTTTTGAGGTGCCTAACTTCACCATGCATAAATATGACAATCAATCAATATCATTGAAATTTTGCACAAAATTTTTTTTCTTGTCACCCCAAACACACTAGAACATAGATAGATCAAATAGTTTAAAAGCTGGTCAGTTTAAAGGAGGGATTCACTGTGAATCATTAGATAGGGTAACTAGTAAAATTGCACCTGGTGAATATATAACCAAACAGGCATCAGTGCACAAGGCCTTTAAAATGTAATGCAATTACCAAGATGACACATAACGCCACAATTGCGAGAAACTTTGTATATGCAAATGGTCAACCAAAATGCACAAATAAATTATTCCAAATCATCAGAGCTATTGGGAGTGATCTGAACAAATGATACGCAATATATCTAACACAAAATCATAAATAGCTAAGCAGTCAGTCAGTCAGAGACTGCAAGCCTATGCTGAAATCAATTATCAAAATCCGGGTCCTGCATCCGGATCATAATCAGGATCATATAAAAAAATATTGGATAGGTAATAAATATGATATGATAAGCCAAAAAAAATATAACATCCCTGGCGAAGGTAATAACGGAGGTGACTGGCACAACATATGTATTGAACCTCTGTGAGCTGTGAAAGCACACTTGTTGCACCAAATTACAGATTTTATGGCGCTCCCTGCAAGCAGGATCCAATGGTTGTGGGGTTCTTACTACACCACAAGGCTTGGAAGCGGAAATTTAAGAGAGTCCATACACACATGGATATGTGAGTACCCGGTTTCTAAATTGTCACTTTAGGGTATTTTGATATTATAATTTATGGTTATATGTTCGTCGTGTGAACATCATATGTTCGCAGGACTTATTTTAATTCTACAATAACATCAAGTAATATTTTACAAAAAATATGAAACCAAAATTTATTTATTAAAAAATAATATTTACTCACAGCATGTACAATATATTTATGTATAATTAACAATTATTCTACAATTTCCTCCAGCCAACAAATGGTTCCCCCCGCACGTGGGTTGGTTTCAGGCTAATATATATATATAATATATATCATTATATTCATGCTCTATATTCCCCACAAATATAATCAGTGTTAATTTGTTTTGCTGCATGGTCATCCATTTTGTAAAATATCTATAGAAAAATAAACAATCTCTATATGGCATAGAATAAGGGTTTTTCACCTTGAATGTTCATTAAACAATCACGCCATGGGGTTTTTTTTCTTGTCACCCAATTTGTATACTCGCACACAGCAGTATGGTAACAATTACATTAAATCTGGACAACCTACCATATTACAAGTTCCTGCGATATACAGCCTTGTCGTACTTTGTGTTTTATTCATGGCCAAAATCACAGCAGAAAATATGTCTATTTAATATTTCAGCCAATGATATATGAGCATGTGCAAGATCATGGACTGTACAATGTCTGCCCGTAACGACAGAAGAATGTAAGCCCAACGCTGGCAACGCTGTGCCACGCGAACCATTACGTAATACAGTCTGTTGTACTTATGCACGAGCAGCTGGGCCCTGTGGAAACAAGACTTGTTCCTAGAGGAGACTGTGATAGCTCTCTATGTAAATGTCATTAAGCACACCTAACTTCCTAGAGATAGGTAGATCACATACATTTTAAATTGTCCAATAAAATTATGTTGACTCTTTCTCTGTAACTGCTGACATGCTAAAATAAATAATCGACCACATACGACTGTTTTCACTGAGCAAGAAAAATGCTGTGCCAGATCAAATTTGAGCTAAATTATAAAAAACGTCCAAACGTTGTGACCTCGAAATTGCAATTTGCCGAAGGGAATTAACCTTTGAACTTTTTGAAGCAGCTGAAGACAACAACGGAGACGAACGATATTAACCCGTTTGTGACGAGCCCCGGAGATCTCCGTGATTTAGGGAGTCCATTCTGATACGAGGCCCGGAGATCTCCGGGTTTGATTGCATGAGATAACTAAGACGTCATAAAATAATCTCGTTTCAGACACAGTGCAGTAGCATAATAATCTCGTGTTCAATGGGTTAAGAGTTTTGGTTTTTAGATACCGGTACATCAGGGCACCCAGTACAGTTCTAGTAGCATTACCATATAACTATGCACATAACAATCATAAATTTAGGCATAGCCTCCGGCCGCTCTTTACCTTTTTTACTTTTTTAGTCTCCGAGGGGGTCATGTTTTAGGTGAGTGTTTGAACGACAAGGGGCGGCTCATAGATCTGGTGGTAGATGCTTTGTAGTTTTGATTTGGTTATTGGGTCATCGTTTGCACTATGGCAAAGCACTGCATTTTATCCACTGATCCGCATCAAGTAAATACTAGTGTTTCTAAACCACTAAAATATTTAGATGGGAACATTTGTATTTTATGTCAACATTGTAACAACGAAAATTTAGTATGCCCTGAGAAATCTAAACGCTTTGACAAATGTACAGGATACAAATCGCTGAGTAAAGCTTTCTATGGATTTCATAAGATGAACGCACTGCCACACAATTTAAAATTAGAGATGATAAATGACGGCGAAGGACTGGAGAATACATTTGAAAACCATAATGCCAGTTGTCATACGATTTGTAAAAATAATTTCAGTGTAACCTCACTTCAGAAACAAAGAAAGAGGTCAAATGAAATATCCAAAACTGGTACAGAAGAGGTAATTTCGAAGCATATACACGTACTAGATCCAGTGTAAACACAGAGGTAGGAATTATTATGTTCTTCTTTTGTGACGAAGAGGGTAAATTTCCTCACGCAGTAGAAACATATATGACCTGGACACTAATGTATGTGAAACTGCTTTGCTTTTGCAGAAAACAAAATTACCAGGTAAATTAAGTGCAGCTTTTGAAGCCAAATACCACACTCTAACCTCTCTATACAACCGTAATCGAAATCACCTTTATCAAAATACCTAACATTATACTAATCAATCTGCTGTCGCTCACAGTACTGCTCTTGCACAACTTGTGTCCTACGTAAAAGAAGCACGTTTATATTATGAGTCTGTAGCCCATGTGTTTAAGTTGGCTTATGTGGTGCAATTTTTAAATAAGATACTACATGGTTTTTACTAACTTCACTAGGCTTAAAAAACTCATGATACGTACATGTCCCTGTTTTAACAGCACACAAGCAAGGTAAACACGTGTTGCTCGTATTTGCAAACGATATTAGAGAATCCCTGCCAGATGCTTGTGAAAAAAACTTGAGATGCAAATGGATTATGCTTTGTAAAATGTGCAGACATTATAGCCTACGTAAACACATTTTTTTTATGAATATACATTTACAATACATTTTGAGAAAGACTGTCACAAAAATAAAAGCTTAGATCTCTTTCAGCTCCGATCCAAATGATTTAGTGGGGTCAAACATCAATAATCAATCGGAAGATACATGTATAACCTCTCAAGCAGCATTGTCAATTGCCTAATTAATACAATTTATTACCAGTAAGCAAAACAGAAAACATGGAAGCAATATTCGTCACAAGAGGACTAAAAAACACCATTGCCAGCATACCTCTGAATCATAAACCATGCTCGAACCCGTGAAAAGGTCCTTGTTGACAAGTTTAATGATTTAGGGCTATGCGTCTCCTATGATAGAGTGCTACAAGTGAACATTTTAAATAAATTGGCGTTGTTTTCCCTTTTAGTTTAATGAAAGGCATTTTTACTACTGAAGCCGTCGACAATGCAGACCATAATCCAAGTTAAACTACATCATATGGGTAATTGCATGGAACGGGATTATCGTTGACACAAAACCCCACTCATACAAACAACGGAACCCCACAAAATAACATACCTCTGGAAGACACCAAATCCAAAACCATTGCTCCTTTACCAGAATTCTACGCAAATATAGTTCCAGTGACTAAAGTAATAGATCCCCCTGTTCCATCTGCCCCGGTAGATATTAGTTCCGGGTGAAGAGCATGCTTGGCTAAAATATCTAAGGCCTATTCAAAAACAAAGGTGAAGAATACATTCCAAACGACTTATCCTGGTCAGTTTATCATGCCGAAAGGCGGACTATTAAACCTACAAAGCACAGATGTGCTAGTTCCCTCTTTCCATTGTTTCCCGGTGTAGCACACTAAGATAGCATGATACGGCATGCCATGGATGTAGTTCAAACAGTAAATTACGTCAATCCAGGTCAAACTTCTGTCTTGTCATGCGACCAAAGCCTTTTCGCAATTGTATAACAGGTACAATGGACTTGGCTACAGACACATGGGGAAGATTTAAGAAAAGTTAAATTTTCGGAAGTCTCCACATTGAAATGGCAGCTTTAAAAACTGTTAGTTCATGGCTGGAAGGCAGTGGTTGGAGTAATGCCATTGTTAAAGCAAAAGTAGCTACCTTTGGAACAGCAGACTCGTGTATACAGGTAGAACTTGGCTGGAGTAATGCCATTATTGAAGCAAAAAGACTGTGATGGAACAGCAGACTTATTTCTACAAGTTTCATAGACTGTAACACATGTATGCGCTATGTACATCACGTGACAGCTGCTGCCCTGTATCATCTTCATCAACAGGCTTATTTGAATTATACTGGCAGCAATCCTGAAAAAATCATGTCATTTGATGCATGGTGCTCAAAACATTGTGATATCAGCCCCACGTTTCAGTACTGGTTTTTGTTTTTTGGAACTATATAGAGCTCATGATATTTACATTCGTGCGATCTTTGCGGGAATTAATTAATTTGTACATATGGAGGTGCTAATACAAATCAATTGCCATGCCAGAAATGCCTGATCCGACCTAGTGAAAAGCTATGGCCGAAATAGACCACATTATCAGGGGCCGAAAGTTTCTGCTATGAATTTTCAGGGGAGGATGAGGAAAACTGGGACACCATTTTACTGTCGTCATTAGACCATACTTTGTGTCTTACAGGTATGCCTTTTATTAGTTTGTATATATCTATCATATAATCTGGGTATATGATTACATAATATTATTTACCATTTTAGTGAGATTTAATGGGAAGCAGTTTGTTCCACCTGTTGAAAAAAACGTGGAGAACTGAGACATCGCTAGGAGAAGTGGGACCGCTGACAGGGTGAAGTGGGACAGTTTAATGTATCTCTTTACATCCATCGATACTAGAACTAAAGTATATAAACACATTGACACAATTAATATCCAATATATAAAGAAGTGGTTCACATATGTGGAGAACTGTGTGACACTCACGGGGAGAAGTGGGACGTCATGTTCCCTGTTCTCATCCATACATGCCATTACGTACAGTCCCAGTTCTCTCCATGCCTACTATATTTATAACCCATTCACTTACTCAATAATCAAAATAGTAAGCAACATTTACGCATAGGCCTACATAGGCCTATCCACTGAAGAAGGTAGCAAGGATACCCCCAAAACACAGTAAATGTGAGGTACCGGTACCGTACTGTACATATTCAGTTTTCCTTACACATTTACATAAAGGCAAAAAATCAACTTTTCATTCTAAAAATCTTAGTTTTGTCACTGTAGGGCCTACTAACAATTAGTTGTCTGCAATTTGATTCTGGATAGATATGTGTTGGAGGCAACTATAGGGCCACAGAAAATTTTTTCTCAGAAGCTGATTGGCTAAATAACCTACAACGGGCGTTATCAGCGGTGTCCCAATTCTCCCTTAATTGTCCCAGCTCTCCCCGTCCTCGCAGGCAAAAAATCAAATCTCCTTGATTGTCCGACAGCAGATGAGCCTACGTTGCGATTGTATAGCTGGTTGCATAAGGCCGATAATTTTTTGTTTTACCTCGAGATGATCTTTAAACGAAAAAAATAGCAATTAAATTGCATTCAACTTTTTAAATCAGTATAGGGCCTACTAGGCCCACAAAATGAAGTATTCAATTATATTCTGGATCTATCATTTAAGAATATATGCTACTTAAAAATAGTCACTGAGCAAAACTCCCCAAATTATGATTTTCATGTTGAATATTGGCAGCCATCTTAGTTTTGACCTCTGGATGACCTTAATTGAAACGTTAATTGATTTTAACTTAATCAGCGTACAGAAATTAGTCGAAAATGTGGTATTACATTATATTCTAGGGCTACTATGGGTACTTTGCGGAAAGTTACAAATTCAAGTTGGCCGCCGACGGCCATTTTGAATTTTGGCCGCCATATTGGATTCTGGAGTCGAAATAGAAAACATGGATATCAGAATTTGATACTCAAATGCTTGTCGCCCTTGTGCAAATTTTGTTGCTTTTATCCAAAAGATGCAAGATCGTTATGCTATGCCGCCCTAGCCCCAGTGGCTGAAACAGGTTTTCGGAGAGGACGACACCGCTAATGCCGCCCCACTAGTATGTATACAGACAGATGGCTTGCCATACCTGAGGGTGCCCTTCGGAATCTCCCAGAGAATCATATATTAGGGATTCCCCCAGAGAAGGATTCCCCCGAAATAATGCCAGGCGGTGGGCGATAATATGCCTTTTTAAAAAATACAGGGTGTTGCTTGACACGACTTATACCTGCTTACACGATTATGTGATAATTTTGCGCGATCAATATTGATATATTTATCCATTTTATACAGTTGTTAGCATAAGCATGGCTGGATCTGTATTGAACTTCAATGTTGGCATTTTAGGACATATTGACAGTGGCAAAACCAGTTTAGCAAAAGCCTTGAGCACCACTGAAAGTACAGCAAGTTTTGACAAAAATCCACAGAGCAAAGAGAGGGGAATCACTCTAGATTTGGGATTTTCTTCTTTTTCTTTGGATGTGCCACCTCACCTAAAAGAATTAGATGGAAAACTTGACAAACTGCAGTATACACTGGTGGATTGTCCAGGGCATGCTTCCCTTATACGAACTATTATTGGTGGTAGGCGTGACATGCTCTTGACAAATTTACTATTATTGATCAACTGATATTGATAAGTTATCAAAATATATTTGGTGGTGTCACTCCATTTTTTTCTAATTGTTAAAACATGACTTCTTATTGCATTTTAAAATAAAATTAAATGGGAGACTTTTTGTAATATATTTTTAAAGGCAGTGGCTAATCGTATTTGATTCTGTAGGCTACAATGTAACTCTATGGTCTAGTATGGAGAGCCGCGTTTACGGAATGACAGGCTTTTATTTACTGCCAAATGTTATCATTGTTATAACTGTTGTACGAATAGCGCTGATCGGCCTTACGGAGCGAGTCGCTGGTTCACTTGGCTATTGTACGAATAGCTAGCTGCTCTGTATTTTAAAAAGGCAGTGGCTAATTGCTAACCGTACAAGATTCGTTATATTATAATGTAACTATTTTGACAGCTTTATTTACGAAATGACGGCTTCCCATTGACAGGGTCCTGCCTAGACATTGGGCAGTGGTGGGCGGTCTTGGCATCAAAATTGGCAATTTTTATACTACAGCCATATTTTTATACTTGAAATACTCAGTTTTCCATGTTTTTTTCCAACTGTTGTGGTGGGCGGCATATCAGAGTGCTGGGTGAGGCCGCCCAGGGCCGCCCACCTTTCATTTTAAGTAGGCCTATTAAGTCGACAAATGAACTTTTCTCAAGTTATGAAAAAATTGCCCTCAAATTTGAAAAAATTAAGCCTTTTCATTCAACCTTTAAACAACAAAATTTGACGGAGTGCTTATCATTAAAAATGTTAGATTGGCAAATGTTTCAAAGATTCAAATTGTTCAAATGTAGGGCCTAAGTCATTTTTACCCACTTGATGTTGTGATTTCAGTGGCAGGACATAATGGGCTATTAGGTCTATTTTTGTATTATACATTTTTATATTTTTTTTTTGTCAATCTTTGGGCATTTATTTTCAGGTGCCAACATCATTGATCTAATGATCTTGGTGGTTGATGTGACTAAGGGGATGCAAACCCAGACAGCTGAATGTCTTATCATTGGAGAGATTACCTGTCGACGAATGATCATGGTGCTCAACAAAGTGGACCTTCTTCCCAGTGTTAACAGAGCTGACAAAGTGAAACAGGTACATTCACCTGGGCTCATATGAGTGCTTGAAATCCTTGGAAGTACTTGAATGCAAGGCTTTGAATTATGCTAATCACAACTTTTATTAGCTGATTAAACAATGTTTATTTGGAATGAAATGTGTATTTAAACATCAACATTTGCTAATGTTTGGTCTTATATTGAACAAATATTCATAAGTGATTCTCAACCACCTGAAGTTGTGGGTTGCGGTAGCAAGACACAAATTCAAGTGGGTGAAAAGTTAAAATAAATAACTAAGCGGTTAAATGGTTAATAAAGGTAATATTATCTTGTTATGTATTTCTCATTAACCTGTTAACTAGAGACTTTCCCCTTAGTGATTCATCAGTTTATATCTGGTGCATAGCATGTTTTTAAAATGAGTGATTTTATAGTTGAAGAGAAAGGGCCTGATATTTTTTTGTTTTGATTATTACCAGATATCATAGCGAAAAATCAATTTTTATATACTTGTCTATATGCAATTTGTAGAAAAATACTTTATTACTCTTGTAACATACATTGTAAGTTGGATCATCATGATAAAAAATTATGATTATTTCAGCACAAAATCAGTTTAAATATATCCTGCCTATCCATTGACCATGTTGACCTGTTGCCATTGTAGATGATAAAAAAGTTTTCTCGAACACTTGAAAAGACATGTTTCCGAGGCTGTCCAATCATAGCTGTTGCTGCTAATCCATCCAATCTAGAGGTTAGTTCTTTGTACTATAGAAAATCAGAAGGATTCTTATTTGACCATGGTAATTGAGTATTTATCATTTAAATTACAATGACCTGTGTTGAATACAATTTTTTTTAAATAAAAAAAGTTGCTTTTCACTGAGCTGTGGTCTACAATTTTAAGAGTGTACAAATGCCATGGATGTTAAATACATGTATTGGATATTGCTATGATATCTTTTGTTTTGTAAATTTATAGTTTGAGCTGTTATAATGTACATACTAAATTATCTGCCTACTTGAGTGAAGAAAAGTAATTTTTAATTAGTTAAGCATACATCTGTACATGTCTATATATATCTACTTAATTCTCCCATAACCAAATAACCCAGATATCTTTAATTTACTTTGAGGCCTGAATTGTTTCAAGGTGCTTGAAAATGTTAGATGTGCGCATCCAGGTGTGTTCGCATCTAAACTGTGTTCCATTTCGGGAAATTACCCTGAAAATCGTCCAGACTAAATTGCAAGGCCATTTGTTCACTATGCAACCTTGATAGGCTAGCGTCATACGCATGACATAATAAGACAGAAGGGCTGGATTCAGTCGGATTGAACAAATTCCGCGATGGCGTTTGGCTAAACTGAAATTGTGACCAGTGAGTATTATAAGATTGCAAAATTTAGTTTCTAATCAAGGGGGTGGGCGTTTATTAGATTAACTACAGTAGCTCAAGAAAGCTTAGATCTTTGATCCTTATTGTGATGAATTATACTTTTTTCCTTTTAATTAATTTATTTTTTAACCCTTAGAGCACTGAGATATTTAATTTAATTTTTTATTCATTATACCGCGATACACAACTTCAAGTGACTGAAAATTTGTATGATTTGCAAAATTCACGTCCCAACATCTATCAGTGTTTCAAGATTGAAAGCATATTTTACTTTTAAAAACTGGTTATATATGTGCTTATCTCCTTATAGAAGGACAGAATGCCTACTGTGCTCGACATCAGTGTGCTAAGGGTTAAAGAATGCCATGTTATGCATAAATGGTTTACAATTATGTTTCAAGGTTTACAATTATGTTTCAAGGAAGAAGGCTTGAGTGACTTTGGATTGGAAAAGTTGACTGAGACATTGATGCAGAATACATTCCAGCCGAAGCGGGATGCGTCTGGACCGTTCATTTATTCAGTTGATCATTGCTTCTCTATACGAGGTCAAGGAACCATAATGACCGGCACCGTGCTCAATGGAACCATCTCAGTTAATGATGTAAGTAATATTAACTATACTGACTAGCACCTTGCTCAATGGAACCATATCAGTTAATAAGTAAGGAACCATATTAACTGGGACCATGTTCAATGGAACCATATCAGTTAATGATGTAAGTAAGGAACCATAATGACTGGCACCGTACTAAATGGAACCATATCAGTTAACAATGTACATGATGTAAGTAATGTCAACCCTTAAATTTTGTTTGGTTTGAAACCGTTTATCTTTAGATGTAGTAAAACTGGGGTTGAATCATAAAAAATTGCTTATATTTGTCCTTTTTCTGATCTAAAACTTCATATTCTTTGCTGATCTACCAGCAACTCAAATAGTTTTTTTTGCATCAAAGAATGTAAAGTGCTAATAAAAGGATTTGAAGTGAGCGTTATATTTGCGATTTGTGATCAACATGTTTATCATGATTTTGATTGATTTTAGTAATTATCATGCAGATTACTGGCTATGTTGTATAATAATTAGGGTACTACTTGCATCTCCATATTGAACAATTTCAACCTTATTGTTAGTGCTTTGCACCTTTAGTATTATTGAGTGTCTGATGGTAATTTATTATTTAAAGGGACATGCCCAGGGCTAAAATCATCAAAAAATCTAGATATAGAGACAAAATTTCTGATTTCTAATTATTGACAACCATGTCAAAAATAAGAAATACATGAATTTCGTTTCTATATCTAGCCTAACTGGTAAGTGCGCAGCACAAAAATTAAAAAACTTTTGCAGTTCTAGTCTATGGACATGTTTACATCATTATGGTCATATTAATAAGCTAAAATAAAATCACTGATTTTTTGATGATTTTAGACCTGGGCATGTCCCTTTAATGACCAAAAATAGGCTAATGAGCTAAAGCATTAAGTTATAGAATATATATTTTCGCCTACAATAACCCACAACTCCTAGCTCGGGGTAAAAATTTCTTGTGATATAAATATGTGAAAAATTTGAATAAAAGCATTTATATGCCAATCTGGCAAAGTAATCACTCATTTTATATATAAGAACAATAAAAATGTCTATAAACAGCATTAGCACCTGTCGTGAATGATTATAGAGAAAACACAACATATGTAACTGGTCACAAAGTGGTCTATTTGCAAGAATTGCCTCTTTCCCTTGTGATCCTTTTGAATAGACGATTATAGTTCTTATATATTCAATATTTTGTAGACAGTTGAAATTGCACATTCCAAAGAGACGCGGAAAGTGAAATCTATGCAGATGTTCAAAAAGCCTATTGAGCGAGCCTTTCAGGTGATGTAATATATTATACAAATTGTAGAAAAAAACTTAAAAGATATCATTTAATTGATCAATTACTAAAGCAATATTATACAGTTTTGTTATATAGGGCCTATTGTTGTTTGCTAGCCATTCTTTATCACAGAATCAATAATTATTAGGTAATGCATGCTAATCTTTTTTTAATGACATTTGACATTTGACATTTCTAATTAAATTTCCAGTTTTTACTAAAGTCATATCACATGGTCACGTAGACATACTAGATAGTGCCTAGCTTTGCTTTGTAGCAGTTTAATTGTGCTGCCTGGTGCCAATCACACCATGTTTCAGACTGTGCTGCCTGGTGCCAATCACACCCTGTTTCAGACTGTGCTGCCTGGTGCCAATCAATGTTTCAAACTTTTCTGCCTAGTGCCAATCACACCCTGTTTCAGACTGTGCTGCCTGGTGCCAATCACACACTGTTTCAGACTGTGCTGCCTGGTGCCAATCACTATTTCAGACTGTGCTGCCTGGTGCCAATCACACCCTGTTTCAGACTGTGCTACCTGGTGCCAATCACACACTGATTCAGACTGTGCTGCCTGGTGCCAATCACATTCTGTTTCAGACTGTGCTGCCTGGTGCCTATCACTCTCTGTTTCAGACTGTGCTGCCTGGTGCCAATCAATGTTTCAAACTTTTCTGCCTAGTGCCAATCACACCCTGTTTCAGACTGTGCTGCCTGGTGCCAATCACACCCTGTTTCAGACTGTGCTACCTGGTGCCAATCACACACTGATTCAGACTGTGCTACCTGGTGCCAATCACACACTGATTCAGACTGTGCTGCCTGGTGCCAATCACATTCTGTTTCAGACTGTGCTGCCTGGTGCCAATCACACCCTGTTTCAGACTGTGCTGCCTGGTGCCAATCAATGTTTCAAACTTTTCTGCCTAGTGCCAATCACACCCTGTTTCAGACTGTGCTGCCTGGTGCCAATCACACCCTGTTTCAGACTGTGCTACCTGGTGCCAATCACACACTGATTCAGACTGTGCTGCCTGGTGCCAATCACATCCTGTTTCAGACTGTGCTGCTTGGTGCCAATCACTCTCTGTTTCAGACTGTGCTGCCTGGTGCCAATCATTGTCTGTTTCAGACTGTGATGCTTGGTGCCAATCACTGTTTCAGACTGTGCTGCCTGGTGCCAATCACATCCTGTTTCAGACTGTGCTGCTTGGTGCCAATCACTCTCTGTTTCAGACTGTGCTGCCTGGTGCCAATCATTGTCTGTTTCAGACTGTGATGCTTGGTGCCAATCACTGTTTCAGACTGTGCTGCCTGGTGCCAATCATTGTCTGTTTCAGACTGTGATGCTTGGTGCCAATCACTGTTTCAGACTGTGCTGCCTGGTGCCAATCACTCTCTGTTTCAGACTGTGCTGCCTGGTGCCAATCATTGTCTGTTTCAGACTGTGATGCTTGGTGCCAATCACTGTTTCAGACTGTGCTACCTGGTGCCGATCACACTCTGTTTCAGACTGTGCTTCCTGGTGCCAATTACATTCTGTTTCAGACTGTGCCGCCTGGTGCCAATAACTCCCTGTTTCAGACTGTGCTGCTTGGTGCCAATCACTGTTTCAGACTGCTGCCTGGTGCCAATCGCACCCTGTTTCAGACTGTGCCGCCTGGTGCCAATCACTCTCTGTTTTAGACTGTGCTGCTTGGTGCCAATCACTGTTTCAGACTGCTGCCTGGTGCCAATCGCACCTTGTTTTAGACTGTGCTACCTGGTGCCAATCACACACTGTTTCAGACTGTGCTGCCTGGTGCCAATCACTCTCTGTTTCAGCCTGTGCTGCCTGGTGCCAATCATTGTCTGTTTCAGACTGTGATGCCTGGTGCCAATCACTGTTTCAGACTGTGCTACCTGGTGCCGATCACACTCTGTTTCAGACTGTGCTTCCTGGTGCCAATCACATTCTGTTTCAGACTGTGCTGCTTGGTGCCAATCACTGTTTCAGACTGCTGCCTGGTGCCAATCGCACCCTGTTTCAGACTGTGCCGCCTGGTGCCAATCACTCTCTGTTTTAGACTGTGCTGCTTGGTGCCAATCACTGTTTCAGACTGCTGCCTGGTGCCAATCGCACCTTGTTTTAGACTGTGCTGCCTGGTGCCAATCACATTCTGTTGCAGAGTACTGAATTTTTTTTTTGCAATATAGCGATTTGTGTGCGTACGTCCGACACCACCCATATTTTGGCTCATAACCGATATGTGTGAATGAGAATATTTGAATGTCCTACATGATACAGTGAGGTGGTGTGTATGAAATAGCAACAACTTAATATAAGTCTCATTTACAGTTAGTGCACCAGGCATACAATAAGTGTCTGAAACGTACGTCCGACACCGTGGAATTGCCCTGGTGCCAATCACTCCCTGTTTCAAACTTTTCTGCTTGGTGCCGATCACTCCCTGTTCCAGACTGTGCTGCCTGGTGCCAATCACTGTTTCAGACTGCTGCCTGGTGCCAATAGCACCCTGTTTCAGACTGTGCTGCCTGGTGCCAATCACTCCCTGTTTCAGACTGTGCTGCCTGGTGCCAATCACTGTTTCAGACTGTGCTGCCTGGTGCCAATCACACCCTGGTTCGGACTGTGCTGCTTGGTGCCAATCACTCTGTTTCAATCTTTGCTGCTTGATGCCGATCACTCCCTGTTTCAAACTTTTCTGCTTGGTGGCAATCACTCTCTGTTTCAGACTGTGCTGCTTGGTGCCAATTACACCCTGTTTCAAACTTTGCTGCTTTGTGCCAATCACTCCCTGTTTCAAACTTTTCTGCTTGGTGCCAATCACACTCTGTTTCAGACTGTGTTGCTTGATGACAATCACTGTTTCTGACTGTGCTGCCTGGTTCCAATCTCTGTTTTAGACTGTGCTGCCTGGTGCCAATCACACCCTGTTTCTTTCTGTGCTGCTTGGTTCATATCACTTTCTTTTTCAGACTCTGTCGCCTGGTGGCTGTTTCACACTAATACACTGATAAGTTATAAACAGATAAATAGAAAACTATGTTGTATTGTACATACTTTTTCCTTCTGATTTTAAAAGGTATATTTTGTAATACCGCTCCCCACCAATCAAAGTGCTGTATATGCATATCATTTGAGCACACTTCACCTTGATTTCCACATGTTCTCCTTAACAGTATAATATATTAGTTATTCACAGTGATCCATCACGCCCGACCCAGATTAAGCCAGTATGTTTTTTTCTCTGTTTTAGATGAGCGCGCACATTAAATTATGGCTGAGCATTACCAAAAAAGAACATTTTTTGCTCAGCGCACGCATTGGTTAGTTGCCAATTTTCTGAAAAAAACATGCCAATTTCTGAAAACAGCTTGGAGCTATGTTTTTTTTTCATCGCCCTCATTATTTTTTTCAAAAAGAGCTCCAAAGTTTTTTCTTATTTCGTTGCTCTCATTTACCTTTCCAGAAATTGGTCGATTATTTTTTTTGTCGCCTCATTCACTTTTCCAGAATTAGCTCCAAAGTTTTTAGTAGAGCGAAGCTCTACTGTTGCAGTTGTCTGGGCCTAATGTATTTTAGTATCGATTTATTCCACGACAATGACCTTAAATTCGTTGAGCTGAGAACATATCTAACGTCATGTGTCTGTTAAAAAGAACTTTCCTCATTGCACTACGAGCTCCAATTTTGAGATTTATATTTATATGCTCAGATAAACACAGTTAAATATCTGGTTTTATGTTAAACCATGTCGGCCTTTAGAGATGACGCGTGGCCCAGTAAACAGCGTACAGTGAACTACATGTATATACAGTTCACTGGGTCAACAAGTCCTGCTCTGTCCCCTGCCTCTGTCCAGTTGATAAATTAGGTCAGTTCGGAGACGTCACGCCTGACCTGGCTGCGTGACATTAGCTGTATGCACGGCACGTGCGCTAGGCCTCAACGCAGTGACACCACCCAGCAAACACAAGGCATTCAACCAATGCTGTTTCAATGTTGGCCAGCGTCGCCGTCGTTGGCTCAATATTGAAACAGTATTGGGTGAATACCTCGTGTTTGCTGAGAGGACTGCACCATATTTCTACAGATCTGCAGAAATACTATTCAGTCTTCCCACCTGCCCAGAAAACACAAGGTAGAACATCATCATGTATCTGTATCCCGGTATCTGTATCTATGCAGATACAGTCATGTTATAATTATGTCTTTATAATATTCTGCCTCCATTCTCTGTCTACGTGAAAAGTGCGAAAAGCAGTTCATGGGGGATATCATTTTTTGCTAGGGCCAAGCAAACACTCACACAAGACATTCAACCAATACTGTTTCAACGTTAGGCCAGCGTCGCCGTCGTTGGCCCATCATTGAGAAACTAACAGCTCCAACAATTTTTATCGTGTTTATTGGGTACATAGCCAGCGTCTCCGGTTAAACTGGAGGTGTCGGTCACGAAATTTTGCTGAATTAGGGGAGGGGCTGTCCAATTAAAATATAATTATAAATAGTGTAAATTGTATTAGAGGTAGGCCTAATCGTTTGTATATTAAATACATGTAGGCCTACACGTGTGCTTGCATTTTATATTGTTTGTTAATTGAATGTTAGTCTATATAATCTCATTCTGAAATATTATTTCACCTATTTATATATTTTGATAATATGATCTTCGGATAAGATTGTAATATAGTAGACCTCGATTAAAAAATGGAGAAATAAAAATTTTACTAGACCTAAAATAATTATAGGAATATACAGGCTTATCGGTACAATTGGCCTGCTGTTGTCATAATTGATATACAAACACACAATATATAATGCCGGTGTTGTATGACAAAGTTCTAATAATTGTAAAAACTTCAGATAGACTTACGACTTCAGATTTTCAACTTCAAATTTTGGGCGTTGGACTCTGGACTTCGGTTTCAGACTTAGACAACTGACAGACTTTAGACTTTGGTTTCAGACTCTGATTTTAGACTTTGGTTTTTGGACTCTAGGTTTTGAACAGACATAATCCAGACAGTTTTCGGACAGATGTCAGACATCAAACTTTAGATTTCGTCAGACTTCGTACATCGGACTTCCGATTGTGGACATCAGTTTTCAGACTTCGCATTATGGACTTTGGACATACTTCAGACGTCGGATTGTAGCCTTCATTGTCAGACATCGTACAGACGTCAAACTTCGGACTCAAAGACTTGACAATTTATTTGTCACACAACAAAAACAAACATACATATGTAACCAAATAAGCTCAAGAAATACATTATAATATATGTTATGAGGATCAGGAGAACTGCTGATCAATGGGGATCGTCATCAGGCAGACCACTTCAGACAGACAGTTCTCAGACTTATGACAGACTTCAGACAAACTTCGGAAAGACTTCAGACGTCAGACTCCTACTTCAGACTTTAGACCTCGACCAGACTTTGAGCATCAGACTTCGCATTTTGGACTTCTGACTTTGAATTTCACACTTCAGATCTAAGACTTCGGACAGACTTCGAATTTCAGACATCAGAATTCGAACTTCAAACTTTGAATTTTAGACTTATAGTTCGGATTTTAGACTTTTGATATAGGGCCTACTTCGGACAGACCTCGTCCTTCGGATTTTGAACTTCGGTCTTTGAATTTCAGACTTTAGACAACATAGGCTACTTCAGATTTCTTTGGACTTGAAGAGTTCAGACTTTGGACTTCATACTTCAGACTTTAAAGTTCAGAGTTCAGAAACCCCCACTGGGTTTTAATACTTTAAACACTTTTTATATATGACTTGGTCTTTTGATTAAAATAAGCAAAACAGCTAAGCAGCTTTAATAATTTTTGTGAGACAGCTCCATTTTAGCTTTCCGTAGAACAATAACCCTGAAGGTCGACGCAAGCTCTACTTCAGTGCCGTCAAGCTCTAGTTTTGACTTCAATGTTGTTTTTCTTGCCCACCCTCATTAGATTTTCTCATCTAAAACAGATAATATAGTCCTAGTGTCATTACTTAACCTGGGTTATGTTGTCATGCTGCCATTTTGAAAAACCCACATTATGCCATGGCATGAGATCTAATGTATACCTTAACCTCTTAGGAAAGTTATAGTATTGATCATCCTCAAAGCAGGGATGTAAGGAGAATTTAAATTGCATTCCAGTGTATATGTGAAACTAGCTATTTATCATGTTTATGGGTGACCATTTTTGTCACATTTTTCCACCACGCAAACTGTTACTGAAAGTGCCATGGTAAGCTGGGTTGGTCACATGCTGGTTCTTTCTGACATTAATCTGTTATTTTATGTGGGTAGAGTGACTTAGACTATACTTGTAACATCTTTTATTTCAATTTTAAAACTATTTGCAGGGAGACAGAGTAGCTTTGAGTGTAACTCAATTTGATCCAAAACAACTTGAACGAGGATTAGTGTGTAGCCCAGGTGCACTGGCGACAATAGTAGCAGCGTTAGTTTCTATAGAAAAGATTCCTCACTATAAAAGTGAAATAAGAACTAAGTCTAAATTCCATATCACCCTAGGGCATGAGACTGTGATGGCACATGTGGCAGTATTTGGACTTTACAATGAAGACAGTAATGCCATAAATGAGAGAACATTTGACTTTAGCAAAGAATACAAGTACCAAGAGTGTTTGCTCAAGTTATTGTCTGGAGCTTCTGCAGACAATCACAATGATGATGCTGCAGACAGTCCTACAAGACAGTATGCATTGCTGGAGTTTGAAAGGCCAGTGATTTGCCCAGAGCATAGTCTTGTAATTGGAGCTCGTCTGGATATGGACGTCCATACAACATCGTGTCGTCTGGCATTTCACGGGCGGATACTAGAGAAAATGACAGACCCTAAATACACAGTGAATACCTTACCACAACTACATATCTACAAGAATAAATCTAGAGAAGGTGTTGTAGAAAGAAAAGGAGACGATTATTCTGTTGTGTGTCGTGGTTTCTTCAAAAAAGAGACAAACATGGATGTCTTCATTGGATTAAAAGTCACACTATCATCTGGAGAATCTGGTGTTATTGAGAGTGCATTTGGGCAGAGTGGAAAGTTCAAAGTTCGCATTCCAGGTTAGCTAAGTGCAATGCTAAGGCAAACAATGTTACCTGCTTACTTGAAATATAAACGGCTACTCTTGTCTGCCTTTGCAGAGTACAAGTATATGATAGTATTTATCCCTTTTAAGTCTGAATTTACCATTGTCATCTTTTTCCAATACAAGCTATGAATTGCTGGCGCGATTCTCGACTTGTAGTGGATGAAGATGAGTTAATGTGGGTGAAAAATTAAAGAAAATTGCCATGTATTGGTAAAAGAATTTCATGGAAATTTTCCTTCTAAAACCCTCAGTTGTAGAAAAATTAAGTCTGTTTTCAGGGATGTAAAATGATACTTTAATGCATCGTGGAGGCGTAAAGGGTTGATTTTGAGCCAGAAATAATTTTTGTGATTATTACAAATTAATGGACATAATTATTCAGAATTATTCATTAGTTAAGTTATATAAATTTTTTTTAATTAAAACACATTTGCTCATAGATTGCTCGAAATTATATCAGCATTGAGTTTATGTGGCATGAATGATTTGCAAAGCCATTGAGCATTTAAAAGTTTACATAAATACCTGTATATTCCCCACATAACTGACAGAAATATGATGTTGATAATTTTTACAATTTTTTAGACCACCTTATCACAGTGACACAGCTAAAAATTAGCCATCGTACCTGTGCTAGTTAACACGTATATAGTTTACTCCAAATGATAAATTTGAACGTTCAGCTTAGAGTTGTTTGGATATTTTTCAGCTGGCCTGTCTGAAGAGACTTCACGACTTCTAGGTGGCAGAAAAAAGAAAGGAAAAGCTGAAGATAGTGATCCATCACCACAGCAGACCATTAGTGTTGTCCTGCAGTTCAAAAGATATATATTTGATCCAAAAAAGAAGATGATTCAGTGATTTAAATCTTTGTTATTTCCACATTATGATATGTACATGTAATATGAGATACAATATTAACAAACGTTTAGCCCATAAAGCGTTATATTAAAACAATGTATTGCTACCATCACCTGCAACTTCAAGTGGGTCAAACTTACTCATATTTGTTTAATTTAAGACCAAACATTTGTAAATCTTGATGTTTAAGCACGCATTTCGTTCCCAACAATTGTGAATCAAAAGCCTAATAATGGTTAACAGAGAATAAATACAATGACAATAAGACTACGATGAATTCAACATTGAGGTAATATCTGTAAAAAAAAACAAGTCTTGATAATGAATTATCAGATATGTTTGCTTACTTGTTTATTATGCCTCCCCAGAATAGTGCCACATATTAATGTGAATCCAGTGCACCACCACCCTAATTGGCTTGGACTCTTATTTCCATATTACCATCTAGATAATTATCATTATCTAGATCTTATGCCTAAATTTTAAACAAAATATCTCAAAAAACTGCAAATGTTAACATTTTTGTAATGTGGTTGGATCATCCTTTGTTCTTGTTTGCTGACCGTTTGTCATGATTCATCATGGTTGTAGATTAATTTGCTGTTTGTATCAACCGTCTGCTACCATATCTTTAATTTTAACAATAATTATGAAGCATGTCTGCTTCAGAATTATTGTAGCAAAAATACTTTGTTCTCAGGATTCAACTTTGTAATGGGCATGTTTGATAGATTTCCCTTTATTTACTGAATAACCATGTAATCAAATTTATTTTGAAATGTTTAATTTTAACGTTCATTATTAAACACTGTTTAAATGGTTAAATATCGTTGAGGTGAATTAGGACCTTTATATCCCCAAGAATCATGTTTGTAACAAAATTTAACCCTTTAGCCATTTTGAGACTTCCTGTTCGTCCTCAAACAAGGTACATGTAACTTGAAGGGGAAGTGAGCATCATTTTTAGCTAGACTAGCATAGATATTGATACAAATTGTACTTAACCCTTTCAAGCCTGATTTGACCATCGTCATCTTCATCAACTACAAGCCGCGAATTGCTGTCGCAATTCTACACTTGTAGTGGATGAAGATGATTCGAATTGGGTGAGAAATTAATGAAAATTGTCATGTATTTGTAAACCAGTTTCATGGAAATAGTCATTCTAAAACCCTTTATGGCAATTCTCGACTTGTAGTGGATGGAGATGAGTTGAAGTGGGTGAAATATTAAGAAAATTGTGATGTAATGGTAAAAAATTGCCCTTCCAAAACCATCAGTTGTAGAAAAATTCAGTCTGTTTTCATGGATGTAATATGATGCTTCAATGCATCGTGAGAGCTTAGGGCGAATAAGTAATTTTTATCTTTAGATGAGTAAAAATGTAAATTTTATATTATGGCGGTTCAAAGGTTAAGAACCTTCACAAAATTGAAAGTGAATTTTCGTGTATTACAGCAGTGTAATCTCTGTTTAAAATATGCATTAAATCATAAATAACAATTAAATTTACACTTTTAGATGCTATATTCATCACGTTCGTTTATATAGTAACATATTATGAATTATAGGATTATTCTGTGATATATTCAACTTGAATTCTTTATGCAAAGAAAAATGGAATGTGTGAGTTTTACCATTGCATTGGTAATACATTTTATATATTATTATACAATAAATAAAATTGTAATATGTATACATGCTTTTTGGTTTTATCTTCTTGTGAATTCTGGTGAATAGAGCAATATAAAAAAACGAGTTACGGTGAGAAATAACCTTTGCCTTACTTTTTCTTATTTCTCTTCCAGAGGCACTGAACTGATTTAAACAAACTCGGGTTTTCTGAAATAAAAGGGGTTTATGTCACGTTTTCGAAGATAAAAAAGTAAGCCACAAATTATCAATGCAGAGTGAAATTCATCTTGCAGAACCTTCTAAGTATTATTAATATCCCAACTACAAAAACGCAAATTATAAGGTGGATCTGGGTTGACCTAGCCGCCGTTTCTATATGTAACCTATGAGTATGTGTTTGTAAAACTGTTAACTTAAAAGCGATTATTAATAGTAATATAAGATAAATAAGGATTTAAGGTAAAAATGAATCTCATGGCTTTAGTTGAGCCTGTCAAATTGGACGGCGAATTATGATATCCGGTTCTTTGTCTGAGACGAAACATATAATATGGTGGCTACACAACATCTATCTCGTAATTTGCTCACCATGTAACTGAGATTGGCATTCCAATTATGCACTTACAATTTATACTTCACCTGAAATTAATTTTAAATGATTAATTTTTAACCTTTGTAATCATGGCCAGATAGTTTGCATTGTTTTTTTAATGTTTTGTCAATGTCCGCAAAATTCCATAAAATGACCGCCAAACAGCTACTTTAGGTCTCTTTGTGACATTGATGAACATATGTACCAACATTAAAGATATATCTGTTAACCCTCACAACGCTGAAATATTTTTGTATCAACCATGGAGAGTAAAGGGTTTTTTCAATTTGAAATCATCATAAATGTCTTAGTTAGCGCTCTCCACTTCATTTGAATACCTATGTTATCATGGTTATGGGTCTACGGTCATTAGAATTGTTTTAATTCTTTCAGTGTGGGGACCGTCTTTATACGTAAGAATCTGACGTCTACAGACGTCGCATTCTGAAAAGACAGTCCACGCGCTGAAAAGGGTTAAAAAACAGTCCCCGCGCTGAAAGGGTTAAGAACCGTTTTCCTCAAACGCGCTAATGAGCATTTCATTGTTTGTCGCCCTAATAATTCAAGGGTTGATAATTTTGGGTAAAACAAAACAACTTCCCCAACTGGTAAGTTATGTAATAGCTGTGTGAAATAAAAAAAAAACAGGCGTATATATCTCTTGCTATTTGGAAAACGGAAAGCTGTGCGGCGGCGGACCGTGTGGAATACAGTAAAAAATAACATTATTTTAGCCTTTTTCAATGGAAATAATAAATTGTTTTTTTTTGGTGGGGGGGAAGTACACTCTACATAACAGATTAACAAATATTAAATAAATCGGGAGGCTTGGTGCTGAAAAGATAAGTTATGGCATAGCCTTCGATTTATGTGGTAAAGATAAGCCTGGAGTTACCATGACATCTTAATCCACTACAACCCGGGAATTGCGGTCACAATTCTCGACTTGTAGTGAATTAATATGATTTGAGATGGGAGAAAAAGTAAAGAAAATTGCCATGTATTCATAAACCAGTTTCGTGGAAATTTTCATTTTGAAACCCCTAATTGTAAGAAAATGAATGTGGCAAAAGGACCAACCGGTGAGACATGTAATTTGGAGTGTTGGAATGCACTGTATACCAACATAATTCTCTTTTTGGTACTCAACCATTTTAAGTTCGAAAACATGTCTTCCATATCTGTCCTGGGGTGACAATGCAAAATGATACGCATGCCACGGTTTTGAATTTTCTATAGTTTGCCTATCTTAGTGTCAATGGTTTTTTCACATACAACCCGGGTCTCAATGTGTAGAAAGGGTGCAGCCCTTTTCATGGCTCCAAGTGCTCTATCAGCTTTATTGCATAGATAGTTATCAGTATGCCTATGTTAAAATTTTGGTTTTGATAAAAAGTGATGCCCAGGCATGGGCTGGCTTTGACGTGTTCAACTTGGTTGTCATTCAAGAATAGATCCAGATGATCATGGGACATCACCTGCGTTGTGCAGATATGACAGGCATGCATGATGTCTTACCAATGTGCAAGCTTAGTCTATTTGAAAACAGCCAGGCATAGACGCAAATCGAAGTATCATCTGCATAGAAGTTTGCTCGCAGTGTTGTAGGCAATTTGGTAAGTCATTCATATAGATGGTAAAAAGTAGTGGTTGTAGGATGGATCTCTGTGGAACACCTGTTGTGATTGTAATAGAGTCTGACACAGATCCGTTAATGCAGGCCATCTGGGTTCTAGTGAGTAGATAATGTGAAATAGGTGTGCATTTTCGGAAAGAAGCACGAAACTTTGGACTGGGTTTTTTTTGGTGCGCTGAATTTAAAAATCGCGACAATGGCAAAAGAACGGTTCTTGCCGAAAATCGAAATTCAAAATGGCCGCCATTAAAAAAAAAGTTTTTTATATCTCTGCTCAGGGTAATTCGATTATCATGTTTTTAGTGTGTAAATGTATGTTTCCAAGGTCAAAGAATCATAATAATAATAATAATAATAAACTTCTATAGCGCCTAAATCCTCGGTGATCCGAGCTCAGTGGCGAAAATCGATTGAGATGCATTGAAACTGGTTTAATGCACTACAAGTAGCTGAAAAATACAATATATACCAAAATTCAGGAAAATCCATGTATAAGGCGTATTTTGCTCGCACGGTTTTACATAAAATCTCTGATCTGAACAAATATGTAAATCAGACCACGGACTACAACAATATATATCACTAATATGTTCAAACAGATACATTATAGCAAAATGACACTAACTGATATTAAGTGACTTGACACTTGGCCTTACTGCTCTAATAAAAGCTGCTGTCTGATCACCAGAGATCACCAGATATCCAAGTCAACATATATATATTCACGGTATTCATTGTTGAGAATATAGTCATTATACTGTATAAATTAATCAGTTGTCTGATGAATTACTACATTGTCCTGAGCAAAAGCACAATTGAGTGCATCCAAGGCTGGATTTATAGCATTTACAGCGGTTTATAGCGGCTTTTTTGCATCCGCACTTTATTAATTCTTGACAAGCTTCAGACGCTTCGGGAAGAACAGTCCAAAGTGTTGTCCAAGGAGAGATACTATCTGACTTTTTCCAGCCCCACAAATCTGGAGAGGGAAACTCTGGTACTGCTATTTGGCATACATACCCAGCTTGGTACACTGACCGTTTCACATGTTGTTCAAATGCATGTAATGTTGGTAGAATGTTTCGATGGTGTACTAGAATGATTTCTAGTAGTAGTACTTTCCCCCCCCATCTGGGGAGGGTCACTAGGGATCTGTTCCGTCTGTTGGATGCTGTGTACGGCATTGTACGGAAGCACTGGTCTACAGCAATCATCCAAGGGCAGCTGCAGCCTCCTCGTATCTGGCTATAATCTTCGGGCGGATTGCCAGTGGCGTACCCTGGTTCCTCTGCTCAACAGCGGAGCCAATGCAGCACCCGCATCAGTGCTGGCGCTGATGTAGGCCGTGGTAGCCTTAAATAACCGGCAATAGCGTGTTTGGCATTAGGTCTCTCACGTGGGATGAATGGAGTTGCCCAGAGGGAGTGATCCTTCCTACTGTTACTTCGGTGACATTCCGACCCGAGGATAGCGGAGCTGCTTGAAATGCCAAAGAGTTTCAGCATTAAATTGCACAGCGAAACTCAGGTCTCCGGCCGTCTGGGCATGTCTGGGGGTATATCCCCTAGACATGCTCAGAACCCCTTATCGGGGAAACGCTCTCAATAACCCACCATGCCCTACCACCCCCACCCTCACATCATCATCTGTACATCATTCATCTCATCAATTGACTACAACGTTTTTATCGTATTGTAATGTCACTTAAAAGACCTTTTGTGCCGAAAAGTGACGTAAAGCAATGATTTACTACTACTACTAGAATGTTTCGATGTGACGGTTGGCAAAAGCAAACAATTCTTTTCGGGCATCATTTACATGCTTGCAGGAAGGTGTGCGCTGGTAAAGAAGAATAACATACCTCTGTATTTCGTCCATATCTGTATCGGACACGTGACTTGGTGCACGAGACAAGCGAGCATACAGGACTGGGCAGGTGAGGCATGCTACGCCACACAGCCCATGCGGTTTTCTTCCAGATCCCATAAAACGCTGACACGATATCACAACCTGTCAGAGCATCCATTAAAAGAAGACCGCATGAAGCATCACTGCCTAATTATTTTGCTAGCTGGTGACATGGGATACATCTCAATGGTGGGCCATGGCCAAAGCCAACCCAAATTTCACAGTTTTATAACAAGTTCGATACAGCCACATGTGTGTCTGTTGCATATAACAGTTTTTGAAAATGCACGTCTAAAGCAGTGTTAAGCATGCAGAAGGAGCCGAGTATCTGCCTCCTCTTTAAGTTCAATGTAAACCTGACAAATCACATATAGGAGAGGATAACACATCCTGACCATGTGTTAAAATAACTTGCTTTCCAAGTGGAAGTACAAGCTGAATAGACGTGGCTAGCAATTTGAATAGGCCATCTTTGTTTTGGTCAATGCGAATATAATAGGAATTTTTCCAGTCAGATAGAATAAAAGTGTTTCAATCAACCCGCAATGTGTTCGCAGTTCCTCTTTCTTGTCGACCTTGATATTTCGGACTGTCATCTCTGTAGACATCCCAGACAATATCTCGACGGTTAACAGATTGTAGCATATATTCAATATAAGGCAAGAACACATTTTCGCAATAATCTTGGAAGGTTTTGACTAGTGTATGTGCTTTTCTGGGATCTAGTCTGTGAACCACTCCAGCTCCATCTATGATTTTTACATCAACATTTGGGACATTTGTTTCTGAAGGAACCATTGACTCTACACAACTGATCAAATCTGATTCAGTTGTTGTATGTATGACAGTGCTATTTGATGCTAATGAAGGAGGCCATGCGTTGTTTTCGTGCATAGAAAACTCATCCATATCACTCTCCCTTGATTGGCATGAAATGTACATCCTTGAGAAGAGTTGCACATCATTTTACAGACAGGCACCTTAGATGTCGATCTATCAGCTGTCTTACTGGAGCTGGTGTTGAACAATTGCAATTAAGTTGTTTTTTTCGAATGGTGTTATTGAATGGTGTTGTTTTACCACTAACACGTTCATTAACAAATCTCTGATATTGGGCTATGCCAACATCTTCAGCAGTTCTTATCGTTTTTACGACACATTCCCCATTATCACCTTGGTGTCTAGTGTGTAGGCCTACTGATTTCGGAAAAGGGATTACAAATGTCTTGAATATATATCAGTAACACTTTGAACATGAGACAAAAAACTATTTTCTGAACACTGGGTACCTGCTCATGGTGGGTTTCTTGACTTTTTGCGTCAGCTGAGTATTTTTCATCGTATTCATTTAATAGTCTAGCTAGCTCTGGGCCGCCAACTGTCCAACGATTTAAAGCAGATTCACATTTTGTCATACCAACTATGCCTCCGTCCCCTTTTACAATTGCATTCAGTCGTTCGTGAACTTGGTCATTAGCTCATGACGAAAACTTATGTCTAGTTTTCTGTGTGACAAAGTTGCCTTTCTGACACTCAGCATATATTGTAGGACATGTCAATTGATTTTCAAGTAAAACTTTCAATGAATTGTCATCCAGCGGGCATAACCGAAGTGGTCCAGTGCGGAAATCCAAGGAATAATATTACCTAGTGATTCAACGTACATATTAAACTTTCGCGTTGAGGTATAAGAAACCGGAGAAACAGTAGTTCCAATTGGAGAACATTATTCCAATAATGGAACTGAGGACGAATGGATGTCATATGTTTGCTCCAGTCATCAAAGCTCAATAATTCAACATCCGGTGTAGTGTGTTGATACTCTTAAAATGACTTTTTCAGAAGTATCAACAAAGCAGATGCTGAAACTTGGTGGGCCCATTGTGCCCTTGATGTGTGTGAACCTTTCGGTAGTCCCAGAGCTTTTCCTTCAGTGCTGACACCAGCTATTGTCATGAGGGATGTCCGGCCACTCCCACTAAGCCAGTCACCAATTGCTGCTAACATTGCCTTTTCTATGTGAAGCCCCTTCCCCCGTGAGTGCAATATAATGGTTTTCACCATATGCATGCAGCAGACTCCAGTGTCCATTGTATTTTCTTTGAAATAGCATATAACGGTTGATCTACTGTGATTAATAGTATTTGGCCTTGGTTGACAGCACATGTAATTTGTTTAATAATGTCCATTCCATGCTTCACCATGGCAGGGGAATGTGCACTATCTCTGAACAGTGGTAATAATTAAATTATTCCAGGTGGTTTAGATAAGACACTTACAAATAAGCGAAATAAGTAGACCAAGATACATTAAAAATAATATTTTTATTGTAATCATCAGTGTAAGCTGAATTGATATGTTCAAGTCAACACCTTTGCATTTCATCTTCATCTATATTAGTGGTTCTTGGAATTGCTTGACTTTCTGATGTTGATGACCGTATTATATGACATTCTGTGGAATGGAGATTGGAGGAGCATTAGTATGTCCCTGGTAATGACATCATTATTTTAGATCACTGGTGTTACGTATTGTGTTGATGAATTCTGGGAACTCCTTGGTTATCATGGGCCATATGCTGAATAATATATATTTCTGTACCATGGAATGAGTCACAGCTAGAGGTACAGGATGGATTGTGATCTATATTGTCTAGATTTTCAGTAGTATACAGGTTACCATTAAGCGATATAGGACACTTAATGTCTTCGTTGTTATATGTTTCAATTACACGATTGGCTTCATCTGTAGAAACTTGTAGTTCCGTGTCTTATGACACTGAAATGAATACTATTGTGATAGTTTCTGAATCTGGTATATATATCAGTGTATATTGAGCAGATGTATTACTCGTTTTATCTGACAAGACGGCTACTTAATTGTTGTATGGATCCCAACTACCAGATTACGACGGCCTGTACGGAGTGGTGTTATTAAGTTATTTATTGTTTTAAAACAGCAATTGAATGATATGTATCGGTTATTTTGTTTTCTTTAACTCCAATCAATTTGTGTCATCACATTCTGTGACCCCAAAAACATATATTTAGACACTAGTATTGTGTAAATAGGGCTACATGAAGTGGAGATATGATAAAAACGGTTTTCTCATGGCGGCCATTTTGAATTTGCATTTTGAGCCGGAACCAATGAAATGCCATCGTGGTTCCCGCGATTTTCGGAATCAGCATACCTTAAAACCCCTTAGGACAAATTTTGGTGCTTTTTTTCCGGAAGTGCACAACTCGACCAAAATTTGTTACATATCTACTCCATTATTCGGTTTTTCAATGTAGGAGTGAGATCAATTTAAACAAATGATTGTTGTATGGATCCCAATTACCAGATTACAACTGCCTGTACGGAGTGGTGTTATTAAGTTATTGATTGTTTTAAAACAGCAATTGAATGATATGTATCGGTTATTTTGTTTTCTTTACCTCCAATCAATTTGTGTCATCACATTCTGTGACCCCAAAAACATATATTTAGACATCAGTATTGTGTAAATAGGGCTACATGAAGGGAAGATATGATAAAAACGGTTTTCTCATAGCGGCCATTTTGAATTTTCATTTTGAGCAGGAACCAATGAAATGCCATCGTGGTTCCCGCAATTTTCGGAATCAGCATACCTTAAAACCCCTTAGGACAAATTTTGGTGCTTTTTTCCGGAAGTGCACAACTCGACCAAAATTTGTTACATATCTACTCCACTATTCGGTTTTTCAATGTAGGAGTGACATCAATTTAAATAAATTACAGAAAATCCGTAATGTTTTAATTTGTCTAGAAGAATTTTGTGAATCACAGTACAAAAGCTTTCCAAGGGCCTAAAGCGAACACGCCGATAACTTTTGTCATTCTGAATATCTGAGTAACAATTCTCTATTAATTTGTATAGGCTTGTTTGGGTGAAATGTCTTTGCGTGACCCAGATTGCTCACCAGTTAAAAGTCCTGTGTCATTAAGATGTGTGTGAAGATGTGTGTGCACAATGCGTTCTGATAGTTTGGTAATCACTGATCGAACAGAGATTGAGCTATGATTGCCTGTGTCCAGTTTAGATCCTTTTTTAAAGACGGCAAAAAGTTTTGCTTTTTTCCAGTCACCAGGGACCACTTGTGAATGATACTTCAGGAGCCGCCATTTTCAGAAGCTTCGCCTGGATGTCATCAAGACAGCAGTTAACCTTTACATATCACTTATTTTACCTATAATCGTGCTTGATCTTTTTAATTGTAATACCTGAGGGAGACTGTGATTTTCCATGCTCCTTTCGTGTTTCTAGGTTGACAATAAAAAAGTCAATATTTTCAACAGCTGTATATTTACTTTTGTAGTTCTAAATTTGATATATAGGCTTATCTCATGGCTAGTAGGCATGCATGATAGTGATCAATTATATTTAACTTGATGCCGGTCTCTAGAATAATTGAACAGATGTGTTCTCTATTTTTTTTATTCAATATTTATTATGGTGTGTGGCAAGTACAGATATCAGAGTTTGAAAAGGACCTACATGGGGGAAAAAAAGTAAAAGTTGTTTTGTCCTTTTTTTGTTCAGAGCTCATCACCACTGTCACAGTGTAGACACGGTACCCGTCGAAATTGTTGGTTTGTAAAAAAATGTAGATCTATGTGACAAAAGAATATACAATAATATGTTCTCTTGCAGATAAAACTAAGATTAGTGTAGCATTTTCGTTACATGGTAAAATAGTGAAGGGTGCCACACATGCACACCTGAGGACCACATCTCTATTTTACAACGAGACGAAGGACCTTCAATAACCTCTCGAAATATTTCTCTAAAATTGTATCTACTCTTCTGTCATGAGGCTGAGTGTAGGTGAGATGACACTGTCTATCCAGTCCCTGTGATAGCTGACCCTGGTGTAGACGGAGGGATGTGTCCCAGGACACAGATTCACCCCCCATGATGTTATACCAGCCACCAGCCAGTCTCCTTCTCCATTCACCTGACAGTTCATCGGACCTCCGCTGTCTCCCTAGAAAACGACAAAATGCATCAGCCCCAATAGCTACACACGACATGATTAGGCCATACCGGCTTTGTTGGCTTACTGGATGGTACTCAGATACTGACCAATACACAATATTGATATTGTATTCTATTTATTTGAATATATAGATAGTATGATTGTGTTATGTCTGTCAACCCCTATACTGCTAGTTCCGTATATAGACTACATGTATGTCAACCCCCGTACTACTAGACCCATATATATCTTACATGTATGTCAACCCCTGTACTACTAGACCTGTATATAGCCTACACGTATGTCAGCCCCTGTACTACTAGACCTGTATATAGCCTACACGTATGTCAACCCCTGTACTACTAGACCTGTATATAGCATACACATATGTCAACCCCTGTACTACTAGACCCGTATATAGCGTACATGTATGCCACCCCTGTACTACTAGACCCGTATATAGCCTACATGTATGTCACCCCTGTACTACTAGACCCGTATATAGCGTACATGTATGCCACCCCTGTACTACTAGACCCGTATATAGCCTACATGTATGTCAACCCTTGTACTACTAGACCCGTATATAGCCTACATGTATGTCACCCTTGTACTGCTGGACCCGTATATAGCCTACATGTATGTCACCCTTGTACTACTAGACCCGTATATAGCCTACATGTATGTCACCCTTGTACTACTAGACCCGTATATAGCCTACATGTATGTCACTCTTGTACTACTAGACCCGTATATAGCCTACATGTATGTCAACCCCTATACTACTAGGCCCGCATATAGCCTAGATGTATGTCAGCCCCTGTGCGTACTACTATAAACCCGTATATAGCCTACATGTATGTCAACCCCTGTCCCAACTAGACCCGCATATAGCCTACATGTATGTCACCCCTGTACTACTAGACCCGTATATAGCCTACATGTATGTCACCCCCTGTCTCAACTAGACCCGCATATAGCCTACATGCATGTAACCCTTGTACTGCTAAACCCGTATATAACCTACATGTATGTCAACCCCTGTCCCAACTAGACCCGCATATAGCCTACATGTATGTCACCCCTGTACTACTAGACCCGTATAGCCTACATGTATGTCAACCCCTATCTCAACTAGACCCGCATATAGCCTACATGCATGTAACCCTTGTACTGCTAAACCCGTATATAACCTACATGTATGTCAACCCCTGTCTCAACTAGACCCGCATATAGCCTACATGCATGTCAATATTTGTACTACTGGACCCATAATTGTATATAGCCTACATATATGTCAACCCCTGTCTCAACTAGACCCGTGTATAGCCTACATGTATGTCAACCCCTGCCTCAACTAGACCCGTGTATAGCCTACATGTATGTCGGCCCTTGTAGGCCTACTACTCGACCCGTGTAGAGCCTACATGTATGTCAGCCCTTGTACTACTCGACCCGTATATAGCCTACATGTATGTCAGCCCTTCTACTACTAGACCCGTATATAGTCTACATGTATACATACAGTTTTCAAGTTTGTTCCAAACTACATTAAATGTTAGTAAAATTAGCTAATTATTTTGAGGAAGG
>OZ024905.1:94135840-94310840 GCA_964017125.1 Flabesymbios commensalis | reverse complement strand
AAGTGGAAAGTTGTCTGATGTTTCCCTCCATGTAGGCGGGACAGTAGGCTGCGTATACGATGTTTTCAGCCTTATATGACGAATATATAGAGTTCATTAAGCCAATTTTTGGAATTTATTAATTTAAAAATAGAAAGCAACGCAGATAAGACGACCAGTTGGTATTTCTTAACAGCCAGCTCCATTCAAATATCTAATCAGAGTAAAAATATCTCCTGGCATAGTCTAATCGGGGTGAATCTTATTGAGTGTAGTCCACAAAAGTAATCTGCAAATGTTCACATTTACTTTAGGGGGTAACCAGCCCATGTCATCTTTTATACCGCCATAGACCGATATACCTGTAATGTTTCTTGGCAAGCCAAGACAATCGAGAGTATGCGTACAGTTTTTCATGTTCAATATATTTGTTGTCTTTCCAAACAACCGCCGAATATCCAATAATTTAAAGAACTGTGATTGCTTTTATAAACTTTAGTGTGTGTTTTATAACCAATATTCTTCAAATATGAAACAATAGGAATTGTAGCACGAAGAGTTCTCATCTGCTGATTTACAAACATTTAAATTTTCAAGTCGGGACAAAGCCGAATAAATAATTTGTAAAAGTAACAATGTGGTAATTAATATGAGGGTGTAGATACATAGGTTATTTTTGCACTACCATTTTCCATAATTCCATCTGCACAATAAAACATACTTAACCCTTCAACCGCCAAATTATTCAATTTGAATTTTCACCCACTTGAAGTTGTGTCCCGCTGACGCGATTCACAACTTCAAGTGAGTGAAAACTATTCAGATTTGACAAAATGGAGGTCAACTGTTTACAAATCTTGCTGGTTGATGGCATATTTTATCTTTACCATTTTTAAAATGTGGTACGTAATGTGCTAATAAAATATGAAAACCCGAATATATGCGGCACCGGCGTTTAAAGGGTCATATTGACCAATACTTACTTAATTTGCCCCATCCAGTGATATAACATGATGTACCGGTGAAGTTCTGCCCGGGCGCCGCCATTTTCCCCGCCTGTACATATTGCCCTTGTGGAGCCTCGTTGGCCAGGCTGATCACGGCTACGTCGTTGGGGGTCCCCGCTGATAGCTCGTCAAAATCCGGATGCTGGAAGACAAAAATAGGTTGAGTTTTTGGTTTATTGCGCAAGTTGTGGGTTCGCAGGCAATCTTAGTGATTCAAACGGTATTCACGACTAGAGTTGAATTTTTGATTGTATTTATTTAATTTTTATTTAGCTTTTGTAAAATTGTATAAAGATAATATAACTAAAAAGATAAATAACATAATCTATAATGATCATCATAAAAAATGTTATAGGCTAATGCTGTGAAAAGTAAAATAGAAAATGTATCCACTCGGAAACCGGTAACAGGCGACTAAATGTATCCATAAAAAATACGGAATGGTAAAACATCCATAGACCAACATATACATGTTTGCATAAGCATACGTATGTATGAATTATACATACAAACTACAGATAATAATAATTATCAATAAATATTTAAGCTAGTGCACTTGAACACTTATGCTGAATGGCAAATCCAGAATTTTGAAAAAGGGGCCTCGGATAGGTATTTTGTTGCTTTCCGGGGTTCCCGCAAAAAATGATAAATTTAAGTTGCAAAAAATGATTGTTTGTTTCTGCATCAGATTAGAGTTATGTTTGTCACAAAATCAAACATTGCTAGGTGCTTTAACAGTTACTGATTTAAAACTTGTATTGTGAAAATTTTTCAGTCTAATAATATATTTAGCAATGAGCAACTACATGTAATTTCACAAAGTGTTAATGCACCAGTCAAGTTTAGATTTTTAGTCAACCGGTTTTTAGCTTGTTTATCATGTTTATTTGCCAAACAAATCACTGTAATTCGGAATGAAGTGAGTATTTAAACATCAATATTTGCAAATGTTTGGTCTGAAATCAAACAAATATTGGTAATTTTCATCGATTTGAAGTTGTGGGTCGCGGTAGCGAGACAACTTTAAGAGGGTGACAAATTAAATTATTTAATTCAGCGCTTTAAAGGTTAAAATATTGGTGGTGGGTTAGTCTCCTTAGAACAATCAATCAGCAAACACATCGTATAAACAATTACACTTTTTTTTAATCAACTCTCGATGTAACCAGCTGCGCCTTGACGTTGTGACCCACACTGTAATAATGGTATGACCAGAGATCATTCATATAAATGATCTCTGGTCATACCATGATTACAGTGTGGGTCACATAAATATATATTTTATTGAGATCATTCATATGAATGGTCTCTGATATAATGTCCACTATTCACCTGATTATAGACAGCTACAGGGATGACATCCACCTCATCATGGGCTGACAGATCCCACGCTCCAACCACCACCCGAAAATCAGACGCTGACGCCCTAAAAATACGTAGTTTGAATCAAATTCTGTCAAGGAGAAAGAACGAAATTCGATACATTCGTAGATCTGAATGTACGAGGCGCGCAGCGCCGAGTATATTCCGATCTACTAATCTATCGTAATTGAGTTCTTATTAGACTTAAAATACACAAAATAGGTACATGTGCTCCAAGAATTAATAGATAAAATAGTCAGTGTGGTTAACCGAAAAACATTAGGCATGTAGTGTCATGGTAAAACCTGCATAATAATCACTGTGCCCGCCCGTCCCTATATGAAAAATAACAGTAGATTCGTAGATTCGAATCTACTGTTTAAATAATAGACTGACGTCACCGGTGTATTTTAATTTAAAAGAAAATGCCACAATCCTTAATAAGAAGGACCTTTTCTAAGGCCCCTACACTATTTTGCTCTAGAAAGCTAAAAGGTAGTTACTGCTTGGTAAGCAGTTACTGCCTTTTGGGCTTGCACGACAATATGCATGGTATTTATCAAACCAGGACATTTTTATTCGTAGGGGCAGAAATTCAAATGTGAATGAAAAAACAAGAACAGCTGAGCATTCAAAATTAAAGCAAGTGCATCTTGCATGGTGTGCAGCTTAACCATATATCTGAAACACACATTTACCATGGTCTGGGTCCTCATCCAAAGAAATGAAATGAAATGAATCGGGCTTTAGGCCACCTTTGTACACATATAGGCTAAACTGGGCCAGGAGAACCTTCTGAGGATGATGAGATGATTGACATTTACCATGGTCTGGGGTCCTCGTCTAAAGAGAAATTACATGTATCTAATGTATTGTTTTCCCTTATAGTACATGCGTACAAGTGACGATTCATCTGCTATAACCTTTTCAGCACCAGCAACAAATATAATCGTGTTTATTGAACAATAATGGCGATGTTTCATGGGAAAAAAAACAAATAATCATAAATATTATTAACGCACTTGAAGTTGTGGTATCGCTGCCTTCTACCAAGGTGTTCATAAAATAACAAATAGGTTAATATAGTCCAGTAATTTTAGGTATAATTAAGGGCAAAGTTGACAAAGTTGGAAGAAAATAATATACATTTATTTAGATGTGAAAAGTACGAAGGTAGCGGTTTTTGTCACAAAAATACATTTACATCACCAGACCTAATGTAATTGTTCTATACCAAATATAGTATTATGTAAAATAAAAATGACTTAATTTTCTGAAGTTTTATGTCATCCACGATGGCGGCCATTTTGAATTGTGCAAAGGAGGAAGCTTTAAAAGCTAAATGAGGACTATAGACGGGTTTCTCGTGAAAAATTGCAACATGGCACCAGGAGGCCACACTGAATATTTTCAAAAACAAATGTACCGTCTATTAAGGGAAACGTACCTAAAATACCTAATATTCTTGGACAATAGCTTGCCTATAGTTTAAGGATGCAATCATTTATCAATCTTATAGCCATACTGGGCCTTTTATTCCAAATTCAAGAGAGCTTCCCCACATCCCCAAAGTGAGGGCCCTGGTGTTGTGGCTATGCCAATATGAAATGCCTGTCATATCGGAGCTTAGGGGGCCACCATTCAATTTCCAAGTTTTTCCAGCAGAATTTACGAGTGTGCGGTAAAGACAAATTTCATTTCTTTGGAGATTGAGATAAAGGGGGGGGGGGCGACGAACCCACGATGTTCTCAGCGTAGCAGGCAGTAGCATTAAACACAACAGACTGAAATAAGTCTGGATATAGGTTATCTAGCTACTCACCAGGTGGCGCTTATTGTTCGGTCATACGCATAGATTTCCCAATATTAAAGTCATTAACATGGTACAGGACGTTGACCTGAGCGACATCTATGTGTGTAGAATGGTCATGAGTTGAACTGGTCTTCAACTCGGACCACTTCTATTTAAATTAGTTTCACCGACCAATTGAAGTGGGCGAAAAATATACTTTCAAATCTGTATGTTTCATTTTCAATAAACTCAATAAACAAGACACAAGACAGACTTAATGTGGACCCACAGTATACAACGCTTGCCGAAAATTAGACCAGTATTGATCCTAAATCAGCTAACACGAGATATTGAGCAAAGGCTAGTTTAATTTTGCGCCACCGTCAGACGGTTGTCCAACATTATACCAACTTTGGCTCAATGTCTCGTGTTGGCTGGGAAGTCATGTGCTTGGTGGATATTTACCCTGTTACGCAGTGTCCGGCCGTGAGAACGTGCATCGGGGAAACCAGAGAACCTCCGCATGTGTGAAACCAACCGCCCGCTCCATCCCGCCTCTGTAACATACGTAGTGAAAACAAGCACACAGAACCAACCGCCCACTCCATCCCACCTCTGTCACATACATAGTGAAAACAAGCGCACAGAACCAACCGCCCACTCCATCCCACCTCTGTCACATACATAGTGAAAACAAGCACACAGAACCAACCGCCCACTCCATCCCACCTCTGTAACATACATAGTGAAAACAAGCAAAGAACCAGCCGCCCACTCCATCCCGCCACTGTATCATACATAGTAAAAACAAGCACAGAACCAACCGCCCACTCCATCCCGCCTCTGTCACATACATAGTGAAAACAAGCACAGAACCAACCGCCCACTCCATCCCGCCTCTGTAACATACATAGTGAAAACAAGCACACAGAACCAATCGCCCACTCCATCCCGCCTCTGTAACATACATAGTGAAAACAAGCACTGAACCAACCGCCCACTCCATCCCGCCTCTGTAACATACATAGTGAAAACAAGCACACAGAACCAATCGCCCACTCCATCCCGCCTCTGTAACATACATAGTGAAAACAAGCACACAGAACCAACCGCCCACTCCATCCCGCCTCTGTAACATACATAGTGAAAACAAGCACACACAACCAACCGCCCACTCTATCCCGCCTCTGTAACCTACATAGTGAAAACAGGCACAGAACCAACCACCCACTCCATCCCGCCTCTGTAACATACGTAGTAAAAACAAGCACGCAGAACCAACCGCCCACTCCATCCCGCCTCTGTCACATACATAGTGAAAACAAGCACTGAACCAACCGCCCACTCCATCCCGCCTCTGTAACATACATAGTGAAAACAAGCAAAGAACCAACCGCCCACTCTATCCCGCCTCTGTAACACACATAGTGAAAACAAGCAAAGAACCAACCGCCCACTCCATCCCGCCTCTGTCACATACATAGTGAAAACAAGCAAAGAACCAACCGCCCACTCCATGCCGCCTCTGTAACACACATAGTGAAAACAAGCAAAGAACCAACCGCCCACTCCATCCCGCCTCTGTCACATACATAGTGAAAACAAGCAAAGAACCAACCGCCCACTCCATCCCACCTCTGTCACATACATAGTGAAAACAAGCACACAGAACCAACCGCCCACTCCATCCCACCTCTGTCACATACATAGTGAAAACAAGCGCAGAACCAACCGCCCACTCTATCCCGCCTCTGTAACCTACATAGTGAAAACAAGCACACAGAACCAACCGCTCACTCCATCCCGCCTCTGTAACCTACATAGTGAAAACAAGCACACAGAACCAACCGCCCACTCCATCCCGCCTCTGTCACATACATAGTGAAAACAAGCAAAGAACCAACCGCCCACTCCATGCCGCCTCTGTAACACACATAGTGAAAACAAGCAAAGAACCAACCACCCACTCCATCCCGCCTCTGTAACATACATAGTGAAAACAAGCACGCAGAACCAACCGCCCACTCCATCCCGCCTCTGTAACATACATAGTGAAAACAAGCACACAGAACCAACCGCTCACTCCATCCCACCTCTGTCACATACATAGTGAAAACAAGCGCAGAACCAACCGCCCACTCTATCCCGCCTCTGTAACCTACATAGTGAAAACAAGCACACAGAACCAACCGCTCACTCCATCCCGCCTCTGTAACCTACATAGTGAAAACAAGCACACAGAACCAACCGCCCACTCCATCCCGCCTCTGTCACATACATAGTGAAAACAAGCAAAGAAACAACCGCCCACTCCATGCCGCCTCTGTAACACACATAGTGAAAACAAGCAAAGAACCAACCGCCCACCCCATCCCGCCTCTGTCACATACATAGTGAAAACAAGCAAAGAACCAACCGCCCACTCCATGCCGCCTCTGTAACACACATAGTGAAAACAAGCAAAGAACCAACCGCCCACTCCATCCCGCCTCTGTAACATACATAGTGAAAACAAGCACGCAGAACCAACCGCCCACTCCATCCCGCCTCTGTAACATACATAGTGAAAACAAGCACACAGAACCAACCGCCCACTCCATCCCACCTCTGTCACATACATAGTGAAAACAAGCACACAGAACCAACCGCCCACTCCATCCCACCTCTGTCACATACATAGTGAAAACAAGCAAAGAACCAACCGCCCACTCTATCCCGCCTCTGTAACCTACATAGTGAAAACAAGCACACAGAACCAACCGCCCACTCCATCCCGCCTCTGTCACATACATAGTGAAAACAAGCACACAGAACCAACCGCCCACTTCATCCCGCCTCTGTAACACACATAGTGAAAACAAGCACACAGAACCAACCGCCCACTCCATCCCGCCTCTGTCACATACATAGTGAAAACAAGCAAAGAACCAACCGCCCACTCCATGCCGCCTCTGTAACACACATAGTGAAAACAAGCAAAGAACCAACCGCCCACTCCATCCCGCCTCTGTAACATACATAGTGAAAACAAGCACGCAGAACCAACCGCCCACTCCATCCCGCCTCTGTCACATACATAGTGAAAACAAGCACTGAACCAACCACCCACTCCATCCCGCCTCTGTAACATACATAGTTAAAACAAGCACTGAACCAACCGCCCACTCCATCCCGCCTATGTAGCATACATAGTGAAAACAAGCACACAGAACCAATCACCCACTCCATCCCATTTCTGTAACATACATAGTGAAAACAAGCACAGAACCAACCACCCACTCCATCCCGCCTCTGTAACACACATAGTAAAAACAAGCACAGAACCAACCACCCGCTCCATCCCGCCTCTGTAACATACATAGTGAAAACAAGCACTGAACCAACCACCCACTCCATCCCGCCTATGTAGCATACATAGTGAAAACAAGCACACAGAACCAACTGCCCACTCCATCCCGCCTCTGTCACATACATAGTGAAAACAAGCGCAGAACCAACCGCCCACTCCATCCCGCCTCTGTCACATACATAGTGAAAACAAGCACACAGAACCAACCGCCCACTCCATCCCGCCTCTGTAACATATATAGTGAAAACAAGCGCACAGAGCCAACCGCCCACTCCATCCCGCCTCTGTCACATACATAGTGAAAACAAGCGCACAGAGCCAACCGCCCACTCCATCCCGCCTCTGTCACATACATAGTGAAAACAAGCACGCAGAACCAACCGCCCACTCCATCCCGCCTCTGTAACATATATAGTGAAAACAAGCGCACAGAACCAACCGCCCACTCCATCCCGCCTCTGTAACATACATAGTGAAAACAAGCACGCAGAACCAACCGCCCACTCCATCCCGCCTCTGTCACATACATAGTGAAAACAAGCACTGAACCAACCGCCCACTCCATCCCGCCTCTGTCACATACATAGTGAAAACAAGCACTGAACCAACCGCCCACTCCATCCCGCCTCTGTAACATACATAGTGAAAACAAGCACGCAGAACCAACCGCCCACTCCATCCCGCCTCTGTAACATATATAGTGAAAACAAGCGCACAGAACCAACCGCCCACTCCATCCCGCCTCTGTAACATACATAGTGAAAACAAGCACGCAGAACCAACCGCCCACTCCATCCCGCCTCTGTCACATACATAGTGAAAACAAGCACTGAACCAACCGCCCACTCCATCCCGCCTCTGTCACATACATAGTGAAAACAAGCACTGAACCAACCGCCCACTCCATCCCGCCTCTGTAACATACATAGTGAAAACAAGCACGCAGAACCAACCGCCCACTCCATCCCGCCTCTGTAACATACATAGTGAAAACAAGCACAGAACCAACCGCCCACTCCATCCCGCCTCTGTAACATACATAGTGAAAACAAGGACAGAATTAACAGCCCACTCCATCCCGCCTCTGTAACATACATAGTGAAAACAAGCGCACAGAACCAACCGCCCACTCCATCCCGCCTCTGTAACATATATAGTGAAAACAAGCACTGAACCAACAGCCCACTCCATCCCGCCTCTGTAACATACATAGTGAAAACAAGCGCACAGAACCAACCACCCACTCCATCCAGCCTCTGTAACATACATAGTGAAAACAAGCGCACAGAACCAACCACCCACTCCATCCCGCCTCTGTAACATATATAGTGAAAACAAGCACTGAACCAACCGCCCACTCCATCCCGCCTCTGCAACATACATAGTCAAAACAAGCACAGAACCAACCGCCCACTCCATCCCGCCTCTGTCACATACATAGTGAAAACAAGCACAGAACCAACCACCCACTCCATCCCGCCTCTGTAACATACATAGTGAAAACAAGCACACAGAACCAATCGCCCACTCCATCCCGCCTCTGTAACATATATAGTGAAAACAAGCACACAGAACCAACCGCCCACTCCATCCCGCCTCTGTAACATACATAGTGAAAACAAGCATGCAGAACCAACCGCCCACTCCATCCCGCCTCTGTCACATACATAGTGAAAACAAGCACACAGAACCAACCGCCCACTCCATCCCGCCTCTGTAACATACATAGTGAAAACAAGCATGCAGAACCAACCGCCCACTCCATCCCGCCTCTGTCACATACATAGTGAAAACAAGCACAGAACCAATCGCCCACTCCATCCCGCCTCTGTAACATACATAGTGAAAACAAGCTCACAGAACCAATCGCCCACTCCATCCCGCCTCTGTAACATACATAGTGAAAACAAGCACACAGAACCAACCACCCGCTCCATCCCGCCTCTGTCACATACATAGTGAAAACAAGCACACAGAACCAACCGCCCACTCCATCCCGCCTCTGTAACATACATAGTGAAAACAAGCATGCAGAACCAACCGCCCACTCCATCCCGCCTCTGTCACATACATAGTGAAAACAAGCACAGAACCAATCGCCCACTCCATCCCGCCTCTGTAACATACATAGTGAAAACAAGCTCACAGAACCAATCGCCCACTCCATCCCGCCTCTGTAACATACATAGTGAAAACAAGCACACAGAACCAACCGCCCACTCCATCCCGCCTCTGTAACATATATAGTGAAAACAAGCGCACAGAGCCAACCGCCCACTCCATCCCGCCTCTGTAACATACATAGTGAAAACAAGCACACAGAACCAACCGCCCACTCCATCCCGCCTCTGTAACATATATAGTGAAAACAAGCGCACAGAGCCAACCGCCCACTCCATCCCGCCTCTGTCACATACATAGTGAAAACAAGCGCACAGAACCAACCGCCCACTCCATCCCGCCTCTGTAACATACATAGTGAAAACAAGCACGCAGAACCAACTGCCCACTCCATCCCGCCTCTGTAACATATATAGTGAAAACAAGCGCACAGAACCAACCGCCCACTCCATCCCGCCTCTGTAACATACATAGTGAAAACAAGCACGCAGAACCAACCGCCCACTCCATCCCGCCTCTGTAACATATATAGTGAAAACAAGCGCACAGAACCAACTGCCCACTCCATCCCGCCTCTGTAACATACATAGTGAAAACAAGCGCACAGAACCAACCGCCCACTCCATCCCGCCTCTGTCACATACATAGTGAAAACAAGCACTGAACCAACCGCCCACTCCATCCCGCCTCTGTCACATACATAGTGAAAACAAGCACGCAGAACCAACCGCCCACTCCATCCCGCCTCTGTAACATACATAGTGAAAACAAGCACAGAACCAACCGCCCACTCCATCCCGCCTCTGTAACATACATAGTGAAAACAAGCACAGAACCAACAGCCCACTCCATCCCGCCTCTGTAACATACATAGTGAAAACAAGCGCACAGAACCAACCGCCCACTCCATCCCGCCTCTGTAACATATATAGTGAAAACAAGCACTGAACCAACAGCCCACTCCATCCCGCCTCTGTAACATACATAGTGAAAACAAGCGCACAGAACCAACCACCCACTCCATCCAGCCTCTGTAACATACATAGTGAAAACAAGCGCACAGAACCAACCACCCACTCCATCCCGCCTCTGTAACATATATAGTGAAAACAAGCACTGAACCAACCGCCCACTCCATCCCGCCTCTGTAACATACATAGTTAAAACAAGCACTGAACCAACCGCCCACTCCATCCCGCCTATGTAGCATACATAGTGAAAACAAGCACACAGAACCAATCACCCACTCCATCCCATTTCTGTAACATACATAGTGAAAACAAGCACAGAACCAACCACCCACTCCATCCCGCCTCTGTAACACACATAGTAAAAACAAGCACAGAACCAACCACCCACTCCATCCAGCCTCTGTAACATACATAGTGAAAACAAGCGCACAGAACCAACCACCCACTCCATCCCGCCTCTGTAACATATATAGTGAAAACAAGCACTGAACCAACCGCCCACTCCATCCCGCCTCTGTAACATACATAGTCAAAACAAGCACAGAACCAACCGCCCACTCCATCCCGCCTCTGTCACATACATAGTGAAAACAAGCACAGAACCAACCACCCACTCCATCCCGCCTCTGTAACATACATAGTGAAAACAAGCACACAGAACCAATCGCCCACTCCATCCCGCCTCTGTCACATACATAGTGAAAACAAGCGCAGAACCAACCGCCCACTCCATCCCGCCTCTGTCACATACATAGTGAAAACAAGCACACAGAACCAACCGCCCACTCCATCCCGCCTCTGTAACATATATAGTGAAAACAAGCGCACAGAGCCAACCGCCCACTCCATCCCGCCTCTGTCACATACATAGTGAAAACAAGCGCACAGAGCCAACCGCCCACTCCATCCCGCCTCTGTCACATACATAGTGAAAACAAGCACGCAGAACCAACCGCCCACTCCATCCCGCCTCTGTAACATATATAGTGAAAACAAGCGCACAGAACCAACCGCCCACTCCATCCCGCCTCTGTAACATACATAGTGAAAACAAGCACGCAGAACCAACCGCCCACTCCATCCCGCCTCTGTCACATACATAGTGAAAACAAGCACTGAACCAACCGCCCACTCCATCCCGCCTCTGTCACATACATAGTGAAAACAAGCACTGAACCAACCGCCCACTCCATCCCGCCTCTGTAACATACATAGTGAAAACAAGCACGCAGAACCAACCGCCCACTCCATCCCGCCTCTGTAACATATATAGTGAAAACAAGCGCACAGAACCAACCGCCCACTCCATCCCGCCTCTGTAACATACATAGTGAAAACAAGCACGCAGAACCAACCGCCCACTCCATCCCGCCTCTGTCACATACATAGTGAAAACAAGCACTGAACCAACCGCCCACTCCATCCCGCCTCTGTCACATACATAGTGAAAACAAGCACTGAACCAACCGCCCACTCCATCCCGCCTCTGTAACATACATAGTGAAAACAAGCACGCAGAACCAACCGCCCACTCCATCCCGCCTCTGTAACATACATAGTGAAAACAAGCACAGAACCAACCGCCCACTCCATCCCGCCTCTGTAACATACATAGTGAAAACAAGGACAGAATTAACAGCCCACTCCATCCCGCCTCTGTAACATACATAGTGAAAACAAGCGCACAGAACCAACCGCCCACTCCATCCCGCCTCTGTAACATATATAGTGAAAACAAGCACTGAACCAACAGCCCACTCCATCCCGCCTCTGTAACATACATAGTGAAAACAAGCGCACAGAACCAACCACCCACTCCATCCAGCCTCTGTAACATACATAGTGAAAACAAGCGCACAGAACCAACCACCCACTCCATCCCGCCTCTGTAACATATATAGTGAAAACAAGCACTGAACCAACCGCCCACTCCATCCCGCCTCTGTAACATACATAGTCAAAACAAGCACAGAACCAACCGCCCACTCCATCCCGCCTCTGTCACATACATAGTGAAAACAAGCACAGAACCAACCACCCACTCCATCCCGCCTCTGTAACATACATAGTGAAAACAAGCACACAGAACCAATCGCCCACTCCATCCCGCCTCTGTAACATATATAGTGAAAACAAGCACACAGAACCAACCGCCCACTCCATCCCGCCTCTGTAACATACATAGTGAAAACAAGCATGCAGAACCAACCGCCCACTCCATCCCGCCTCTGTCACATACATAGTGAAAACAAGCACACAGAACCAACCGCCCACTCCATCCCGCCTCTGTAACATACATAGTGAAAACAAGCATGCAGAACCAACCGCCCACTCCATCCCGCCTCTGTCACATACATAGTGAAAACAAGCACAGAACCAATCGCCCACTCCATCCCGCCTCTGTAACATACATAGTGAAAACAAGCTCACAGAACCAATCGCCCACTCCATCCCGCCTCTGTAACATACATAGTGAAAACAAGCACACAGAACCAACCACCCGCTCCATCCCGCCTCTGTCACATACATAGTGAAAACAAGCACACAGAACCAACCGCCCACTCCATCCCGCCTCTGTAACATACATAGTGAAAACAAGCATGCAGAACCAACCGCCCACTCCATCCCGCCTCTGTCACATACATAGTGAAAACAAGCACAGAACCAATCGCCCACTCCATCCCGCCTCTGTAACATACATAGTGAAAACAAGCTCACAGAACCAATCGCCCACTCCATCCCGCCTCTGTAACATACATAGTGAAAACAAGCACACAGAACCAACCGCCCACTCCATCCCGCCTCTGTAACATATATAGTGAAAACAAGCGCACAGAGCCAACCGCCCACTCCATCCCGCCTCTGTAACATACATAGTGAAAACAAGCACACAGAACCAACCGCCCACTCCATCCCGCCTCTGTAACATATATAGTGAAAACAAGCGCACAGAGCCAACCGCCCACTCCATCCCGCCTCTGTCACATACATAGTGAAAACAAGCGCACAGAACCAACCGCCCACTCCATCCCGCCTCTGTAACATACATAGTGAAAACAAGCACGCAGAACCAACTGCCCACTCCATCCCGCCTCTGTAACATATATAGTGAAAACAAGCGCACAGAACCAACCGCCCACTCCATCCCGCCTCTGTAACATACATAGTGAAAACAAGCACGCAGAACCAACCGCCCACTCCATCCCGCCTCTGTAACATATATAGTGAAAACAAGCGCACAGAACCAACTGCCCACTCCATCCCGCCTCTGTAACATACATAGTGAAAACAAGCGCACAGAACCAACCGCCCACTCCATCCCGCCTCTGTCACATACATAGTGAAAACAAGCACTGAACCAACCGCCCACTCCATCCCGCCTCTGTCACATACATAGTGAAAACAAGCACGCAGAACCAACCGCCCACTCCATCCCGCCTCTGTAACATACATAGTGAAAACAAGCACAGAACCAACCGCCCACTCCATCCCGCCTCTGTAACATACATAGTGAAAACAAGCACAGAACCAACAGCCCACTCCATCCCGCCTCTGTAACATACATAGTGAAAACAAGCGCACAGAACCAACCGCCCACTCCATCCCGCCTCTGTAACATATATAGTGAAAACAAGCACTGAACCAACAGCCCACTCCATCCCGCCTCTGTAACATACATAGTGAAAACAAGCGCACAGAACCAACCACCCACTCCATCCAGCCTCTGTAACATACATAGTGAAAACAAGCGCACAGAACCAACCACCCACTCCATCCCGCCTCTGTAACATATATAGTGAAAACAAGCACTGAACCAACCGCCCACTCCATCCCGCCTCTGTAACACACATAGTTAAAACAAGCACTGAACCAACCGCCCACTCCATCCCGCCTATGTAGCATACATAGTGAAAACAAGCACACAGAACCAATCACCCACTCCATCCTATTTCTGTAACATACATAGTGAAAACAAGCACAGAACCAACCACCCACTCCATCCCGCCTCTGTAACACACATAGTAAAAACAAGCACAGAACCAACCACCCGCTCCATCCCGCCTCTGTAACATACATAGTGAAAACAAGCACTGAACCAACCACCCACTCCATCCCGCCTATGTAGCATACATAGTGAAAACAAGCACACAGAACCAACTGCCCACTCCATCCCGCCTCTGTCACATACATAGTGAAAACAAGCGCAGAACCAACCGCCCACTCCATCCCGCCTCTGTCACATACATAGTGAAAACAAGCACACAGAACCAACCGCCCACTCCATCCCGCCTCTGTAACATATATAGTGAAAACAAGCGCACAGAGCCAACCGCCCACTCCATCCCGCCTCTGTCACATACATAGTGAAAACAAGCGCACAGAGCCAACCGCCCACTCCATCCCGCCTCTGTCACATACATAGTGAAAACAAGCACGCAGAACCAACCGCCCACTCCATCCCGCCTCTGTAACATATATAGTGAAAACAAGCGCACAGAACCAACCGCCCACTCCATCCCGCCTCTGTAACATACATAGTGAAAACAAGCACGCAGAACCAACCGCCCACTCCATCCCGCCTCTGTCACATACATAGTGAAAACAAGCACTGAACCAACCGCCCACTCCATCCCGCCTCTGTCACATACATAGTGAAAACAAGCACTGAACCAACCGCCCACTCCATCCCGCCTCTGTAACATACATAGTGAAAACAAGCACGCAGAACCAACCGCCCACTCCATCCCGCCTCTGTAACATATATAGTGAAAACAAGCGCACAGAACCAACCGCCCACTCCATCCCGCCTCTGTAACATACATAGTGAAAACAAGCACGCAGAACCAACCGCCCACTCCATCCCGCCTCTGTCACATACATAGTGAAAACAAGCACTGAACCAACCGCCCACTCCATCCCGCCTCTGTCACATACATAGTGAAAACAAGCACTGAACCAACCGCCCACTCCATCCCGCCTCTGTAACATACATAGTGAAAACAAGCACGCAGAACCAACCGCCCACTCCATCCCGCCTCTGTAACATACATAGTGAAAACAAGCACAGAACCAACCGCCCACTCCATCCCGCCTCTGTAACATACATAGTGAAAACAAGGACAGAATTAACAGCCCACTCCATCCCGCCTCTGTAACATACATAGTGAAAACAAGCGCACAGAACCAACCGCCCACTCCATCCCGCCTCTGTAACATATATAGTGAAAACAAGCACTGAACCAACAGCCCACTCCATCCCGCCTCTGTAACATACATAGTGAAAACAAGCGCACAGAACCAACCACCCACTCCATCCAGCCTCTGTAACATACATAGTGAAAACAAGCGCACAGAACCAACCACCCACTCCATCCCGCCTCTGTAACATATATAGTGAAAACAAGCACTGAACCAACCGCCCACTCCATCCCGCCTCTGTAACATACATAGTCAAAACAAGCACAGAACCAACCGCCCACTCCATCCCGCCTCTGTCACATACATAGTGAAAACAAGCACAGAACCAACCACCCACTCCATCCCGCCTCTGTAACATACATAGTGAAAACAAGCACACAGAACCAATCGCCCACTCCATCCCGCCTCTGTAACATATATAGTGAAAACAAGCACACAGAACCAACCGCCCACTCCATCCCGCCTCTGTAACATACATAGTGAAAACAAGCATGCAGAACCAACCGCCCACTCCATCCCGCCTCTGTCACATACATAGTGAAAACAAGCACACAGAACCAACCGCCCACTCCATCCCGCCTCTGTAACATACATAGTGAAAACAAGCATGCAGAACCAACCGCCCACTCCATCCCGCCTCTGTCACATACATAGTGAAAACAAGCACAGAACCAATCGCCCACTCCATCCCGCCTCTGTAACATACATAGTGAAAACAAGCTCACAGAACCAATCGCCCACTCCATCCCGCCTCTGTAACATACATAGTGAAAACAAGCACACAGAACCAACCACCCGCTCCATCCCGCCTCTGTCACATACATAGTGAAAACAAGCACACAGAACCAACCGCCCACTCCATCCCGCCTCTGTAACATACATAGTGAAAACAAGCATGCAGAACCAACCGCCCACTCCATCCCGCCTCTGTCACATACATAGTGAAAACAAGCACAGAACCAATCGCCCACTCCATCCCGCCTCTGTAACATACATAGTGAAAACAAGCTCACAGAACCAATCGCCCACTCCATCCCGCCTCTGTAACATACATAGTGAAAACAAGCACACAGAACCAACCACCCGCTCCATCCCGCCTCTGTCACATACATAGTGAAAACAAGCACACAGAACCAACCGCCCACTCCATCCCGCCTCTGTAACATACATAGTGAAAACAAGCATGCAGAACCAACCGCCCACTCCATCCCGCCTCTGTCACATACATAGTGAAAACAAGCACAGAACCAATCGCCCACTCCATCCCGCCTCTGTAACATACATAGTGAAAACAAGCTCACAGAACCAATCGCCCACTCCATCCCGCCTCTGTAACATACATAGTGAAAACAAGCACACAGAACCAACCGCCCACTCCATCCCGCCTCTGTAACATATATAGTGAAAACAAGCGCACAGAGCCAACCGCCCACTCCATCCCGCCTCTGTAACATACATAGTGAAAACAAGCACACAGAACCAACCGCCCACTCCATCCCGCCTCTGTAACATATATAGTGAAAACAAGCGCACAGAGCCAACCGCCCACTCCATCCCGCCTCTGTCACATACATAGTGAAAACAAGCGCACAGAACCAACCGCCCACTCCATCCCGCCTCTGTAACATACATAGTGAAAACAAGCACACAGAACCAACTGCCCACTCCATCCCGCCTCTGTAACATATATAGTGAAAACAAGCGCACAGAACCAACCGCCCACTCCATCCCGCCTCTGTAACATACATAGTGAAAACAAGCACGCAGAACCAACCGCCCACTCCATCCCGCCTCTGTAACATATATAGTGAAAACAAGCGCACAGAACCAACTGCCCACTCCATCCCGCCTCTGTAACATACATAGTGAAAACAAGCGCACAGAACCAACCGCCCACTCCATCCCGCCTCTGTCACATACATAGTGAAAACAAGCACTGAACCAACCGCCCACTCCATCCCGCCTCTGTCACATACATAGTGAAAACAAGCACGCAGAACCAACCGCCCACTCCATCCCGCCTCTGTAACATACATAGTGAAAACAAGCACAGAACCAACCGCCCACTCCATCCCGCCTCTGTAACATACATAGTGAAAACAAGCACAGAACCAACAGCCCACTCCATCCCGCCTCTGTAACATACATAGTGAAAACAAGCGCACAGAACCAACCGCCCACTCCATCCCGCCTCTGTAACATATATAGTGAAAACAAGCACTGAACCAACAGCCCACTCCATCCCGCCTCTGTAACATACATAGTGAAAACAAGCGCACAGAACCAACCACCCACTCCATCCAGCCTCTGTAACATACATAGTGAAAACAAGCGCACAGAACCAACCACCCACTCCATCCCGCCTCTGTAACATATATAGTGAAAACAAGCACTGAACCAACCGCCCACTCCATCCCGCCTCTGTAACATACATAGTGAAAACAAGCACACAGAACCAATCGCCCACTCCATCCCGCCTCTGTAACATATATAGTGAAAACAAGCACTGAACCAACCGCCCACTCCATCCCGCCTCTGTAACATACATAGTCAAAACAAGCACAGAACCAACCGCCCACTCCATCCCGCCTCTGTAACATATATAGTGAAAACAAGCACTGAACCAACCGCCCACTCCATCCCGCCTCTGTAACATACATAGTCAAAACAAGCACAGAACCAACCGCCCACTCCATCCCGCCTCTGTCACATACATAGTGAAAACAAGCACACAGAACCAACCGCCCACTCCATCCCGCCTCTGTCACATACATAGTGAAAACAAGCATGCAGAACCAACCGCCCACTCCATCCCGCCTCTGTAACATACATAGTGAAAACAAGCATGCAGAACCAACCGCCCACTCCATCCCGCCTCTGTCACATACATAGTGAAAACAAGCACAGAACCAATCGCCCACTCCATCCCGCCTCTGTAACATACATAGTGAAAACAAGCTCACAGAACCAATCGCCCACTCCATCCCGCCTCTGTAACATACATAGTGAAAACAAGCGCACAGAACCAACCGCCCACTCCATCCCGCCTCTGTAACATATATAGTGAAAACAAGCGCACAGAGCCAACCGCCCACTCCATCCCGCCTCTGTAACATACATAGTGAAAACAAGCACACAGAACCAACCGCCCACTCCATCCCGCCTCTGTAACATATATAGTGAAAACAAGCGCACAGAGCCAACCGCCCACTCCATCCCGCCTCTGTAACATACATAGTGAAAACAAGCACACAGAACCAACCGCCCACTCCATCCCGCCTCTGTAACATATATAGTGAAAACAAGCGCACAGAGCCAACCGCCCACTCCATCCCGCCTCTGTCACATACATAGTGAAAACAAGCGCACAGAACCAACCGCCCACTCCATCCCGCCTCTGTAACATACATAGTGAAAACAAGCACGCAGAACCAACTGCCCACTCCATCCCGCCTCTGTAACATATATAGTGAAAACAAGCGCACAGAACCAACCGCCCACTCCATCCCGCCTCTGTAACATACATAGTGAAAACAAGCACGCAGAACCAACTGCCCACTCCATCCCGCCTCTGTAACATACATAGTGAAAACAAGCACGCAGAACCAACCGCCCACTCCATCCCGCCTCTGTAACATATATAGTGAAAACAAGCGCACAGAACCAACTGCCCACTCCATCCCGCCTCTGTCACATACATAGTGAAAACAAGCACGCAGAACCAACCGCCCACTCCATCCCGCCTCTGTAACATATATAGTGAAAACAAGCGCACAGAACCAACTGCCCACTCCATCCCGCCTCTGTAACATACATAGTGAAAACAAGCGCACAGAACCAACCACCCACTCCATCCAGCCTCTGTAACATACATAGTGAAAACAAGCGCACAGAACCAACCACCCACTCCATCCCGCCTCTGTAACATATATAGTGAAAACAAGCACTGAACCAACCGCCCACTCCATCCCGCCTCTGCAACATACATAGTCAAAACAAGCACAGAACCAACCGCCCACTCCATCCCGCCTCTGTAACATACATAGTCAAAACAAGCACAGAACCAATCGCCCACTCCATCCCGCCTCTGTAACATACATAGTGAAAACAAGCTCACAGAACCAACCGCCCACTCTATCCCGCCTCTGTAACATACATAGTGAAAACAAGCACAGAACCAACCACCCACTCCATCCCGCCTCTGTAACATACATAGTGAAAACAAGCACAGAACCAACTGCCCACTCCATCCCGCCTCTGTAACATACATAGTGAAAACAAGCACAGAACCAATCGCCCACTCTATCCCGCCTCTGTAACATACATAGTGAAAACAAGCATGCAGAACCAACCGCCCACTCCATCCCGCCTCTGTCACATACATAGTGAAAACAAGCACAGAACCAATCGCCCACTCCATCCCGCCTCTGTAACATACATAGTGAAAACAAGCTCACAGAACCAACCGCCCACTCTATCCCGCCTCTGTAACATACATAGTGAAAACAAGCACAGAACCAACCACCCACTCCATCCCGCCTCTGTAACATACATAGTGAAAACAAGCACAGAACCAACTGCCCACTCCATCCCGCCTCTGTAACATACATAGTGAAAACAAGCACAGAACCAATCGCCCACTCTATCCCGCCTCTGTAACATACATAGTGAAAACAAGCACAGAACCAACCACCCACTCCATCCCGCCTCTGTAACATACATAGTGAAAACAAGCACAGAACCAACCGCCCACTCCATCCCGCCTCTGTAACATACATAGTGAAAACAAGCTTAGAACCAACCACCCACTCCATCCCTAGGGTAGTGGTTAGCACCACTGCCTTTCTCGCCAGAGTCCGGGGTTCTGTTCCCGGTTTTGGCGGTTTGAAAGAAACAAAAAATGTTTCTTCCCCTTCCACGTGTAAAAGTCAGTATTGTGGGGAGCCTCCGTGACCGAGAGGTAGCGTGCTCGGCCTCGGCCATATATACAGAAAGAGTTAACTGAGACAGTTGTGATGATTTCATATCATAAATAACCCTTTGATTTTTCAGCTTTGTAAGGGTTAGGTGTGGAATATAATATATATATATATATATATATATATATATATATATATATATATATATATATATATATATATATATATATTTCCACACTTAACCCTTACAAAGCTGAAAAATTTGTTGTATAAAGCATAGAGATAAAAGGGTTATTTATGATATGAAATCATTACAACTGTCTTAGTTAACTCTTTCTGTTTCATTTGAATACCTCCTGGTTCTCCTGGGGTTGCATGGTAATAGTACTGAAGGGTCCTTTTCAAAGAACCTATATTGTTAGAGTGTGTGCGAGACGTCTAGCGTCGGTCCCCGCACTGAAAGGGTTACAGGACCAATTTGTCATAAGTATATATTAGGCCTATGTACATGCACGAAAAAAAGTTCGCTTTGTAAAATTACTTTAGGTTAATTTGAAAATATCAATGAAACTATACTTAAAATCAGGTTGATTTTATAAATATAAAGTATATAAATATAACTGTACGTAAATATAAATCTATTTTCCAGTTGCAAACAACAGAGATTAAAAGACTACATCTGCACTAACAGCCATTTTACCATAAATTGTGTGTAATATGAAACACATATATGTATTTACCGTCAACAACATATTACCATAAATGGTGGGTAATATAAGCAGGCATAGTAAAACAATTTCCATAGTAAAGCCATATAATAATAGCAGGGGTATAGATATCTTATCATGTGACGAATGGACGGGCCTATGTGAGATGTAAAGTGAATAAACAAATAACTGTGTTAATTTATTTATTAGCTTATTCTGAAATAAAAACATAGAATGCTTGTTGGAAATAAAAGGTGTTAATTGACACTATATATGTGTTAATTACCACTTTATTTCGTTTCAAACAATGCGGGGTGATTCAAAAGGTTACCTGTAGTGACACCATCCATGGCCATTTCCCTCGTTCACTCAGATCACCGTTTACTATAAACAGCTGGGCGTTATTAGGCTGGTAGCTAATAGGCTCTGACTCCACATCATTAGTTGGGAAGCTATAGACAGCAACTGTGAAATAATTAGTCATCACTCATGTTTAATCAGGTACGTAGGCTTACATAAAAACCTTTACTGAAATAAATCATCGAGTATCTTTCATTCAAAACTGAAATTTGTGTCGCTGCAACTAATGTCATACTATATCACGTCCTTGTTGTTACCAATTGTGTTATCAGCCTCTAATTAATTACATTAGTTTATTACTTATGTATGTCTATTTTATCCTATTCATGTGATACCTTAGCAGTTTAGCTTATAATGTATAGCTCAGAACACGATCGCTTCAAATCAAATTGTTACCCCTTTAACTCGTTACCCGTTATTTTATCAAAATTTTCACCCACTTGAAGTTGTGTCTCGCTCCCACGACTCACAACTTCAAGTGGGTAAAAATTATTTTGAGACTAATATTTTTCAAATCTTCATGTTTAAACAATCATTTAATTCCCATTAACAGTTATTTGAGCCGCTGATAAAACGGATTAATAACGACTATAGTCGTCCTTGGCGTTTAACCTTCTCACTACCATACATGACGGAAATTTCCGTCGTCATTCGTCAATGAACGTAACCATAAAATGACACAAATTTTCGTCAAATATATACTACATTTATGTATTTTTCGTCATTCGAAGCTGGAAATTGCGTTAGCAATTCCAGCTTCAAATGACGAAAAATAGAACTCCTACACCAGTATATCTGGATCCTAGCATGCACTCCGGTCTGGAAGTCAAAGGGTTAAAGGGTTGAGCTGTGCTGTCAGCTTATCGCAGCTGAATTGCTTTTTGTGCATGAAATTCATTGTAATTATTTTATCTATCAACGTTAAGTTTTTTATTTATATATGTGACTTTGATACACTAGTAGGCTATAATATTAACGAAGATATATGTTACAGAAGCATAATCGAGAGTACATTACTGAAATAAATAAACGTACTAATTATTGTACATGTATTATCGAGAAAAAAATCATAAAATTACTCAGGCCTCTTTACGGGGATCACGTGGATGATTCAAAGCCATGCCAACTATTAATCCAACTGGATTTCTTTATTGCGTTATATTAGACTAAATCGGTGATAAATGACTCACCTGATATTAAAGCGAACAAAACTAGGTCATATGTCCACATTATGTACAAAAAGCAACTGTGAAATGATTTAAATAATCATATACGGGCACTTTATATGAGATATGTTGTGTGACACGAGTCACTCTATTTATTTGCCTATAGTAGGTCCTATTGTATACATAGTCATTTGAACTTTGTATCCCACATGAGGAGACACTATAAGTATGTTATAACACACTATCAAGGTAAACTGAACAATATATACCAGAAAATACGAGACATTGAGCTAATGCTGGTTTATTGTCTGGCCAGCGTCGCAGACGGTGGGCCAACATTAGTCCAGCATTGGGTCAATTTCTCGTGTCGGCAATGAATGCTTGCCACAGAACAATGACAAGTCACGTGGAGTTCAACCGCGGCGTTATACAATACCTAGGTAATGAGCATGCGCATATAAAGGATATTACTTTGGCATTTTCTCACATTTTGTTACCTTTAAATTTACCTGATGAATTCAGGTAAAACTAAAATCAATATCCGCAATTTTATTGTGTAAACAAACGGATTGCTTAGGCCCTAATGTTTTGCGTGGTTCCGAATTTAGTTTTGTTTTGTACTGTTACATGACTTAAATGAACTACTATTTATATTTGTTTTAATTATTATTAAATTGTCATTGTAGATATAAATGCTAACACCGCGCTTATGTTCTGCTTTCAATAGGAATAATATTATTCCAGGTCATTTTGAACACATTTTGAACGCATAACTAACCTAGCTATTACTTTTATTATATATATCGATGTCTTTCTCTACTAAATGTGACATGTGATGTAAATAAAGATGGCAGTTTTCCAAAGATTTCGAAGTAAATTACAAAAAGACTCTCACATTTGTCTCCTCAAAACACAACATCATTTCAAATAACATATAGTCAGTCTCCCAAACTGAGTTTTTTAATAATACATTTCACGACGAGAAATTCACATGACTATAGGTTCACTTGCTAATTAACCATGTTAACGGTCGGACATACCTATTTTCCCGTGACGATCGCGCACGCATGTCACGTGTTGTGATGGGAAGTTGGCAACGACTGATCCATGGAACTCATGATTATTTCTACACACAACTGCTTCAGTGATGAGTGCCACCTGGTGAATAGCTGCTCCACAATAGTCAAGATATAAGATTTAAAGGGATCCCTTGGGATGAGACATTTTCAATTTTGTCAATTTTTAAACTTTAATTTATATGAAGCTATATAGCCTACTGATCTTAACTAAAAATACAAAAAGTCAAAAAACAATATTAAAGCACCGAAAAGAATGAAATAGTTATATTTCCAGGTCGTATGTTGCCATGTAAACAAAACGAGTCAGCAATATACAGCACTTTACACCAAATATTCCCACGTCTTAGACGATCAGATCATAGCTAATTGCCGCTAATTGGTGTCTTATAGTCAGGACATGGGGGGACACACCTGCAACACTGATTGTCTTCCCAACGCTGGGCCGACGGCATCAACATGTGGCCCAATGCTGTAGGAACATTCAACCGTCCTTTAGCAAGTGTTTAGGTATACAAAATGTTTGTTTGTGTTTTAAGAGGATTCATAGAAATGTTGATAAAAAATATTGTAAAAAATATAAAAACTCTGGAAAAAATAAAATCATGATCTGGGGGATACACTACTTCATTACAAAGCTAAAAACAAACATTGATGTTATCCCAAGGAGCTGCTTTAATGATAGACAGTCAGGCAGCAGTTGTGATCTACTGCGCCCATTCTGCCAACCCTAGTCTTTTACTTGATTATTGTAGATAACATACCATTGAACTTGCTGCCAGCTTTAAACACATTTTTGAAAATCATAATTTTTATATTTTATGGGACAAAAATAGATACAATTCAAGACCGACACGTTTTAATAATTTGTATTAAATTAAAAGAATAAAAAAACAGCCATTACATTTAAAAAGATTGTTCGCGTTTGTTTTGCTGAAATAAAATATTGACGATATTGAGAAATATTAAGACAGAAGCTTGAAAATTGTGTCGTTTACGACCTTTCTGTATATGCAGTGTGCTATAGTGGGAATGCCTTCGAGACAGGATTTGAATTGTAACAAGGAATTGTCATTAGAGTTTTAAGTATGTCATCTAAACTAATTTATGCTTTCTACTACTAGCTTCTTCTAATAAAGCTAATGTACACTGTCACGAAGAACAGATGAACTAATTCCAATGTATAAATTTAGACTTTCAGTGCATGGCCGCCAACGAAAAGTATAAGTACCTATTTTTTTCACCAAAAAAACATGCTTGCGATCTTCCAACTATTAGGTGTCGATACTCATCAGCAATCTAATTAACATTGAGCGATTGTAAACGTGTAACCAATGTTGTTGAAAATATTTTATAAATTTGTCTCACCAATCATCTCTGAAAGAAATGGCATACACTTTAGAAAGAAATTTAGGTGTTATACGAGTCGAGCTTCATCATATGTTCTACGGTAATATCCGATAAAGAATATTTTCGGTAACAGGGTCCTTAATTTCTGACCTTTTTTTTTAACAAGTTGATGTGACAACGAACATTCAAGTGAACCAAGTGTTTCCAAAGAAAATGGCATAACATTTAAAATAACTTGAGATGTGAAGTAAATCAAATTCACTAAATTAAAATTAATTAAAAATTCATAAAAAATCCATCAAATAATATTTCTGGTAAAAAGCTCCTTTCATTTCTAAGCATATTTTAAACTAAAATTGTGCAACAGTGAACATTCAAACGGATCGCTGTTTTAACGTTTAATCCATATCTTATGCGATAAGAGTGAGACCACTGCTTGAATTCAAGAGGTCCACTTTTTCACGGCACATGCACAGGGGAGTGCTGTCTTCCTGGATGGAGGCTCGCGGGACTATTTATGGATCTGGAAGGGTAGAGGTAGAGGAGGGGGACTGATCTGACATGGATCAAGAGAAGCAGGCAACCTGAGACACGAATGGAGTCATTCTCCGCGAGCTTCACCGGACGCGATATACCTGGGTGTGATGCCGGAAATGTTCCGTTCAATTCTGCTGATTAGAGGCATCCCAGCGAACCGGCTGTCAGAAAACATCGGGTAACAATTAACGGCCGGTCAGCTGTGGCGCAGTCCTGGTCCAGTGTCAGCCACGCTGGCCAGCACCGAGCCACAGCTTAATCGGCAGTGTGCGGTGTGGTCTTGTTAGCGAGTATCTCTAGGAATTAATATATTATTTTGACAGGCCTACATAAAATGTATTTGAGAGATATTTTACTTTGGAAATCACGTTATAAAGTGCAGAAAACGAGTTATAGGTGTGAGATAGCTGCAACTAATTTATGTGTGAAAATGCGACACAAATACTCAATCATGATCAAAACAAACAAGACAATTATTGATGACTGCAGATATTCCAATTAAATCATCTTACAAATAAACCCTTTCAGCGCGGGTACCGACTTTATACGTCAGATTCTGACGTATAAAGTCGATCCACGCACTAAAAGAATCAAAATATTAGGCCCCCAATATAGGTAATCAAATGGAGCGGACATACATGACTATACATTTATGTGGATTTCAACTTGAAAACAAAACACCTTTTGATTAACTCTTTAAGTGCTTCATGACTACTTAACATTTTCCTTTCATTTGAAGTTGGCATTGCTCACGCAATTGCCAACTTCAAATGAAAGGAAAATACCTCCTCACTTAAAAATTAAACCTGCTAAATTTCACAATGGGGGCTTTACTCAAGATTTATACCATGCATATTTGTTCAATTTCTGTCAAATTTTAGTTGTGGAAAAACAGTATGAATGCTCTTAAAAGCGTCGCCCGCACTCAAAGGGTTAAAGAAAAATATTTCAGCGTTGCAAGGGTTTAGCTATGAGGTACTAACTAGTTTTCACTACGTGAATGTAATGGGTACAGGTATAAGGTGGATTTAACTATCAGCTTAACTCTTAAAATCGTCTCATTACCAAACACTTCTAGAAGCATTGCTGTTTAAACAAATTTGACAGGACCACGAGCTGATTCAAAGGCATTGCGGTTTTCATATAATTATGTTTTCGTGATGATGGACACGATAACAGTGCACCAAGCTTTGGCACAATGTAGCCTACACATCCTGGAAAAATATAGTTTTATAAACTATATTTTTATTCAGGATAAACGTAAGGTATTCTCAACATTCACCACGTCAACACATTTACTTTATTAACAACATAATCATAACTTTTATGACTTTGACAGCAGTAAATTGTACATAAAATAACTAAATAAACGTCTTCGACGTTGGTCCAACATTGTACAAATGTTATAAAAATGTTTGGTGTTTCATTTCTGGTTTAAATTATATTGCTGGCTCAACCTCGTAGATGGCGGCCCAGCAATAAACCACCATTGTGTCACCTAGGAAGGTCTACTTTTTTTACATATATATTTTCTTAGAGCTGGTAAGCTCGTCAGTAAAAACATCTTTAAATAAATGAAAACAACAGCTTTGAACGAATGAAAATAACAGCCTTAAATGAATGAAAATAACAGCTTTAAATGAATAAAAAACAGCTTTAAATGAATGAAAAAATACTCCAACGCGCAAAACTACACAATGTATAATTAACAATTGAGACCTGCACCTGCTGATAGATTCATCCAAACAATATGGTATTTATAGATCTAAAAAAAGTGTTCAAACATGAACGTTGAAAATGTGGCCCCTACCGAAAGGATAGTGGAGTGAATTATAAAGAGCGCATATAGCCTGTTTGAACAAGAAAGAGGTTCGATTATGCATGCAATTCACTCGATTTTATGTACTTTTGAGTGACATTACTAGTAGATATATAATGCACCAGTAACTGGCATAAGTTGTATTCTATCATCGCTATGACACAAATACTCAAGATTTAATTGATCTTCGATAATAATCATTTTAATGGTATCCTAGAAATATCCTAAGATATAGCTACATAGGCATATTATCAGAAATGCATGTTTCTCTATTATATGTCACATGACAATGGTAGAAAATGAAATTCACAATCCAAGATGAATGATTTTATATAGGTATTAATAAAAACAGTAGCCCTCCTCAACTATATTTAGAGATGATATATTGCATTAGTATGAAATATTGTCATAAGTTATGAACAATATGGAGCCGCCGACTAGTTTTGAGCAGTTTGTTTGTATAGGGCTACGTCAATAGTCTGATTCACTAAACGTTACAATAAATTAAAAATATTGCAAAAAATAAAAATGACATGGCATCCAGTTCACATATACTTCTTTTGTATTTTTTTCATTATAGCATGGATAGCATCCTCAAAATGTTACATCAAATGCATGATTAAATAATCATTGTTAAATAGAAACATATGAGGTAGGCCTATTGTAAAACCTACTTCTTTTTACTGGGCGCAAAATCTTCTAAAATGTCACAGCAAAGTCTATTCATTTTTGCTGAATATGAACATGAGGCATTATAAAAATGGTTTTCTTTGAGTTAGGGCAATTTGACTGACAGCGGCTAGGAACACCTGTCAGAATACGTACGCCCCGGGTAAAACATCAGGCTGCCAACCCCTCTGCCTTCACCGCCGTCCCTGGCCGTGCCATCTCCTCAAGAGTCCCACCTCATCCGTATTGCGGATGACCCAATGCGAGTTAGATGTGGGACCAACAGCCGAGGCGTTAGTCCTACATCTAGCCCGCATTGTGACAATATCCCTAGGACCATGCGATGGTGTATCCCGACCAGCGATAACCTAGTAACCGACACCCTACCACATCTCTCAACCCCAATTATCGTCATATTTCTCTCCTCGCTTCACAACTATTTCCTGACGCTTCGCTGTTTTGTTGGTGGTGAGTCCCACCGCTTAGAAGACACCTTGATAAAGCGATATGGATAGCTCGGCACTCTGATACACCGAAATACGACCAGATAAGGCGATAGAGTCAGCGTTTATATTAAATCCGTCAACAGATCCCGGGATACTCTGTCCGACTCTAGTATCCGGCGCATCGTGGACGTAGTAGTTCTACCTCCACGCGTAATATTCCATGAATGGGTTGGGTTGTGGCTGTGAACGAGGTTAAAGGTTCAGAAGCCTCGGCTGTCGCTGACGGATGGCGTATCGTATTCGGGTGACAGCCAACAAACTGCACAATTATCTCTGAAACGAAAAATACGAGCATTCTAGCAACCAAGAATTACCAGACGCCACCTGCTGTGTCTCTGTGCACCACATCACGTCTCTGTTAGCCCCCCAATCTCAACATCAGCTGTAAACAAACGAGGAGATGACAAATTGAGCTACAAACATAATAGGCCATCGCACAGAATATAAACCACAACAATAAGATTTTATTATTTGTGAACATGTAACGAGGCTTATGTGGTGATGTAATAATAAAAATCATATGCATAAAGGTGCATGTACACAAGCTTTCATGCATGATAATATGCATGCATGCAGTTCCTCCGTCGCATCGATGGACCAGCATTGATCCAACATAAATTATGGGGCAGCGTTATGCTTATGCAGATGACGTAGCACTACTGGAGCCGACTATTATGTCACTTAATAAACTAATCAAGGTCTGTGTATCATTTGCTAGAGAGTACCATGTATTGTTTAATCATATAAAAAGTAAACTTCTAGCTTTTAATTGTGCTACCACCGAGAAATTTTATGTAACTTTTGATGGTGAAAAAATTCAGAGAATTTCTAAATATGTCCACCTAGGTAATATTGTCGGAGAGTGTAGTAACGAAATACGGATCAAAGTAACAACACATGATTTTATTAGAAGAGCGAATACAGTAATGTCACAATTTAAGTTAGCACCTTACTCAATTAAGTCTAAATTATTCAAGTCATTCTGTTCTTCTTTGTATGGGTTTTTACTCTGGGATATGTCAGCAAAGTCAATCAATAAGTTTTATATTTCTTAGAGAAAATGTTTGCGACAATTGTATCAAGTACCTTATAGAACACACAATAATTTGTTGCATCTCATTTCTAAATACCAGCCTATAGATGTTCAATTACACCTACGGATAATGAAATATGTAATGTCTAACCTTAAAAGTACCAACTCACTTGTACGGTTATCTACACAATTATGTATGTCAGGCAGAAAGTCGTTCACGTGTAAGAGTATCAATCACTTCATGTCAATATATGGTTTAAGTAAATTTCAAGTGAATAATTACAACTCGTGGATTACTATAAAAAAAAAAATTAATGTTTCTGAGTCGAATTTAAAAGATGAAAGCAGAAAAGCTGCAGGTAATATAATAGATCTTATGACAATGCGGGAAAATTGTGACAATTACGAATTCTCGCATGACGAATTAAATGATATGTCAAAGAATGTTTGTACAGAATGATTTTTATATAGACACCTGACACCAGATTAATTTACCTTTGCGCATTCATTTTTTGTTCACAATAATTGTATAATATGTTCTTTAACGAATAAAGATTTATTATTATTATTATTATTATTATTATTATTATTATTATTATTATTATTATTATTATTATTATTATTATTATTATTATTATTATTATTATTATTATTATTATTATTATTATTATTATGTCCAACTTAACTTAACGCCTGCGTTTCATGTTCCCTGTGATTATTTTTTATTAAACACCTTTTGTATTTCATAGTGTGTCATCACACATCAATAATGTCATATGTATCTTCCTTTTTTGTATGAATAAAATAAAACAAATTATCAATTCCAATTTCCTTGGTATTCTTTGCACGATTTTGCGCATACGCAGGAGTCCCAACTAAATAGATCAGCTTTGGTCACTGTGGGGCGTGTTGTTATTAAAAAGGGTGTGAGAGGAGTCCCAACTAAATAGTTCAGTTTTTGGTCACTGTGTGGCGTGTTGTTATTGAAAATGGTGCATAGACCATGCATCGTGGAAAAATCCAAATTTTAAAGGCAGTTATAGGCCTATATGCGAAAATCGGCGACTGAATCTGACGGAGAGGTATGCAATGTATATTATACATAAATAAATGAATCGTAAAATCAATCAAATCATGCTCTGCTTACACTATTTTGCTGAAATATTTTCATTATTTATTAAATAACCCCACCACTCTGACAATAACTATATTATGAAGGCCAACTCATTTCCTACAAATTCAAGGAAGCACGTGTAAAGTCAATACTAAAAGCGTCATCACGTTTAAAACGATCCATAGATTTATAGATTATAAATCAGTACTTAATTTGAATTTCATTTAAAACAATCTTTTCTGACACCATATTCGCTCTCGGTTATGCTATGAAGTGGTTGTCTCATTTTGCGCCGTTGGTCATCCTACGACACACAATCTGTGTTTGGGGCTGACGTCATATATATTGAAAATGACAGCCCCACAATTCGGATGATCTGCCTTTCTCTTGAAATGTTTGATTTTTCGTTTTAAATAAATAACACAAATTTACAATAATATAGGCTAAAATATTTAAACCAGACGATAACTATGTTAACTTTTGTTTGAAATAAATTAAATCGCATCGATGTGTAACGTTTCTCTTAAAATGTAAGCTAATTAAATAAAAATAACTACTTAAATAAAAATACAATATAGCTTCCCAGGTGAGTTCATCTAGGCCTAAATGCTATTTAGCTGTAAATGAAATGAAATGGGGTTTTAGGCCACCTTTGTGCACATATAGGTTGTGGAATGTGGGAGAGATAAAATATAAAACTGAGATTAAGCTATACATCATTCCTGCTCAAGCAGATATGAAAGATGTATACGTGTTTGAATAAGCATCTGAATGATGCATTCTAATTATAGGCCAGGATATATGTGTAGGTGAAAAAATGTACAGAAAACAATCAGCAAGCTTGACAGCCCCAAAAGAATGATGACAAACTCGTTGGGACCTCATGGGCTTCATAATCTATAGGCATCGTTTACCCAGAAGCAATTTATACATCTCTTGTTCAGGGGTTAGGTTTGTCATACCGAGGGTAAGGTATCTCTAATAACGGCATGTGCCGCCGAGTCTGACTGCTAGACCAACTAAGAAGGGTTGGTGGGCCAATGGCTGCTCAACACTGGGCCTACGTTTGTGACGTAGGCCCAGTGTTGTGCAGTCACCAGGCCATGAGGATCAGCATCCCAGCAGGAAGGGATCAGCTTCCTTTGAAGACGGTCACCTTTCCCTCCCACTAAACCAGGCCCAGCTGCGCCAGGGGGACTCCACTACTCCATCCCCTCGCCTGCCTGGGAAGGGGGACCCGCGGCAAGTCGTCTCGCCGCCACGGAGGAAGGGAGAGACCCGCAGCAAGGCGTGGAGAGGCATCCGAGGCGCCACCTGCGGCGAGATCCGTGACACGTGAAAGATGAACGAACAGAACCTGTCCGATTTCGCCGTCTCGTTGTCGGGGCTCCTCGCGCTCCCTCGTTGGGACCGTGTTACAATGTTGCTCGGCTCCCTGTCCGATGAGCTGGATCACAGGGTCGCGCGCCTGCATGGTTCGTGTCTCGTCTGTTCCACACGGGAATTTGTGTGTGCCGTCAAACGCAAAAAGAGAGGTTTCAGCCTTTGGTCTGGAGAGTTTTTTCAACTGTACAGGTCCCAGTGCTGGCCGGAGTGATAGCTCAAAGTAAAGCAGTGAAGAAGTATTTAGGGGCATAACTCTTTCTTCATATCAAGCTAGAAATACTGGTGTAGACTGTAGTTTAAATTTATTTTATTATTTTGTAAATGTATCATTGGCCATTACTTAGCATTTGGAGCTGCTCCAGATAAAAAAAAAGCAATTTATAGTTAGCCTATAGGCTTTGGGTTGAACATATTTTAGTGGCAGAAACTGATGACAAATAGGGCCTATGTAAATATATAATAAATACATAAATCATGGTGAAACGTCTGTGGTCTACTGATGACAGGCAACTGTCATGTAAAATAGCCTGACTGCTAATAATGTCTACCCTGTATAAATATATGTCTCAATAAATAAATAAAAAATAAATACAATATGTTGGTGAAACGTTTGTAGCCAGGCTACTGGCCTCTATATGTAATAATATAACTGCAATACCATACCAGTACACAATGCCAGGCCCGATTAGACCTGGGGGTGGTCGTTTATAGGCCTAATGGCTTCAATGGGCAAAATAGACCAAATTCCCTTGTTCAATGTTTTTGGCATGCACAACTTCTTGTGGCACTCTCAACACTCACAAAAATCCAAGAATCAGCAGCGGGTGCAGACACACTACCGATGCTTTTGCCGGAATTCTTCGATTTTCAGTGCGTTTTTCGTGCGTCGTCTATGTGTGACTGAGGGCTCCTTGGAGTGATTTAGCTCAAACATGACGGCGTTTAGCGCATGCTTAGCGCCTATCCAGTGTGTTTCTAACACATTCAGTGTGTTCCTAACAAATGTCCAGCTGGGTGTGTTGAATGACTCCATAGCTTATAAATTCGTTCCGCACGCTAAGTAATTCATTAGAAGTGTTGCAGGATGTAATCGGAAGATATTCTTTAATTTTATATCAGGCATTTTGTGTAATTTTGGCAGTAGTGGCAATTTTATTTCTTTTATAGGCTGAGGAACCCAGCAAACACGACACGTTGAATCAATGATGTATTATTGTTGGCCCAACGTCTGCGAAGCTGGCACAAGATTAAAACATCATTGTTTCAACGTGTCGTGTTTGCTGCGAATAACGTTAAAGTGCAAAATGGAATTATTCACAAATTTTAACATATTTTATCAAATTTTAACATTACAAAATTTACATGTTCTGTCTTCTCTGTCTCTGCCATAATACCCCCTTTCAATAATTGTGATTTTATGTTCTAAAATGAATATTTTGCGGTAAATTTTGGATAAAAACGGCATATCTTTTTATTTACCAGGTTAGGATTTTTAAACCACTCTTGGATGTTCGGATCTTGTAGTGTCTGACTCTATTTGAAAATGCGCTGATATCTGGTGTACACTTACTCACAGAATCGAACTGTAAGATAAGCTTGTTGCGCACTTGATTCACCCTTTCGCGCCCATACGGCCACCAGAGGACGGTGAATTATGACGTCGTTTTTTATATTCATTTTCATTCACGCATTTGTAGATAATATGCGTCGTCGGACATATTGCAATGCATGTATCGTCGCCTCGGAGCTAAATGATCCTATCTGCCACTCTGACGAGTGTCAGATAGGATCATTTAGCTCCGAGGCGACGGTAGGCCTATATGTGTTTAAATAATTATAAAAAAGTGATTTGATCTCATGCAGCATACATACAAAATACTGAAGATCTCCCGACTATCACAGTTTTATAGGCAGTAAGAGGACGTTTTCAAAAGGTATTGTAACAACTTTATATTATAGATATATTATTAACAATGTACATTTGTAGTAATTTGTAGAGAGTAGTGGATATTATGTTTACATCACTCGAAATAAACTTATTTCGTGTTGTTTAGCTATATAAAATGGGAAACGACATGTTTCAATGATCATCATCAAAGTCGGTGTCTCCTGTCTTAATGTCACAGGCGCACACTGAAATTGGCAAGACATATTTAATTTTGCTAGTGTTGACTTGAAGTTTCCAGTGTTCACAGTAAATTGAACAAGTATGAATTTTTTGTTATACATAACACATAATAGTTAAGGTGGACAGTTATTTAAGTATTTACATGCTTATGGTAAGTGAATTTTTTTCTTTTGCAAATATGACAAATTTGGTTTGCTAGTGTTGACTAGAAATTTTCAGTGTTCACAGTAAATGGAAATGAGCTTGAGTACTTAAAATGGCCAAAATCTGGAATAATCTGAAAACATCATGACGATTGCCTGCAAAGCCAGAATGCAAAGCCAAAATGCCGTATCTGCTTACTCTACTTTTATTCGGTTTTGCAGCTCGTCACTATCTTATATTGAGCTATATTCACTCATGACGAGGTATACATTACCTGAAAACTGTATCAACTTTCTCGGCATGTATCCTCCGCACTGGTAAATATTCAAATATATTGTAAAATTGTCCGCTATAGCCTAATGCAGAGAAATATAATGTAACAATCTGAACCATGTTTAGAAATGGAGAGTTGAGAATGATAACGATCAATAATATTTCAAAGATACTCTTCTGTTGAAATAGGCTTTTCACTACATCTTCGCCTATGCATAGGGTGAAATGATCATTATGCGAAACATGCATGCTGGAGATAAACAAATTTGCAATTTATTGAAAAATGGGATGAATTAAAAAAGATAAATTAACTGGAAATATTTTCTAGTAAGATTTTTCTGTAACGTAATTAATGCGTATATAATCAAGGAGCTCATTCATTTTGTGAAATGTGAGACATTGCTCAATGTTGGTTCAATAGCGGTCCAGCGCCTATGACGATGGCCCGTAATTGAACCAACATTGTTCACTGTCACAGATGCAGTACTTGCTTTTCGCAGGACACAATATCTGGAGATAGGCCACTCTTAGCTCCAGAACAACTGGTGAGTGCAGCTGGGTACCAGCTTACACCGGGCACTGAGCCGGCCACATGAGCCGGCTACATAGCGCATCACCCAGCCACATGTCATTTCATCAATTTGAAAAGAGAATATCTTATTAACTGTCATCGCGCCCCAGCACCCAAGACGAAGCACCTTGCTCCGAAGTCAATGTCGCATGGACGTTTGCGCTTCCTGAGTGAAATATTACAGTGGGCGATAAAAGATGGCACAACAGGAGGTGTTGGATCTCGGGAGAGGGAGAGACTAAATATAATTGGACCACGTTATGTAAACCATATGGTACATCTTTTTTATTTTGCCTCTTGATCTTTATTTTTGACATTCTCCAGAGTTCCCATTCAACCTGTTCAGGTGTACACTGATATAGTACACACTGTGCTGGATATAGATCAATGTTTACACAAATCAAACACAATCTGCTTAAACACCAGGTCTCATGATTAGACATAATCTATATTGCAAGCAATGGAAAAAAATACAAATATAATTTTGTTATGAAATGTATATACAAATGATAAAATAATAATAAAAAAAAATTAAATAAAGTATATAATGTGGGTCTAATTTACACGCTGTTTTAGCGTCAGATGTTTTACTGTAAGCACCAACAATGTTTAGGCCTAATTCAGCAAACGCAGCCAACACGTGACGTTGTCATGATATAAGTTGAGTCCAATAATAATTAACGTCAGCTATTAGTAAATATTAAAACTGGAAATGTACACTCTTTCTGGGCTGGGTGGAGTTTCAATAGATGATACCACACAACATTGTATAGCCAAATATATATTTGCATGACTGTACACGAGCTAGTTCAATAACCCGTATGGGAAACGAGTCAATCTTTGATTTTGGCAAAGAGGCAAGGAGCTGGCACAGTGACGGGCCAGAATTTGCGGTGTTGTTTCGGCATCACAACAGCGCTTACCCGACTTTCGGTCGATTGTGGTCGAAATTTAGAAGATGTTTTGTAGGCTACATGAACAGCTACATGTTCATATAGTAGAATCAATTGGTCAGAACTCCTCCACTTGACGTCAGAAAAAACCCCGTCCTGAAGTACAAAAGCTCCGCCCTAACTTTTGCGTCTAGAAAATCAATCTCGGCGGGGTAATAAAACACACTTAAAACCTACCGATCAAACACTCTCACCATTAATAGTGTAGTAGTTAAGCTCCCATGAAGAAACCATTGTGCATTTTATGATTAAAGCATGAAACTTCTACCATTATTAGTACATATCCTGTAGTTTATTTTAAGATGTGGAGGTAAGTTAGATTTGACCCCTGGTGACCTCTAGAGGTCATTGACCTCGAAAGGTCAAAATATCCGATTGCGAAGCCAAAAAATGGTGAAAATTGTGTATTACAATATTTATAGAATGTTTTTGTATTACAAAAGTGTGCCAAATACTCTAAGAGACTGTTGTTAATCATAAACATAACACCAAGGTCATGTCAATGTTACTTTAGGGTCATTTAATGGTCAAAATGGCAACAAATAGTGAAAATATTAACTTTTAATCAATTTAAACAATACTAGTGGTGCAGTCATCTATTTCAAAGGATTGGTTTTGACACTGTCTTGGTCAGATATCTTTCCCACGCGCATTTTAGGAGATTGAGGGCTGTATCTAACTTTGGAGGGGAAATACACCCCAAGTATTCCCCTTACTACACCCCTTCCTCAATGTTTAACTGGACGAGCAAAATTACAGTGTGCAGCAGCTGTTAAACATCAGTTTGGGCTCCCATGGCAAACTATTGATGCATAATTGGGCTATGAAGTCTGACATGGGTTGGATTATGTTTCACTGGGGTAACGTCGAGAAACAACGTTAAGGTCATATCAAGGCAATTTTAAGGTCAAAATGTCATAAATCTGTTTAAAAAATTCAGAAAGTTTGGCAAAATACTTGGGTCATAGTGTACTGGTTAAGCTCCCATAATAAAAACAATTGTGCATTTTATGATTAAAGCATGAAACTTGTACCATGCATTATTAGCACATATCCTGATCCTTATTTTAAATTGTGGAGGTAAGCTAGATTTGACCCCTGGTGACCTCTAGGGGTCATCGACATCGAAAGGTCATATGCTCATTCGCGATGCCAAAAGTGGTGAAAATCATTATTAACATATTTATAAACTATTTTTGTATTCCAGAAATATGTCAAATGCTCAAAGAGTCTACTATTAATGATAAGAATAACACCAAGGTCTTAGAAAAGTTACATCAAGTTCATTTCAAGGTCAAAATCGCAAAGAAATGTGAAAACATCCACTTTTTATAAAATTCAGCGCGGTCAATGAGGCAATTAACTATTACAAAGACTGATTTTGAGATATTATTGGTATTATTGGTCAGACATATTTTTCACAGACATTTTCAAGAAATTGAGGGCAGTGTCAACCATTGGAGAGGTATCACATCCTTATTCCCCTTATTTCACTCATTTCCAATGTTTAATTGTACGAGCAAAATTGCATCGTGCAGCAGTGTGAAACATCAGCTTGGGCTCCCATGGCCAACTATCAATACATAATTGGGTTATGAAGGATCACATGGTGTGTAGCTGTGTTTTACTGGTGTACCATCTGAAAACAACGTACATGTCATATCAAGGTCATTTGAATGTCAAACTGGCCAAAATCCTAAAAATATATACTTTTACTTACTTACAACCCCGTTGACTTCTTGAAATTCGGCATTTATTTACAGAATATGTATCATATTGATAATTTGGTGATAGTGATAACACACAGCGATTATAATTATGTCCCAGTATATTATATAAAAATGATCTTAACTTGACCTTGGAAGCCCAATTACAGGAAGCCGAAGGGCGCCCTCTTTGTATGTCAACTGTAGCCGCCATGTACATCGATTGGTTATTCGCAGTGTTATAATCCAATACTAGTATGATTTTGTAGTATCGTGACTAGGGTTATACCACACATTCAAACCATTATGTATCTATCTCGCTTATGAAGGCACCATTCAATTACTAGGGGGAGGGGGAGGCGGGGGGGGGGGGGGTGAGAGTTTGAATTGGACAAATTATTTATTTCGGTTTTAATCTGCAATTTTTTTTAACTCGAGCAATATAATATTTCAGTTTGTGTGTGGAGATACATATTTCTTTCACTTCCTTACATATTTTTCCTCTTCACAAATTTGTATCCCAAACCAAACCTAGCCTTGACCGGAGGCAAACGATCCGAGCAAAGCGAGGCTTCACAAATATAAAGGTCATTTAATGATGCCAGATAAATGATGCTCGAATTTTTTTAGGACTATTAAATGCCGTTGCTCAAAAGCTGAAATAATTAATTATTTCAAATTTAAATATTGATTTACAACATCAGATAATTATTTATTTCACGAAAATTTAATTTGGAAATATATATTTCAAAAATACTTCCCCCCCCCTTATAATTGAATGTGCCTCCCCTTATGTACGATACAAGTGAACAAGTAGATTATTACTGATCATTGTCTCATATGCATAATGAATAGATGGTGCCTTTATGGAATTATCACGGCATGTAATACTCTGAAAGAGGGATTTTCAATAAGAAGAATTGGCAAAAGCATAATAATTTCTGCGATTTCTTAGCAGCCATTTTTATTTTTTTTTTATTTCTCAAGGATGAGAGCTCTACATCCGCCCAGATATCAATACAGGCGGGGATAATTCAAACAGCAAAAACTATATCAGCCAAAACAAAGTGATTTTATTACAATACGATTTTTTTCAATTCCTCATGAAGTCTACTAATCCGTTATAACGATCTACTAATCCGTTTTACCGGTATAACATTCCGTTATAACGGTCTAGTATTTCGTTATAACGGTAGAGTATTTCGTTATAACGGTCTAGTATTTAGTTATAGTGGTCTACTATTCCGTTATAACGGTCTAGTATTTCATTATAACTGCCTACTATTCCGTTATAACGGTCTAGTATTTAGTTATAGCGGTCTACTATTACGGTATAACGGTTTAGTATTCCGTTATACTAATCCGTTATGACCGTCTACTATCCCGTTTTACCGGTCCAGTATTTCGTTATGGCGGTCTCTTATCACGTTATAACCGTCTACTATTCCGTTATAACGGTCTAGTATTTCATTATAACTGTATACTATTCCGTTATAACGGTCTACTATTCCTTCATAACGGTCTAGTATTTCGTTATAACGGTCTACTATCTCGTTATAACGGTCTAGTATTTAGTTATGGCGGTCTAGTATCACACCATAACGGCCTGCAAATCCGTTATAACGGCATAATAATCTGTTATAACGGTCTACTATTTTGTTATAGCGGTCTAGTATTTTGTTATAGCGGTCTACTATCCCGCTGTGGCGGTCTAGTCTTGAATTATGAAATGAATACCGAGCGATGGAATAATCTGTTTTATATATATATATCATGGTGACAGCTAAGGTTTTAAAGCGACACAATCATTTTAGCCTGATTGTGTCGCTTTAATTTAACAAGAAATTTTGGCAGTCATGACATCGATATTTTGCCAAGCTTTCTGACAAATTGATGTAGCCTTGAAATTAATTCTAGTATCCGGTATGTTTAAAATATCTCCTGCTCATCTCCATATCGTGGAGAATTTGATTGTAAAATTTGACTAATTTCTGCGGCCACAATAAATTATGAAGTTGATTTGTGGCGGCCATTTTAAATTTCAGTGAAATCTTGAACAAATTGCCTCTACATCTCCATATTGTGGGGAATGTGAATGTGAGTTTTTGCGCCCATAACAAATTATGAAGTTGAACTCTGGGAGATATTTTTCATTTTGGTAGCATGTTTAAAAAATCACTAGCACATCCCCATGTTGCAGAAAATGTGATTTAAAATTTCAAAGAAAATGACCACTAGTTTTTTGGTTATTGCACCCACAAAAATTAAGTACCACCTGATGCCTCACGCCTTATAGATCCCGGTGCGACTAAAACACCCCTTCCACTACGGACGTGTTATAAAAACTTGCTCGCCACTTCTATTAGGATATTAGGGTCACACTAAAAATATATATAATTCAACGTTCTAACCGAGCAGTTATAATCAGTATAAATGGCCATCATTTTCTCTAAATTTATGTGGTCTCAATTCATAAAATGCACAATAGGCTACCTTATCTGCTAAACTATAATACTTTATTAAAAATACAATAGTAAGTTACGATGTGCAGAATAGTTATGGGGACTTCACTTGCCCTTCAAACTAAGATTATTTCAATGTTAGTGCTTGCTGGGGACGCCATTGTCGCAGCTACTGTCACCATAATGTCCACCCTTTCACGACCAATGCATAATAAGTATCACTATTCCATTTGGATTAACATAGAATCTCAGCCTCTTGTATGTTGACCTACATGGATACATTTGAGCAGTTAGGAGATATACACATGTGTATCGAATATTGTCAGTCAACAGGCTACCCCGAACTGAGTCAAGCAACACGCAAGTAAGCACCACAAAATGAATTATGAATGAATGTATGCATGAATTAATGAATGAATGAATGGATGAATGAATCGATCGATCGATCGATAAATCAATCAATCAATCAATCAATCAATCAATCAATCAATCAATCAATCAATCAATCAATCAATCAATCAATCAATCAATCAATCAATCAATCAATCAATCAATAAATCAATCAATCAATCAATCAATCAATCAACCAATCAATCAATCAATCAATCAATCAATCAATCAATCAATCAATCAATCAATCAATCAATCAATCAATCAATCAATCAATCAATCAATCAATCAATCAATCAATCAATCAATCAATCAATCAATCAATCAATCAACCAATCAATCAATCAATCAATCAATCAATCAATGAATGAATCAATCAATCAATCAATCAATCAATCAATCAATCAATCAATCAATCAATCAATCAATCAATCAATCAATCAATCAATCAATCAATCAAATGACTAAACCATTAACCAATATTAGCAATCATGGATTATAGCAGTCATAGATAGGTTAGACTTATTGTGACTACGTATTGTTCGTTCACATTCAGTAGCATACACATTCATACCTGTAGCTGTAGAATTTCTGTGAAACGCAGTGACGTCACTCGGTGAAAAGAAGGTTATATAACAACCCTTCTCTCATACTTCATTCTGTGAAACGCTGTGAATTCACTCGGTAAAAACAAGGTTATATAAGAACCCTCCCCCATATTTCATTGTATTAGCCAGCTCGGTGAAAACAAAGGAGGTCGAGGTCATTGAGTTTCACAGAATACAATTTCTCAGTCAATTCCAACCAGGGTTGGGGCTATGTACATCGGTATTTGTACTCACCCGTACTTAAGTACATTTTTTTCTAGTAGATGCCTACTTGCTTGTACTTTGTCCTTGAGCTTGAAAAATGTACTTGTACTTCGACCTGTACCCAAGAACATTACTATATACTTGAATGCAAATACATTGCAAGTACATCATCGTTTATTAATAACTTTTCTTATGTTTGACTTTATTATATTTCACCGACATTATATTTATTGATTACAAAAAAAATATTATTATTTAATCAGATAATGTGTAGTACATGAATAATTTCTTTTATAGTTTACTTATGAATTAAATAAGCAAAATCTGGGCCTTTGTTATTTAACATGGACCTTTGTCGTAAACTATGATGTAATTATATATTAGCCCTTTCAAGCCTGAATTTACCATTGTGATCTTCATCCACTACAAGTCGAGAATGCGAATTGCTGTCGCAATTCTCGACTTGTAGTGAATGAAGATGAGTTGAAGTAGGTGAAAAAGAATGAAAATTGCCATGTATCGGTAAAAGATTTTCATGAAAATTTTCATTCTAAAACCGTCTGTTGCAGGAAATTTAAGTCTGTTTTCAGGGATGTAAAATAATGCTTTAATGCATCGTGAGGACTTAAAGGGTTAATCCATGAATAGGGTTGTTATAGAGCTTCTTAGTCAATGAGTTTTATATCATCTATTAACCATTTAAGCCCTTAGAGACGGAATTCCTGATTTCTTATTTTGGACAACCATGTCAAAAATAAGAAATACGTGAATTTTGTCTCTATATCCAGCCTAACTGATAAATGCGCACCACAAAAATAATAAAAAAATGCAGTTCTAGTCTATGGACATGTTTACATCATATGGTCATATTAAGAAGCCAAAAGAAAATCACCGATTTTTTTATGATTTTAGCATGGGACTGTCCCTTTAATAAAATGTAGTAGTGACCCGCCTTGATTAAAGGTCAGCACATTGTTAAAATCATTTTTAACATGCAAGCTAGAATAAAAGTGTCAATCATTACCAATAGTTAGCAGCTCCTAAAACGTGATTTTGGTGCTTAATAAAGATTATAGAGCACTTTATTTATACATAGCGTAAACAAACTTTTAGCATAAAACATCCCAGGTCCGGCCCATACCAATAAAATGATCACGCATCATACTAATCAGAGCTGCATGATCAATTCGCTAAGTTTAATATAAATAAATTATATTAGCTTATACTGCTCCGATATATGTAACTTTTACATGTGGTAATATTAAATAAAATGATTTAATCGATCTAAATGGAAGGGCATTATTTAACAATGCGATACATTATCAGGTGATTATCAAAGCTGTGGACAGACCTGTGGGCGCGACAGAACATTTCATTTCTTCTGTAGTCTACTGTAAATACTGTGAGTTTGAACGCATTTTATCATACTATATTTCTTGCTTACCTGAGCTTTTGAGAATATCCTGCCACTAATATATCAACAGAATGACAAGCACAGAAGTATCAGATAATAATAGTAGTTAGGTTATATTGAGAAATGTCTTGCAGTGTCAAGTGAATTGAAATGAACACTTTCTTTTTGTAAAAATTGCAATAAATCTCAGGAGTGATATAATGGGTTGAGAACAGTATACAATTTACCAATGTCTGTGTGATTGATGAATACGGCGTAGTTAGTGTTCACACATGCAGGCACCCTGATCACTGTGACGTTTTAAACACTCCAGATTCTAAATAGATTAAATTGTATTATATAGCTTTGCCTATTTTTATAAAGAATATTGGCCTAATCATTTTTATACTGTCCCATATATGAGAAGCTAAAATCAACCTTACATTGTGAGAATGCTTTTTATCTGGTTATCATGGGAAGAAATATTCTCAGTGATACAAATTATTATTGAAAATGGTGTGTACATGTGAGCTGTTACTATAAATGAACGTTTGTGTGAATATAATGTGACGAAATCTGTGACGTTCATCACAGAAACGCCTATATTTACACAATTGTTATGCACATTTAGCGAAAAATAGAAATATGTTATATAACAAATTTAGTTTAAACATGTTTAAAACTAAAAAAAATCAAATTTAGACTGTTTTATTATGTGGAGTAACACAAATAGAACATATAATGTTTTCAATGTGGGTACTTTTAACCTTTATCTTGCCTTTGTATGCAAAAAAACCCAATTACTGGATTCCAGTAGGTTGTATGTTACCTAATCTTCTCAATATATTCACAAACTGGAACAGGATAGTAAACAAAAGGCTAAACGTTGGCCAAATGAAACATGTCCCGCACCAAAATAAATGTATTGTATGATCTAAAACACATTAAAGAAATATTGTGCAATTTACAGGTTCCTGAAAATAAACTAAATGTAGACCTACATAATAACAATCATAAATTGAGCCATTTTAAATCTTAATTATAAAACCACATTTAATAGGGACAACTACGTTTGCCAATATAATTAAAAACTAAAATGTTTCATCTTTATCCAACTTAGGGTAGGAATTCAATCCTTCGAAGAAGAGACAGGCAGATTCCGAAATGACCGCCAGAAAATAGATTATGCCATGTCTAAAAATATGACCGAAGATGGAAAACACTTGTATTTGTCCAACATAGAGAAAATTAATAATGTATAACAACATTAGTTTAAATTCCCCAAATTTTATTTCCCTTAATAATATGACAATTGTATGCGTGTAATGTCATGCATACGACAAAATTGGTCCCTAATTTTGTATATCCTGGAGTAAGAGATTTGCATTGTTATATAAATGATGATCTGCTTTATCATCACTAGTATATTGAAAGATAGTCATGCTATGCTAATGTACCTCACCGTGGTAAAAATGTAGCCTAGGGCACTGTAGAAGAATACAATTGCTACATGTACATTATTATTCAGTTACTGTCAAATGAGCTGACATCTAAAATATTTACTAATACTTCACAAATGTTTCAAGGATCGTCGCCGCATAATATAATTTCATGGAAATTGATTGAGAATTGACTGAGAAAGCAGCGAAATGTATTCATCACGACTAACGTGAATTATATAGGGGGGATACACGTGATTAACAACATGCAATGGACCACAGGGGAAATCTGGCCACTCCACTCTTATAAATGGTGACTTCCTTAGAGAAGCAATGGTCTACCAGCAAGGGGATTGAGTTATAGCATTTTTTATAAAACATTATCACAAGGAACAGATGTGGCTAGATCATTTCGCGGTAAACAGCTCGTACTCACAGCAATGCCGCGGATGATTTGCTGGCGAACACAACATTTCAAAGGTAGAAATAACTGGCCGCGAGAAAGGGGACGTCCGTGGATTTACATCATTCCGAAGCACACAGAAATCTGGTGGCAGGTAATAACATCATACTCTTTTCTAATAGCTGAAAATTCAAACGGTCTTCACTGCACACTGTCGCACAAGAGTTACTAACTGCTATTTAGTAATGCAAAATAGACTAATTGTTTTTTTCTCATGTATGTGGTATGCATATCACAAGCATATAGAGCACAGATACAAACAGCAGTATAGAGCACAGATACAAACAGCAGTATAGAGCACAGACACAAACAGTAGTATAGAGCACAGATACAAAAAGAAGTATAGAGCACCACAGATCCAAAAGCAGCATAGAGCACAGATACAAACAGCAGCATAGAGCACAGATACAAAAGCAGTATAGAGCACATATAGCTCACAAACAGCAGTATATAGCACAGATACAAACAGCAGTATATAGCGCAGATATAAACAGCAGCATAGAGTACAGATGCAAACAGCAGCATAGAGCACAGATACTAACAGCAGTATGGAACACAGATACAAACAGCAGTATAGAGCACAGATACAAACATCAGCATAGAGCACAGATACAAACAGCAGTATACAACACAGACACAAAAGCAGTATAGATCACATATACAAACAGCAGTATCTAGCACAGATACAAACAGCTGTATATAGCACATATACAAACAGCAGCATAGAGCACAGATACAAACAACAGTATAGAGCACAGATACAAACAGCAGTATAGAGCACAGATACAAACAACAGTATAGAGCACAGATACAAACAGCAGTATAGAGCACAGATACAAACAGCAGTATCTAGCACAGATACAAACAGCAGTATATAGCACATATACAAACAGCAGCATAGAGCACAGATACAAACAACAGTATAGAGCACAGATACAAACAGCAGTATAGAGCACAGATACAAACAGCAGTATAGAGCACAGATACAAACAGCAGTATAGAGCACAGATACAAGCAGCAGTATAGAGCACAGATACAAACAGCAGTATAGAGCACAGATACAAACAGCAGTATAGTGCACAGATACAAACAGCAGTATAGTGCACAGTCACAAACAGTAGTATAGAGCACAGATACAAACAGCAGTATAGAGCACAGATACAAACAGCAGTATAGAGCACAGATACAAACAGCAGTATAGTGCACAGATACAAACAGTAGTATAGAGCACAGACACAAACAGCAGTATAGATCACAGATACAAACAGCAGTATAGAGCACAGATACAAACAGCAGTATAGAGCAGAGATACAAACAGCTGTACAGATCACAGATACAAACAGCAGTATAAAGCACAAACACAAGCAGCAGTATATGGCACAGATACAAAATGCAGTATAGAGCACAGATACAAGCAGCAGCATAGTGCACAGATACAAAGAGAAGTATAGAGCATAGATACAAACAGCAGCATAGAGCACAGATACAAACAACATTGTAGAGCACAGATACAAACAGCAGTAGAGGGCACAGATACAAACAGCAGTAGAGAGCACAGATACAAACAGCAGTATAGAGCACGACAGATACAAACAGCAGTATAGAGCACAGATACAAACAGCAATATAGAGCATAGATACAAACAGCAGCATAGAGCACAGATACAAACAGCAGTATATAGCACAGATACAAACAAGTATAGAGCACCACAGACACAAACAGCAGTACAGAGCACAGATACAAACAGTAGTATAGAGCACAGATACAGACAGCAGTATAGATCACAGATACAAACAGTAGTATAGAGCACATACACAAACAGCAGTATAGAGCACCACAGACACAAACAGCAGCATAGAGCACATATACAAACAGTGGTATAGAGCACATATACAAACACCAGTATAGAGCACAGATGCAATCAGTAGTATAGAGCACAGACACAAACAGCAGCATAGAGCACAGATACAAACAGCAGTATAGAGCACAGACACAAACAGCAGTATAGAGCACAGATACAAACAGCAGTATAGAGCACAGACACAAACAGCAGTATAGAGCACCACAGACACAAACAGCAGTATAGAGCACAGATACAATCAGCAGTATAGAGCACAGACACAAACAGCAGTATAGAGCACAGATACAAACAGCAGTATAGAGCACCACAGACACAAACAGTAGTATAGAGCACAGATACAAACAGCAGTATAGAGCACATACACAAACAGCAGCATAGAGCACAGACACAAACAGCAGTACAGAGCACATATACAAACAGCAGTGTAGAGCACAGATACAAACAGAATTATAAACCACAGATACAGACAGCAGTATAGAGCACAGATACAGACAGCAGTATAGAGCACAGATACAGACAGCAGTATAGAGCACCACAGACACAAACAGTAGTATAGGGCACAGGTACAAACAGCAGTATAGAGCACAGATACACACAGCAGTATAGAGCACAAATATAAACAGCAGTATAGAGCACAAATATAAACAGCAGTATAGAGCACAGATGCAATCGGCAGTATAGAGCACCACAGACACAAACAGCAGTATAGAGCACAGATACAAACAGCAGTATAGAGCACAGACACAAACAGCAGTACAGAGCACATGTACAAACAGCAGTGTAGAGCACAGATACAAACAGAATTATAAAGCACAGATACAGACAGCAGTATAGAGCACAAATATAAACAGCAGTATAGAGCACAAATATAAACAGCAGTATAGAGCACAGATACAAACAACAGTATAGAGCACAAATACAAACATCAGTATAGAGCACAGATACAAACAGCAGTATAGAGCACAAATACAAACATCAGTATAGAGCACAGATACAAACAGCAGTATAGAGCACAAATACAAACAGCAGTATAGAGCACAGTTACAAACAGCAGTATAGAGCACAGATACAAACAGCAGTATAGAGTACAGATACAAAAAGCAGCATAGAGCACAGATACAAACAGCAGTACAGAGAATAGATACAAAAAGCAGCATAGAGTACAGATACAAACAGCAGTACAGAGAATAAATGCAAACAGCAACATAGAGCACATATACAAACAGCAGTATATAGCACAGATACAAACAGCAGTATAAAACACAGATACAAACAGCAGTATAGAGCACAGATACAAAGAGCAGTATAGAGCACAAATACAAACAGCAGCATAGAGCACAGATACAAACATCAGTATAGAGCACAGATACAAACAGCAGTATAGAGCACAGATTCAAACATCAGTATAGAGCACAGATACAAACAGCAGCATAGAGCACAGATACAAACAGCAGTATAGAGCACAGATACAAACAGCAGCATAGAGCACAAATACAAACAGCAGCATAGAGCACGGATACAAACAGCAGTATAGAGCACAATTACAAACAGCAGTATAGAGTACAGATACAAAAAGCAGCATAGAACACAGATACAAACAGCAGTACAGGGAATAGATACAAAAAGCAACATAGAGCACATATACAAACAGCAGTATATAGCACAGATACAAACAGCAGTATAGAACACAGATACCAACAGCAGTATAGAGCACAGATACAAACAGCAGTATAGAGCACAAATACAAACAGCAGCATAGAACACAGATACAAACAGCAGTACAGGGAATAGATACAAAAAGCAACATAGAGCACATATACAAACAGCAGTATATAGCACAGATACAAACAGCAGTATAGAACACAGATACAAACAGCAGTATAGAGCACAGATACAAACAGCAGTATAGAGCACAAATACAAACAGCAGCATAGAGCACAGATACAAACAGCAGTATAGAGCACAAATACAAACAGCAGTATAGAGCACAAATATAAACAGCAGTATAGAGCACAAATATAAACAGCAGTATAGAGCACAAATATAAACAGCAGTATAGAGCACAGATACAAACAACAGTATAGAGCACAGATACAAACAGCAGTATATAGCACAGATACAAACAACAGTATAGAGCACAAATACAAACATCAGTATAGAGCACAGATACAAACAGCAGTATAGAGCACAAATACAAACAGCCGTATAGAGCACAGATACAAACATCAGTATAGAGCACAGATACAAACAGCAGTATAGAGCACAGATACAAACAGCCGTATAGAGCACAGATACAAACAGCAGTATAGAGCACAGAGATAAACAGCAGTATAGAGCACAGAGACAAACAGCAGTATAGAGCACAGATACAAACATCAGTATAGATCACAGATACAAACAGCACTATAGAGCACAGATGAAAACAGCAGTATAGAGCACAGATACAAACAGCAGTATAGAGCACAAATACAAACAGCAGTATAGAGCACAGATACAAACAGCAGTATAGAGCACAGATACAAACAGCAGTATAGAGCACAGATACAAACAGCAGCATAGAGCACAGATACAAACAGCCGTATAGAGCACATATACAAACAGCAGTATAGAGCACATATACAAAAAGCCGTATAGAGCACATATATAAACAGCCGTATAGAGCACATATATAAACAGCAGTATAGAGCACAGATATAAACAGCAGTATAGAGCACAGACACATACAGGAGTATAGATCACAGATACAAACAGCACTATAGAGCACGACAGATACACACAGCAGTATAGAACACAGATACAAACAGCAGTATAGAGCATAGATACAAACAACAGTATATAGCATCACATATACAAACAGCAATATAGAGCACGTGTACAAACAGCAGTACAGAACACCACAGACACACACAAAAAACAATTTTAACTACCCTTAGATCAAGTTAAGCGGCATTGCCATGATATGTTTAAGCGGCATTGCCACTGATTTCACTGATGAATATTACCAAATAATTTAGTTTGAACCAGATCAGAGGATTTTGCTGACCATGTCTGATCACTTACTGCTTCTGATGTCAATCACTGCAAAGTAAACAGCAGGAACTGCTTACTTGAAAAGCATTTGCACTGCAGAGCTCTAAATACAAAAGCAAATATAAAAATAATATTATAAATAGATCGATAAATAAATATTTATTGACGACGGTAAGTCCATGCAGACTTATGCGTCATTAATATGAACATATGTACATGACTATATACACCACGATTAGTTCAGTAAAATCACATGAAAATTGATATAAGCATGCTAAGTTAACTTAAAATCGAACGACATTATAAACTAAAACAAGCACAGGTTAAATAAAATATGCATCACACCTATTTAAAATAACCTATACAGCTATACACACTTACATGACAATGAAGTCACACACATAACAAATAACATCCACTAATTGTGTCACCTGCTTATAAAATTATCTATAATAACTGTTTTGAGATCTACTAATCGTGCGATCAACTCCATCATTTATGTTTTGTTATTGACGAGATTTTTTAATCATTCACGTCTTAAAAAAGTGCACTGTACATCTTCATTTTCCAGGCTATATATCAGCTTGGAGAAATGTCAAAGAGAATTACGATGTTTCCATTGATGATATTTTATCAAATTTGCAAATTTTATTGCATATATGGTTTCAGGACCCGATATGAGAAAATTTTTTATATTTTAAATGAGTTCAGGATCAAATAGTTATCTTCGTTATTATAATTACGAGACAAAGAGTAAGAGGGCGCTAGATTAGAAGATTAATATTTTAAAAAGTGAGCTCGATCTCCAGCAAAATACATCCAGCTAATATACGGGAAATTCCGGATATTTGAGTATTTATTTTGCACGGTTTATCTATCAGTAATATATACATTTCCAGTAGTTATTAATCTATTTATGCCTGTTTTTCTAACTCATTATTCAGAACAATTTAGGATCAGAAACTAAACCGTAATCATAATTATAAAATTCTTTGTCATAAGAAATAAAATAATTTATTCCGCACAATCTTTCGGAACATTTGCGACACAATTATGTAAACTTTATTCTAACTTGCTTTGTTCCCGTACTTTATATTTTTATACTAAATTGCTTTGTTTCCGTACTTTACTGTGCGATGATATTTTTTGATAATAAATATACAACTGTGTTACCGTGTACGAAAATGATAATGGTCTTCCATATAAGCTTTCCTTTAATAAAACTACCCATCTCAATATTTAGAACATGAGAAATCTAAATCTTGTCAAAGCTCCCTTATGTTTGTATGATATATATTTAGATAATACATTTTCGAATTCCAATGCATTTGCAAATAGTATGAAAAATACAAAACTAAGCAGAGCTGTCTATTTATTGGTGTAATTTCATACGGTTATTCAGAAACATTCGTTATTTGATATAATTAGTACAATCCGCCATGCACATAGATTTGCTAAATCTTCCAAATATTTGCAAAACATATTCAGCCGCTCAACGTGAAGTGAAATTATATGACAATATAGAAAAGCAGGTAGAGGATCTGTTTTGATCTAGCCACCTGTTTCTGCATGTAATCTATGATTGCGTGTGTGTAAGCGAGTTAAAACGATTCCACGACTACATTGATAAATACGGATTCCAGGTAATGTTTTCATGAATCTCTCTATAAAATATAGCTTTAGTTGAGCTTACCAACTTGGGCTGCCAATGCTGATAATAGTTATATAAGTTTTTCTACCTAACCGATATCCTTATACCGCTGATCGCAACTTTAAATGGCTGAACATTTAAAATATTTAATTGAGCGCTTTACGAGTTAGACTTTTTCTTAAATAATCTCACTTTTAATTACACACAGGTTAAAAAAGTGTAATTTCGATAGATCTCAAAGGTGTAAATATTATTTATTACGAAGGTAAATAGTATAATTTTATTTTACTCACTGTAAAGCAAAAATAACTTTTCAGCAACTCTTGAAGGTCAGAATCCTTTGGCGAGGTGACTGTTACATATAAGGCTGTATGTACATCACGATCGATGTGTTGAAGTACTACGTGCCCTGTGTCACAATGCGGAAGACAATGAACATACAACCAGTAACACACCACCTTAAAGCATTGGTTAAGTATAGGGCCAACGTCTGCAACACCTGCCCTATATCTAGCCAGATCAATTGGACCGTTTCTTTTTATCTGGCTATTACACACACTGCCTTGTAAAGCAGGGGTTGTGTGGTACGATGCAATCCAAAAAAATGAATCTAAAAAAGTCCACGTTTGCCCATGCGCACGATTCACAGATACGTGAACCAATCACAGTCCTTGCGCAAGTTCACGTGATAACTCCCTGGAAAAACCTCCACCAACCAGGCCCCATGGAAACTGCAGGTGGATTATTTATAGAACCTAGGTAACTCATTCACCGAATTCTACAAAAATGTACAGTTTTTTCAACTTTATCCCATGGAGATTATCTACCTAAAATGTTTAATTAAATTTACGAAAAGTTTTAAGAAAAGTATTTGGGAGTAGAGGCTACCATACATTTAGTGATTATATTTAAGCATTATTTTACAGTTCATTGTATTCCTGTATCTTAAAAAAACATCCTTGTTGTTGAGTCTAAACATCTTAGCTATTTATTTAAAAGCAAATACAAATGGACATTGATTCAATCTCTTCATTCACGTTGATTTTAAAATAGTTTAATGTATTTACTTTCACGATAAACAGTATCATTTATTGAGACTTATTTTTTTAAAAAATCTTTTCACGTATGACAAAGTAATGGGATGACATTATATCACCAAGGCATCTATCTAAAACGACCCACAACTTTCGGTGGCTGCAAATTACTCTATTTCAACCAGAAAATTGCAATTCTTACCAATAAGTATAATATATATTAATGCAGGAGCATCTAAAATTAAGTGTGTAAAGACCCCCACACGAGGGTTTACATATGGTTACCGATTACAATAAAGTATATTTCATGGAGATTAAGATGACGCATTATCATTGAATATGCAAATTAGCAACAATTACTGGAAATAATATTTGAATAATTATATCATAGAACCAGTTACAATAAAACATATTTCATATAATTTCGATAGCAAGATAAGGTATTAGAATACCAAATGAACGCATTAAAATTAAATATGCTAATTAGCAAAAATTACATATTAAATAGGTTTTATGTTCATAATTATATCTGAATTCCAATAAAATAGTTTTTTTGATAATTAGCGAACGGTTGATTAATTTTTTTATTAATGCCTTTGTAGTCTTTATAGTCGTGTTATATTGCTATATAACACACAATTAAGTAGACAGTTTGTTGTGAAAGTTGAAATTTTTCGACCTGACTTGTCTGATATCCCCTCAAAATATTTTAATAGAATTTCCTGCTGCGAAATGGCCGCCGATAGTTTGTTAAAACTGCCATAAAAATAATGACATTTATTTTATTATTTCCCCACTTCCTCCAAATTGGTTATAATAATCTTGAAACTGTCATTAGAATTAAGTTATAGCATCTAGAGATTTGATTTAGTGGTCCACACCCATAGCCAAGAGATTGAACTATGGATAATGACATTAGATTATTTTTTGCCTCCAGCAGAATGGTAAAACGTTTAAAAACAAAAATATATCGTTGATTTTTTTGTATATTCAATAATGTTTTTCTATTCAAAAAATAACTTTCTGGTGTCAGGATATGGCATTATGATGTCAGAATATTCGTAGGATTTGGTAATTTAACGTGAGGATAAGTCGATAATGTTATGGCATTATAAAAACAACATAATTATAAGCATTGATGCCACGACATGATAATTTAAAGACATGGCATATATGAAAAATGAAGTAATTTGATTTATCAGTCATCATCTTCTCTAAATAACACATTATTATGTACTTCTGTAGGAAAGAAATAAAATATTATGCTAAGGGGACAGATATTTGTTGAATTAAAATACAACCACATCCAAAAGCACATAAACTTATGCTAGGGTAATCACACCTCTCATACTTTTAAAATAATAAAAATATGTTTTTTGTGGGTTAATATACATTATTTTATGCTATATATTATCAATTTATATATAATAAACAGTTGATAATATACATTTATGTAGGCTCAATTTTGTTTTCACTCAAACTCAATGAAAATAATTGGATATCCTTGTGTGTCAAAATGAAATGAAATGAATCGAACTTTAGGCCACATTTGTGCACATATAGGCTAAACTGGGCCAGGAGAACCTCCTGAAAATGGTGAGATGAATGAGATGACACTGTCCTCCAGACACATGATTTGAAATTTGAGCCCTGGCGGTCTGAGGCCGAGCACGCTACCTCTCGGTCACGGAGGCTCCCCACAATACTGACTCCTTGTGTGTCAAAACATCTTACAACCATGGTGGCGGCCATCTTGAAAATTTAAAGACAGTACTTCTAAAGATTTGTTTTTTATACAGTCTCTGCCATTTCTGAAAAAATGAAAGTTTTTTGAACTAATCCTTAAATACATTTTATTGTTGCAATGGGTGCTAAATTGCATATTGTATCACAATTTAGTATTCCGAGTAGTATTCATCATTTTTATTGCAATTTCATAACCAATTTCATTCAAAATTGTAAGGTTATTGAATGTAGTGATTGCTAACTAGCATATGTTTTTCTACTGCATATCCTTTGTATTCTAATGCATTATATCGCACATATTTTATTGGAATCTACGGCCCCTAGAACCATGGTGTAAATAACTCTCTTTTTATTAATGTGCCTCTGATATATTTCTTCAAACATAAGTTTGTATAATCGCTGCTTATTTGCATATCTTGTGCTAATATGTCATTTTGACCTTAAAAAAATATATTTTATCGCAATCGGTGTCCATTTGTAGACACTTTATTTGAAATTCAAAGTTGATTAGTTTTTGAGATATCGGTTGAAGCTGTATTTTCGGTAATGGCGGCTACTTGTCATATTTTATTTCAATGCATAAATTCATTGTAAGCTCTTTTGTAAGCTAAATTGATCACTTTATGTTAAACTGTGCTAAAATTTGTATAAAATTCTAATGTTTCTAATATTTTTTCGACAATATGGCGTCCAGCTTTCTTCAATTTAGTTATAGATCTAATACTCCTGCACTATATGCTAATAAAAATGATTAAAAACTATTATTATCGTGATTTGCTATCTAATTAATCTACTCGTATTCTTTGTAAAATATATCTTTATACCTTTATCAAGACATATCAATGCTATGCAAATTATGAAGAATATTTGGCATACTCAATATGATGGGGAATTGGTTCAGTTGCATAATGTTTTATATATTTGAATTTATAATACGATTTACGTAGGCCTATAACATCCTGCTTCTTTGGCAGATGAGAATATAATCGCAGAGTAGGCCATACTGCTCAGACTAACCGTGGAAAAAAACCCTTTGATGCCTTTTCGAAATTTCACACAATCAAACGTCGTTAAAATCCCGCCCACATAATAAGTTTAGGCTATTTGTGATATCATGAACGTCCATTAGTAATCTCTACAAATAATAAACATACTGATTTTAGCTAGAATTATTCGTTTCTTGTATTTTACTGTATATTAGCACTTCTAGAATTATACTATTTATAATTAAATATGTCTACCAAAATAAATGTTAAATATACACTGGACGAAAATACATAAAATGTAGACGTATTATCCAATACCAATTGATATTACAAATTTATTATAATTTCTGAAAAGTATATAGCCACATACCGCATAAGTACAGGGGCGGATCCAGGGGGGGGGGATTTCAATTTAAATCTTTGAATGTGTGATAGTCCCATGTCAATCACGCGCCAGCCGCGGTGCACGCCACCGGCGTGCTGTGGTAGGGGGGTTTTGGGGCATGCCCCCCCTCCAAGAAAATTTGAATTTTAAGACTCCGTTTACTGCGTTTTGGTTCAAAATTTACATAAATGGAACAATTGGAAGAATTATAGTAGGGTCAAATAATAAATATATAAATTTTTTTTGCAAACATCAATACCATTTTGACTGATTTTAAAATCAGTTACACATTTTACTAATAACTTGTGATTTTACAAAACTAACTATTTGTATGTAGGCTCCATAGGCCTATCCTATTTATGTCAAATAAGTCAGAAATGACATTTTACTTAATGAATAAAATATCTGTCAAAAGTAATGAATATCCAGTTGTGATTAAATATTGTGATACATAGCCCGGGGAAGCAGGCCGTATAGCCAGTATCAGAGGCAGACAAGTCTGTAGTTTTCCTTTAACATTAAAACATCTCAGAACTGATCCTTTTGGCTCAGACTCACTCAAGCCTGGTTTTGTCTGTTTTCCTACCCTGGCTACTGCATAAATATCAGATCCCTTAGTATTCGTGAGTATGTATATCAACCATAACTGATTTTTTTTATCAGAACTATCTGTGTGACAATTTTAATAAAACTATTTTTGTTATAAAACCCCTTCTGAACCAGTTATAAAATAGCAAGTAGCCTAGGCCTTACATTGGCCCTATTATTGAAAATAAGCCTACAACGCAAATCAAAGGTAGGTGGGTCCTCGTGATTCGCCGAGTAAACATTGTGGGCCCACCACATGCTGTCATGGTCAACGCACTGTAAATATTATGGTTCAGTGAAGTAAAACCGCTTTAACCGAGATCAACACTATGCTATGCGAACGAAATCATGCATTGTAATTTATTGCATATAAATTCATGGAAGATAAAGTCAAACCACAATCGATTTAATATTTATAAGATCAATGTAAGACCAATCGCTTCCGAATATAATAACTAGTTTTAATATTGTTAAAAAGGCTAGATTCGTATTATCCCCCTCCCAGCAATATGAACACAAACATAAGTGTTTTAATATTTCCCTGTGTCACAAATCTTTAGGGAAACCCTAAAACCCCCACCCTTAATGCATGAATTCATTAATGGTCAGCCTGTTAGGCTAAATGTCATACAAACTATAACAGCTGAATCAACATGCAATGATGCAAGCTATGTTTTGATTAATTACGTTTTCATGTTTATGCTATTTTTCTGCAGTAAATTAATATGGGGTTATGACCAAAAATCAATTTTGGTCTTAAAGGTGTCCCGGGTGTAGTGGTTAAAGCTTCTTGCTTGGAAAGTCGGAGATCGCGGTCTGAACCCCGCTCTGGTATTCAAGCTTCAAAGAAACAAAATGTCTCTTCCCCGCTCACATTCAATATTGTGCGGAGCTTCCGTGACCGAGAGGTAGTGTGCTCAGCCTCAGACCACCAGGGCTCGAATTTCGAATTCTGTGTCTGGAGGGCAGTGCCTTCTCATTCATCTCACCATCCTCAGGACGTTCTCCTCGCCCAGTTTAGCCTACATACGCACAAATGTGGCTTTAAACCCCATTCATTTCATTGTTGTTCTTAAAACGCCAAACCACCATTCTCAAGACGCCCACGTGTTTGCTGCTACTAAGTAGGCCATATATAAATTTATAAAAAAAATTTGCAGCATAGATACAAAAACAAATTAGTGTTTGAGAATGTACCCAGCAAACACAACACATTTGTGCAACACTTGAACAACTACAGCCCAACGTCTTCGACGTTGCTCCAACATTGTACAAATAATATACAAATGTTTTGTGTCTGCTGGGTAGGCCTACCACCGGGATGTAGCATTCCGCCTAGGCTTTATTGTTATTATGGTAGTCATCAGTTTTTTTTAATAGATATTCTGTTGTGTCTAACAAGAGGGCGATGTCGGATCCAGGATTTGAAGGACGGGATCTCCGAATTTTCAACTTACACACTATCAGAGGGGTCCTGCAGCATGCTTCCACGAAATTTTTTGAAATCTAACGCTTCAATTGCTGCATTTTGGAGCAATTTTCTGCCAAAATATTTGACTTTTTTGGTTTCTTGATGACACTGCAGGGCCGTTCATTTTAAATCCCCTACTTGGGGGGGGGGGGGAGGGGGGGGGGTTTAAGCCCCCCCAAGCCCCCCCTCTAGATCCGCGCCTGTAAATATTAATTTTTATTGGTAGGGGCCTTATCCAGTTTTTGGTAATAATCAGCAGTGGAAAGCAGAATGAAATATAAGATGATCCCTATTGTTACATACCTAGTCCATCTTGTTCATTCGTCTATTAGGATTGTCTTCTTCATTCATCCGCTTGCTACGTTCCGCTAAATGTATTTCAACACAAAAAATATAACCATTTTCAACCCTTTAACCGCCAAATTATTCAATCTGAATTTTCACCCACTTTAAGTTGTGTCTCGCTGACGCGATCCACAACTTCAAGTGAGTTAAAATTATTCAGATTTGACAAAATGGAGGTCAACTGTTTTATGTCACATTTTATCTTTAACTTGTTTAAACGGTGGTACTTAATGTTCTAATAAAAAATGAATGAACCAGAATATATGCGACACCGGCGGTTAAAGAGTTAAAGTTGAGACAACCCTGAACGATCGTTGTTCTCACGAATGCAAATTACTATGTGTAAACAACTTATTCTGTTAATTACCTTGACGATGACCGGTTTATTTCAGCTTTACCCAGAGTAAGCCGTGAATGAGAGTCTGGTAGCTTATTAGTTTACGTTCTGCACTACATAAGGTGGTATTGCTTGGATTTTCTTTGTTGTATGTTTTAGTGAGATAGTACTTGCGACAGGAATGTTGGATAAACCACAGCATCTGAAGCCGTGCACAGACAAACAGCAGCATCTGCTTACTGGTCAAGTATGTAGCTAATACTGTTTGCCCGTCTACAACAGAACGGCGGATTTGCCGTGCAACTTGTCCTCGGAATTCTGAAAATGTAATTATATGTTCAGTGGACAGTTCTCTCAGGTAGCACAACGTGGTGCGAGTAAATATAACAACTTTAATTGGATGCAAATGTAATCAAGTTGTGAATTACAAGTTCGATTGCGCATCATGACTGATCTAACGTGGGACAAGTGTGATTTGTACACTTTGATGACGCGTACGTAGTAGAGGATTTTTTTTATCAATTTGAACCGGTTTAACCGACTTTCGTGAATGAATGATTTTTTTTTTCTAAAGTTGCTTATCCTATAAAAACATATGTTGGTACTTAACCTTTCCACCACGACAACAGGTAATAATTATCATATCGATTTAAAAAAAAATCATACTTGAGTAGAGTGATGTGATCCTGATAAAGTGTTCTTAATAAATACACGCTATCGTAATTATGTGGCAAGTCATTTTTACTCTAGTTATTGTCTGTTTTAGTTTACTATACCATTACTATACGTAGTTCAACTCTAAAAAATACATTTAAAACGCCAATATAGATAACCATGAGAAGTTGCAACACTGTTCGAAAACCAGTGATATACGATGGCAGATGGATGAGAAATATAGTACGGGAAAAGATTTACGATGTGTTATACAATTGGCTTAGGGTAAATCGTAGTCATTATATCGAAATGATGAATTAAAATAAACTGAGATGATCAAATAGGTTAGCATAAAGTGCAGAAACCCAGGAAAGTTGTTTCGTTACTCGCATGTTTAGCGTACGCTTCATGAATCAGTAAAAGTAATAATAACGTGCTGAACATGATATATCAAGCCAAGCACATTAGTATAGCTTATATGCAATATCGATATTATAGTTAATATAGTTTATTTGCAATATCTGGAATTTAGAGCAAGTTATATAGATCAACAGATCAATTAATCGTGTGATTACCAATCCAATCCTGTCCTTACAGAGCTATGATAGCCTTATTTACGTAGAATCGTTGTGGTATCCTATTCTTTGTATTTTAGGGGGATTACGCAGTGTTAAAGATGATTATAATTATATTCACAACAAACTTGCCAAACAGATGATTTTTTTAAATTTTCCCACATTCTGTTCATCTCGCATCACGTATGAGAGTTTTAGCATGATCAGAGTAGGTTTCTGAGTTTTTGTATCGACACCAGATTCAAATTATTGCATTTTAATTTGGGGGGGGGAGGGTTTGTGTTAAAAAAACTTACACTGTTGATATTATGTTAAAGGCCCCATGAAATCCCCAGCCCTATATTCTTCACTCAGTCATGTTAAAAGCCCCATGAAATCCCCAGCTCTATATTCTGCACTGATTTATGTTAAAGGCCCCATGAAGTCACCAGCCCCATATTCTGCACTGAGTCATGTTAAAAGCCCCATGAAATCACCAGCCCTATATTCTGCACGGAGTTATGTTAAAGGCCCCATGAAGTCACCAGCCCTATATTCTGCACTGAGTCATGTTAAAAGCCCCATGAAGTCACCAGCCCTATATTCTGCACTGAGTCATGTTAAAAGCCCCATGAAGTCACCAGCCCTATATTCTGCACTGATTTATGTTAAAGGCCCCATGAAGTCCACAGACCTATGTTCTGTACGGAGTTATGTTAAAGGCCCCATGAAGTCACCAGCCCTATATTCTTCACTGAGTCATGTTAAAAGCCCCATGAAATCCCCAGCCCTACATTCTTCAGTGAGTCATCTCTCATTCTAGTTTAAAGGGGTAGCGCTTATGTGTGACGTCTTGAGTTGTGCGATCCGCCCAACCGAGATAGTCTGTACGGTTTTAGTATTTATTTCAGGTAATAACTGACAATATAACTTGTTTACAATTTAGATTAGATCTAACTGTGTATCTTTGCAAAAAAATACACCACTGGCAAAAGTATGCAGTTCGAATGCGTTTTCTTGATTTTCGCGATGATAATATGGTTTTTAAAAACTGTGGGTGGTGTAGTAATAATATGTGCGTACACCATAGAGTTTACACATGTTTTATTTTTGGTCGCGCTTTTCCGCGATAAACCAAATTAAACACTAAAAACAAAAAGCGTAAAATACCGGATTCATCATAAAAAGTGCGTAAATACTTTATATTCGTCAACTTCGCCGGTAGTAAAATATGTGTTTTTGTAAGACGTGGCGCTTGTGAGGTATTTTTGCAGATTTCGGCAGACAGCACGGTAAATGAATGGTGGCGGCGCGGAGATAACCACCGTCCACTGCTCCTCCCTCAACCATTCTCACTCTTTGATTCCTTCCCACCAAACACTAAATCTGTTTGAACTTGGAAAATATTTACCGACTGTCTCGGCTACATTTACTACTTTTTCTAGCACCCGTTTATTACTCTAGGAACATAATACTTTTTGGTTGAAGGCTTTCCCCTTATCAGTGAAAACGTTTGATGTCTGTTTCGTCTCTGCATCCCCTCTATAGAATTTTTCCAGGGCTGAGTAAATGGCAATGTTTTAGGTTATAACGTTAGTCATACAGTTTTATTAATTGGAGAGAGATAGCTTAGAAAAAATGTCAGTAAAGCTTTTTTCAAAAGATTCACTCACTCACTCACTAGTTCTCACTCACTCACTAGTTCTCACTCACTCACTCACTCACTCACTCACTCACTCACTCACTCACTCACTCACTCACTCACTCACTCACTCACTCACTCACTCACTCACTCACTCACTCACTCACTCACTCACTCACTCACTCACTCACTCACTCACTCACTCACTCACTCACTCACTCACTCACTCACTCACTCACTCACTCACTCACTCACTCACTCACTCACTCACTCACTCACTCACTCACTCACTCACTCACTCACTCACTCACTCACTCACTCACTCACTCACTCACTCACTCACCCACCCACCCACCCACCCACCCACCCACTCACTCACCCACCCACCCACCCACCAACCCACTCACCCACCCACCCACCCACTCACTCACTCACTCACTCACTCACTCACTCACTCACTCACTCACTCACTCACTCACTCACTCACTCACTCACTCACTCACTCACTCACTCACTCACTCACTCACTCACTCACTCACTCACTCACTCACTCACTCACTCACTCACTCACTCACTCACTCACTCACTCACTCACTCACTCACTCACTCACTCACTCACTCACTCACTCACTCACTCACTCACTCACTCACTCATCACTCACTCACTCACTCACTCACTCACTCACTCACTCACTCACTCACTCACTCACTCACTCACTCACTCACTCACTCACTCACTCACTCACTCACTCACCCAAACACCCACCCACCCACCCACCCACCCACTCACTCACTCACTCACTCACTCACTCACTCACTCACTCACTCACTCACTCACTCACTCACTCACTCACTCACTCACTCACTCACTCACTCACTCACTCACTCACTCACTCACTCACTCACTCACTCTCTCATTAACACTCGCTGATTCCCTGTATGTGTACTTTACAGTTGTATGATGATTGAGATTGGCAGAGTCAGGCGACGCCACTTGGTGCTGACACGTGCGCATCCCTCATTCATCACTATTACGTATCCATCAACTATAATGACTAGATCCCTACCCGCACTTCAGAGTAGCAGAAAATAAAAACTCACTATTTTTGTTATACTTGCTTTGCAAGACCTGAAGCCAGGATTATTCAACTGCATTTTTATTTGAAAAAATACATGGCAAAATTTAATTAATTAATTCATTTATTTGGAACATCATCTAAGCGGTCAGTACTATTTCATTGTATTGCATTCCCTTATATCGCCATTACCTTTGTATATTCTCATCTTTTCCATACTGCAATTACCTTAGTCATTTTCATTGCATTTTCTTATATGCTAATTGAACGTGCTCGGCACTGTTCCAAGTGAAAAATATGTCAAACGACAAGAAATACATGCTTTATCAAAGCAAAACAACTCAAAACATTGAAATGTTTTGCAGGCAATGTAATGCAGGCCTATAATTATCATCATCCAATGTATGAAAAGTACCATACATTAAAATCATGCAGATAGATACAACTGGTTGTCATTTTTTTCTTTCAACAACAAACAAACTTTCAACTTTAAAAACACTACAAAAGTAAGCAGATAATGTTGTCTTCAAAGGCAAGCAGCAGTAGCCTACCACTAGCCACTAGTTACTGCTGTTTGCCATGGAAATGTTGCAGACAGCACAAACTGCATACTTTTCAAGTAAGCAGTTACTGCTATTTGCCTTTCCATGTAACTGCAAAAGCAAATAGCGCCAACAGCTTACTTGGAAAGTATGCATTTGATGTTGTTCAATTTTGCAAAAGTAAAAAAAATACTACTGTTTGTCCATATAATGGGCAAGCAGCAGTAACAGCTTACTATTCATGTGAGCTGTTAATGCAGTTAAGCTTTTTACGTTTCCCAGGCATATTTTTGACAGGGTGTGTGTGTGTGGGGGGGGGGGGGAGTGGTAGAGGCCGTGCGGGTCTGATCGGCGCACCGTGGTGACCCGTGATAAGGCTACCTGTCAGAAATGGCGCCGCCCGGGCTCCGCGCAGTCGCACTGGCCGCCCGATCTGTATCCGGCCCCTGGCGGTTTCCGGCGGGTGGCCCCTCGCCTCGTCTTCAAGCGTGACGCTCCCCACAGCTCGAGAAATGCGGTGCTGCTCCCTACCCGGACTACTTAGGACTCCCGGGCCCTATCAAATACCGCTTTATAGTATATCATGCATATACTGAGTATCTGTATACAGATCCACATATATCAGAAAGTGCGATAAATTCTAACAGGTGCAACTAGTGATGCAAAGAGTCAAATGCATGCTATTTATTTTGTTAAATCTTGTCATCCATGTTAACTAGATTAAACTTTTTTATCGTTTTTATATTGTTTTTAATGTGCGTGTACGTGAGCTGTTGAACAGCTTTTGTTTCATTTTCATTTCAATGATAAGTGAGAAAGAAGATTAGTTAAAGTTAGTTATTGCACTCTTCGTGGCTATATTGAGTGAGGATATAACAATGGCTCATTCGTATCGACTGGGGTTTGTAACCTGGAGGTACCAGGTTTGAATCCCGATCGGGATGGATAGTTGTCATCGTGGTTGTGCATATACAGATATACGGTGCTCCAAACTCTTCAAAGGAATAGAGTGTACAGTGCTGCCTATGGTACTCTGTATTATAAAGAACCCTTGAAGTCATTCGAAATAAGAGTAGGCCATAGTCCCGGCCTCGGGCTTCCTTTTATCACGATATTGCCATGATTGGGGAGAAAGCGACGTAAACTAATTTTCACTATTCACTCTTAATAGCATGTATCTTGCCAACACAAATTTATTTCTTCCGCTTCTATCTCCTATAGGTGACGGGTTGTGTGTAAATGGTAAAAGTTAGTGGATGAATGAATGAATGAATGAATGAATGAATGAATGAATGAATGAATGAATGAATGAATGAATAAATCAGTTAATTATTTTATCTTTGACGTTTACCTTGATCTTTGGTAAAAAAAATTTCGGAAGGGTTGAATGTTTGTATAAATAATTAATTCAATCTGTTGGACCATGTTGGAGCAGTAGGCAAAGCTGGCGGCGTACATCCGACGGCGGCAGCGGGGCACGAAGGGTACGACAATAGGCTACCCCTTCGGGCCCAATGGGTAAAAATGATCATGTAGCACGCAACGAATAACATTGACAGTTGAATTACACTTATGAGTTGCCTTTCACTGCCTTAAGTAGCCACTATATTAGCAGCTTGGACATATTAAAGTTGATTGAATGTGAACAGACATGTTTGCCACTTTGCTGCTCATGTCTATGCACTCTTCCGCCACACTTCTGGCAAGTTTACAAATGGTAATGAGTTTTGAAGTATGGTTGTCCTCCTGGCCTTTGTAAAAATCTCTATCTCCTCCTCCAAGTTTGTCCAAAGCATATAGCTGTTAACTTAATTAGAAATAGCGTAGACTTATTATGTTATTAAATTATTGTGTTCATTATACATGTAAAACTGTGCTAACATCTATCCCTTTTGTCTTTTTAATTTACCGTGTTATCAGCGCATTTTAAGACTATTCTATGGCATGAGTGAAAGTAGTTGACTTTAAATATATGCATACATTGTATATATGCCACCCATACACGACTGTTCTGTTGAGTGACCTTGAGTAATGACCTCAACCCTATAAGTGCCGGAAATGACTTTGTTCATTTGGACTCATTGTCTTTGCATTCATTCACTGCAAATGCCAATATCAATGAAGACTTACTTATCAGCAATGTCAATATACATAATTTATTATTGGATCTCGGAATCACTTATGAGGTATGCGGGGAAATAAAGAATTCAACCCATGCATCTTTGGCTACACTGGTATCACTGGTTTCAACACTGTTACAATTATATTTAAAGCAGCCCCTTGTGATGACATCAATTTTCGTTTTTAATTCCGTACTGAAGTAGTGTATCCCACGGATCATGTTTTTATTTTTTTTCAGAATTTTCATATTTTTACAAGTATTTTTAATCAACATTTCTATGAATCCAGAAGTAACCCAAACAAACTATTTGTATACCTGAAGGATTGAATGTTTTGGGCCACATGCATTGGGCCACATGCTGATGGCTTCGGCCCAGTGTTGGGTAGACAATCAGTGCTGCATGTGTGTCCTCCAGTGTTCTGACTATGAGACACCAATTAGCGGCGACTGGTTTGATCTTACCGTCTGATGCGTGGGAATATGTGATGTAAAGTGCTGAATATCGCTGACTTGTTTTGTTTACATGGCAATATACGACCTGGAAATACAACTATTTCACTCTTTTTCGGTGCTTTAAAATTGTTTTTTGACTTTTTCGTATTTTTAGTTAAGATCAGTAGGCTATATAGCTTCATATAAATTAAATTTTCAAAATTGACAACATTGAAAATGTCTCATCCCAAGGGGTCCCTTTAACCAAAAAAAATGTTATAGCGTTTCAATTTTTTTCAATTCTGAATAAGCCGTTCGAATGTTACATGTCCATTTCAGTCCGTGGCAGCCATCTTGAATATATTCATTCTACAAATGGCCACGTTGAATTTCCACGCAATAGAGCAAAACATAAACATTAGTCGAGCTTCTTAGATGTATTAATCATGTAAAATAATTGTAATTGGGTTATTATATCAGAATATTTGTAGAATAATACAATTTAATATGAGGATTTTTACCCTGACAAAGACCCAGTCACTTGGCTGGTAAAATGCCCTTAAGTTGTATGCTAAGATGTATTTGTAATCTTATTTATTTATTTATTTATTCGCCATACACAGTACATGTACATAAGAATACAGTAAAGTTCATAAACAAATAGTACAATATGGCAGGTTATCTGAGAACAGGCAATATACCTATACAAGCTCAGAAACCATCGTAATAAAATTGAAATTATGTTAAAAAGTAATACAATTAATAAAAAAAGCGTTTTAACGTGGAGCACCACGATTACACACACAAGAGTGACACCTACATGCCCCTGACCAGGTACATACATTATCTGTTTCGAAATATGTAAGAAGGTTGTCATAATGCATTACAAGTTTACGTTTAAAAGAATATATTGAATCGGCGTCCCTCAATTGCCGCGGGAGGGCGTTCCAGATTGAAACAATTCTATTAAATAAACTTCCTTTAAAACACTCTGTTCTATCAATTTTCATACGTAGAACACGGCCCGCATTGCCAGATCTCAGAGATGAGTTTGAAATTACTTCTATATTATTATGCCAGGCTACGTCATAGTATCCTTTAATACATTTAAAAACATATAACACATCTGTAATCTCGCGTCGATAAGATAATGGGTGCAAATTAAGCATAGTACATCGTTGGTCGTATTTAATTTCCGGATAATTAAGAATATAACGAGTAGCTGCTCTTTGTATTGACTCAATAGCCTTTGTATCTGAAACAGTACTGGGGGACCACACACTGGAACAATATTCTAAATTACTCCGTACCAATGTACGGTACAGAGAGGTAGTGACATTAACAGGAGCATTAAAACCAACTGCTCGTTTAATCATACCCATCGTTCTATTACATTTATTAATCAATCCCCTACAATGTGTGCCCCATCTGAGATTGGTGTTTATCAGTACTCAGTACTTCTAGGAGCTGGGTATTACATGACCTACCCGAGAAAAAACCATGTTGCTTTTCAGAGATATCCCTACTGACAAAACTATAAATATGATTATATATACAGCGTTCCATTATTTTTGATACTATGCTTAATAAGGATACAGGCCTATAATTATCCACTTTGTCCCGATCTCCTTTTTTATGAATTGGTGACACATATGCACACTTCCACATATTTGGAACTTGTGATAACCTCATGCCTAAATTGAAAAAACTTGTCAGTGATGGGGTTATTTGCTGGGCGCACATTTTTAATACATATGGGGAGACATTATCAGGCCCGCACGCTTTATTAACATCGAGTTTAGATACAATTTTAAAGACGTCGAAATCATTAAAACACATACTACTGAGATGATCTTCACAAATGATAGGAATGTCGAGTAATTGATCCTGTTCTCTCTCATCTACTTGCTTAAATACAGATTTAAACTAGACGTTAAACAGACACGCCTTGCCTTGTGGGTCTGTAGAGCCAACAGAATCGTTTTGAATTTTACTAGGTAGTGATTTACTTTTCGTTTCATTTGTAAAAAAGGACCAGAATCTTTTAGGATTACTTTTTGACATTTCTCCCAAATTATCAACAAAACATCTATACTTCTTTCTTAATACCGATTTCAATTTATTGCGAATTTTCTTAAATTTATCCCAGTCCTCTTTAAGGTCACTGGCTTTGGCTATTTTCCACACATTATTTTTTTTAGATGACATATGTCTAACTTCGGAGTCGAACCACGGAGGCGCATTAGATTTCCGGGCATTAACTTGTGGGACGCATTCACTAACAGATTTATTGTAATGCTGGAGCCATGTGTCCAAGCTGCATCAATATCGGTAACATCCGTAGCAGTATTAAAATAAGGTAGATCGCTTAACAATGCGCACAGCTTTCCAACATCTGTTTTTTTTATAATTAAAAACTTTTCTGCTGACACTATGTTTTTCAGACATCTTCAACAAAATATTAAAATTCAGAACAGTATGTTCAGTGGTAAAATTGTAGGATTGTAGGCAACAATAAAAATAAATGCTTCACTGTCAGCCGGTTTGCATTCACAAATTTCCTGGTCATGAGGTTCAAACTCACATTTTCCCTCTGAGTGAATGAAGTCACTCACAGTTAACATGACACCACCACCTACTCTACCTGGCTCAATTTCCTCACTGTCACGACGGTGAACAACATAATTATGGGGGAACAGTTCAGTACTTGAAATGGATGAGTTTAACCACGTCTCTGTTACTGCCAGTAAATGAGGCTGGTAAATAGCTATCAGATTATGCATTTCTGTTATTTTATTCATATTTGATCTTACTGACTTGACACTCCTTGCATTCATATATATAGTATTTAGCTTATCACATAAACTCTTATTGTTTTTCTTGTTAAGCTTATTCTAAATTAGTCTCTAAAGTTACAGATAGGCTACTTTTGGGTAACGCTATAACACATTATGGTCAATTCATGAATTGTCCGACAATTTCAGTAATTTGACCGCTATTTTGTATGCACTTCAATCGCAGTATCATATTTTAGGTCTGTTATAATAAAAACATGTTGATGCGACTTCAAAAAGTGTATATTATGGGTTCAGTCATCTATCAATGAATGCGTATTGCCAATATATGATTTTTTCTCAAATTGTATTAGTTTTGGACGCCACTTGGAAATGCGCGTTAACATGATTTGTTTATGTCATGAATACACTTCACATCAGGGAGGGCGGGGGCCCTAGGGTGGTGGTTAGCACCGCTGCCTTTCACGCCAGAGACCGGGGTTCGGTTCCCGGTCTCGGCGGTTTGAAAGAAACGAAATTGTTTCTTCCCCATCCACGTGTGAAAGTTAGTATTGTGGGGAGCCTCCGTGACCGAGAGGTAGCGTGCTCGGCCTCAGACCGCCAGGGCTCGAATTTCGAATCCTGTGTCTGGAGGACAGTGTCATCTCAATCATCTCACCATCCTCAGGAGGTTCTCCTGGCCCAGTTTAGCCTATATGTGCACAAAGGTGGCCTAAAGCCTGATTCATTTCATTTCATTTTCACATCAGGGATTGCAAAAAACACTATATGTCACTAATACGGATTCCAAATGGCACCACGTTCAACTTGAAGCCGGGCTAAACCTCTAGGTGCTAGGATTCTATATGTCCTTACCTGATTAATATTCATTCCAAGTAAATTAAATGAATTATTGGGGTTTTAGGCCACATTTGTGCACATTTGGGCTAGCCTGGGCAAGTAGAACATCCTCAGGATGGTGAAATTAATGAGTTGACACTGCCCTCAAGACACGAGATTTGAAATTTGAGCCTTGGTGATCTGATGCCGAGCACGCTACCTCTCGGTCACAGAGGTTCCTCACAATAATGAATATTTACGACTGAGCGGGGAAGAAACATTTTTTGTTTCTTGGAATCTTGAATGCCAGAGCGAGGGCCAAAGCCCTGATCTCCGACTTTGCCAGATCAGTTTTTACCTGTTTATAAAAAATCATTTAACTATATATTGCACACAATGAATCTAGCACAAGATTTGGTTATTGGTAACCTTGTACATGTAAATAAATAACGTAGGACCCACTCTATCAGACAACTACAGAGGTATCAGAATTTTAAGTTGTTTTAACAATTTTTCCACAAGCAGACTTACAGACTCAGCAATTTTATAAACAATAATAATATTCTGAGTGGAAATCAAGCCAGTTTAGGCTATAATATTCCACTGACCCTATTTTTACAATTGAAAAGCTCCTTGATGTCTTTTTATCAAAAAAATAAAAATATTTTGTGCCTTTATAGATTTTAGGAAAACAATCGACACCGCATGGCGTTCTGAGTTGTGGTCGAAACCATTAACATGTAGTGTAAAGTAAAAGTTTTGAACATGATATTAAATCACGTATCGTGGTCACCCATACTAAATCTAATTATTTTTCATGTTATACCAGTGTCAGAAAAGGTGAAAACCTGTCTCCATTGCTATTTTCTTTTTTCTATTAATGATATGGAATATTTCTTCTTAGACATTGGGCTTAACGTACATGTATAGCATCTTGATGATAATATACATGTATATGAAAATTTAGTATTTTTAATGCTGTATGCATACAGCTTTATTTTCCAATGACACTCAGGGTCTACAAACAGATTTAGATTTAGATTTCTATTGTAATACATGGACGTTAGATGTAAATGTAGAAAATACTAAAATTGTTGTATTTGGAAAATCTAAATGGAAAGAAAATGAAATGAATCGGTCTTTAGGCCACCTTTGTGCACATATAGGCTAAACTGGGTCAGGAGAACCTCCTGAAGATGGTGAGATGATTGAGATGACACTGCCCTCCAGAAACAGGATTCGAAATTCGGGCCCTGGCGGTCTGAGGCCGAGCACGCTACCTCTCGGTCACGGAGGCTCCCCACAATACTGACTTTCACACGTGGATGGGGAAGAAACATTTTTTGTTTCCTTCAAACCGCCGCGACCGAGACTAAATGGAAAGGTAAACATGTATTTAGATATGATGGTCATGTTATAACTATTGAAGATAGCTCCAAGTATCTGAGTGTTATTCTAAATTATAACAGCTCATTTTCCAAACAAAAGAAACATGTGATCGACCAATCTCACAAAGCCATGTTTCTTAGGAAAAAACGCAGACAGTTGGATTCGCCAATTGATGTTCAGCACAAATTATTTGCCCATATTACTATATGGATGTGAAATTTGGTGATTTGAAAAAATAACAATGATTGAAAAAAATACACCTAAAATATGTAAAATAGACTGATATCATATTGGTCAAAACTATTATATCAAAATGAAAGTTATTTTATATTAGTATATTGTGCTTAATCTATATAATTCGCATGGGCTGTATACATCCCCATTCCCCATGGTTATCGGAAATTAAGAATATATTAGACCATACTGGTCATAGTTTCATATGGTTATTACAAATGCTCCCAGAGAATATTTCCATAGTCCACGCTGTTAAAATATCGCTTCAGGATGATTATGTACAGAAATTAAATACACGTGTTAATAATTATTCTAAGTGTGTGTTGTACAAGATTTTTTTTATTTGAAAACCACATTGCCACCATATAATAGAAACGTATTGTGTAAATTTGGAACTGTTAACCAAGTATTAAGTTCATTGATGCATTGCTATTAATTTAAAATTTGTTCGCTATATTTGTGTAACATTTAATATCCATATTTGATTTATTTGTATATTTAAACACATGTAGTATACCTTGAAGCATGTTGGTACATTGTAAGTTTTGTGCCCCATGCCTTTACTATGTCAGGGTTAATAAACTTTTTGTATCCTTGTATCCTTTTCCAAGGCCCCACCCCTCCATTCCAAGTGTCTGCACCATTCCAAGTGTCTTCATTCACTACAAGCCGCGAATTGCTGTCGCAATTCTTGACTTGTACTGGATGAAGATGATTTATCTGGCTTAAAAATTGAACAAAATTGCCATGTATTGGTAAACCAGTTTCATGGAAATTTTCGTTCTTAAACCCTCGGTCGTAGAAACATTAAGTCTATTTTCAGGGATGTAAAATGATACTTTATTGCATCGTGAGGGTTTAACGGGTTAAACCTGACGCAGGTATAACCCTCTGAGTGCTAGGATTCAACACACGAATGTGCAAGGCCTTCGCACGCAGGTTTTGTTCTTGTGATAGCCGTCCGTTACTCCACAATTACCCAGAAAACCATCAAATATAGGGACCGGCCCTGGTGGCTTATTCGTGTGGACTGGGGCTTGTAACCTGTAGGTACCAGGTTCGAATCCCGGGCGGGCCGGATATCTGTAATCGTGGTTGTGCATATACAGTGCTCCAAACTGTTCAAAGGCATGGATTGTACAGTGCTGTCTATAGTACTGTGAACAGATGAAAAACAATAAGCAATATTCACCCACTCACTCACTCAGATATGGGGGCGAACGTAAGTATTTTTTTATAATATCTAGTGTGTATTGAAAGGTGGTGTAAGAGTCAATAATGAAACCCATTTTGTAATAAAATTGTGTAAGATAATTGTCTGTAGAATTGGTTCAATTCAATTAAGAAAAAGAAAAGTATGTTGTATGTTGTAGCTCACTAGGTGGGGTTATGGTAGCCCAGTGGACACGAGGCTTTGACCCAACATTGCTGTAACATTTGTGCTGCCAGGCCTCCATATATCAGTTAATGAGATAATTTCATTTGGGAGATGTTATTTTTTATATGCAGAAACTTTTTTCGCCATTTGAAAGTGGATATTACTTTTCAAATTACAGGTAATAAATTAGAATAAATGTGATTTGAGCGTCGTCAGCAGCACAAGTAGGCATATTAACAGATTAATAGACCAGCCAATGAGGCGTGAGCGCCGCCAACGATGAACCAGCATTGAATAATTATTTAATCACTCTCTCGAGTTGTCGAGCACATTTGAAAGGTCTTTCTATTTAAAAAACTACAGTCCAGCTTCGTAATAGCGAAATATCAAGGAACTCAATAATGACTTCGTTTTATCCGAATTTTGCACTAAAGGTGTTCTTCCCCACCCATTTCCTCACCTCAGATCGGTCTAGACATCTCACAGTATGTGTGTGACAGTCATACCGACCTATGTAGGCTCCAACCTGATTTATCAAGTTACGGTGGCATACAAATTATGTTTTATTAACAAATGAATCGTCCTTGTGAATGATAGCTTGCTAATTTATTCTTATCTGTATCTGTATATCGAGGTTATCTATAGAATTTCACTCGCATAATAGTAGTTGGCTAACGTTTAAAATGCTGAAACTTGCTAACCTATACTTTTAAAATAATGATATAGTAGTTACCGGCAACTATGGCCCCGTGAGCTTTAAGTCTATGACATAACATTCATCACCGCAATGAGCGGTCACGCCTGTAGATAAGGTTTCACAACCATAGCTAATTAACCCTTTGAATAGGAATGTAACGTGTATATTGCTCTAGCGTCTAAAACGTTTTCAGCCCTAACCTCCGTCCAGGTGTAGGCCTATGCATCAAAAACTTGATTGCTGCTTTTTTATCACTCCCGTCTTTTCGCGAACGACTTTTTTTTACCTACTTTTGTAAATAACAATTGCACCAGATATATCAGTAATAATACGGTTAAATTTAATTTAAATTGTTCATTGGTGTTACATGTTGAATGTGATCAACGGAACTAAAAACGTCATTTTAAACCGTCAACACAAGTTCCAGTCAGACTCAAAACACACATAGTAATTACAACTGAATAGGATCCGTTTTAATCCATATGTAGACTGCATGTGCTCAGATATCATATTGATTTTTTCAGTCAAATAAACAGCTGCTTATTGCATTCTCATACTCCCTTCAGGAAAGTTTTAGTGAAACAGGTGCTCAAGTCACTAATTTTCACGGCAGAAAAAAACACGATTGGGACCAATGTGTTGCAGTGTTGGCTCAACGTTGTGCTATCGTCCACACCGTCTGGCCAGATGTGATAGTTATTGGCGCGAGCCTGCTCGCCACATTGTGTGATAATAATTGGTGCGAGCCTGCTCTTACATTGTATGTGTTACTTTTTAGGCATTTGATTTTTGAAAAGTATTTTCTAATAAACACATTTCGCAGTAAGGGTAATTTAAATACATGTAATCATATGGGACACTATATAAATTTGTTCCAAACGTGCTCGTTATAAAGATGTTCGACTGTACTAGACTAGCAGATTACACCAGTTGTATAAATTTAGTAATTGATAGTTTATCTTGCGACACGCATTACAATTATTTTGAAGGGCGCGTATTCAAATAATCTTGAAGCAAACGAGTCTATTTGTATTGAAGAATAACAACAATCGTAAAAATGAAACATAAAATATATTTTGATGTCTCACCATATATACATATGATACATACAAAAGCAACACTGTAAACAAACATATATATCTGCAGCATTTTTATGTGCAGCAAAAATGTGTACAGTCTCAAAATGATATCATATTTTGGCAAGAGTTATAAGGCACAGCTGCTGTGTCACCATCGTATGGTTAACAGGTTCACATAGTAACATTGGGAGATTCCAAGGCATGTGGATTGTATAATATTAACCTTTTCACTACCATACATGACGGAAATTTCCGTCGTCATTCGTCAATGAACGTAACCATAAAATGACACAAATTTTCGTCAAATATATACTACATTTATGTATTTTTCGTCATTTGAAGCTGGAAATTGCGTTAGCAATTCCAGCTTCAAATGACGAAAAATAGAACTCCTACACTAGTATATCTGGATCCTGGCATGCACCCCGGCCTGGAAGTCAAAGGCAAGATGGTGCTGGACTTAAACAATACCGCATGGGATCGTAATGTATGACGGGCTAAGGTGCTGATTTGATTATGAAGATCTACTGACAGGAATTTTAACACTTAGAAAAGTACGTCCTATTTTCAAAGATCAAAAACCCGTAAACCATCTAGTAAATCCTTAGTTCCATATTTGGGCTGTAAATCCGAAAAATTCCGAAGGTGCACAGGTCTAGACCTATGCTGGCAAGTTGGCAACAATTGTACAACATATGGTGAACAGTATGAAAACTATCATCCATATTGGCAACAAAAATCTGGCAAAATGTTTTTTAATTATTAGTAAGAATGCATATGACATGTGGTAGCAAAATTAGCACCGATATTGGTAACGGTGTGTATCTGATTTGATAAGATGGTGTATGTCAGAAGGCAGGTAGTTGGGTAACAGTACTTGGTTTATTCTAGTTATCACAGAGGGTAGTTAAATGCAAAACAGTTAATAAAAATATCATAATAATATTATGGTTTGTGAGATATTATTTCAATTACTAGGAAAATGTATGAATGACTGAGCGAGCAAGTTCAATTTAAGATAATGTTTTGCAAAAAGCGCAATACCATCAGACTGGAAATTTCAGCTCATTAAGGCACAATGATGTCTGTCAGACTGCAGATCTTAATCTTAATATAATTAACTGTATTGACGATAAGAGAAAAACTTAAAATGGAAATAATAGTACAGCATAATATTATAAACAAAACTTTTAAAATAATGTATTTGTGAAAATGTAATTTTAATTTTATGACATTCAATGCTAGTAACTTATTTATCACACAGTAATGATGTGTAAGCCCATTGTAAACACAATGACAATCAATGTAGCATGGTATATCGTCTATTTTCACTTAGCGATTAATATAGTTGTCAATTTAAAATTCATATTTGAAGATGTTAAATTGCAATGTGGCCATTCAATACTGTGGTTGTCAAAGCTCTCCTAAAAATTATTTTAATCGATTAGCAGAAATATAAAAAATAATACAAAACATCTGATGTGGCAAGAATATGCGAATTAGTGCGTATCTATTTAGGCAAAATTGCAATGATGTAATATCCTGTTTGTCAGCAGTGCGTATCCATGTTGGTCTGGATCTAGGCATCACAAGGCACGGTATTATTATTATCACCAATTAAATCTAGCTGGGTGTAAGATAAATAAATTGAAATCAGCCAGTAAAAAAACTGTCATAAAAACACAGTGTTTAAAATGTAGGCCTATATTGCCAAAATCTAGCACATTGTTGTATAAATATTGGGACAACGTAGTACACGTTGGGATAACGTTGATATGACGTCGTGTGAGAAAGGCACAGCAGTATTTTAGTAACACATTGGACGGAATTTGAGCATTATCATGTTCATGGCAAGGACGGCGCAATGAGAATAAACATGGGTCATGGCATGCGTCAGAATCATGCACACGGGGCAAGGCGTCAGCCTCGTGATTTTGAACCCAGTGTTGGCGAGTGGCAAGAGTCAGTCGTGTCTTTCGGTAGGAATCAAAAGGTCAATATCATACCTACTTTATCATGTGTCAGATTGACCCTTTGGTTCCAGCAGCATACAGTTTGTGTGTGAATCCAATAATTAGTCAGATACATTGACATGTTCGCCTTGTAGTTACACATCCTACAAGGCACAGATGACGCCGCGCCACCAACTCTTCTGGGAAATCGTGATGCAACTAAGGGTTCCAGGAATTGACAGAACAGGGTCCGTATTCCCATACAAGTTACGATATATCGTAGGCTTCGGATTGGTCGAGATGGCCATCTCGACCAATCCGAAGCCTACGATATATCGTAACTTGTACGAGAATACGGCTCAGGCTCAGAATGTTTGGCGCATCAGTTCTAAGAAGGCATTGCACAAGAACAAAGTCATGGAAAGACACAACGAATTACGAGAGTTATGTTGCAGCATGGACCATTTGAGTGACTCCGTTGTCCCGTTGTTGGCGCTACATCCAATCAGATGACGTAATAGGGGCAGTTCCAGGACTAATACGTAGATTAGGTTCAGGAAGTCATAGTACAACAACCAGCTCTCAGTGACATTATTATAAGGAAGTTCTAAGCATCTATGTTTTACCCATGTAACAGTTTCATAAAGCCGTGGCACAGCGTAGAATGTATTCACACATTTTGTCTCATTGCTGAGCGCAGTTCTAAGCGCATAGTGTCTATAACCCACAAAATAATTCCAGAAAGTCCTGGCACAATGCAGACGACTCCTCAACGTCTCCTCTCATTGTAGAACAGCTCTGAACGTCGGACGAAGATATTTCAAATGTTGTGTGACATTGCATAACCTTGGGTGTGCATTGCCCACGAAACAGTTTAAGAAAGAAGTGGCACAGCCAAGCGTATTCTCCAAATGTGTCTGCTCAGCAATGATCAGATCTAGGCGCGTAGTGTGTATTACCCTCGAAACTGTTCTAGAAAGTCGTGACACAGCGCGGAATATTTTTCCAACGTCTTGTTTCATTGCAGAACAGTTCTAAGCGTTGGCGTATAACCCACGAATCAGTTCTTTATCCCTTTCAAGCCTGACTTTACGTTGTCATCTTCATCCATTACAAGCCGCGAATTGCTGTCGCAATTCTCGACTTGTAGTGAATGAAGATGATTTGATGTGGTATAAAAATTAAAGAGAATAGCCATGTATTGGTAAACCAATTTCATGGAAATTTTCGTTCAAAAACCCTTAGTTGTAGGAAAATAAAGCCTGTTTTCAGTGATGTAAAGTGATGCTTTGATGCATCATGAGGGTTGAAAGGGCTAAAACCGTGACTAACACGACCCTTCGTCATTTGAAGGGATGTATTTGCCACATTGGCAAATACGCCCCTCAATCACAAAGGGTGGTGGTGATGCGCGCGCACGGCATTTCTAGGAGGTCATGGCGTGCGCCGGCAGGTAGCCGGTCTGAGCATGGTTGTGCATGTTATACTCGCGCGCTTTCAGTCGCAGATTTGCGATACTAGTGCCGATCGCGGGCGCGGCGTGGTGCGTCATCTGTGAGTAGGAGCCCGTGGATCCTCCGCCGGCCACAGCACAGCTGGAGGTGTTCGGGGAGGCCTGCATTGTCTGGGGGGACATGGACGGGTAACTGTTGTTGGCCACCTGACCGTAGCTTGTGCCTGACCACGCCATGTAGTCGGGGCTGACCGGTGAGGGTCGGGCGGCTATGGGCTGCTCGGTAGACTCCGGCATGGCTCGGGGCGTGTTCGTGGTGGCCCCCGGAGAGTACAGTGTCGACCTCTGGGATATGATGTTCCGCTCGTTCCGCCTGAACTTGGCTCTTCTGTTCTGGAACCAAACCTGAAAAAAACAACAGGAAATTATTAACACATAATCAAGGAACTTTCAATTCTTTGATAGCTGTTTTTTTTCACGAATATTACAACGCAAACTTCAGTAAAATTCCACAATTTTATAGACCTCTATTTTATGAACATTAAACATTGTTATTTCAGTCGGAATCATGAATCACCATATGTTTTCAGCTACGAGTTAGAAAACTAGAATATTCATTTAATAGAAGTGTTCTGTATTAACCTTATTACTACTAATATATATTGGAGTGACTACTTAAAAGCCCAAATGGGCAGGATACGATATTGTGATCATATTTATGTTGTCATAATAATTTATTTGTACATACAATATACAATACAATACAAATACATAATTCGTTTTACATAGTTCGTGTTACCCTGATGACCTCTGCCGCGAGCGCGATGTGAGTTAGGCAGCCAGGTCATGCCTGGTATGTTCGTGTTACGATATTTTGTAAAAACACAAAAAAATCCACATGGGCTGTAAAATCTTAATTTAAACATTTGTACAAAATTCGATGCAACAAAGATGCAACATGTGCCGGAATCTATGTGTAACCATTCAAGGATGTGATACAGCTAGTCTCCACTCGTCATTAAGTTGTTATCAATTTTAAAGACAAGTAGATGTAGACATTGGTCGCTAATTGCTTGACCCCGTGAACCTCGATGACTTGTTGTCCTTGGATTTCTACAGTGAGGGCTTGGCAGAATACATGCATGCTATTGGGCCTATATTTAGAACATTGCCTGATACCCAGTTGTAATCTATGAGTAATAATTCCATGTAATCAGAGATGTTAGTTGTTCCACTGAGTCAACTGTAGAGAACAATTAGTCTTTGTTGGCATCGTTTGCGTTTAGTTCATAACAAAATCAGCATCTATGTCAAATTTATAATTGAAACATAATGTGCGCAATGCGCTTCTTGAACAGAAGTGGTATCATATAGCAAATTTAAAGACCAGAATAATTTAGAAATTGCTGTTGGCTGTATATTATATAATTCCAAGAATGAACTTTTATCTTGGCAAACAAATTCGCGATTTCAGATAATATAGAAGCCCGGTGATTAGCGACTAGATGGTCATGTGTTTTGTACCGAAAATCTGTGAAAATCTGGTCATCAACAAAATACTGTTTTTAACAAGCTGACATTATCACCGCCATAACTCGAAACCGCCACCAGGAAAACAACAATGGTTAAACTGCGCAATAAGGAGCTATATGTGGAGCCACGAGTGTATGTAACTGTTCGGATCTGTGAAACGCAGTGACGTCACCCGGTGAAAAGAAGGTTATATAAGTACCCTCCCCCATACTTCATTGTATTAGCCAGCTCAGTAAAACAAGGGAGGTCGAGGTCATTGAATTTCACAGATTATGTGGATGTGCTTCGTGACATAAACGTGTGGGCATGCATCATAACATAAAAGTGTTAGATGTACTTCGTGCATCGCGATGATAGACTCACAAGACGTTGACACTACGCTCTAAAACGGTGTTATGTTTTCATTTTATACGCTTGGAATAATATAATGTTTGTCATGTTAAATTAATATTTAATATTACGTCACTTAACCCGTGCTCTACTGAATTCTCGCTGAAACGCTAATTTGGTCTCGCTACCGCGACACACAGCTTCAAATCACTTACAAATTACTTCTAAAAATACTTACATTTCGTTTTTTTGGATATGAAAGGGTGTATCTGCCACTTGAAGTGGCAGATGCACCCTTTCATATCCGAGGAGACGATTTGTACAATTTGAATCAAAATTTACACCAATCTAACAATTTTAATGTTCATTTCTCCATCAAATTGTCTCGTTTGAAGATTAAATAAAAAGGGATAAAACGGCTTTTGACGCTATTAGAAGTAATAGCAATTTAAGTGTTCATTCCAGTGACGCTGGAATTGATGGCGCAATTTTCCGATTCAAACAATAATTGTTTTATTAAGTATACCCGATTGAAATACTGGGTTACAACAATTCTATCAATTTCAGTGCTTTTTACTTGGTTGGAAATTTACTTAAAAATGTCTTTGGCAGGATATGGACTCGTGAACGTATTAAATGTTTTTTTCTTGTAAACGTATATATACGTTGCAGTGCGACTCGAACCACTGTCTCTTACATTCATAGCCAACCATGATTTCAGCTAAACGTAAAGTTATATGCAAAATATAGTCTTTTAGTGCGGGCTACGCTTCAGAGCTTTTTCAACCTGTTTTGTCGCAACAAAACAAGCGACTAAAAGTTTATAAAATGTGTAGGTACAGTCCTAAAATAAATCATAAATCAAAAGATATCTTTTTAAACGCAGGTATAATTTTCCTGGATTTTAAGCTCCCGACTGCTCACTTATAGTCAGAAGTTAAGACAAATCAGCTTTGGGAAACAGCATCCTAATAAACACGTAACATTGAACCGATGTTGTTTAAATGCTGGACCAGCGTCTATGACATGAGATGCGCAATTCCGAGTAATCTCAGCCAATGTAATAAGCAATGTGCTGACTGGTTCGGCAGTAATGTGCGAGGTATAGCCACCTCCATCATGTGTTGGAAATAAATATATTGAGAAAAAAAACGACATTTCTCAGCAAAAATAATGGCTAGATAGCATGCGTGGTGATAAATCTGTCTTTGCTGTATGCGTATTATGCTTCATACAAAATTTGTGGACATATCACAATATTCAGTTGCTTATATACAACATTTCGCAGACATGAATAGTAATTTTTGAAAATGTGGTGGCTATCACAACTCCATTCAGGTCATTTTTTTCTTGGAACGTTTATTCTTTTTATAATAATTTGTACAGGTACTTTTTCTACAATGCTGTTCAGAATAATCGTGCATTGTGTGAAACCCAGTTTCTATATTTAGTCTACTGAGTAGTCAGCAGTGTGGCATCAGTAGGTCAAATAATGAATTATTAAAATACTATGATTTGGGGTCCATTGCCAAAACATTGTTGTTCTTCATGGTCTGCAGGGTATATAAGCTTTGTCTTCCCTATATAATAGGAATCATTTTCTATGAAATTATTCTGTTTGAAACCATGACCCATGATGAATTTAGGCGTCACTAGCAGGCAAAGGGTTAACGGCTTAACCTACGCGTCACTAGCAGATAAAGGGTTAGCCATCACAGCGGGGGATGGACTTTAGACGTCGGAATCTGACGTCTGTAGACGTCAGATTATGACGTCAAAAGTCGATCCCCGCACTGAAAAGTGAACACATTTATAACGTCTGTAGACCCATATCATAGGTATTCAATTGAAGCGGAAAGAGCTGACTAAGACATTTATAATTATTTCAAATTGAAAAAAACTATTCAGTCTCCATGGTTTATACAAACATATTTCAAAGTTGAGAGGGTTATTCTTGTCTCTAGAGTCTACAAAATGTCCGTTTTATTGTAAACCTCGAAACTATGAACTTGAGCCCCAATCACGTTCGCCTTTTATCACGAAATGAAACAAAAGTAGGTTAACCTTTTCACTACCATACATGACGGAAATTTCCGTCGTCATTCGTCAATGAACGTAACCATAAAATGACACAAATTTTCGTCAAATATATACTACATTTATGTATTTTTCGTCATTTGAAGCTGGAAATTGCGTTAGCAATTCCAGCTTCAAATGACGAAAAATAGAACTCCTACACCAGTATATCTGGATCCTGGCATGCACCCCGGCCTGGAAGTCAAAGGGTTAAGTGAATGTTTAGTTGCTGTTTTCACGTTAACTACGCGGTTTCTCAAGCAATTAGAGAGACGCTCAACAATCATGTTTGTATGCAATGTGTGCGCCATTATTTGGAATATATATTTCTGAGCGCTCGGCATGTCTTTTCTCTCGATAATTCTACCAAAACGATTTCAAAATACAAATGAGCTATCCAAATTAAATTTAACAACGAATATTCATTTTTGAATTCCCCACATGATTGTGTCCTTTAAATATTCAAATATAATATAACACATTAACTCCGGTGTCGTTTTTATAATCTAATGGAATAACCTATATTGACCCGAGTGTTGGCATTATAATTTAAGGGATTGACCACGGTGTTGGCATTATAATATAAGATATTGACCCGGGTGTTGGCATTATAATATAAGATATTGACCCCGGTGTTGGCATTATAATATAAGATATTGACCCGGGTGTTGGCGTTATAATATAAGATATTGACCCCGGTGTTGGCATTATAATATAAGATATTGACCCGGGTGTTGGCATTATAATATAAGATATTGACCCCGGTGTTGGCGTTATAATATAAGATATTGACCCCGGTGTTGGCGTTATAATATAAGATATTGACCCGGGTGTTGGCATTCTAATATAAGATATTGACCCGAGTGTTGGCGTTATAATATAAGATATTGACCCCGGTGTTGGCATTATAATATAAGATATTGACCCGGGTGTTGGCATTATAATATAAGGGATTGACCCCGGTGTTGGCGTTATAATATAAGATATTAGCCCCGGTCTTGGCGTTATAATATAAGGGATTGACCCCGGTGTTGGCGTTATAATATAAGATATTGACCCCGGTGTTGGCATTATAATATAAGATATTGACCCGGGTGTCGGCATTATAATATAAGATATTGACCCCGGTGTTGGCGTTATAATATAAGGGATTGACCCCGGTGTTGGCGTTATAATATTAGATATTGACCCCGGTGTTGGCGTTATAATATAAGATATTGACCCGGGCGTTGGCATTATAATATAAGATATTGACCCCAGTATTGGCGTTATAATATAAGATATTGACCCCGGTGTTGGCATTATAATATAAGATATTGACCCCGGTGTTGGCATTCTAATATAAGATATTGACCCCGGTGTTGGCATTCTGATATAAGATATTGACCCGGGTGTTGGCGTTATAATATAAGGGATTGACCCCGGTGTTGGCATTATAATATAAGATATTGACCCCGGTGTTGGCATTATAATATAAGATATTGAACCGGGTGTTGGCATTATAATATAAGGGATTGACCCCGGTGTTGGCATTATAATATAAGATATTGACCCGGTGTTGGCGTTATAATATAAGATATTGACCCCGGTGTTGGCGTTATAATATAAGATATTGACCCCGGTGTTGGCATTTTAATATAAGATATTGACCCCGGTGTTGGCGTTATAATATAAGATATTGACCCCGGTGTTGGCATTATAATATAAGATATTGACCCCGGTGTTGGCGTTATAATATAAGATATTGACCCCGGCGTTGGCGTTATAATATAAGATATTGACCCCGGTGTTGGCGTTATAATATAAGATATTGACCCCGGTGTTGGCATTATAATATAAGATATTGACCCCGGTGTTGGCGTTATAATATAAGATATTGACCCCGGTGTTGGCGTTATAATATAAGATATTGACCCCGGTGTTGGCGTTATAATATAAGATATTGACCCCGGTGTTGGCATTATAATATAAGATATTGACCCCGGTGTTGGCGTTATAATATAAGATATTGACCCCGGTGTTGGCGTTCTAATATAAGATATTGACCCCGGTGTTGGCGTTATAATATAAGATATTGGCCCCGGTGTTGGCGTTATAATATAAGATATTGACCCCGGTGTTGGCGTTATAATATAAGATATTGACCCCGGTGTTGGCGTTCTAATATAAGATATTGACCCCGGTGTTGGCGTTATAATATAAGATATTGACCCCGGTGTTGGCATTATAATATAAGATATTGACCCCGGTGTTGGCATTCTAATATAAGATATTGACCCCGGTGTTGGCATACTGATATAAGATATTGACCCGGGTGTTGGCGTTATAATATAAGGGATTGACCCCGGTGTTGGCATTATAATATAAGATATTGACCCCGGTGTTGGCATTATAATATAAGATATTGAACCGGGTGTTGGCATTATAATATAAGGGATTGACCCCGGTGTTGGCATTATAATATAAGATATTGACCCGGTGTTGGCGTTATAATATAAGATATTGACCCCGGTGTTGGCGTTATAATATAAGATATTGACCCCGGTGTTGGCATTTTAATATAAGATATTGACCCCGGTGTTGGCGTTATAATATAAGATATTGACCCCGGTGTTGGCATTATAATATAAGATATTGACCCCGGTGTTGGCGTTATAATATAAGATATTGACCCCGGTGTTGGCGTTATAATATAAGATATTGACCCCGGTGTTGGCGTTATAATATAAGATATTGACCCCGGTGTTGGCATTATAATATAAGATATTGACCCCGGTGTTGGCGTTATAATATAAGATATTGACCCCGGTGTTGGCGTTATAATATAAGATATTGACCCCGGTGTTGGCGTTATAATATAAGATATTGACCCCGGTGTTGGCATTATAATATAAGATATTGACCCCGGTGTTGGCGTTATAATATAAGATATTGACCCCGGTGTTGGCGTTCTAATATAAGATATTGACCCCGGTGTTGGCGTTATAATATAAGATATTGGCCCCGGTGTTGGCGTTATAATATAAGATATTGACCCCGGTGTTGGCGTTATAATATAAGATATTGACCCCGGTGTTGGCGTTCTAATATAAGATATTGACCCCGGTGTTGGCGTTATAATATAAGATATTGACCCCGGTGTTGGCATTATAATATAAGATATTGACCCCGGTGTTGGCGTTATAATATAAGATATTGACCCCGGTGTTGGCGTTATAATATAAGATATTGACCCCGGTGTTGGCGTTATAATATAAGATATTGACACCGGTGTTGGCGTTATAATATAAGATATTGACCCCGGTGTTGGCGTTATAATATAAGATATTGACCCCGGTGTTGGCGTTATAATATAAGATATTGACCCCGGTGTTGGCGTTATAATATAAGATATTGACCCCGGTGTTGGCATTATAATATAAGATATTGACCCCGGTGTTGGCGTTATAATATAAGATATTGACCCCGGTGTTGGCGTTCTAATATAAGATATTGACCCCGGTGTTGGCGTTATAATATAAGATATTGGCCCCGGTGTTGGCGTTATAATATAAGGGATTGACCCCGGTTTTGCTGAATGATTTATTATGTATTATTAATTGATTCTACATTTCGCAATTTAGCTTACTCTCCCAGACAGTCCCGTCGCAGAAATTCTTCATAGTGATTTGTTCCCGTGGGAGTTTAACGCTTTTAGTGCGGGGATCGACTGTAGTCTGACGTCTGTAGACGTCAGATTGTGACGTCTAAAGTCGATCCCTGTGCTGTAAAATATTTATAATAGCGGTAGACCCATAACATATAGGTATTCAAATGAAGCGAGCGGAAGGAGCCAACTAAGACGTTTATGATGATTTCAAAATTAAAAAAAACCTTCGGTCTTCATGGGTAATATTTAATATTTCGGAGATTTAAGGGTTAAAGGGTGTCCGACTCAAATAAGTGGCAAAGATGACCCTTTAACTGCGGGGGACGCGCTTCTCTCAGAGTCTCAGTACCCCTGACCCATGCCGTTTAAATTATACTTATGGTTGCTCCCCATCAAAATACAACTATATATATGCAATCCCGATAAATACCGAAGACGTCTTCTCGGCGTCAGGTCAAATGATCTGACGCCGAGTCGACGTCCTCGCGGCAGCTGGTTCGAGCCTGCACATACCTGTACGCGAGCCTCGCTGAGACCCACTCTTCGCGCTAGTTCTTCTCTCACAAACGCGTCGGGATAGTGCGTCCTCTCGAACACTCTCTCCAGAGCGGCAAGCTGCTGGCTGTTAAACGTCGTGCGATTCCTCCTCGCTTTCCTTTTTCTTTTGCCGTCCTTGTCTGAGTCGTTTGCACCTTGCTCGTCTGCGAAAGAGAAAAAACATTTTAAATTGAGATTACTCATCAAACAAGCAGGTCCTGGGCTTAAAATCGACACAATCAGGCTAAATCATAAAAAGATCAGTATTTTTATTTCGGCTCCTTGATATGTCCATATTATGTCAATATGGCCATTGACTTGCGTAAGTTTTGTTTTTAATTTTGTGTTGCACATTTACCAGTTAAGCTTGAAATGAGAATGACATTTAATTTCGGACATGCATGTCCAAAATAAGAATTTCGGGAATAATTGATAAATGGGCTTTCGGCATACTTGCTACGTTACAACAGCAGCCCAAAATGTAAACGAGTTCTGCAATTCTAGTCGATGTACATGTTCACATCTTATGGCCTTAAGAAGCCGAAATAAAATACCGATTTTTAAATGATTTTCGCCTGATTGTGTCGCTTGAATCTTACATATTACACTGGGATATTGTCAAAACAATCAGGTCATTAGTTTAACCATCTCAGAGTGATGGGTAGGACTATTATGATGGGTAGGAATATTGTGATTCTATTTTGTTAAATGTAGAGAAGGACTAATTGAGTTTGATATATCAAAGCAATAAATAGAAGTAAGAGTCTGTTTGCAAAATGTCCATAAAACAATCTTTGCAATTATTTTGAAAGCCAGTAAAAACAAGTGACGTTGATTGTACGAGGCTAAAAAAAAGATATATTATTTCAACTTAACATTTTTGCCGAGTTTCTATTTTTCATTTATTTAAAGCTGTAAATATTACCAACACAATTTCAGCTTGCTGGATGTATGTTAAGCCTATGTAGCAAGTGTTGGCCAGCGCTGTACCAGCATCATAACGTCTGATGCTAGCTTGATCAAATAAATTCAGTCGTGTACACATACACCTGTACACAGACTCGTGTACATATGTACACAAGCTTTGAAATCCTTTGATGAACAAAGTAAAAACACAACACCCGGAGTACTGTGCTGCAAGTCAACAGCAAACAGCAGTAACTGCTTACTTTTCAAGTAAGCAGTTACTGCTGTTTGCCTTTGCTCAGCCATACCGTATCCGGATAGTACTTTGTGTATATTGTTCCGGAACCGGTGTACCTTGCTGTACCTGTGGCACGAGCTGGAAAACTTTTTCTACTGCCCCCCCCCCCCCCAACCCGGGGGGAGAAAATGAATAATTCAATGTGACAAGTCAACAAGGAGTGAATACAGACCAGAAAATAGCATACTTTAACCCTTTGAGCCTGAATTTACCATTGTCATCTTCATCCACCACAAGCCGCGAATTGCTGTCGCAATTCTCGACTTGTAGTGGATGAAGATGATTTGAAGTGGGTGAAAAATTAAAGAAAATTGTCATGTATTGGTAAACCAGTTTCATGTAAATTTTCGTTCTGAAACCCTTAGTTGTAGGAAAATCAAGTTTGTTTTCAGGGATGTAAAATGCTGCTTTAATGCATCGTGGAGGTTTAAAGGGTTAGGCCAGTGTTGGTTCCATGTAGGAACAGCGTTGTAAACGCTGGTCCAACATTAAGCCAGCATTGGATCATTTGCTACATCTAGACAGGCTTCACTATTTTATAACAGATGAAATATAACTGTGATATGTGTCAATTTCTTTTTCATCCCGAAAATTGTATGTATTTGTCAGAACTCCTTTGTGAGTGACCTGTCTCCTAAACAATTTTTACAGGACGAGACTGAAATAAAATAAAATATTATAGAATTTTAAACATTGATTGTTTAAAATTATACTTCTACCACGGCTGAACATTCTCATCAACAAACATCATTTTAATTTTAACATAAAGTTATGTTTAATATACAAACCATCAAATACAAAATTAAATGTGAGTTTGACTGCTTAGCTATACCCTGGTCAAGTTTTGTGTTACAATCTCGCTACCTCGACCCACACCTTCAAGTGGATAAAATACACATGCTATGTTTAGTTTGAGAAAATACACTACATTTAAGTAAAAGTGTTGCACTATTAACACACAAGAACAAGTAAAAGCTCAAATATTATAAGAACATAATGGTCTAAACCTCCAAGTGTTCTTATTAAATGCTATAGGCAAATGATAACGCAACCCCTGCTCTATAGATCTGTTTGACTTTCAGTCTGACAAACTTACATTGTGAGTAATGTGCCTTCTGTTTAAAGAGCTTCCTGACTAACCGACCAGGCCTAATTTACTTACATCTGATCTTATAATATTTCCATTTCTAGTATCCCAGTCTATAAGCATAATATGCCTGTGATTTTATCAGATGAGTCTGATAATATGGCTGGTTTGATTTTGTTCAGACATGCCTATGGGTACCGTAGGTCAGTCTAACATTAGACTAACGTATCTGCACCATATTTTTAGACTAATCTGAAATATAGGAGCACGAATAAACTTTTTTATATAATTATATTAAAGAAACGTATATGACATAATAATGTTCAAGGGCTATGCTCTTCAAGAAACAATTATTACCTTACTAGAGAGCATAAACCCGAGTGCCCAAATATATACGTTTACGCCAGCTGTTAACCCTTGCACTGCTAAGACCACATATACGTTGTCAAGCACGTTTTAACCCTTTAACCGCCGAATTATTCAACTTGAATTTTTACCCACTTGAAGTTGTGTCTCGCTAAGGCGATCCACAACTTAAAGTGAGTGACAATTATTCAGAATGGAGGTCAAATCTTCTCAAATCTTGCTGATTGACGTCACATTTTATCTCTAACATATTTAAAATGTATACTAATGTGCTAATAAAAAATGAAAACCCGAATATATGCGGCACCGGCGGTTGAAGGGTTAAATAAAATAAAATATACTACTAAATTTGATCACATACTCTGTGACATATGCTCAGTTAATCAAATAATTGGTCCATGTCTTGTATTCTACCTGAGTACCCCCGACCAATCGAAGAGTGGTTCTGCCTGTCACATGACGAGATCGGCCAATCACCACCAGTTGGTATTTAAATCAGGGGGTGGAATACGAGACTTGGGCCAAAAAGTTTTTAATTGGTAGCCTAAATGTCTACTTTTAATATTAAATATGTTTTTAAATTCATTTCAAGCAGGAACTGTGTCCTAGCAATTCCAGCTTTCAATGAATAATTACACTGAGCGACAATTTAGCATGATAAGCTTTATATATATATGGTCTGATAACTATTACAGGTCGGTTATTCTGACAGATTTGTAACGTGTAGCCTAAAAGTACCCATTAAACACCTTTGGGTGGTGTCTACAACGTTTCTCATGCGTTTCGTCAATGAACTTCGAAAATATTTCCAATTTGAATGAAGCTTATAGCTGTAGGTCTAAAGCGGTGATAGAAATGGGTGATTAGACCATCAAGGTGTCAACTATATATGACAGGCCTATCTTATTAAACAAGTCCAAATAAATACTTTTCAATTTACGTCAATCCCAAATATATGTATGTATGTATATATGTATGACACCTGGTTTGTGCACTTGGCATTAAAGGGACTGGCCCACGCTACAATCATATGCTGCACATTCACCAGTTAGGCTAGATATAGAGACGAAATTCCTGATTTCTAATTATTGACAACCATGTCAAAAATAGGAAATGCGGGAATTTCGTCTCTATATCTAGTCTAACTGATGAATGCGCAGCACAAAAATTATACAAATTTGCAGTTCTAGTCTATGTACATGTTTACATCATATGGTCATATTAAGAACCCGAAATAAAATCACCGATTATTTGATGATTTTAGCCTGGGCCAGTCCCTTTAAAATAAACACTAAAATTAGTCTAGAATATTAGATAGATTCTGACAAATACAACCTGGTATATATTTCAGAAGGTGCATATGAACTAATAAGGGTGCAATCATTATACCATCAAGGGATTGGGGACGTTTAACCTTTTTTTTTTATTCCATGTAAATTTACTAACTCTGAAGGGGGCAATATACGATGAGACCAATGAGATGTCGGAACAATGAGATGTCGGACCAATGAGCTGTCGGACCAATGAGTTGTCGGACCAATGAGTTTCGGACCAATGAGCTGTCGGACCAATGAGCTGTCGGACCAATGAGCTGTCGGACCAATGAGTTGTCGGACCAATGAGTTTCGGACCAATGAGATGTCGGACCAATGAGTTGTCGGACCAATGAGTTTCGGACCAATGAGCTGTCGGACCAATGAGTTGTCGGACCAATGAGCTGTCGGACCAATGAGCTGTCGGACCAATGAGTTGTCGGACCGATGAGATGTCGGACCAATGAGTTGTCGGACCAATGAGTTTCGGACCAATGAGTTGTCGGACCAATGAGTTGTCGGACCAATGAGTTTCGGACCAATGAGATGTCGGACCAATGAGTTGTCGGACCAATGAGTTTCGGACCAATGAGATGTCTGATCAATGAGATGTCGGACCAATTATGAATGAGATGTCGGACCAATGAGCTGTAGCAGTTCAAACATGTACTTGACCCAAAGACTTTCTAGAATATTAAGTCCTGACTTTAATAGGAGTTGATTTACCGCCATGGGCCACAAACTCCAATAGGTTTATAGCATACAGACAATGATGACGTCAGACTCTATCAATCCGTCGTCTGTGTGAACGGCAAAATTTTTGCGCAGAAAGTGGCGAGGTTTTTTTCATCTCGTTCCAGACAAATAATTGGGTTTCAGACACAGTATAAGCTGCGTCTGACCATGGATCTATATGCTCGCTGGATATAGCCTTATTTCAAATTCCTTCTCATGTAAACTAGAACAAAACCCAGATAAGCTACTGCAATATTCAATCATTTAAGTGGCAGAGAAATCGTCTTAACTCCGAAAGTAAAATGTCACGCACACATCATTATCATTAGCAATGTGTCACCATATATAATAGAACAAACAATTTAATTAAGAATTAAGAAAAATGCAAAACGATGTCATATTTCTGATTAACCCTGAAAGCGCTGAGTTATAGAATTTTTGTTTACTCAGTTTTTTTAATCGCTTTCACTCAAACGCGACCCACAACTTAAAGTGAGTGAAAATTACTATATCAGCACAATTTGCATAAAAATATCTTCCAGTCTTGCAAATTTATTGCTCATTTCTCTTATACATGTTCTTTTTTGGAGGACAAAACGTAAAGTCTAAAAACGACTATATATAGTCGTGCTTATCGCGGTTAAAGGGTTTGAAGTCTAAATAATATCATTGTCATCTTCATCCACTACAGCCCGCGAATTGCTGTCGCAAGAAAAATTGCCATGTATTGGTAATCAAGTTTCAAGGAAATATTCATTCTAAAACCCTTGGTTGTCGGAAAATTAAGTCTGTTTTCAAGGATGTAAAATGATGCTTTAATGCACCGTGAGGGCTTAAAAGGTTAAACGGTTTAAATTTCGGTGGAACGCCGTGAAAATATTCCGTCATCGGCGGTGGCAGTTACTGAGAATGTGCAGCGTTTCTCAAGCCTATTTTAGTATCCTATGATTGTACAGCAAGAGGACCAGATTCCCAATTCAAATCAAACTCAACCTCCCACCTGACACACCGCGGTCACGCTTCGCGTTTTTTCCATTTGCTATCTGGGTATTAATAGCTGTAATTAACAGGGGACTAGGTTAGTCTCGGTGCAGGTTATCTTCGCGGATTAGTCTCGCGAGGCTTATCAGTCCCAAGTGAAATCCACCAGCCTGTATTAGACAAGGCTCAGGCACGTCCGCGATTAACCTTCAGTGTACCAGGCTCCAACAAGTAAACTAACAATGTTAGATTTATATTTAACCCTTATATCACTGATGTCGACTACAGTAGACAGTTTTGTTAGCACCTGTATAACTAGTTGTTGAAAATTAAATATGCTTTCAATCTTGAAACACTGATATCTGTTGGGATTTAAATTTCACAAATAACACCAATTTTTAGTCACTTGAAGTTGTGGATCGCGGTAGCGAGACACAATTTCAAGTGGCTGAAAATTTAAATTTCTTTACTCAGTGTTCTAAGGGTTAAATAAAATGAATGGGGTTTTATGTCATGTTTGCGCACATATTGGCTAATCTGGGCGAGGATAGCCGCCTGAGGATGGTGAAATGAGATGAGATGACACTGCCCTCCAGACACAGGATTTGAAATTCGAGGTAGATGTAATATGACCGTATCTAACAGGTATTTTTTTCAAGGACTAGGCGAAAACGGTGTATAGGCTATATACATGTATGTATACATGTAATTACATGTATGTGAATTGCAACGGTGAACTTAAGGAATATAAGTTCTTGATTCTTGAAAGTTCATTTAAGAGCCCCAAAAATACTTTCGGTGGCAAATGCAAAAAAAAACTGTTTACAAGGGTGTTTGTATATACAGTAGTAAGGAAAATATTAAAAATGTTTGCTATTGGTAATATTCGTCCACTTGAAGTTGTGGATCGCAAAAGCAAAGCATGGCTTGAAGCGGATAAAACAATTTACCATGCACATAAAAATAAAACACGTATTTTAACTTGGATTTGAAGTTCCGGTTCTAGTATAAATTATTTGTGAAATTAGTTACGTCCATTTCTCTAGTTTGTCACCACTGGTCACTGCATGTGAGTCTTCTAGTCGATAGTACGCCTATTTCTCTAGCATGGCGGTCCTATAATGTCGATGCACCATATTCTACCAGAGTTTCTACATTTACAGCCTCTCAGAATACGCCGTGAATTTTCTGATCTTTAAAATCTAATGAAATCCAGATCAAGTTGTGAATCGTTACAGGGAAACAAATCTACATGATTTGATCGTGGGAGAGCCTAAGGCGACTTTATGTTGGACCGACGTAGCAGAAAATGGACAAACATAACTAGGCCGACATAGGCTGGACATCTTGTGCGTGGTGGGATTGAGGTAACACTCAGAATTCTGAGAAAGTAAAATAGGTAATTGCAGCTTGATGTATAATAACATTACTCTTACCGTTTAATTTAGCCACCTCAATTCGAAATTAGACGTATTAATCTTGACCTTTTCACTACCATACATGACGGAAATTTCCGTCGTCATTCGTCAATGAACGTAACCATAAAATGACACAAATTTTCGTCAAATATATACTACATTTATGTATTTTTCGTCATTTGAAGCTGGAAATTGCGTTAGCAATTCCAGCTTCAAATGACGAAAAAAAGAACTCCTACACTAGTATATCTGGATCCTGGCATGCACCTCGGCCTGGAAGTCAAAGGGTTAAATAAGCAACATATAGGATAATGTTTGGCAACATCGTTAAAATCTCTACCGGAAAATGCAGATGACTTTCTCATTGCATATAAAATTGACCAAGCCGATACCTTGACAATAATGCATCATTTCTTGGATGTTAACGAACTCACGTGATAATTACCTAATAACCACAGAAAAAGGGTCTAGGAAATATTTATAAAACATTTTCAAAATGTTATACAAAACATTTAAAACCATGTTGTATAAATATTTTGTAGACCCTACAAAATAATTTTTTATGACATTCTCGTGTGACGTTTTTACAATGTTAGAAAAATGTTTTGTGTTTGCTGGGAAATGGCCTATACTGCCTGTACCATAAAGACGCATGTTTGTGGTGCAAGTGCAACACACTGCACTGAACATGTTATACAAGCAAAACAAAGATGGTATTTAAACTGTGTGAACTACACACTCAGCAAGGGAAGTAAAGGTCAGCTATGCAGAGTATAACGTTGCTTCAACGCTGATCCAACGCTTTCGACATCGAACCATTATTAAAACAACATTGCCCCACCGTCTTCTGTCTGCAGTAGAGGCACAGGGGCAAAGCAAACACAGATGGTGACAAGTGGTGAACATTTCACAAATAGAAATACAGAGGATTTTCAGGTGTCTGTCGGTCCGTCACCCAGGTTTCCCATCGACGCTGACCCAACATCAACCCAGCATGGGTTCGAGTCTAATCTGTTAAACCCTTTAAGTCCTCACGATGCATTAAAGCATCTTTTCACATCCCTGGAAACAGACTTAATTTTCCTACAACTAGGGGTTTTAGAACGAAAATTTCCATAAAACTGGTTTACCAATACATGTCAATTTTCTTTAATTTTTAAATCACATCAAGTCATCTTCCTCCAATACAAGTCGAGAATTGCGACAGCAATTCGCGGCTTGTAGTGGATGAAGATGACAATGGTAAACTCAGCCTTGAAAGGGTTAAACAAGTACTGGCTCAAAATATAAAATCTATTTCTATTTATGATAAAAATGAAAACATCGATTCTCAAATTAAAAAATGTAGAAAAATAAAATTGAACAGACAACTTGCAAAGAAACTTATTTCCTGCTAAACATGCTCGTAACCGCTTATAATTATACTGCTGTGCAAAGCCAAAAGGCAGTATCTGCTTACCTTACAAGTAAGCTTTGCACAGAAGTATAGGAGTCCAGCATTGCAAAAGTTGAAGCATTACACGTCTCAACTGACAAGGTGAATATAAATGAGAAGGAATACCTGGAGATCATCAGCAACAAACATCTCACAGTATATATAGTGCAGAAAATGAACAAAATAATATAAAATAAAAAAATGGACAATATAATCCATAAAAATCAAGAAATGAACAGCATAATCCATAAAGATATAAAAATCGACAGTATAATCCACAGAAATGAAGAAAAGTACAGCATAATCAAGCAAAATTAAGAAATGGGAAGCATAATAACAAAAAGCACGAAATAGACAGCCTAATCCATAAAAATAGGAAATGATCAGCATAATCCATTAAAATCACAAAATAGACAATACAATCCATAAAAATAAAGAAATGGACAGTATGATAAAAAAAATTAAGAAATGGACGGTATTATTAATAAAAATCAAGAAATGGAAAGCCTAATCCAGCAAAATCACGAAATGGACAGTATAATAATAATAAAAAAACGAAATGGACGGTATAATAAAAAAAAACGAAATGGACAACATACCCGTAAAAATGACCACCTCGGCCGTTTTTCTAGAGGCGTTTTCACCCTTCATATTTAACTTTAAAACAGGATAAATTAAAGGAGAAATGAACAACAAAATTAGTAGATTGGTATATGTTAACTTTTGATTATCCCTTTAAGCTCTCACGATGCATTAAAGCATCATTTTTCATCCCTGAAAACAGACTTAATTTTCCTACTACCAAGGGATTTATAATGACAATTCCATAAAACTAGTTTAGCAATACATGTCAATTTTCTTTAATTTTTCCCCCATTCTAAATCATCTTCATCCACTAGAAGACGAGAATTGCGACAGCAATTCGCGGCTTGTTGTGGATGAAGATGACAGTGGTAAATTCAGACTTCAAAAGGTTAAAATCAAACAAATGTGAATATTTTGTATACACATGAAGTTGTGCTGCCCTTCAAGGGTTAACCCTTTAACCACCGGTGCCGCATATATTGGTGTTTTCATTTTTTATTAGCACATTAAGTATACACCTTTAAACATGTTAAAGATAAAATGTGACATAAATCAGCAATATTTGAAAACAGTTAACCTCCATTTTGTCCAATCTAAATAATTTTCACTCACTTGAAGTTGTGGATCGCGTCAGCGAGACACAACTTCAAGTGGGTAAAAATTCAGATTGAATAATTCAGTGTAATTTGGCGGTTAGAATGAAATGAATAGAGTAAATAGAGCTAATATTTGAAACTGTCAGCGAAAAGGGGGAAAAACAAAAGTATGCGCTTATTATATATAGGCCTGCAGCGATCTGCTTCGAGTCATATGCTTAAATTCCTCGTTTATTATAATAACTATAGACGGCCTACTGTATAATAAGTATATGCGTAAGGTATAGGTTCAAGGATAACATGCGAAAATAGACCAACCTAATATATGACAGGAAAAAACATTACATTTAAATTTAAACTATATTTCTACCGATATTATTTTAGTATTTTCTACTTTAGTAGAAGGTTTAATATTTCTACTATTTCTACTACTATTTAATATTTCTACTATTGTATATTTATTGCTTTCGACTCTAGATTTAGGAGTAATCGCTGATCCATAGCACACATTTAATTAAACGCAGTGGCTATTGACAGGGACACCCCTGTCAATAATGCATTTATCATGTTTATACGCGTTATTGACAGAGAGATGATTAGCCTTAATTAAATTTCATCACCACAGCACATTTAAACACATGATGTGTACGTTAACAGGAGTTGATTGCTAATTAATTAATCTAATTGAATGATGTGCTATTATCGGGATCATTTATGCGACTCTTGCGCCCAGAAGGTCATCACCGCACTTGTCAAAACCTCCCCCCCGAGGCATGCCCCCTCCCCCCGTACAGAGCGGGTCCAACCACAATCCAGTTCTCAGTTACCGCTCGAGTCCCGAGACGGGATCATCGGCGCGGTGGTGGGCCAGTGCGGCAGACGGCGGGCCGCCATCACGCCGGCGTCCAATCCGGATCGGTGCGCCACCTCCCCGCCATAGCCTGGGGCCGGGCCAACCCTTGGCGGTACGGGGGCAAAAAACGGCGGGCGCGCTTTTAATTGAAACCGTTCCATATGAGTTGCCGTCGCCGTGCTGTCGCCGCGGCACATGGCGGCGGGCGGCGAGCTGACACCGCCAGGCTTTTGATCTGCGCCGCAGCCGAGAAGCGGTCTGCAGCAGTACGAGGTACGACCCCGTGAGCCCCACAGCCAGGTTTACCGGGAAATAATCCCTCCATCACCGTCCTGAATCCCAGAAAATACGGATAAAATAGGCTTTCTGTTGAATCTCACCAGATGTAATAAAGCTATAAATGTGTTGAGAAAGTGGATAATTATAAGCTATGTATCGTGGGGGACCCGTTGAATTTGGTATTTCTCTAAAAAAAACTCTCGCGGTTTCAGACCTGTCTGGCTATCATTTGTCAAGCATGGTTATACGACATGGCTAGGTCTTTATTTTCGCGGTTTTGGCTCGCGCGCCAGCAAAATCCGCGAAAATAAATTCCCCGACCACAACTTACAATAAGCCAGATCAGCGAAAATAAGAGCCTCGCGCGCAAATTACACCATCTACAGACTCTATTAGCTCGTATAACGAAGAGGGGATTTATTCTGCAAAATAGAGAACGTGAAAGCTGAGATTGAACAAACTGTTTGTGCAGGAAGACCCCGCTGGGCTGAGCGATAACAGGGTGTTTTAGCACCAGATGGCTCGGTGCTTAAAAGACAATCACAAATTAGCGGGGCCGTTTCCAGGGACCTTGCGCCATTTATAACACACTGTTGGTATATGTAGGCCATATATATATTTTTTCAATTATGCATTTTTCAATAAAATTGACACGACACCATTTTCTGCCAAAATACACACAATTTGTTGGTTTACATTTTGGCACAAACTTGCTAGATTTCTTGAACGAGTCTTTAAAACATCTGGATCTGTCCGCGAAAGCTGCACAACCCAAGTGTATGATAACATCCACTCGATACTGGTTTAATAGCGGACCATCGTCTGTTGCAGTGGGCCGATATATGACTCTGGTCGCTCGCCGTGCTGCATGGCGCCCTTCTGGCCAAGAGGTTACCCATTTATATCCCCCTTTATTCTGACACCCCTCGTATTAATGGCCGCATTAAAATACTAAGTGCCCCAGCCTGCTGCGTGTTTGACGAATGCTGGTCGTGCAAACCCAGCGCCAATGGCAGCATGAAACAAAGCAGCTCATTTGACACGGCGAAAATATCAAAGAGACAGGGCGTAAAACATGACCTCAGGCCTTGCAGGTATATGAACGCAGACACGATCTTATCTGGGCATTATTGCTTTGCTAGTACCCGTTTTGTTTGATTTGTGATAAGTGCCCTCGGCCGAAAGAACAAAATCAGGGATAGATTTTTGGTTGGAAAAAATACTACGACTTTTTTTCATCTCAGAACTAGGCCCTATGTTGCATCGAGGAATTAATAAACAAGTTCTTTAATACACTTCCAAGAAGAGAGTTCTTGGGAAGTAATTTTGTTGCAGATTAATATATTATGGCGAAAAAACCTTATAACGCTGAATTTTTATTTCTTAAAACCATGGAGACCAAAGTTTTTTTCAATTTGAAATCATCATAAATGTCTTAGTTAGCTCCTTCCGCTTAATTTGAATACTTATGTTACATGTATCTGTCTACGGTCACTATACCATACAGCATTACAAGTAAGGACGTTCTATAAAACATCAGTGGAACTCTGCGTATTTTACAAGACACTGACACATTCTTATAATAATAGCGTAACTGAATCGCCCATTCCCCTCCCGTCATTTCGTGAATATTAACAATTACTTGACCAAAACTTTCAATTTTCATCAATTTTAAAAATTACTTAAAATTCCAATGCAAATTGGAGTGATTATCTGTGCATTTTTTTGTAAAAATTGTAAGTTAGTATTGATATTTATTTATTTATTTACTTATTTATTTATTCAGCTTCATGTGCAGTAAAATATGATCTTACTAAATATGATCATGATAATTATATCATTAACACTGTACTTCGCTGCCACGAAAAGGTCGCAGTCTACTAGGCTTGACAGCTTTTATAATTTAAAAACATTATTGTTGCAATGTGAACAATTGGACAGGGATATTGTATAAAGTATATAATACAATAATTAATTGTATAAAATAAAAGTAATAAACAAATGCTATTAGAATTAGAATACTATTAGAATATATTAGGTGACAATATTATATAGCGGTAGTACAAGAAAAGAAAATATAAAAGTGCATATAAATGCATGAAAGATATAAATTGTACCCACCCCCCTAAAAAAACTACCAGAATAATTTAGCAACGACAAAAAGTACACACTTGTGTTCTACATTAAAATTAGTTAATCTTGAAAAATAACATTAACGCTCTTTTTAAAAGAAAACACACTGCTCGCCTGGCGGATATAACAAAGTAAAGAAATCCACAAGAATAGAGGGCAGTGCTTTTGACCTGCGTTGTTAGAGGACTTTAAAAAAAACAATTAGTTCGAAAAAATCGCAAAAATTACAATCAATTTGATTTTGTAAAAGAATATAAAATAAGAACAAATCGACAATCTCACTGTGAAAATAAAGTGATAGGATAGAAAATTTCCGCATTTTTCTGCATATGACAAATCCAAATAATTATTAAGAATATACTATACTGCGCGCTGCACTCTTTCTGTCAATAAAATAACATTCATAAGTGACGAAGACCTATTATCGGTCATGTAGATAACCATTTACCAATATAGTAAAGTAGGTCCACTATTAAAATCCATTTTTTGTAATTTATGCAGCAATAGATGATGAGGCACTGAATCGAAAGCTTTTGAAAAGTTAAGAAAATAATGACGATAGATTACAGTTTAGATTACCATGGAATGAAGTACCATTGCTATGAAAAAAGCGAACATCGGGGCTACATAATACCATGAATATATAACGTCCTTCTGAGATTAAAGGTTGTATCTTCCACATAAATGAGTGGCAGACACAACACTTTAACTTCAAGGGGACGTTAAGACATTCTTGATAACACCCCCATTGGGATCCAAGGTCTCTGTCAGTTCTTGAAATAATTTTGGTGCATTGTCAAACGGAATATATATAACTGTCATGCATGTGGATGTGCCTAATTTGTCTACTGGAGACTAAAGGGCGTATTCTCCTTTTGACTATTGCAATACGCAAAAAACTGCGTATTGCAATTATTATCAACACAAGTTTTAGTTCAATTTTCTGTATCTTGAAACCAAAACTATACAAACTGAAGCCTGCGAAGTTAAGACCCTCGATATGCATGCAGTTATATTGATAAGATTTATTTATTAAAATAAATCCATAGGCATACGCCACGGTAGCTATTGGAATTATGTAAACAATATTATTGTTGAACTTGTTCTATGTGTCCAATCCTATACGTGACATATTGGCTTTGAACGGACCAAAAAAATAACAATTTTGCTTTCCATGCTGATAATCTTTATTCAGCGACATCGAATGAAGTCTATATTCAGGGGATTTTTTATACCGACTTTCATTTCAATTGATTAAAATTACCGTTTTTCTGTCGTAATTATAGTATCCAATGGATATGGCAGAGTAGTTGTTTGTAATTTAAAGCCCTGTTTTTAATTTATTTGCACTGTATAGAAACAAAACACAAGCGGCGTAGACCCGTATGAGTTCTAGTTCGGAACACGTCTATCCCCCTGACTTTACTAATACCAAGAATTACTTGTATTTCTTGTTTACAGTACGCGACTGGGCAGATGTAAGCGAGAGCGAACCCGGGGCTCTGGCCCGTCGACGGCTCAGCGCCGGGCCAGAGTGACAGACTCTGGCCAGGCGCTGAGCCGTCGTCGACCCGGGGTCACGTGTTCGACGGGATGTAAGCGAGAACGAGCACAAGTACAAATAACCCGAAGTGGGGACTGAAGTTAATCAGGACTGACAACTGTGGGATTTGTTTTCTACAATCAGAGTGGGCGGTAATTGGGGATTTCTCTGCCAGTTTTTGGTGCTGTATACACCTGTCCCTCGGCAGAGGTCAACAGGAGCAGCAGCTCGGCCAGCTGTTGTACTGTATATACGCTGTACGTTCAGGGGTACACATTTCATAGATACTATAATAATGGCTACTGCAAGTGAACGGATTAAATAGCACAATTTAAACTTTTGATTGACTAAAAATAAGGGAAATATGCAATTTGGGATCTGGCTTGTTGAACCCCACCTCAGCAACATACTAAACAACTTTTTTTGAAATTTAATATTATTCGCGGCCATCTTGGATTTTGCCTTTTAGCGACGAACGCACAAGAATGATTACAGGGCAGTTTTAGCACGTTTTCTAGATAGGGCTCAGGAACTCATCTCCAAAAAAATCATCTCTCCCCTATTTTTTGCTAATTTGCCTGAATTTGTAAAAAAAATTACTGTATACTATATAACCATTATAATATAAATTTTAGGTGATCGGTTAGGCATTATGATACCGATGAGTTTCTCGTACAGCATTTGTAAAAATATCCGCATGGAGAAATTTAACAAAGATATTGTGTATTTTACAGTGCTGTTGAAAATGATGGTGATCTGTTCACTCGCAATGTAGGTGCATGTCATTGTATATATGTACAAATATTACTTTGCATAATGCATCTCTGGCAGCATTTAAAGACCAGCACATAATAACCTGATATCTCTTTTTCTCAGCTATCGGTTTAAAATTGTATAAAATCGGGCCATTTTCATTTACCTCGAAGTGGGATTGACGGTAGTAAATCCCACCTCGAGGTGGATGAAAATAAGTGTGATCAGAGGAAACCTCTTGTATTTCTGTGAGGAAACACAATACGTGAAGTCGTAGTCTAAATGCCTACAATATCCTGCTGGTATCGCAAATCATTGTATTTAAAACACACCACTACATTATTTTCTTTGTGCGACCACTACATTCTAAGCCAGGAATTGAGAGTTATTGATGATCAAGTACAGATCAATTATCATGGTAGGCCTATGGTGCTATAATCAGTCAGGTATGACCGGTTTGTTGATTATGAGGGATCCTCATTGTGGTCGGATGTGTTTTAAGTCAGTTAAACCCCTCGGAGCTCTACATTCTTTGCTGTGAAAAAAGCCTCGGCCCAGGCCTTTTCCACAGCTAAGAATGTAGAGGTCATCGGGCTTTATCCTATACATAATGGCACTGTGATTATTAATAGATTATTATTGATTAAATAATGAGGAATAATTCCGCGGTTTAAGTGTATGACACCCGTACTTGACGTTTGTAAATTAGATTTTCGTGACTTTAAATATTTACATAATTAGCTGTTAAAATTGATATCAGTAAATTCGTTAATTTTTCACGCATTTGTTACGTCTAATGTGTACACGACGTGCAGGATCTCGGGATCCTATATGTAATAAATAACACAACTCCAGATGTAAATTGCCCAAGCGTTAAGAGTTTATTGTTTTGTTTCCTTATGGAGATGAAGTTCGAATAGAATCAGTCTCAAGATATCTCAAATTTAGAATGATAATAAAAGCTGGAATTCAGAATAGAATAGCGACTCAGAATATGCCTCAAGTAAACCTGAATTTTGAATACTGAATTGAATACCTAGAGCGCTTTTTTCTGCCCCTTTTATATTAGAGGTCACTCTCGTCACCTGAGCCTTCGTCCAATGGGGAAAGTTCAAGGTCGTCATTGTTGTATTTGGCGTTCACAGCAAGTTTGTTTGTCACGGCCTGGCCGATAGAGGTGAGATGTAAATTAATGTAAATTACCTATAATTATGGTGACAGGGTTGATTGGTCCAGTGGTCATCTGATGACACCCCGTGTTTGATGCACTGTATGTGCATGTGAGTGACGTGTGAAAGCAATGACGTAACCAACGCGCTAACATTCTTAGTAAAGCTTCCAAAAATAATGTGTATGTACCACATGACGGTAACACATTAGAATAGGAGTTTCGCGGTGGGGAGACACAACGGCGACTGGGTTTAAATTTACTTGATCCACAACATCCAATGCGTACAACATTCAATTTCATGTTTCACGGAGGGCTACAAACAATTCACGTTGTTATTATTCTCCGCACAGACAGTAGTGGAAGGGGTTATACGTGACGTGTGCTTTCCACAGCTAAGAATCTAGAGCTCCGAGGGTTTTAACGGATTAAAACACATCTGACCATAATCATGATAATGATGATCCCTAATAATTAAGAACTCAGTCACACCTGACTGATTATAGCACCATAGGCCTACTATGGTAACTGGTCTGTACTTGGACAACAATAACTCTCCATTCCCGGCTGAGAATGTAGTGGTCGGACAAAGCAAAAAATGTAGTGATGTATTTTAACAACTAGCTGTGAGCAGCTCGGAAACCAAACAGTAAGTTTGACTTTGCCAGTTGGAGGAGACAGTGCGTTTAAATCACTGTGAAACATCTGCTTAACATAACTGAGGCGCGTGCCGAGGACAGCATAACGACAACCAGGCAACACAAGACATTCACCCAATGTTGATTTAATGCTGGCCCAGCGTCGCAGACGGTGGGCCTGCATTAAATTACCATTGGAGCAATGTCTATGTTTGCTGACAAAGGCAAACCAGAGAGGCGGGGTGGATGTGCAACGCTAATTGTTTCTTGACGTTTAAACGGTTTAATTTATTGAACGTGTTGCAGTCGGCAGACACAATAAATTGACGGCAAAAGCGGGAAAAGATCGTATTTGGGTGCGGAAATACCACAATATAAGGTGAAAATACAATGTGTGCAGTATCGTGTGGCGAAATGCCATGCAATTCTGGCCATTCACAAATTAGATTTGCGTTTGATAGCGAAATATTTATATATCAATGATAAGGAAGTCAGCTTGAAGAAGAACATTGCTATATTATAACCAATAATTTTCAAACGAAATGTTCCCTGAACTAATTTTAAATCTACTAAGTAAAATAACACACTATGCGACTCATTTTAAGTCTACAGCTTGTATGCTGAACTGATCGCTCATTTATTATTAATTCCCGCTGACACAATTGCCAGCTTCAAATAAATCGACAAATTAAGCACACGCGCGAAAACTACACCTCTCATAACTTAAAAGCAATTTCAACTATTTTTCGCCTAAATTTCTACTTCGTCCAATTCCCGCCTGAGTTGAAAGAAAATAAAGTTTTACATATGGAACGTGAGCCAGTCCTTATTTTTTCAATTCAGGAGTGTAGCAAATGAGTGTATCATAGAGAGGGACGTGGTGAAATGAGTATATATTTTTTTTATCGTTTCAACTAATGTATTGATATAATTGGAAATAGCGAATACAATTTATTTATGGTAAGATACAAGCATAGTTAGTGTATTTTCATGACAAATATGAAATATATCTATGCCTCCATACAGGACGCGGTGAAATGGTTAGAGCGTGGCACGCTGCCAATGTCGCTGCCTGCTGTGCGGTTTTTGAACCCCGCGTTGTGCGGGATTTTCAGAGAAGTGTCATGTTTCTACCCCCTGAATATTGGGTCATTGTTTCGATGTTGTGTTCTTGGACAAGGCACTTTATACCTTCACATGTTTCACTTGACTCAGGTGTAATTGAGTACCTGGTAAGACAAAGATGGCAATGTGTACGATACGTTCAATGCGCTGAAATGGCTGCAGGGCTGTATGCTCTTCGTGGAGTTGAAATGGCACAAGCACGAACAGGTCCAGTGACCAGGAAGTAAAATGTAAAGTCGGCTAATAAATCTTAAGACTTAATATCAGACTATAAACCTGCATCTTTACCTTTATATAAAATGTGAGCCCCGCCTTTTTCTGGTAGAGTATACGGTACCTTCACTATTCTTTGTTATTATTGTTATTTATAATGTTTCATGATGCTTATTTATACCACAAAAGACCATCAAATTTGTTGTGCTGCTATTTTCTGGTTGAAGTAAGCACTTTACCCTCTGCCCCATAATGTTATTAAATGACACGAATCGTTTTTCGTGAATAGTGTAATCATGTTGTCGAATTTTCTATCTCAGCAAACATGAAATATTCCAATCCAATGATGGTTTACATATTAACGATGCTAGCACAACATCATACCAGTATTGGTGAAAGCTCTGTTGACTTGATCATCATGCCCGCTGGGACGGGTTCTGACAAGGCTGACCTGTACCGCTTTGATTATCCCTCTCTTGGTTGGAGTCCCCATCCGTGGTTCAAAGGCCAGATAGCGGTCCTTGTGTAGAGACAGGGGTCTATATCCCACTCAGTGACAATATTAAGATCGAGATAAAAATAACTTTCTCTCATTGCCACCAATAAACAAGTTAAGATGATCTTAACTTTTCAATTGAAAGCAGAAAAAGTACAGATAATCTTAATGTTTCACGATGTTTAGACTTCAAAACTTACTTTAATTAATACGAAACAACGGTCTGTCCCCTATACTGCTCTTTCAAAAACGGGGACTAAGTTCAAAAATGATTTTGCTATTATAGTCATCGCTGTTCATTGTTTATCCGATATCATTATTTTCGCTTTTTAGCCATTCCAACACCTGTCACGGATAAGGACTACGTGGTATATTTGGAATGAGATTCAGCCAATATAAATAGGTTAATTCATAAGAATATAAATGGAGAACTCTTTATTTTGACGATATTAAACTCTTAAAGAATAAAAGTAATTTCCATTCAACTTGAGGGGGGAATTGCTTCAGCAATTCGCACTCCAATGTGAATGAAAATAATAATATTACTAGAAAATAATATAGATCTAACAGCACTGAGAAGGTTTGGAATGGTGCATGTGTGGGCACTGAAGCTCTTGGGCGGGTGTGATTAAGGCGGGGTGTGATTAAGGATTCTGGGTGATCACTAAAATCCGGCCATGTGCTATTTTAATTTGCCTCTTTCAATCTCGGGACAATGTCCTGGGGGTCAGCCCGGCATTGGCCAGGTCGTGGTCCAACGCTCCCCGCCAGCAGGCAATCCCCGCCGGGAGTCCTTGGCGTGATCCATGGCTCGATTAACACAGTGCGGGCTCCGGGCTGTGCATCAAGCGCTTCTTATCTACCCCCCCCCAACCCAGCGGCGGTAACCCTATGCAGCCGAATTGCTTAGGACTATTTTTCGTCATTTGGAGCTGGAATTGCTAACGCAATTTCCAGCTCCAAATGATGAAAAATATTTATATTTATGCAAACATATACGTCTTCAAAATGTAACTATTTGATTAACTAAGCATCTAACACAAAACATTTTAGTTGAATTTATTCGGTCTACAATCTGCTTGAAAAAGCAAATATACGGTTCTGGCTGGATAAGGGTTAACCCGGTGCACTCGGAATCCCAATAATTACATTTTCACGTTCACAGCGACGCATATATGTATGCAAGAAATATTACTTTAAAAACAAACGTATATTTTTCAACAAAAAAGAAGCAAATTAGCAAAAAATGAACTTATTATACCGAGGAATACCAGTGGGCCATGAATCTGCGCGGAGGTTCTGAAGATTACCAGGGATCCCGCCTCGCTGATAAATGCCGGGATCGCATATGGCGCCATTCTCCACCTTTATTAGCAGCCTAAATGTTAGGACAAGCCGTTAGTCTCGCTATTCTATTTAGATAACGAGCTTTGCTGGTATTTCGAGCCGAGTATAGTTTGGTGGAAGGATAAGTTAATGTCTAATTAAGGATACTTCGTCTAATCAAGGATACTATATGGGCTCTAGTATCCTTGGTCTAATCAATATATTATTTATCTTTATTTAATATTATGTACCGCTCAGCTTCACTTGTACACATTTTGTACTTTAGCACCTGGCAATTTAGCTTAGCCTGAATTGTACACATTTGAAAAATAATTTTCTATATGTACATATATTGTTTATGACAAAGAAATGACTTCCTACTATATCAGTAAAATGTTTGTCTGTTTGTCTGTATTATACCGAAAAATACAAAAGATCAGAGCTTCAATTTATTTTATAGTTGTGTAATTTATTCACAACCCAATAGGAACACAGTCGGTGGTTATTATTTCCCAAACAATTGACACTATATACAAAGTATTTTTAATATCTCCTCAGGATTAGTTTTACTTCAGGTGAAAATTGAAAAAATCTAGATATCTGATCCCTTTTTTTAGCCCGCCTTTTAATTTTAATTAAAAAAGGTGGGCTATTGCAATTGAAGTTCGGCGTCGTCGGCGTCGGCGTCGGCGTCGGCGTCGGCGTCGGCGTCGGCGTCAGCGTCGGCGTCGGCGTTAACATTTACTTGTGGGCGCGATAACTTGAAAAGTTTTTCATGTTTCCTTCCCAAATTTGTTTTGCATGTTACTAATGACCACTTCTCGGACAAGTTCAATAATGGCTGAAAAAAAATTCAAAATGGCCGACTTATTGCGATTTTTCACCTTTTACGTCAATAATTTGACCTTGTGGGCGCGATAACTTGAAAAGTTTTTCACATATCCTTTTCAAATTTGTTATGCATGTTACTAATGACCAGTTCTCGGACAAGTTCAAAAATGGCCGAAAAAAAAAAAAAAATGGCCGATTTATTGCGATTTTTCACATTTTACGTCAATAATTTGACCTTGTGGGCGCGATAAGTTGAAAAGTTTTTCACATATCCTCTTCAAATTGGTTATGCATGTTACTAATAAGTAGTTCTTGGACAAGTTCAATAATGGCCGAAAAAAAAAAAAAAATGGCCGATTTATTGCGATTTTTCTCATTTTACGTCAATAATTTGACCCTGTGGGCGCGATAACTTGAAAAGTTTTTCACATATTCTCTTCAAATTTGTTATGTATGTTACTTATAAGTAGTTCTTGGACAAGTTCAATAATGGCTGAAAAAAAAAAAAAAATGGCCGATTTATTGTGATTTTTCTCATTTTACGTCAATAATTTGACCTTGTGGGCGCGATAACTTGAAAAGTTTTTCACATATCCTCTTCAAATTTGTTATGCATGATACTAATAAGTAGTTCTTGGACAAGTTCAATAATGGCTGAAAAAAAATTCAAAATGGCCGATTTATTGCGATTTTTCTCATTTTACGTCAATAATTTGACCTTGTAGGCACGATAACTTCAACATTTTCACAAGTATCCTCTTCAAGTTTGTTATGCATGTTACTAATAAGCAGTTCTTGGACAAGCTCAATAATGGCCGGTAAAAAAATCAAAATGGTCGACTTATTGCGATTTTTCACATTTATTTTACGTCCATAATTTGACCTTGTGGGCGCGATAACTTGAAAAGCGGCTAGTTTAACATACCATTTATATCTTGCGTTGTTATTTACGTGATGACATTCGACTTTACTTTCTTTATCATAATTCGGCGGCGGGCTATTATCGAGTGTGCTCTTGTTTAACAGTGTCAGTGTATGTTGTTGTTGAAGTATCGTTTTGGAAAATGTTTGTACAAAATTATCCGAAAAATAATATTAGTAGGTCTACCACTACTAATACAGAAAATATAGTTAGAAACTTTATGTTGGTGATTGTTATAACTTAACATACATTAACCAGATAACCTGCCGCTCACCCCACTACAAATCTTAGCATTAACATAATTATATTAGCTTTAGGACACTCATTTTCATTTAAAAAGAGCTCCTGATCTGATCCCTTTGTACAAGTCAATTTCGTCCTCTTGGAGTTAGAAGGTGCCACTTTACAAAGTGGCAGTTCTAGCTCCAAGGGGACAATTTGTAGCGTCGTATGATGAGAATGGCGGGTCAGGCTTGGCTAACTTTGCCATGTGGTCGGCAGATTTGATCCTTCATTGATTACAGCAGATATTTCGACAAATGGGTCGATATTATTTAAGTAGCACAAAAAAGCTAGTACACTCATTTATGAGTGTCAATATATGACAATGCAGAGCAGTATTTGTCGCTTATTGCAAGGGTCGCGGTGGTGCGACCCTCATGAATAAACACACAGACACGCAAATGTTATATAACCGTGTACACACGTTAATTTCAATTAGCAGCTGTTATATACATCCCATAAAATAAAATAAAATTAGGATTATCTTAACTTCCTCGCATTTCAATTAGATAAGCGGTCCACGTGTCTAACTGTAACCAATCAAGACAGAATCTACCGACCACGTGGTATACTAGTATTCAGCCAATCCTCAGCAGTCATTATGTTCATATGACGTAACAGATATAGATTGGACACATTTGGACATCAAATGAGCCATCCGCACACATATGACACTTTGGTTAATGGTTGGGACAGCCTCATGCAGCGCAGATATTGGATGACTGCATGATCTCTTAATTTTGGGGTTTTGGGGTCTACACAAGGAAATCCTCCCGCCTGAACCAAATGTTGTTTTGCTGCTACGTACGACGCTGGCCAGCATCAACACAGCATTGGATAAACGTCTTGTTTGCTGTACTTCATCTACACAACCAGTAAACACGGGACATAGACCAAAATGTTGTTTTAATGTTAGGACACGGTCTACAACATTAGGTCAGTATTTAGTGCTTGCTCTAACCAAGGAGGTTATATATATATAACCTCCTTGCTCTAGCCAATCAACGCGAGACGCCGACCCAATGCTGTATCATTGCTGGTTCACCGTCTGTAAGGTCCAGCAGTGGGAGTACCTGCCGCGTTCACCGGGTACATGCGGACCGCTACATGGCCTTTGAACCCAAGTAGGGACTCCAACCGAGAGAGGGCTAATCAAAGCGGTACAGGTCACCCTTGTCAGCACCCGTCTCAGCGGCATGCTGGTCAAGTCACTGGGGTCAACCGTACCACATGACCAGACAGCCAGATGGTGATCCCGGCCCATTCTTATGCCAATATCGTGTGTGTTGGTGCTGAACTAACCAATACCAAACACCCTTGTTTCCAAGAACTTTCCACAGATGAAAAATACTTGTGTTATAGTGTCCTCATCTAAACCAATGACTTCCTGCAGATAAAGTATAGAATGTCCTCGACAAAATCTTGAAAAATTAAATTTTAAACTACGTCGCTTTGTACTTGATAATTTTTTTCTATGTAGAAATATTTAATAAAGTTCTGTTTAATATTATTTCCAATCTTGTTTATTTCTTCCGCCATATGTTTATTATGTAATATCTATTCCGAGGGGTGATCTCCATGCTAGCGATTGTTTCAATCTTAATGTGGATCTCTTGTACTTTTTTGTAATCTATTTTAAACAGTTACCATTTTTGATTGCAATGATGCAAATTATAATATGTTAATTAATGATTAATCATGATGTCTGTATGTTATTAATTTTTGACAGATACAATATTATGTCCGGATGTAGAGATTAAGAAAATACATTGCTTCTCAAAATTGAAAACAATTTTAAGCATTCAGTTTCTGCTGCGCTACATCACTGGAATAAGATCATTTATTGTATATATTTACTAAAATACGCCCTTTGAGACTAGAGTTTTCTTTATATAGCATTTCAATTGACGACAAGGACCCCCCCTCCCATTTCTCTCATCTCGTATCTCGTAAGCTTAACGTCGCCTGTGTAGGGCTACACGTGGTCTGCCTGCATCAACCCGGCATCTAACAGCTACATGCTGAGACCGCCCCGTCTGGTCAGAGCAATGTTCAGTCTCATGCGAAGACACATCACCAACTCTCACCTTCAACTTTGAACTTCCTGGGAGATGAGCTGGGGTCGTGTATTTTTTATTCATTTGACGCAATTTCCAGCTTCGAATAAATAAAGAATAGAGGTAGGCCTACTGAAATTGAGACGTGTTCGTATAATCAGAAATAACGATATAGTTGAAATATAAAATATTATGTTTTATAAAATTGAGAGGGTTTATTTGATAAATAATAATAATAAATATATCTTTACTTAAAAAGAGTAGACCCAATGAGCATTCACGCATCTTCCTTGAATAATTCATTGATGTATAGATATCAATGCTGTCGATCAAAGGCATTTAAGTTATATTTCAAGAATGATATACAATAATAAAAAATATTATTATATGCCTACCAATGAAATACGCTATCATAAATCAGGAAGTCGAAAATAAATTACTGCGGACAATATAAGTCGAGTTATTAACGAGCAAGGTTTTACAAATCTAAAAGGTGACTATTGCTTTATTAGTAAAATATGGCTTTACAATATATAATGGTGGTATAACTGTTTGGATTGCCATTAGGTCTGTAAATATGTATATTAATAGCTGTTGAGGGAATTCAATGTTCTTAATGTAAAAAAAATATTATTTGAAAGTTATCAGCTAGAACCGAATTTAGTGCATATCAAATTGATAATAATTTTTCATTATTCAAAGCTTATTTATACAAAAAACATAAGTTAACTCTATTTTTTTCATCTAACGAAGTGAAATAAAATTGATTTGTTTGTCTCAAATATACATAGTTAATTTTAAATATAGTTTATTTATGTTTATTTGTATTATGCTTTTCACATCAGCCTGGCTATGCATAAAAATTAGGTTACTTTTTGTTAATGGGCAACAACAGAAACCAAATTTAAATTATTCATTTATTGGTTATATATAAGGACAAAAAATAATACTATAAGATTTATTTAATCACTTTTGATTTTATTTTATTTTCGCTACATCTTCTGGTTTCGCTACATCTTCTGACAGTTATCTCTATACAACTGGACGTATTTAATTAACACCTCCTGCTGGGGAAGACGAGGCATTAAATGTCTCTTATCAATTCTCTCACAGGCGTGTCTTATCAGTGATAGCAGACGAGCGATTAGCAGCTGCGGCGTCAGCGGGAGACATGGTCGGATTCAGAAAATAGGATTTCAAGACAGAAATCAAGAGAAAAAAATAGTTTAATCAGAGATTTAGTAAATATTGTTCAACTATATGGTTTAACTTTATTTAACCCTTAAAGCGCTGACATATTTGTGTATAAATCATGGAGACCAAAGGGTATTTTTCAATTTGAAATCATCATAAACATGATAAATGGGTTAGTTAGCTTTTCCAGCTTCGTTTGGATTCATATGTTATTGGTCTACGCCAATATAAATATTGTTTTCTCTTAGAGCGCAGGTATCTACTTTAGACGTTAGAATCTGACGTCTACAAACGTCAGATTCTGACTTCAAACGTTGATCCCCGCGGTGTAATAGGGGAGTATTGAAGAGCCGCCTTGTAGTCGGGTACCTCCGGGTGGCCTAGCTACAACAGGGTCTGACGTCAGATACATTTGAAAAAAATGGCGTCAGAAGTGAAATTAAAATGTTAAAAAATCATAAAAGCAGAAGTATAATCATAAAAATTGAGAAATTAAAAAAGAGATTTCAGTTTGTGAAACAGGCAACTGGAAAATACATTTTGATAATGTTGACCTGGCGTAGCTCCTCGTGAGGTCATATTTTAATATGTATCTGAGACTATGGCAGGTATAAATCACTTGCCCAACGTTGGCTTAATGCCGGGCCAGCAGTTGCGACGCTGACCCGGTATTAAATCAACGTTGGCTCATCATCTATAGCTGTGAACGAGGTATTTCAGTTGGTCACGGTACCTGCTCATTCACGAGCCATTACAACTCCCTGGGGAGTGTGCAGATACCTATAACGGTGGGAGCTATCTCAGGCAGACCTGGCAGCCCTACAGTCACTGCAGGTTATAATTCACGTGCATGACAGAGTGAATGAGCACAACATTTTAAATGTAGACAACACCTTGTATTATAATAGTATAAAAACTACATCTGTTTATGAATTTGCAAGATTTCAATGATAAATTCAGGACTAAAACGTTTGATAATATAAATTCAAGATTGTAATTGTTGATAATATATAAATTCTGGGCTAAAAAGTTTGATAATATATAAATTCGAGACTGAAATTGTTGATAATACATAAATTCAGGGCTTAAAACTGAAATGCTTGATACTATAGAAATTCAAATCAAATATTTCATAATACAAAAAATCAAGACTGAAATGGTTGATATAATATAAATTAAGGACTGAAAGGTTTGATAATATATAAATTCAGGATTTGAAAGGGATTGTAAGATATTGCGACAGCTACATCTTTAAATCGAGCGTGTTTAATATTGCGTAGACCTAAATTAAATTATGACAAATATATAGCATTATCAGTGGTGAGACGAGGAAGAGGTGACGAGACATAACTTACAGATTCATCACGTTATCTAATAAATGTGGCATGTCAACCCTTTGAACATCAGTAACTGATTTTTATTATTATAACTTTAAATGGAATTAACTTGTCTTCTTCAAACCTAAGATAATACAACCTAGCTAAGTATCCTTGTTCAGACTGTAAGAATGTAAACACTTGGCCCCAACTTTGACAACTTTCAGTTTTAAGTTACTGGAAATCGCAATATGATGACTTGGCGGTTAAAGAGTTATAGTTGTTTGACCTACAATGTGTAAAAATTAATTATCCATGCATATTATAAAAGACAACAGTATTTGTTGCCATTTATAATAAAACCATTAACCGTCTACAATTATTTGTATTGTAGAAGATATCCATCTTTCATTTGGAGGGGATATTGTCGCAGTATCATGATTATATTACAACTTTTTATTTGTCTTATATTCAACTAAAAAAATATATATTTTTTAAAACCCTTTCAGCGCGGGGACCGTTTTTATACGTTGGAATCTGACCTAGAAAAACGGTCCCCGCGCTTAAAGAATTAAAACGTTTAAATGATTGTAGACCCATAACATAGGTATTCAAATGAAACAGAAAGATCTAACTAAGACATTTATGATGATTTTAAATTGAAAAAACCCTTTGTTCTCTATGGTTTATACAAAACTATTTCAGCGCTTTAAGGGTTAAATGACACCTATATAAACTGTATATAATTGTCCAAAATAAAGTGTGCTATCTGCCACTCAAATGAGTGGAAGATAGCACACCTTAGCTCCCAGAGGACGCAGTTTGGAGTTATTGAAGATACAGCTAACGTCCTAGTAATATGACGACGTGACCACTTACAGTATTAATGGTACAGATAGCGGCGCCTGGGGGGCTTTTAGGGATTCTATCTCAAATAAATCCAGATATTATCAAGTCTATTACCTCGACATCGCAACAGTCGAGATAAGAGAACAAACGCAGCCTGATAAAGCAGTGTCATATGTGGTGGTCTTATCTCTAGATATAATAGAAATCATGCCTCATGAAATGCACACCATTTTATTGTGTCTGTGTGCTGTTGTCCGCTGGGCTGTGTTGCGTGCTGTTTGTTTTACGTGAGATTTCGAATGTTGTTGCATTACTTGTTAACATTTTCCTTTCACATGTTCATGTAAAGCTGGCATTGCTGGCGGCTTAATTGCCAGTTTAAAAATACCCTACATTTAAACACTGTCGTTGTCTTAATTCACAATATTTGTGCTTAATTTTATCATATATACCCGAAAAAAACTAGGCACAAAAAATGTTCATACTCGTATCATTTTTGAAGTCCTTATGTGAGCATTGTTGTAAACATATTTATTTAACGAGGATTTACAAATAGCTACAAAGCTAAGGTCAGTGTCTCCTCAGTGCAGGTGCAAGTGCAAATAGTAAGAATAATATAATGTGGTGTGAAACATGTATAAATTAAACATCGGCACCTCTATGCAATACCATAACAATGTGACCGAGCAAATACACAACATTGTCACCCACATTTACTAAGAAGCAAAAAATATGAATACACACAATAAGCATGAAAGATGCCTTCAAGGCGGCTCAAAAATAACATTATATATTCACACATTTCGAAACAAGAAATACAAAAGTACACACTATAATTAGGAAACAAAATCTTAAAATTAACATAAAATGCAGGTATCTGGCTACATCCCAAAACGCGATGTTTCGTTAATATATAACAAAACAAAATGGCATATTTTTATATTTATTTCGGGGGGCAGTGTAAAAGATCCCGAGACAAGAAGTTCGTAATCTATTCTTGCTTCTGGAGGAATTAACGGAGATATTTTTTCTAGCATAGTTTCGCGTTGAAAAGTGTAATTGCTGCATTGGAAAAAATAATGTCTAGCAGATTCGATTTGAGGCCCACATGTACACATGGGGCTGGGTATACAAGATTTGTTATATAGATCCCCATTTAATGAAGAGAAGTTTAACCTCATTTGACAGAGATTAATTTGATCAAGTCGATTGCCGATATAAAAATGTTTGGGTACTATGGTCTTAACTTTCAGGTAGTCAGTTAGTTTGCATTTAAATAGAGCTTTTTGAGAACAGCAACGTATGCTGGACGGTAGCAGGTTCCATAAATGTGTACTTGAAGGGAAAAAGGAATAACGAAAGTATGATGTTCTGCAACGATGTCCCAAGTATTTGAACTCCCCCCTGGCTCTAGTGGTATTTCTACTGTTCCCCAGAGGGCGCGTTAAAAAGGTATGGAGGTTGACAGGACAGGTTTTAAATACTATGCTATGGAATTTTAAAATTTTATGAAACGTTCGCCTGGTTTGCAAAGTACAAAGTCCAGTTTCTTCCAGTAACAGTTGGCGTGATGTACCTTTCTTACAACCTGTGATCAGACGCAGCGCATTATATTGAATATTCTCAAGGGTATTTTTATCATTCTGGGAACAGTTGTCGAAAACTACATCTCCATATTCTAAAAGTGGACGTATAAAAGAAAGGTAACAGCGATGTAGTGCTGAGCGACTCATTTTGTACTTAAATAAACGGAGTAAATGGACACGTTTCATTGCCTTGGTTGTTATTTCGTTGATATGATCAGACCATGATAGCGTTTTGTTCAAGACAATGCCTAAGTGTTTGTGGCTATCTACTTGTTTTATGACAGTATTGTTTACCAATACTGGCACATAAGGTAATATTTTATTTTTACGTGAAAAAAGTATAGTTGCAGATTTGGATGGGCTAAGCGTCAGAAGCCAGTCCCTGCACCACTTGGAAATTTTTGCCAGGTCACGATTCAGTATTTTGGCAGCCTTTCGGCGGTTACAGTTCACTTTTTGGAAAAGCGAACAGTCGTCAGCAAAAAGAAATAGGTCAGATTCTATCGAATTACAAATGTCATTTATATAAATTAAAAACAGAAGTGGCCCAAGGACTGACCCCTGAGGAACCCCGGCAGTTATTTCAAGCCATGATGATTCTGTGTTATTTACCAGAACACGTTGTTTCCTATTTTTTAAGTAACTTTTAATTAATTCCAAAATATTTCCAGCAACGCCATATCTTTTTAGTTTATATAGTAGGCCTGTATGCCAAACTTTGTCGAAGGCCTTTGAAAAATCCAGAAAGACACCGTGTACTTCATCTCCGGAATCAAGTGCTGAATAGATGTTATGACATATAATGGATAACTGGTTAGTAGTGGAATCACCTGGAATAAATCCTGATTGTTTGCTAGAAATTATGTTTTGATTTTTCAAATAGCTAAATAAATGTTGGAAAATAATTTTTTCAAACACTTTCGAAATACATGGTAGTAAGCTAACAGGCCTGTAGTTGTTACATTGTGTCATATCACCTTTCTTAAATAATGGTATCACATTTGCTTGTTTCCAAGCATCAGGAAAGGTGCCCTTTGCGATACATTTATTAAATAAGATAGATAGAGGTTCAGCTAAAGCAGATGAGGTCTCTGTAAGTATTCGATTACTGATATTGTCCGGTCCTGTAGCTTTACCAGGTTTTAGTTTATTCAATGTTTTGTATACCTCAAGTGGATTTGTAGTAATATTATATATAGTGGCGTTATAGCGAGGCGGTGTCTGAGGTAGTTTTGCAGCAGATGTATCAAGAGTGGACTGTTCAACAAAGTAGCGATTAAAAATGTCTGCTTTGTGCTTATTATCCGTCACCAGAGAGCCATTATTATTAAGAGGAGCTTTAATAACTGGTTTATTATACAGTAATGCTTTACATGTTTGCCACCATGTCTTAGAATTTGGATTCCCACTGTTAACCGTTTCAAATTGCTTCAACTGGTAGTTTATTTTAGCGCTTCTAATTTCAGATACCGTTTTGTTCCGAATCGTTTTAAACTTATTCTGCAGCCTTATGTCTTGTGGTTTGTTCTTCAAACTGGAATGAAGTCTGTTTCTAGTCCTCATTAATCTCCTAATTTCGCTGTTAAACCAGGGCTTGTCTCTGGGACGTATCGTTGTTTCATAGCAGGGAATAAATAATTTTGCATTATATGTTAGAAGATTCATAAAATTATTTGTAATTTCATTAATATCACCAGCTGTGAATATGGTGTTCCACGCAACATTCATTAGACTGATTCGGAACATAAGGAAATTTGCATTTTTATAATTCCACACCGTTCGTTTATAAGCAGTATGTATAGATGAGGTTTGAGGGTATAGTCTGAAATATATAGGGCAGTGATCAAAACAGCTATCTTTAGGTAAGGTGCCAAATTCATTCACATTAAAAGTAGAGTTTGTAAAAATGTGGTCAATGCAAGAGTGTGAAGTATTTCCAAATCTGGTCGGCTCGTCTATCAACTGAGAAAAATCATTGCAGTCGAAAAAGTTTTTCAGAGCTTTTCCATCCGAGGATGTGGCATCGTATGTACACCACTCTTGGTGCTTTGTATTTGAATCTCCAATTAAATATATATTATGGATTGAGTAAAATTTCGCTTTGGTTATTATATGAAAAATATTGTCAATCAAGTCATTTATATTTAAACTAGGTGGTCGGTAGAAAAAACAAAGTAGATGTGGCGTACATTTGATGTCGACTTCAATGCAAATATATTCTCCCGATGTCGGTTATGTGAGCATTGACAATATATCACTATTAATACAAATATTGAGAATACAGCACTGTCAATACACATATTGACAATACAGCACTGTCAATATAAATATTGAAAATATGGCACTGTCAATACAAACATTGAGAATACAGCACTGTCAATACACATATTGACAATACAGCACTGTCAATATAAATATTGCAAACAAATATGGCACTGTCAATACAAATAATGAGAAAACAGCACTGTCAATACACATGTTGACAATACAGCACTGTCAATATAAATATTGAAAATATGGCACTGTCAATACAAATATTGAGAATACAGCACTGTCAATACACATTTTGACAATACAGCACTGTCGATATAAATATTGAAAATATGGCACTGTCAATATAAGTATTGAGAATACAGCACTGACAATTTAAATATTGAGAATACAGAACTGACAATACAAATATTGATAATACAGCACTGCCAATACAAATATTGAGAATACAGACAGCACTGACAATTCAAATATTGAGAATACAGCACTGACAATACTCAAATATTGAGAATACAGCACTGTCAATACAAATATTGAGAATACATATGTATTAAAATGAAGCAGAAACAGGTAACTAAGCCATTTATGACCCTTTGGTGTCCACAGAATTGATCAATGACCCTTTGGGGTTCACAGTATAGATCAAAATGTTTCAGCAATGTAAGAGTTGTAATGTAATTTCATAGTATTTTGATATGTGATTCTATGATTCTTTTTATTATTCTCTTGAAGCTGGAATTGCTGACGCTATTACCAGATTTAAGAAAATGAAAAATTCCCTTAACTAGCCTATATGTATAATATATATATAGGTCTAGTATTTTCTTACCTTGTGACTTGGAGTCGTCCGGACTTCCAGGGGAGGAGAGGTGCGCACATGAGTTAGGCGTCATACTGCTGTTACTGGGCGTCAGACTGTTGTTGCTGGGCGTCATACTGTTATTACTAGGCGTCAGATTATTGTTGCTAGGCGTCATATTAGAGTTACTGGGCGTCAGACTATTGTTACTGGGGGTGATGCAGATGGGGACGGAAGGCGTGGAGCTTCCGGTAGGGTTGCCATGACAACCTGTGCTGACGTTAGTGTTATTGGGGGACTGGCGGGGAGTGGATTGAGATGAGGTCTGTGACAATCCCTGTAGAGAGATGTGATCTGCGGGACAGGGGTTCGAGGCTGGGGAGGAGGCTCCGGCCCTAACCCCAATGCTGCCCGTCGTCCCCCCTGACGCCGCCGCCGCCGCCGCGTGTCCATACAGTCCGTGACGGGGCAGTTCTTCCATGTCCAGGAGATGGCTCACTGAGAAGTTGTTGTTGTTGGCGGCTTTCTGGTACCTGTTGTCTCTGGTGGCGGTGTAGGCCGCGGCCAGGGCCAGTTTGTCGTACGGGTTGCTGGCGCTGAACGCGTTATGGTGCGGAAGGCCCGGCTGGACAGTCAAATTATAACTACTCATGGCCTTTATGGGACCACACACCTAACCACAAAATCACGGACTGCAGCTCTCTCTACCACAACCCCGAAATCAGCCTTCTGCAGCCCTATCCAGCACACCCCTGAAGTCACCCTTCGGTAGCCCTCTCCAGCACACCTTTGACCCTGAAATCACCCGTTGACCACGTCACCCTAGCAGCCCAGCCGTCAATTCCCGGCCGCCTCAGAAGCTTGTACTTTCTGGGTCAAATGTTTGTTATTCCTCTCCCAATTGATGTTACAGAGGGAGCGCCACGAGTTGATGTTTGTTTAGTGCTGACGGTGTTAAAAGCCGTTGATAGGTTCACCAGGATGGTCTGGTATCCCTGGGGGGTTGTGGATTACGATAGCAGACACAAGCACGTCAGGATCACATCCCACTTCATTCGCCACATTCCGGACCCCAGAAACGTGCTGGACCAACTTACCGGCGATTAAAAGTTGGATTCTCAGATCGAGTTTACTAGACACAGGCTGTAGTGCAGGTCTATGAGCGAGAACTTTCTATGCAAAGTTCCCTGTGTGAGTAACTGGGGATAGAGGTTGGCTGCGGTGTGTAGTGCATCCAAGGGAAGCTGTGATCCATACAGGGGAGAGGGGAGATTCTACTCCCAGTGTAACTCACTCTCATTCTCTTTCACTAAGTGCCCCGTGTTTTCACCAGGGCTTCTAGTTTTCTTCTTGGCGCCTCTAGGGCTGCGCCGCGCGACCCGCCCATCGTCTCATCCCAGACTCCGGCGGGACGACGGTACAACACAGGGTCGGCGTTTCACGCCCGCCCGACATTGAACCGGCGTTGTGCCACCGCCCTATGTGACCCGCCCGGTCGGCCAATCAGAGGGCGAGCTGGTCGTCGGTGCGGAGTAACTGACGTGGGACTTGTGGATTGAGTTTGTTGTATTGTACTCGTTGGTACCTCCCACTGTTTGCCATCCAGATCAAGTACGTCCCATTAGTTCTCTGGCTACATTTAGCGCACATGGATCCACTACTGAGGGGTCCATCATGGACTGCATTGTGCCGGGATTTTACAGGGACACGCCCACATTTCACAGATCAGGAGGGGCTGTTCTAAAATAAAAATAAAATAGGAAAGGTATAATGTAGTTTAATTGTCTCACCCTGGATAATTTAAAATTCATAATAATGTTCGTGTCAGCTATACACTAATACACGCTCCGAGGTGTTTTTATCTCATAGATTTAGAATTTCATATAGCTGCATAGACATTTGCAAACATTCTGGTATTCTACTCCTAGTGTAAGTGACAACCGAACAGTTGAACTGTATAATCAGTGATATAAACACACGTGTGTTTTTTGAAAAACATTTTTATCGATGAAAAACTGTAAAAGATCTGTGTTAATTTTAAAGCATTCAGGTTGTTTTTAATTACATTCATCATTATGAAACAAATGTTATCAGAGCTTTGAGAGATCAAATGTGATGGAATTAAGGAATAAAAATGAAATGCTAAATCATTTTTCTAGAAGGTAGTTTCAAATTAATGACTATAATTCTTTGAAAAGCATATATTTTTGACATGAGGTGCATAAACTTCGAGGAACAATTTTTATCAAGTTTAGACATCAAGTGTAGCCTTTTATCAAAGCCCCCTTACACGACACGATGTTTGAGCGTATTAGTTCTGAAGCGTTCACACAACGTTCCTGTGTCGTTACGTCTCGGCTGGTTTGCATCCCCCTTATGTTCAGACTGGTATCCGCCCCTCAACCTCCGCGGCTCTCCACGGATGTTATGATGAAAGAAGTGCACCTCAGCGGGGTGGGCACGTGTGCCACTCAATTTGTCAATATAATACTCCGCTATCCAGTGGGATACGTCGCATGGGGTTGAGATGTTCTCAAGTGCCGCAGTAAGCTTATACACTTACGACTCAGTCTATAATATCGTATTTGTCAGCAAAGCATCAGTTGTGATTGGATTAGTAATCGATGTGAGATATTGATGCTAAGAGACTGGAGTATCTCATTTTATTACCGACTGGTAATCGTGCTCGTTTTACATTTTAAAATTGAAGTCTCCACGTATAAGCAATGTCAGATGCTCTCAGCATGTTTAGACATATTTGCCTACAGACACTGTCTGACGATCATTGCAGGCAAAACTATATCAGGTCAAAATATAAACAATGAAAAGATTATAAAGCTATTTTTGCGGCAAAACTAATACAATTGACATTAATTCTAAATAACAGTATCTGGGTAAAATTGCAGTGTAGTTGTCCTATTTCCAATAATAGTCGTATTACCTAATTTATTAATATGTATTACAAAACCTCATTTAATTTGAGCAAGTAAACTGAATTTAAATTGCAGAAGTTGGTTTTTAAAGAATCTTCATATATCTACAGTTAAACTAGGTGTTTTCGCTGATTATCTAATATGTGTACATAAATTACAAGGAGAAGCAAAGTGAAAAGCAAATTGCAGCTAAAATGTTCGCTGTCTTTAATCGTATGTGCCTTGCGTACGTAAGCATCTCTGAAGTTTGTCACACTTAGGGCTTTAGTGCATGCTAACGACCGTACACATGGACGATCAGATATTTTAATGGCAGCTCGCACTATACATGTTGGCAATATTGGGTCTATTATTGGCCAATAGCTCGTGTTTGATCCACTCCACACACAAAAACTCCCACAAACTAGCAAACCAACCAATTAACAAGAAGTGGAGAAAATGCACGAAGAAAGAACGAGCCAAGAAAAATTTAATAAACAAAAACGGTTTTGCTTGCGATGACGCAAATGTTTATCTGTAAGTCTATGACATTGTATTTCGCGAATCAGCGGTAAAACTTACATTTATGTATATAATAGCAGTGTGCAAATTGTATTATGCATTTCTGGTAATAATTATGCTATGACATTAAGCTTTAAAATCCTATTTAACCTTTTAAGCTGCTCTATCACGTTTATGTTAACTTTTCAAGCTCCTCTATCACGTTTATGTTAACTTTTTAGGCTCCTCTGTCAAGGTTATGTTAACTTTTTAAGCTCCTCTGTCACGTTTACGTTAACTTTCAAGCTCCTCTGTCACGTTAATGGTGACTTTTCCAAGCTCCTCTATCACGTTTATGTTAAACTTTCAATCTTCTCTGTCACATTTATGTTAAACATTTTAAGCTAATCTGTTACGTCTTTGTTAACTTTTCAAGTTTCTCTGTCACGTATGTTAACTTTTCAAGCTCCTCTGTCACGTTTATGTTAAAGGGACAGGCCCACACTAAAATCATTAGAAAATCGGTGATTTTATTTTGGCTTCTTAATATGACCATATGATGTAAACATGTCCATAGACTAGAACTGCAGTTTTTTTTCTGCTGCGCATTCACCAGTTAGACTGGATATAGAGACGAAATTCCCATATTATTTATTTTTGACATGGTTGGTATAATCCGTGACAAAAAGGAGAAAATGGTATAATCCTTGACAAAAAGGAGAAAATGGTATAATCCTTGACAAAAAGGAGAAAATGGTATAATCCGTGACAAAAAGGAGAAAATGGTATAATCCGTGACAAAAAAGAGAAAATGGTATAATCCGTGACAAAAAAGAGAAAATGGTATAATCCGCCACAAAAAGGAGAAAATGGTATAATCCGTGACAAAAAGGAGAATATCGTATAATCCGTGACAAAAAGGAAAATATGGTATAATCCGTGACAAAAAGGAGAATATGAAATGGTATAATTCGCAACAAAAAGGAGGAAATGGTATAATCCGGGACAAGAAAAAGAAAATGGTATAATTCGCAACAAAAAGGAGAAAATGGTATAATCCGGGACAAAAAGGAGAAAATGGTATAATCCGTGACAAAAAGGAGAAAATTGTATGATTTCTGACAAAAAGGAGAAATGGTATAATCCGTGACAAAAAGGAGAAAATTTTATAATCCGCCACAAAAAGGAGAAAATTGTATAATCCGCCACAAAAAGGAGAATATGGTATAATCTGTGACAAAAAGGAGAAAATAGTATAGTCCGAGACAAACGGAGAAAATGGTATAATCCGTGACAAGAAAGGAGAAAATGGTATAATCCGTGACAAAAAGGAGAAAATGGTATAATCCGTGACAAAATGGAGAAAATGGTATAATCCGTGACAAAAAGGAGGAAATGCCATAATCCGTGACAAAAAAGGAGAAAATGGTATAATCCGTGACAAAAAAGGAGAAAATGATTTAATGTTGGTCCAGCGTCGTAGACGGTGGTTCAACATTAAACTGACATTGCTCCCATTGTGTTTGCTGGGTTTTTCACGGACGTTTTGGTAGCCCGACATCTCCACACAATATACCCTACTCAATGCTGTCAAGGAGGTTGTCTTTCTAGCACAGTATAAGGGCCGCACCATTAGATATATGGGAGAGGGGACTAGGAGAAATAAGAAAAACAAGTTTTTTTCCACAAAATTCTGAAAAAATGTTTGACGGAATTGATGAAAATATATTTTGACAGAATAAATTAGCCCATTGTTACGTACAGAATAGAGAAGCATACGACAAAATCAGATATTTCCATTTCAAAGAAAGATAAAACAAATTTTGTTTGAAATGCATTGCTTTCACCCCCCCCCCCCCATACATATATATATATATATATATATATATTATTAATAATACTTACATTTATCAGACCAATGACACATTTCCAAATCTTTTCTTCTGCATCGCATTCACATTATTTATATAATCTGCCAGATTAATTATTTTTTAACAATATTTTTTTAGTCATCACATTATTATTTATACATTTCCAATGAAAATCCATTACGTTGGTCTTTCTGAGACAAACGGATGAAGTATTTTGAAGAGCACATACATTCGACAATTATAATAGGTTTCCCAAAATATATTGTTTTTAGATTTGGTTACCGAGCCTTCAATTATATTAACCACATCATTTTGTTTACAGACAGTCAAGTCCACCCACGTTTCGTATGTATTGTGTATCCCCTATAAATAAACTATTTTATAAATTCCAATGTACGCTTGATTAAATTTGGAGCTTTCTTTGCGTGATAAGCTGGAAATAATTTGTAATTGTTTTTACACGAACAGCTGGGAATTTTCATAATTATGGATTGATGGCAAATCTTTCCACACATGTGGGCATGGTTTATAAAAATGTGGGATACGGTGCTTGTCACATGTTCATATACCTGCTTTGTTGTTATTACACAGTTCAGAAAAGCTCTCGGGAGAAGCTTCAATTGATTTTGTTGCTAAAAATAGCAATCTTTGACCACATAGTAAGTTCCTCCTATATACATCTCGTTTCACCTGCTCAGGTTTACCATCCGATATAAAATCCCACATAACCTTATCTACATTAGTGATTACATATTCAGGAACATGCAATACATAACAAGGGTGTAGCAATGTACTGAAACCAACAGGTTTTCCATGTAATGGTACAATAGTTTTTTGCCATAGAGATAGACCATTTTGAAGTTTGTCAATTTTTTTATCCCCAAAAAGATTATCTTTAATTATTATGCGATTATTTACCCCAAGAGCTGCAATGTGTGAGGAGCGCGCAGCGCGTGGCCCTACACGAAATTAATGTCGATACACTGGTTTCAACCTTAACTCGACGAGGTCACCATTAACGTGATTGCCTAGTCACATTGAGAAGGGAGAAACAAGGATGTTTCTCTTAGAAACCCCAGCGGGGTTTGAACCCAAGACGCATGCATGACTGGTGAGGTAGGCAGGCCCTCTACTAAAGCGACACGTCCCTTTCTCTACAAGAGCTGCAATCGTTCCATCAGTTCATTTTTATTTTCTCACATGAATGTTCATGACATTTTAATATACCAAATAAGATTTGTTAAAATTAACAAATGCATGTGATACACGCTCGTATGCATGTGATTTTTATCACAATTTGCAAACCCTTTCAATATTTAATTGAGATGCATCAACTCAGGAACGCAGATTCTCTACCGTGATCAGGTGATCATTACCACCCTTTCCAATTATAACATAACTATAACATAGTTATTATAAAAGCATAACGAATTTATATGGCATCAGAGTACGACAGGCATGTATTTTCAATGAAGATACCACAAATAAACATGCCATGCGCATCAGCGACGACGCACCTCCTTGATTCCGCTGTCCAACATGTCGTTTAATGATTAGTCGCTAGACGGCTTTTACTTTGATGATCGCTCAAAGTGCTGACCTCCGGTGTCAAAATGGGCGGCAGGTCAACCATTTTTAGAGCAAAACCATGTCGTGGACAGAGGTTGAGCAGACCCCAGATCAAAGCCCGGGAGGGTGAAGGGCCAGATGGAAACTCGGGCACTTACCTCGTGTGATATCCAAGTAAAGTATCCTAAGTGTATCCCGTACAAGCCTATAACTGCTGACGCAACTCACGTCTTGAATGGGATACAATTACATAGTGCACATGCTATTATAGCGATATGTTTTACTGTTTAAAATTAATTAAAACGAAATGAAATATACATTTTTCAGCCTTCGGTATTTTTTTGCCCGGTCATTATGCAGACTATAACCAAGGACGTTCTATAGAACGTTCTTTCTATAAGCAGATAACCTGATATTTTAAATGTGACGCTGGACCATCGCGTGGATCAAGTACGATATTGGTATTTGAATTGCTTCAACACCAATGGATATTGTACTTTCACATTTGACCTACATAAGATGTTATATTCTGTAAAATGCAGTAAAGTTAATTATTTTTATCCTTATATTTATTAAGCAAATACAAATACACCGAACCATATTGAATCCTGAAAGAGCTATGAAAAAGCTAGATTTCTTATAGTTACAGTTATTTTCCGCATACTGTCAATAGAAACGTTATGTTATGGTTATGGTTATGTTTTCAATTTTACCCATGGAAATGAATTGAATGGTCCAGCCACATTATTTACTGTTGTGAAAAGACAAACAACTGCAATTGCTAGTATTTCCATTGTGCAGTTACTGTTGTTTGCCTTGCAGGTCAGTATAGATACAGTGTTTTGGGTTCACCCCCCCTCCTCCCGAGGATCCCGGTGCGGGTAGAGCACCCCCCCCCCCCTTCAGGACTCCGGGTCCGTGTGCCACCTGTTGCCAGGTGTAGACAGATCATGACGTGCCCTGAGACCCTGCGGTGACAGCGTGACCATTACGGTCGCCGCGCGGCCCCCGTGACGGCGTCACTACGCGGCACAAAAGCCACCAGGTGATGACAGCCAGCGTCATATAAAACAACCCGCGATCAGCCAACGCTGGATTAATGCTGGGCCGCCGTCTGCGACGGTGGCCCAGCATTAAACCAGCATTGGATCGTGTTTGTCGGGGTATCAATAAATGCATTATCACCTAGATAAAGCTCATATATCAGAGATATGCCTTCTATATTATCCTGCCTGATGTAGCTTTTACATTTGAAACCATGTTGTATTAGTGTTGGATCAGCGATGCAGACGATGGTTTAATATCTATTTAACATTGGGTGAACGTCTCATGTTTGCTGATATGTTTTAAATATATATATATATATATATATATATATATATATATATATATTTATTTATATATTATATATTTTTGTTTTCAAATCCCATCATTTTAATTGTGTAACTCTTATTACATGTAGTTCCATGCTTGTTATGCTCGTTATCATATTTTCAGTCACAAATCAACATCCGTTAATCATGTTAATTTGGATACAATTTTAGGAAATAATCTCTTCCCTCACGATAATAATGTTTCTGCTACCCTAACATAAAGTTCTTCTTTTAATTTTAATATGTCATGTATGATAAAAGTGACACAACGTGGTAATAGGCTGAAAATTTTGCAATAAATTTTGCAAAAGAATAAATATGCTATGATTTTTCATTGTGAGCTTTTCTTTTCATGTATAAGCTACACCATTAAAATGGCAAAAACAAGGAATCTGACGGAACAATACGAAAGCGTTATAGTGACTTCTTTAATCGTAGTTCTTACTTCTAAATAAGAGCAAAGAAAGAACAAAAGAAGTAAGAACAAACTAAGTATCAACTATGACCCGAGAAGTAAGGAATAAGAAGTAGGGGCAAAAAAGTAAAGCTAACAAGGAAAAAGTAGGAACAAAATAAAAGCTAGCAAATACAAAATAAGAACAAAGACGTATGAAGAAACAAGTAAAAGTAAAGCAGTGAAAAGAAAAAAGTAAGAAATAAAAGGCTAGACTCATAAGCAAAAAGTAAGAAACCAGAAGTTAATAGTAAGAAATCAATAAGAAAGTAGGAAACAATAATAATAATAAAAACAATAATCAGTAGTAAGAAATAAGAATAAGGTGAAAGGTCACAAGTGAGGACAAAAAAGGAAGAAACACGAAGCAAGGACATTATAATGATTATATAGGTAAAAGGTCACTAGTGGGGACAGGGAAGTAGGAAATACAAAATAAGGACATTATATTGATTATACGAAGTAAGGACATGATTATATAGGTGAAAGGCCACAAGTGAGGACAAGGGAAGTAAGAGAAATGAAGTAAAGACATTGTAATGATTATATAGGTAAAAGGTCACAAGTGAGGACAAGGGAAGTAAGATAAGCGAAGTAAAGACATTACAATGATTACATAGGTAAAATGTCACAAGTGAGGACAAAGAAGGAAGAAATACGAAGTAAAGACATCATAATAGTTATATAGGTGGAAGGTCAAACGTGAAGACAATGGAGTAAGAAATACGGAGTGAGGACATTGTAATGGTTTTACGAAGTAGGGACATTATAATGAATATATAGGTGAAAGGTCACAAGTGAGCACAAGGGAAGTAAGATAAACGAAGTAAAGACATTACAATGATTATATAGGTGAAAGGTCACAAGTGAGGACAATGGAAGTAAGAAATACGAAGTAAAGACATTATAATGATTATACGAATTAAGGACATTATAATGATTAAATAGGTGAAAGGTCACAAGTGAGAACAAGAAAGTAAGAAATACGAAGTAAGGACATTATAATGATTATATAGGTGAAAGGTCACAAGTGAGGACAAGGGAGTAAGAAATACGAAGTAAGGACATTATAATGCTTGTATAGGTGAAAGGTCACTAGTGGAGCCAGGGAAGTAAGAAATACGAAGTGAGGACATTATAATGATTATACGAAGTACGGACATTCTAATGATAATATAGGGGAAAGGTCACAAGAGAGAAGACAGTAAGAAATACGAAGAAAGGACATTATAATGATTATATAGATGAAAGGTCACATGTGAAGACAAGGGAGTAAGAAATACGAAGTAAAGACATTATAATGATTATATAGGTGAAAGATCACACGTGAGGACAAGGAAGTAAGAAATACGAATGATTATACAAAGTAAGGACATTATAATGATTAAATAGGTGAAAGGTCACAAGTGAGAACAAGAAAGTAAGAAATACGAAGTAAAGACATTATAATGATTATATAGGTGAAAGATCACAAGTGAAGACAAGGGAGTAAGAAATACGAAGTAAGGACATTATAATGATTGTATAGGTGAAAGGTCACTAGTGGAGACAGGGAAGTAAGAAATACGAAGGACTTTATAATGACATTATGACAATAAGTTCATTAGAGCAAGTAAGAGAGTCAAAACAAGTAATACGTATTAAAAGAGGAAGAAGTTAGATACAATAAGACAGGAGTAAGAACAAAGACAAAAGAAGTAAGAAAAAAAGGAAAAACAAAGAACCAAATTCAAACAACTGAAAAGTAAGAGGTAATAAGTAAAAACATGGTAGTGTGAGGTAGGAATAAGAGAGTAGAAACGCAGAAGCTATGAGTAAGAACAGTAACATAAAATTTAAGATATCCCAGGTAAAATTAATACGGGGAAGTTATTGAGGATTAAAAGTAAGAAATATAAAGTAAACGTATAAAGTAAAAAAAAAACCCCACAAATATTAAAGAAGTAAAAGGAAGAAAAAAACTAAGAAAATCTCTACTTATCTGCATGCTAAGTAAGATGATAGCAAAGAACCAAAACATAAAAATTGGGAGGATATAAGAAATTAGAAATAAAAAGATAGTAGTAAACAGTAACGGAAAATAAGTAACAAAAAGAAGCAGTAACTAAATAATACTAAGTAAGAAGCAAGAATTTGGTGTTATTAAAAAACTGCGGACGTATGAAAGTAATAAGTAAGATGTATAAAAAATTTATAAGTAAACAATAAAAAGTTATACCTATAGTAAGAAGTTGATAACTGAAAAACTAAAAGTAAGATGTAAAAAGTAATTAGTAAGAACTGAAAGTATGACCCAATAAGCAAGGTGTAAAACTAAAGTACAAACTAAGATATCAGACCTGATAAATAAAGACTAAGCAGTCCCAACCATATATACTATCAGGTGGCATCTAGTGTGTCATAACGATGTCCCCTCGTTTTTATAAATCTGATTGGTTACATACACAATAGTTTAGATTTACTTAAGTATTTTATATTTTTGCATAACGATTAAGAAAATGTTCCATGTGTATGTACACAGCACTGTAAAATAACGAAGCGTTAGCCAGGTTGGAAAGGGCTATTAAACAGGTTAAACATCGGCTTATGATTGTCTATTTGACCAATTAATTATTTTTCTCCTCACAATAGCTGAACAACAAAAGTTTTCAAGCAAACTTCAAGTCCCCCAACCAAGAAATAAAATATATATCAAATTGTGCGCCTTTTTATACAGTTGCTAGATATAATCCAGTGGTAAAAAACATGACCCAGATATGTTCAGTTGATCTGGTTTGAATGTCTGGCAGCGTCTTCCTCGCATTCCCGCATTGAGACAGCGGTGTGCCAATAACTATGTCTACAGGTTTCCTATCCAATCATCTGAAGCTAAAATCAATTTAACTTGAAAATAAAAGTGTACCAATAACGGACCGTACAATAATAAATTTGACCTCAATTTGATTTCAATGGTCATAATACTTTTAGCTCATCCCAAGCCAGGATTAGACTTTCTCAGCGGGAGGGATTTGCTCAACTTAGATCTACCCCGCCGTGTCCCAGCAAACACGAGACGTTCACCCATTGCTGTTTTAATGCTGGCTCAGAGTCGTAGACGGTGGGCCAACACTAAGTAAACATTAGGTCAACGTCTCGCTTTGCTTAAAATTGGTTGTTTGTGGCACGTGTTCACTCCACTTCTCAGCAAAACCAAATGGCAGTATCTCCTTACTTGAAAAGTAAACAGTTACTGCCTTTTGGCTTTGTGCGGCACTTGACAAAGTGAGCTGCACTTTATTTACATCGTTCACTCGTCAGATACGTGCGGAATTTGTTTTGGTGAATAAATCAATTTATTCAGCTGCTTGTATATATATATGGAAGCTTTTCACAAAACATATCACATTTATTTAGAAGTTCATTCATTTGATTAAAACTACTGGTGTACGATGCTGCCCCAACATTAAACCCGTGTTCCCAGCAAACACGACACATCTAGCCAATGTTTGACCAATGTTGGGCCAACGTCGTAGACGGTGGACCAACATTGGTTAAACATTGGCTAGATGTGTCGTGTTTGCTGGGTTGGTCCGACTAGTGTTTACAGGGTGAAGCGAAAATACCATGACACTTTTGAAACGTAACCAATTTACAACCCTAATTTACAATTGGGTTTTCAACTATAATCACATCTTGTATATTTGATGAATCCCTGGTAAGTTTTGTATTTAAAAAAAATATTACTTTAACACGCAATAAAAGAATTAAAATAACAGATCGTAGAAAAACCCGGTCATCGTGTGAACTGCTGATTTTTGCTCACAGATAAATTCATGATCGACAGTGCTATAATGCGTCGTAATTCATGATCGACAGTGCTATAATGCGTCGTAATTCATGATCGACATTGCTATAATGCGTCGATTTCTATCAGCATTACATAACTTAAAAAAAGCAGTAAACTTCATTTCGGCATAAAATAATCTCCATTGTAGCGATCCCTTTCTGCATCCATAAAGAATCATTTAACCGGGATAAAGCGACCGGGGCGCGGGAGAGGGTTCCCGATCAGACATAAAGAAGTTGATAACTCTATGCTGGGAGCGAGACGGCAGTTTTTTGTGCCGCTCGCATTTTCTCTCCACTCCGTTACCGCATCTGCCGCCTCGCAACGCTCAAATGAGAGAGAGGGGAGGAAAGGTGTGAGGGGGTTTGACAAGCGGAGTAAGCCCATGTTGATGATAACAAGTGGTGGGGAATCCGACGTCGGGGCAGCGTTGGGGCGATGTTTGGGGGAGATTTTGAGGGGGGTATGTCTCAGACGGGGCGTAAAGCGCGGGGGATCGCGGTGCGGCGGCGGCCCGCTGTCGGTCCGCCGTCTGTGACGGCGGGCCGTCAGCGGGCCGCCGTCGGCGACGGTTCCGGATCGAGCCTGGGGGAGGTCGGAGGCCACGGGAGAGAAGCTGGGGAGGCGGCACGGCCAGATTAACGAGCCGGGATTTGGTTTTGGGACCTGCTCGCCACATGGCAGCCGGCTCCGGGATGGCGGCATCTCAGCTCGTAGCTTGACAGGCCGCCTAGCCCCACCACGTCCCCACAACAGCCCGTGCTGCCCGGATCAAACACTATCAGAGACCCGTCCGAAACCAAGACCCACCCCTCGCGGCTCAGGATCTGCTCGACAGGACAACCTCCTTAACACTTTAGTCCCCAGGTCAGCCTCCTTAACCCTCTAGTCGCCAGGTCATCTTACGTCTAATTGAAATCCTCACCCACATTATTTACATTTTAGCTAGAAGTCAAACTATTTCAATTGTGTTAATTGGAGATTGCTTCTCCCTTTAAAATGTTGTATTTAACTTCTTTAAAGTGATAATAAAAATAATAAAATACGATTATTATAAATGTGATAGGAGCTAATATAAAATGTTAACCTTTCGTGTACAGAATTATCCACATAAATAGGTAAATTAAAATGTAAATTGATTCATTATGTGCATAGTTTTCTGTGGTGCCTTAAATAATTGGCATTAGAGGTTGAAATTGCTTACACAAGTGCTTTAAAGAAAATTCACCACATTTTAATTTTAAGGTTTTTTTAATCAGGCAACTCTCTCGCTGTGTGCATAGTGTGTGTTTGCATCTCATCTATATGTTCTGAGCACGAATAAGGCTATAACATCCTTAATTATTTGTTGTTGTTCTTCTATCAAGTCATGTCCAAGATGTCAAACACAATTAAATGATTTGTAGCTAAACAGATCATGTATATCTGATATAAGTATACTTCGATTTTTGTATCTTTTTTCTAAATTTAATAAAATAAATGATTTACAGTAACGAGAAGCATACAAGAATTATATGTCATGTACAATGTTAATTACGGCCAGTGTGATGTACAACAGAAAGTTAAAATAGCAAACAGCCGCACAATCCGTTCTAATAATTATTCCGTGTTAAAGGTCAATTAATCATAACGATAATTGAAATTTGTAATTCGCGGGATAAGATGTGTAAAGAGGTGTTCATATTTTCAGAGGTGGAATTTTAGGACCACACATGTGAATAAATGTGACCCGCCACGCAAAAAAAGCCGTGAAGACAAAATTTTTAAAATTGATTTTTATATTTGATATGATAGCCGTGTCCTTTCTGTTTCGATATCTGAGGGGATTTTTGAAAAATATTCATAACTTTTTATTTTATGTGATTTTCAATATTTTGAAATTAGTTATTTAATCATTAAATTTACATTTTAAATGACATCATAATCATTTTACAAAAGCCGCCGGAAGGTATCTTTTCGCATGGCATGTCACAAATATGTATTTGTAAAAATCGAATGTATTAGTTTGAATAACTTTATTTTCTGCTCAATAACTTGTTCTCGTACCACCAGTACAGGGTACCGAATGACTTAAGTACAGGTACCGAATAACTTAAGTACAGGTACCGAATGACTTAAACATGTCTTTACTTGAAATTACTTTGAGGCGATTTGAGATAAAATAAATTGCTAATTATTAGAAAAAATCATGTAGAGGATCATTTGTAATGGAGACATGATTTTAGAAGTTACCAAAGTGTGAGATATATTTCACGGGATTATACCATTTCGTTAGGTAATGAATTCCATTTTGTTGTATTCAATATATGCCATGTGGTGTGTAATTGTTTCAAGGCTGCAGGCTAAAGGTTAACCTACACTTTTGTCCTAATGTTGGACCAGTATCTTAGACGTTTGTCCAACATTAAGACAAATGGTGAACATTTTCGGACAATAAAATTTATGAAAAATCAAGTTATTTTCTGGTTTGATAACCAGAAAATAATTAGATTTTTCATAAGTTGTACTATACTTTAACTTTGCTTCTGGACTTGGTCATCGGTGAAGCTTTCTGCAAAAAATAAATGTCAATGTGTAATTTCCTGGAGATTTAATGGTCGTATCTCTTACTTGACCTTTTAATTCCAACGGAATGATACTTTAAAACGATCTAGATAAGCTATGGCAGATCGAGGGTGCAAATTTTGATCGCCGATCAAGATCACAAAGACGAGGTGGTCCCGGTGACAGATTTATAGGGCCATTTGTTGCAGCCTTCAATTCCAGTAAGTGTTCTCCCAATGTTGATGCAATGCTGGGCCATCGTCGCAGACGTTGACCCGACATTGCAGCAACACTGGGTCAAGGTTTCTCGTTTGCTGGCAGCCCGTCCACTGACCCGGGATGACCTCAACCCTTTGCATTCATGGTCGTCAATATTATTCAAACTTTAATTTTGATCATTGGAGTTGTTGTGGGTCAAACTTGTTGTGGGTCAAACAATATCACCTATCATTGTAAATGGGATATAATTATAATTAACAGCTCGGAGATATTCATTTGATTTTGTCCCGAGAACTGAATAAATTAAAGTTATCGTCGTGATTGTGGCATACTGATTCTTTATCCGCAGCACACACATGTGTGATAACTAACAGGACTAACATCTCTTTATATTTGACAACAAGACACATCTAATTTATCAGTTTATTTGCTTTAGAAATTGTAAACATCAAACATCACCAAACAATACGCCAATGCAATGCAATGCTGCAATACAAAACATTGAAAAAGACACCAACTCAGCAATGCTGCAATACAATACATTAAGAAAGACACCAACTCAGCAATGCTGCAATACAATACATTAAGATAGACACCAATACATCAATGCTGCAATATAATACATTAAGCAAGACACCAACACAGCAATGCTGCAATACAATACATTAAGCAAGACACCAACACAGCAATGCTGCAATACAAGACATTGAATAAGACACCAACGCAGCAATGCTGCAATACAAGACATTAAGAAAGACACCAACACAGCAATGCTGCAATACAATACATTAGGAAAGACACCAATGCAGCAATGCTGCAATACAATACATTAAGAAAGACGCCAACACAGCAATGCTGCAATACAATACATTCAAAAAGACGCCAACACAGCAATGCTGCAATACAGTACATTAAGAATACACCAACACATCAATGCTGCAATACTAAAAATTAGGCAAAACACCAATGCAGCAATGCTGCAATACAAGACATTAAACAAAACACCAACACAGCAATGCTGCAATACAAGACATTAAATAAGACACCAACACAGCAATGCTGCAATACAAGACATTCAATAAGACACCAACACAGCAATGCTGCAATACAATACATTAAGAATACACCAACACATTAATGCTGCAATACAAAAAATTAGGCAAAACACTAATGCAGCAATGCTGCAATACAAAACATTAAGCAAAACATCAACACAGCAATGCTGCAATATAATACATTAAGAAAGACACCAACACAGCAATGCTGGAATATAATACATTAAGAAAGACACCAACACAGCAATGCTGCAACATAATACATTAAGAAAGACACCAACACAGCGATGCTGCAATACAATCCATTGAACAAGAAACCAGCACAAAAATGCTGCAATACAATACATTAAATAAGACACCAACGCAGCAATGCTGCAATACAATACATTAAGAAAGACACCAACCCAGCAATGCTGCAATATAATACATTAAGAAAGACACCAATACGACACCAGCGCAGCTATGCTGTTATAAAATATATTAAACAATTCACCAACGCAGCAATACTGCAATACAATACACCTTTTTCAATAACAACACGCCACACAGTGAGCAACTCGGAACTGTTTTAATCAGACAATTGTTCACTGCGCAAACTCGTGCAAGCAGTCTATACATTAAGCAATACACCACCGCAGCAATACTGTATTACTGCAATACAATACATTAAACAATACACCACCTTACTGTAATAATACAATACAACACATAAACATTAGACCACCGCAGGAATACTGCAATACAATACATTAAACAATACACCACCTCAGCAATACTGCAATACAATACATTAAAAAGTACACAATACATTTATTATATAAAACAAGCGGAATTTACATATTGTTATTTTTTCACTTTTGTTTGTAGCGCCAAAGAGTAAGGTAAGGTTGGATATGGCGCCATATAAATATGTATTATTCTATTCTTTATTTTTTTATATTTTGCAGTGAGTAGTCACTGTCCTTCTAGATTTTATCTGCATTATGTCAGAAATGAAAAAAGCTTTGTAAAACACGTCTCGGAGCTAAAATGTTCCTCTATGCGCACTATATTAAGTTAATACTGCAATACTGTAACAATACATTAAAAAATACACCAACATAACAATAATGCAATACAATGCACTTATTATATAAAGCGAGCGGAATTTACATGTACTTATTTTTTCAGTTTGTTTGTAGCGACAAAGATCAACTTAAAGTAAAATATGGCGCCATATACATGTATATTCAATTATTATAGTTATTATATGCTGCAGTGTTCTTCTATTGGACACTATAATAAATTGCAAGTGGGACATTGGTAACTCTGAGAACCTTTAAACAAAGAACATCTTTTAGCATTACATTACGGTTCAAGTCAATTTAAGAATTAGGTTATTTAACGTTATTTTTTTGTAAGTTGTTCATCCAATCGCGCATGCCTGTTTATGTTATTCGTCAGTTAGTGCTTATCCTGAAACCTGCGCGGTGCTGTCTGGGTAAACCTATACCTATTCTTACTACTTTAACACTAATTCATTTTAGCAACAATATAAAATACATTTAAAAACGTAGGTCATACTTTGTTAACTAAATACACCCGCTTTGTAATATTCCAATTTAGAGCGCAAATAAAACGATCATATTCGTTGTTGACGTTTACCGGGTTAATATTAAAGCTACAAAGTGAGACTCTCACACTTCTCTTGGATACTCGTTTTTAACCCCTTAACCGCCGGTGCCGAATATATTTTTGGGTTTTCACTCAATTATTACCACTTTCAGTACCGCATTTTAAGCATGGTAAAGCCATAATGTGACATCAATCAGCACGATTTGAAAAGAGTTGACCTCCATTTTGTCAAATCTAAATAATTTTCACTCACTTGAAGTTGTGGATCGCGTCGGCGAGACACAACTTCAAGTGGGTGAAAATTTAAATTAAATAATTTGGCGGTTAAAGAGTTAATGAAGCTGTACAACATAAGCTAAAAACACATAGGACGCGAGCGTCACGCGTCACGCGAGCGTCACGCGTCACGCGAGCGTCACGCGACACGCGACGTACGCGTAAGCAATCGCTTTAGTTCATTTCACATTGCATAAATACACCGCTCGCGAGCGTCACGCGAGCGTCACGCGGCACGCGACACGCGAGCGTCACCGATCACTTCTGGAGCGACATTTAACGCGTGACGCGAGCTTTACGCGAGGTGAATCGACAGTATGATTTATTGGGGACTCCCCAGACATCCACGTGTTGATCCAGCAAATGTGTGTGGGTGACGTGTTTTCGGTAAAACAAACTTTGTTTCAATTAAGCATACATTTATAAGCCCGAAATGTAAAAGTGCAGAAAATAGGCTCCCCAATATATCGAGTTGACAACTTAATATATTGAGTTGTCAAATCAAAATAGTTGTCAACTCGATATATTGAGCTACGAGCTTCACAACTCGATATAATGAGTTGTGAACTCAATATATCGAGTTATGACAATTTAATATAGAGTTCACAACTCGATATTATGAGTTGCCAACTCAATATACTGAATTGTCACAACTCATTAGATCAAGTTGACAACTCAATATATCGAGTAGTGAAGTCGAGTCGAGTTCACAACTCGATATAATGAGTTGTGAACTCAATAAATCGAGTTGTAAACTCAATATATAGAGTTATGACAATTTAATAGAGTTGACAACTCGATATTATGAGTTGTCAACTCAATATACTGAATTGTCACAATTTATTAGATCGAGCTGACAACTCAATATATTGAGTAGTGAAGTCGATATAATGAGGTGTCAACTCCATATATTGAGTTTTCACAACTCGATATATTGAGTAGTGAAGTCGATATAATGAGGTGTCAGCTCAATATATTGAGTTGTCAAAACTCCTCAATATATTGAGTTCACAACTCAATTTATCGAATTCTAAAGTCAATATATCGAGTTCTGAAGTCAATATATCGACTTATGAAATCAAGATATCGAGTTATTAACTCAATAGCCTATATTACCTTATTATATCGAGTTTAAAGTATAGTGCAAATTCAAATGTCGCTTCATTGGCTTCGCATATATAGATTTATGATCAAATATGTACCTTATATGTTTTTATTCCTATAACAATCTTAGCTGACCAAAACTGACAGTTCAGTAATTATCATGAGAATGCACAAATTGGAATATTAAAATAAAAAAATCCTTTGATGTTGACTCCTCAGATTGACTATTTAACGCTTAACGCTCGCGAGTTAACGCGTCCTAAGTGTTTTGTGCGTCGCGCGACGCTCGCGCAGCTATCGGGTGTCGCTCGCGTGTCGCACGCGTCCTATGTGTTTTCCGCTATGGAACCACTAGACGCAGTATATAGCATACATCACTGAGGTGCCGTATTCTACAGTTTTAATTAACTTTGCTAGCCCTACACGATCGTGTTTCTAATCTTTGAGCGATAAAGCGCACATTTCGTGGTAATCGGTGCATTCAGTACTCTCTCTGCTACCACTCGGCGATGTAGATTTTGGACCAGCATTGCTGCAATTTTGGGCCAACGTCTACAGTGCCAGAATTCGGGTACACCACATCGTGTTTCTCTGACTTATCAGCAAGGTTTACATGAAATCCACCAGGTGTCGCCCTTCTTCAGTGCTCACCATTGGCTCCTCGTCTCACTGTATGCCATTTTTTAAACCAACGCTGGGTCAACACTCCATACTCGGTACATTACATCTTACATCTACTTGCTGTTCAGTTACAATACCTTAAAACACGGAATAGTACATTTGAAAAAAGTTACGATCATAGCTTGAATATTTTAGATACCATAGCCAGAGTTATGATTTCATGTGATTATTTTATGTAGTTCTTCAAAACCACCCATTAGATTACTGATATCATGATTTTGTAATACTATTTGCTCGGCTGACAATTTGTACACGAGATAATAAAAAAATGAATGAATGAATAAAAAAATGAATGAATGAATGAATGAGTCAATCAATCAATCAATCAAGCAACAAACAAGCAATCAAGTAATCAAGCAAGCAAACAATTGATCATTTAAATAATCAAGGGAATAAACATAAGATCAAACAAGAAAGAAATCAAGAAATTAACGAAAACATAAAACACAATCTCTTATATTGTTACCCTTTATATCACAATAGCATCAATTTTATTATTTTTACCCTTATTATATATTGATACCCTTAATATCACAATAACATTAATATTTATATTATTATCCTTAATATCACAATAACAATAATATTTATATTGTTATCCTCAATATCACAATAACAATAATATTTATATTGTTATCCCTAATATGACAATAACATTAATATTTATATTATTATCCCTAATAAAACAATAACATTGATAATTATATTATTATCTTTGATATCACATAATTGATGTTTTCATTGATGCCCTAAATATCACAATAACATTAATATTGATATTGTGCCTTTTATTTTATAATAACATTAACATTTTAAATAAATTTTATTTTTTCTAATTATGGGGTGTAAAAAGAGCATAACACTATTAGGTTGCAATAAAAAAAAATAATGTATGTATAATTACGTGTGAATCTCTTTGTATACTACATACTTGTAATTCTTGATGTTAGGCCTGGACGCTGTTTCTGGAGCATAACCATGAATCACATAAGTATATAGTTTATCTGTTCTATTTATTTAATCTACTGAATGGGTTTTAATAATGATATTCGTGTTTACAAACTGATATATGAACATAGAGCGGTGTATATCAAGCTGAGCAGCCCTGAACATCTGGTTGCACAATGAAGTATCTCCTTCTGATAAAACATGGACTAGAATTGTCTCGACAGATCGTAAACTGAGAGTGTTGGCATGAAACATCGGAGATGTTACATCGCATCATCATTCGACCTATTTCTTACTAGCACTGAATCCGACCAGTTAGCTTCCTCCTCCGTCGTGCTAAATCAAATAGCAGTACCTGCTCACGTTTAAAGTAAGCAGTTACTGTATTTTTGCTTTGTACACCAATACTGTTCTCCACGTGTTCTGCCCCGTTTATTGCCGCTGAGATTCACCCCGCAAAACGCCACTAACTAACCCTTTCTTCGCTAAGTCAGCATATTTAAACAGTCACCCACTTTAACCCATTAGCCGCCAAATTATTCAACTTAAAATATAACTTGCGCATCATAAGAGATTTTGTTGATGTATGTTTAAGCCCTTTAACCACTAACCATAGTCGTTTTAATATGGTTTTTTTCTGGGCAGGTTAAATCACTGGCATTAAATAAAATATGTGTCTAAACATCAAGGTGGGCAATTTTTTGTCTCAAATTAAACAAAAATTATTTTTGTACACCTGGCAGAAAGAAACAACTTTATTACCCTTTTACCCGCCGGTGCTGCATATATTCGGGTTTTCCTTTTTTATTAGCACACTAATTACCACATTTTTTAAAGATAAAATGTGACATCAACCAGCAACATTTGAAAATATTTTACCTCTACTCAATTGAAGTTGTGTCTCGCTGACGCGATCCACAACTTCAAGTGAGTGAAAATTATTCAGATTTGACAAAATGGAGGTGAAATCTTTTCCAATATTGCTGATTGATGTCACATTTTATCTTTAACATATTTAAAATGTGGGACTTAGTGTGCTAATAAAAATGAAAGCCCGAATATATGCGGCACCGGCGGTTAAAGGGTTAATAAAGTCGTTTCTTCCTGCCAGGACCCACAACTTAATTTGTACAAATTTAACTCATTTTTGTTTAATTTGAGACAACACATTTGCACACCTCGATGTTTAGACACTCATTTTATTATCAATGCCTGTGATTTACCCTGCCCATAAAACAAGCACTCTCTTCCCCGTTTTTTTCTCAGCAGGCAGCGATTAAAGACTTGCGTGGGTTTTCTAATTGACTTGGTATGAACACATTCATTGCTCATTTATAGTTCTTTGACTGAGGTAGCTGGTGCAGCCGTAATGTGGTTTCTAAGTTGATTCAGCGTCGCAGAAGATGAATCAACTTGCAAAAAACATTGGGACATTGTTTGCTGTAATGAAAACGCAAAGAGCAGTATCTGCTTACTTGTCAAGTAAGCACTTACTGCTGTTTGCGTAAATTGTTCCTAATTAAATTCACTTCACATTTAACAAAAAAATATATAGGCAAGTCTGTTCCCTTTTTATTTTTGTCAAGTTGCTGTTATTGACGTTTATATAATTATTATAATTTTAATCATCTTTCACCTGAAGTTGTTAGTATAGGGCGTAACATCTCGTGCTAGTGCGGAACATCACGTGATTTTAAAATGTACATTTACAAGAAACTTTATTTCATATAATATGATGATGTGTGAGTTGTTGTTACAGATTTTAATATGAAAATCCATGAAGGATTTTGTCAGGCTATTAACACCAAAACTGACATAATACATTTCTTATTTTTTTTTTTAAACTAAAATAATGATATTTTTATAAAGTTGCATGTTTTTAAATATTGCACTACTTGTAGTTGTTTTATAAGTTTCTACGCTTTCCAGAGGGTTTTGTTGCTACTTTTATACTAATATGTAGTTATTTTATCTCTGGTTTTAGCGCGAAAAACTAAAATTATGTATAATATATTTCTATTTAATTTTACTTTTAGGTGTAATTTTAAGTGTAATTACCATGTATATAAATTTTATCCTGGATGTCGAGCTTAGTTATGGTGCTGGTCACCTGTATTCGACGTCCTGATGTAGACAATTTTACTTACAATTGATTGTATATATTTGTGGATATAAAGCCTAATAGATAAATAAAAAAACGCATAGGCTGTCAGTCAGAGACTGCAACCTCCGCTGGCCGCAGGTGATTGTGTATCAGATCCGGTAATTCGAATCATCCCAAAATTTAATGGATTGTTCCTTGGCCCGAGACAAACAACTTTTGAAAAAATTGTGGATCCGGATCGTAACCCGGATCTGGATTGTAATCTGGATCATCCCCAAAATGTAATGGATTGCTCCTTTGGTACATTACTTTTTAAGTAATCCTGCTTAAGGCCAGACACACTGAAGGACAGACAAACAAACAAACAAACAAACAAACAAACAAACAAACAAACAAACAAACAAACAAACAAACAAACAAACAAACAAACAACCAAACAAACAAACAAACAAACAAACAAACAAACAAACAAACAAACAAACAAACAAACAAACAAACAAACAAACATACAAACAGACAAACAAACAAACAAACAAACAAACAAACAAACAAACAAACAAACAAACAAACAAACAAACAAACAAACAAACAAACAAACAAACAAACAAACAAACAAACAAACAAACAAACAAACAAACAAACAAACAAACAAACAAACAAACAAACAAACAAACAAACAAACAAACAAACAAACAAACAAACAAACAAACAAACGAACGAACAAACGAACGAACGAACGAACGAACGAACAAACGAACGAACGAATGAACGAACGAACGAACGAACAAACAAACAAACAAACAAACAAACAAACAAACAAACAAACAAACAAACAAAAACGACCAATACATAACCTCCTTTGGCGGAGGTGATTAGGAGGCCCTACAAAGTAGGCCTAGTTTCACTTGTGTAGATACGAGGTCAAATGCAACACTAGCAGCTCCATTCTAATTAGGTAATTCTGTGAAACACAATAGCCTTGACCTCCAATATTTTCACCGAGCTGGCTAATACAATAAAGTATGGGGGAAGGAGCGTTATATAACTTAGTTTTTACCGAGTTGCCATTCAAAATTGTTTCCGGTGACGTCACTGCGTTTCACAGAATAGTGAAAAAGGGGATTTTTCTGTTCAGCTTGTCATACAATCAATCTGATTTTTGTGTGCTTGTTGTTCCCTTGTGATATCTGTCTATGTATATTGTATTATGACTTTCAACCAACTCCAAGCTATACACAGAGCACATTATTTTAAAAAGCAATGCTCCATTCCAATTAATAGTCTATATTGTCACTATTAATTAGCCGAGAACTTGTTAAGTGTGAAACGGCTGAATTTGCAAGGTCATCAACAGTAAAGACAGACCATTAGGTAAAAGTTTAGCAAACGTTGGGCAATAATACTGATGTACAAAGTCAAACAGCAGGAACTGTTCACTTTTCATGTGGTTCTTATTGTCTTTTGGCTTTGCGTGCTGCATAGCCTCTGCTTCTGTACCAGTTTGCCACACACAGGCATGTAAGCAGTGACCTTGGCATACAGGCAACAATCGTAGGTTTGAGCGCTATCTCTGATACTGCAGAACACGGAACACAGAGGACTGATGAAGGACTAGAGACGGCTGATATTAACCCTTTCAGGCCTGAATTTACCATTGTCATCTTCATCCACTACAAGCCGCGAATTGCTATCGCAGCTCGCGACTTGTAGTGGATGAAGATGATTTAAAGTGAGTGAAAAATTTAGGAAAATTCCAATGTATTGGCAAACCAGTTTCATGGAAATTTTCATTAAGAAACCCCTAGTTGTAGGAAAATTAAGTTTGTTTTATGGGATGTAAAATAATGCTTTGATGCTTCGTGAGGGCTTAAAGGGTTAGGTACAATGGTTTCTTTGAACACGAGGTGAGATTTCATGTCCAGGGCCTACTTGGTTTTTCAATGTGGATGAAAAATTGATGTGCGGTTAAGCCTTTCAAAGCGTGGATCTACTTAGACGTCAACATCTGATGTCTGAATAGACTGCTTGCACGAGTTTGCGCAGTGAACAATTGTCTGAATAAAACAGTTCCGAGTTGCTCACTGTGTGGCGTGTTGTCATTGATAAGTGTGTAACAGTTGTCTGAATAAAACAGTTCAGCGTTGCTCACCGTGTGGCGTGTTGTTATTGTAAAAGGTGTATACTCAGTGCCGTGTTCTGAGATGATCTTGAAATCTTAAAAGTTAAGCTGGCAGTTAAGTTTGTTTTTGCCAGTACATTCATGTAGTGAATTACCAGCTTAGCTCATAACTTAACTTATAAGATCGTCTAATAACACGGTGATATATGTGAGAGTTAAGCCATGGCCCATCATCCCCGGGGGCCCATCATCACCCACACACGACACATAATAACACGGTGATATATATGTGAGAGTTGAGCCATGGCCCATCACCCCCGGGGGCCAATCATCACCCACACACGACACATAATAAAACGGTGATATATATGAGAGTTGAGCCATGGCCCATCATCCCCGGGGGCCCATCATCACCCACACACGACACATAATAACACGGTGATATATATGTGAGAGTTGAGCCATGGCCCATCCCCGGGGGCCCATCATCACCCACACACGACACATAATAACACGGTGATATATATGTGAGAGTTGAGCCATGGCCCATCCCCGGGGGCCCATCATCACCCACACACGATACATAATAACACGGTGATATATGTGAGAGTTGAGCCATAGCCCATCATCCCCGGGGGCCCATCATCACCCACTCACGACACATAATAACACGGTGATATATATGTGAGAGTTGAGCCATGGCCCATCATCCCCGGGGGCCAATCATCACCCACACACGACACATAATAACACGGTGATATATATGAGAGTTGAGCCATGGCCCATCATCCCCGGGGGCCCATCATCACCCACACACAACACATAATAACACGGTGATATATATGAGAGTTGAGCCATGGCCCATCATCCCCGGGACCCATCATCACCCACACACGACACATAATAACACGGTGATATATGTGCGAGTTGAGCCATGGCCCATCCCCGGGGGCCCATCATCACCCACACACAACACATAATAACACGGTGATATATATGAGAGTTGAGCCATGGCCCATCATCCCCGGGACCCATCATCACCCACACACGACACATAATAACACGGTGATATATGTGAGAGTTGAGCCATAGCCCATCATCCCCGGGGGCCCATCATCACCCACACACGACACATAATAACACGGTGATATATATGTGAGAGTTGAGCCATGGCCCATCATCCCCGGGGGCCCATCATCACCCACACACAACACATAATAACACGGTGATATATATGAGAGTTGAGCCATGGCCCATCATCCCCGGGACCCATCATCACCCACACACGACACATAATAACACGGTGATATATGTGCGAGTTGAGCCATGGCCCATCCCCGGGGGCCCATCATCACCCACACACAACACATAATAACACGGTGATATATATGAGAGTTGAGCCATGGCCCATCCCCGGGGGCCCATCATCACCCACACACGACACATAACTTTCCCAGTACCAACACATTTTCTTTAAAGTAAAAGAATAACAGCATTTTAAATACATGGGGCAAGCATCATAATTATCTTAAGACCCACCAGATCAAATAAAAGCTATATATCTGATATTGGAGTTTAATTGTACAATTGTATGCAAAAAAATCGACCATTTAGACTTCTCAAGTCACTTATGTATGTTGTTTGAAATCATACATTTCTTAGCAATCTTAATTTTTATATCATTATATTTTAAATACGTCTCTAGAGCGTGCAGGGTAGAATCAAAATAATGATTATCACAGATTTCTCAGTCAATTTTTCAATTAATTTTAATGACATTTTATAAATACTATTATTTACTAGTGATGCGGCGAATACCCTGCAAATTTCATTGAAAAATATTGTATTATTTACAAGTTGGTCTCATGCAGTAAATTGCAAGTGTATTTTGAATTCAAGTGTACCTTCTGGAATACCTGTTAAAATTCACGAAATGTAGAGTACATGCATGACATGAAAATAGTGAGTGCGGATTTTCATATTTTTCACCGAGTCCAATTTGATTAAGTGTCTATACCCTAATACCACTGGTACTGGGAATGAGCGGAAACCGCTCAACAACGTCAGTAACATAGCTACTGCCAATAAAGAGCTGGATATCGAGTCAATTTGAAAAACAAACAAAGCTAATCTGGTCAGATCAAGGACGCCGTGGGCACAAGCTAATTATATATCCTGATAACATAGGTCACGGCAACATATAAGATGCATCTACTTCTTAACCTTAACAGCCAGGTTATGTAACATAGTTATTCACTTACGTAAAGTTAGGTCTTCAGATTTTTAAAATTGGAAGCAACGTGTTTTTAAATCTTGCCGATGGAAGACAAGTGATAATAAAAATGGAAAAGCGTTAAAAATAAACTAAAAACAAGTTGAAACTGCTCAGTTGACATATTGTACTGTAGCCGCGACTATGAAAGTAAAGGTTTTAAAAGAAAATGTAGCCGTGATTAAAAGAAGTTAAAAGAGCTGGGTATTATAATTCTACAGATTTGTGATTTTCAGGCGTTTGAAGATTATTTTACTTGTTTCACAAGTATTACATATAAGATGTTCTTCAAACTTGTATCTAATTAATCGGAAATAAAACTCGCAGAAAAAAATAATTCTCAGATGCTTATTTTAATAAGAGTAACCTAAATAATCTATAAGGGGCCCACCATTCATTATCCAGGGGGGAGGGGGGGGTGGAGTTTTTATCGCGGACAAATTATTTATTTCAACCCGGCTCGGCGGCGCGCTGAATAATTCAAATTTTATTACATGTTTATATAGAGCAGTTTTTGAAGTAAATCATTTATTTCACGCAGAGTCCGCTCGAAATTATTTATTAAAAAACAAACCCCCCCCCTCCACCCCCCCTGGAGATTGAATGGTGGCCCCCTAACTGCTCAAATCGTAGCTTTTCTCCACTGAACGAGCGCGATAAATTTTGATTAGTGATTATTCAATCTAAACAAATCTGAAATTTTTGTAAGCGTCCATTTATAGATTTAAAGGGGTTGTTAGATAAGAACAGTATTAAACAGTTAATGTGGTTCGATGATTGACATAATTTATAATCTTTATGACTAGATTGTTAGCGATGTTAATGTTTTAGTAAATATTCAATCCTCAATTTTCTCAACAAGTTATTTACCTTAGCACATATATGCAAGCCAAAGGTTATAGCATGTATGCCTCAGAATGGTAATTATATAAGCGTTGAATAGAGTGACCTTGGTGGAGGCGTATAAATAGCGCTCACAATCCTCTCTGGTATCATTTTCACTTTTTCACTGGAAATAAATATGATATTCCACTCAACCTAATGACTTTCTATATTTAGCCTTGTTTATAAAATCTGCGTCATGGCATTACTGCTTATAACCTGCAGATATTTTGTAATATAATGTGTACAGTTTAAATACGTATCATCACCTCCGATTTTAATGCCTACTGATTTCATTAAGTAAAAGTGAGCGGACGAGCTTTCGCGGCAGACTGAAGACTGTGCCTAATGGTGGTGTGCTTTATATAATATTCTTGATTATACCACATTATATTCCGATAATGCACATTTTAAAGTTATCGAGACATTTCAAATGTGGAAACTGCAGCATATTGTTGTTGCAGATATGGTCATTAACTCCTAACCCCTTTCATTTATTACTAGCACATTATTATACCAGCTCTTTAACATGGTAAATGTAAAACATGACATGAATCATTAGGATTTCAAAATCGTTGACCTCTATTCTGTCAAATTTTAATAATTTTCATTCACTTGAAGTTGTGGATCGCGTCAGAGAGACACAACTTCAAGTGGGTGAAAAGTATATTTATAAATGAAAAGTGAAAACGACCATAGAGGCGGATAACACCTTCAGGGTCAGAACAAAGGTAAAACGATGATAGACGTGAATAACAAACACAATTGAAGTGTAAAGTTGAAAACGATCATAGATCTGAACAACAATTGAAAGGGTAAAATATACTAGTTGCTCAATACTTCTGTCACATTGTTTAGTGAGATCACATACTAGTTGACCAATACTTTTGTCACATTGCTTAGTGGGATCACATACTAGTTGACCAATTTGTAACATTGCTTAGTGGGATGATTACATACTAGTTGACCAATACTTCTGTAACATTGCTTAGTGGGATAAAGTACTAGTTGACCAATACTTCTGTAACATTGTATAGTGGGATACTTACATACTAGTTGTTAAATAATGCTGTAACATTGTTAGGTGGGATGATTACATACTAGTTGCTCAATACTCCTATATCATTACTTAGTGGGATTAGATACTAGTTGTTCAATACTTCTGTAAGATTGTATAGTGGAATGATCACATACTAGTACTAGTTGTTCAATACTTCTGTAACATTGTAAAGTGTGATGATTACATACTAGTACTAGTTGTTCAATACTTCTGTAAGATTGTATAGTGGGATGATCACATACTAGTACTAGTTGTTCAATACTTCTGTAACATTGTATAGTGGGATGATTACATACTAGTACTAGTTGTTCAATACTTCTGTAACATTATATAGTGGGATGATTACATACTAGTACTAATTGTTCAATACTTCTGTAAGATTGTATAGTGGAATGATCACATACTAGTACTAGTTGTTCAATACTTCTGTAACATTGTATAGTGGGATGATTACATACTAGTACTAGTTGTTCAATACTTATGTAACATTATATAGTGGGATGATTACATACTAGTACTAGTTGTTTAATACTTCTGTAAGATTGTATAGTGGGATGATTACATACTAGTACTAGTTGCTCAATACTTCTGTAACATTGTATAGTGGGATGAGTACATACTAGTACTAGTTGTTCAATACTTATGTAACATTTTATAGTGGGATGATCACATACTAGTTGTTCAATACTTCTGCAACATTGTTTAGTGGGATGATCACATACTAGTTGACCCAATACTTCTGTAACATTTCTTAGTTGTATCACATACTAGTTGTTCAATACTTCATTGTTTAGTGGAATAAAATGAATTGGGTTTTCGGCCACCTTTCTGCACACGTCGGCTAAACTGGGCCAGGAGAACCTCCTGAGGATGGTAGATAAATGCTATGAAACTGTCCTCCAGACACAGGATTTGAACCCTGGCAGTCTGAGGGCGACTTCGCTACCTGTCGGTCATTAAGATTGTTCACATTATTGAATCTAAGAGTAAGCAGGAAAGAAACATTTTCGTTTATTGAAACTTTAATGCCAAAGCAGAGCTAGAACCCGCGATATCCGACTCTCCCGGCAGGCAAAACCATTGCACCAGGGCCCCGCCCTGCAATGAAATACTCGCCAGGCATTATCGTCTTAACTTGAGCCCCACCTGGCGAATAAAGTGGAGTTTTCTCTTATTAATAGAAGTGGAAACTATGTTACTCCACATGAAGCACAATACATTGATCCAATTGGGGGTTAATGTTCGGCCAACGTTGAAAATGTTAGGACACATTAAATCAACATTGGGTAAATGCTCTCCGTTTGCCGTGCCCCGTATCCACCGTTACAATACGAATATCGTCAATGAACCACCATGAAATTATCTAATTTAACCCTTTAACCGCCGGTGCCGCACATATTAGGGTTTTCATTTCTTATTAGCACATTAAGTACCACCTTTTAAACATGTTACAGATACAATATGACATCAATCAGCAATATTTGAAAACAGTTGACCTCCATTTTGTCAAATTTGAATAATTTTCACTCACTTGCAGTTGTGAATCGCGTCAGCGAGACACAACTTCAAGTGGGTTAAAAATCAGATTGAATAATCTGGCGCTTAAAGGGTTAATAATAAATGAGCTTATAACCCAGCGAACACTACACATTTACCCAATGTTTGACCAATGTTGGGCCAACGTTGTAGACGGTGGGCCAATATTGAACACACATTGGGTAGATGTGTAGTGTTTACTGGGAATGCAGTGCATCATTTTGACGGATCTGTGTACACTTATTCCATTAAAATGCTTAGTTTCAAGTTTTAATAATATTTAAAAAAGATGGCTGCCAATAACATGAAAAGTAGGCCCTTTATATTTCAACTTACATGTACATCTTTTGGGTTTTTTGTGTACTATTTTACTGTATTATACTGGGATTGTCTTTTATAATTTTATTGCATGTTCACTTTTATATGTATTTCCTCATGTAATGAGGGTGGAATGAACAAAATAAAAATAAACAAATAAACCATCACCCTGTTATTAGTGTTAAGTCCCCAGCAATAAAAGTCCAGTGTGTTATTTGTGTTAATGTCCTGGAAATAAATCTTGAGTGTGTTATTTGTGTTAATGTCATCACTGTGTTGTTTGTTAATGTTATCACTGTGTTGTTGGTGTTAATGTCTCAGCATTAAATATTTATTGTGTTATTTCTGTTAATGGCTGTGTTATTTGTGTAAATGTCCTGGCATTAAATCGTCAGTGTGTTATTTGTGTTAATGTCATCCTGTGTTATTTGTGTTGATGTCCCAGAGTTAGATATTCACTGTGTTATTTGTGTTAATGTCCTGGTAATTAATCATCAGTGTGTTATTTGTGTTAATGTCATCACTGTGTTAATTGTGTTAATGTCCCTGTATTAAACCTCCAGTGTGTTATTAGTGGTAATGGCATTGTTATTAGTGTTAATGGCCCGGCATCAAATCATCACTGTGTTATTTGTGTTAATGTCATCACTGTGTTAATTGTGTTAATGGCCCGGTATTAAATCTCCAGTGTGCTATTAGCGGTAATGGCATTGTTATTAGTGTTAATGGCCCGGCATCAAATCATCACTGTGTTATTTGTGTTAATGTCATCACTGTGTTAATTGTGTTAATAGCCCGGTATTTAATCTCCACTGTATTATTAGTGGTAATGGCATTGTTATTAGTGTTATTGGCCCGGCATCAAATCATCACTGTGTTATTTGTGTTAATGTCATCACTGTGTTAATTGTGTTAATGGCCCGGTATTAAATCTCCAGTGTGTTATTAGTGGTAATGGCATTGTTATTAGTGTTAATGGCCCGGCATCAAATCATCACTGTGTTATTTGTGTTAATGTCATCACTGTGGTAATTGTGTTAATGGCCCGGTATTAAATCTCCAGTGTGTTATTAGTGGTAATGGCATTGTTATTAGTGTTAATGGCCCGGCATCAAATCATCACTGTGTTATTTGTGTTAATGTCATCACTCTGCTATTTGTGTTGATGTCCCGATATCAACCCTCTAACCGCCAAATTATTCAATTTGAATTTTCACCCACTTGAAGCTGTGTCTCGCTGACGCGATCCACAACTTCAAGTGAGTGAAAATTCTTCAGGTTTGACAAAATGGAGGTCAACTCTTTTCAAATATTGCTGGTTGATGTCACATTTTATCTTTAACGTATTTAAAATGCGGTACTTAATGTGCTAATAAAAAATGAAAACCCGACTATATGCGACACCGGCGGTTAAAGGGTTGAATCACGATTGTGTTATTTGAGTTAATAAAAGTCTTATTAGTGTGAATGTTCCAGCATTAAATCATCACTGCGTCATTTGTGTTAATGGCTGTGTTATTTGTGTTAATGGCTGTGGTATTTGTGTTAATGGCTGTGTTATTAGTGTTAGTGGCCGGGTCTGTTGTATTACGTTGAGATAATATAGTGGCAGCTTTCTGACGGGTTCATTTGCACCTCCGCCTGGTTCACGGGGTATGATCAGTTAACACGTTCAACATCTCACGCATCTCACCTGAACGATTTTGTAAATATATATTATCTCTGAATAAATGTACATACACAAATATGGTATACGGTGAAACGGGTGAAATACCGCTTAGTTTGCGTGTGAAGTGTAGAATTATTAAATACTGGAGTAGATTAATCCCATGCCAGGCTTTTATTTACAAGTTTATATATAGTTTACACACAAATAATATTTTTTATTTACAAGTTCATATATAGTTTACACACAAATAATATCTACCACTCTCCGTAGATATTATTTGTTAAGAAAATACTATGTGATTGTGGTTTCTCGGGGGTCTGGCAAAGCCAAACTATTCCCACTGGAAAATACCTCTTTAACAATAATATTTTACAGCGCCTCCGAGATCAATTTATACAGCAATGGAACTTCGACAATGATAATAGCCCCAAATCCATTAATTTCAGAATGTTTAAACTAAATTTTGAAAGAGAAATGATCTAATCAGTCTACCACCAGCACTCTCGATTCCGCTCTGTAAATTTAGATGTCGAAATCACAAACTCCCCGTTGAAAAATTCAGACAAAATTCAGAAAACAGAAATTTAAGATACTGCACTTTATGCCACATAAACGAAGTGGGAGACGAGTTCCATTACGTATTAGAACGTCCTTTCTTTGCTGAGCAGAGATTGCTATTAATAGGCAAACGCATCTTTACACATCCCTCGACTTTTACTTTTAATCATGTTATAAATGCTAGTGGAACTAAATTACTGAAACTGTCTAATCTCCTACAAATGATAATGTATATATCTCACTTATCTCACATGTCTTGTAAAAGAATAAAAGAATAAACTTGATTTGATTTGGGAGTCCTGTCCAGTTTAGCCTACAGAGCGCGCAGACGTCACATAAAACACAGTTTATTTCTCCTTTCTAACGAGCGACGTGAATTATTTACCAGTAAATTTTGGCAAGGAGCAAGGCGTTTAGTTTCACATTAGGCGCCTTACGCCCTCGGGTCATATTTTCAGGTCCTCGGAGTGATAAATCCATTTTGAGACAAGAGTTCTATTCATAGACCGACATCAAAGTGCTTCAGTTCGGTTCCGAGTATTACGTGTTTTTAACATGCATATGATAGTGTTTTTACGACGTCTTATCATGAACATGATTTAATAGAAACATGAACTTAGCACAGACAATTGTAACATGACCACACCTATATTTTAAGAACCCATGTGCGGCTATGATTATATTTATATTTTGAACAAGGTAACCCTTCTGCTGCTAGGGCCTTATTTATAGTTTGATCAAACGAGCAAAAAACAGTGCTTATAACCAGGTTGCATATGCGAATATGCTGCTGTTCAGCATTGTACCAAGTAGAATCATGCTATTCAGCCTATACTAGTACCAAGAAGAATCATGCTATTCAGCCAAGTACAAAGTAGAATCATGCTATTCAAACCAGTACCAAGTAAAATCATGCTATTCAGTCCAGTACCAAGTAGAATCATGCTGCTCAACTCATTCTTGGTCTCACAGTTTTAATTTAAACACGTTATACATAATTATGTGATCAAAAATGTAAATACCACTTTAAACATCTGAAACATTTTAAACATCTGGGGTGCATATTACAAAGAATCCTAACTTTGCTCCTATCTCAACTTTCTCTTATTTCCATTACAAAAAGTTAGGATATCCTAACTTTTTTGTAATGGAAACTTTTTAAAATGACTGACGTTATAATAACGATAAAATAGTGGCTTCGCGATGAAACAAATTAAGTAAACTTCTTCATCACTCTAAAAAAGAATATTCAGAAGAGCCTTCAATACTTTAGCATGCTACCCAGGGTAAACTACTGAGGGTTCTTTGTAAATAATGTATTATGAACCTATATTTTTGTAGACGGCTAAATTTTATTTTCTTCAATGTTTTTATCCCTCGTTTTTAGAATCATGCTGTTCAGCTTGTTACTAAGTAGAATGATGCTGTTCACCCTGTTACCAAGTAGAATCACGCTGTTCAGCTTGGTACCATGTAGAATCATGCTGTTCAGCTTGGTACCAAGTAGAATCATTTTGTTCCATCTGGTACCAAGTAGAACCATGCCGTTCAGCTTTGTATCAAGTAGATTCATACTGTTCAAAGTGGTACCAAGTGGAATCATGCTGTTTAGCATGGTACCAGGTAGAATCGTGCTTTTCTATCAGGTACCAAATAGAATCATGCTATTCTGTCTGGTACCAAGTAGAAGCATGCTGTTCAGCTTGGTATCGAGTAGAATCAATTGATTTTACTTGGTATCAGGCTGAACAGCATCATATTCGTAAGAACAACAGCTTCCCATAAGCAGTTTCAATGGTTCAAGTGTCCTTTGTAGTGCACCGTACCATAGACAGCACTGTCCACTCATTTTTCACTGTCCAGGCATTTGCAGAGTTCTGAATATTGTATATACACAACCCCGATGACAAGCATCCGACCTGGACGGGATTCGAGCCCAGTACCTCAGAGTTTCGAACCACAACGAGACCGCTTGAACCATCGGTGGCGACCCTTCTTGCACTAAACTATATCGCAACGATACATGAAAGTGTACTTGTGGGCAAATTATTATTCATAAGGATTCTGATCTGAGTAAAGATCAAAATTAACATGAGTAAAGATCAAAATATGTCGCCCATACTGTACGTACAATTTAGCATTCACATAATCGTACATTCTCCCGCTTCTAAAGCAAAATAAAATGGTTGACATCGAAAGGACCCAAGCATTATATTTAACTTCAATTTAAGTGACAGCGGCTGATTAGCTGATTATGAAATTCACATGAAACAAAAACATAAATAAAAATTCCCAAACAATCATTGTCGTGTTTAATACGATAATAAAACATTGCAATCATTCATTAAAAACGAATAACCAGTAGATTAATATGGCGCAAACGTCTTAGACATGGCACCAAAAAGGGAGTTTTTCTGGGCTGCTCTAGCAAAGACAATAATCTATGATGTAACTCTGTAATTTGATCTCGCTCATGCTGCATGCTCCCTCTTAATAAGCATCTAAGTAAAAGGATGAGCGTCAGACGCTAACACTGGGTCATCGCCACAAGTTTGATGGTTGGTGCTGGTTGCCGACACGACTCACTCACTCACTCACTCACTCACTCACTCACTCACTCACTCACTCACTCACTCACTCACTCACTCACTCACTCACTCACTCACTCACTCACTCACTCACTCACTCACTCACTCACTCACTCACTCACTCACTCACTCACTCACTCACTCACTCACTCACTCACTCACTCACTCACTCACTCACTCACTCACTCACTCACTCACTCACTCACTCACTCACTCACTCACTCACTCACTCACTCACTCACTCACTCACTCACTCACTCACTCACTCACTCACTCACTCACTCACTCACTCACTCACTCACTCACTCACTCACTCACTCACTCACTCACTCACTCACTCACTCACTCACTCACTCACTCACTCACTCACTCACTCACTCACTCACTCACTCACTCACTCAATCAATCAATCAATCAATCAATCAATCAATCAATCAATCAATCAATCAATCAATCAATCAATCAATCAATCAATCAATCAATCAATCAATCAATCAATCAATCAATCAATCAATCAATCAATCAATCAATCAATCAATCAATCAATCAATCAATCAATCAATCAATCAATCAATCAACACACAACTTATCTAGTTAGTTCATTTGTCTCCGTGCAATTACTTAAAAAGAGTAGGCCTGTCACGTAGTAGTAGGTTCTTTGCGTGCTGGGATATACGAGAATGAATGCCAAAATAAAGGAGAAATTACAACGCTTGTAAAAATAATCACCCATGCACGCTAACTACCTTCATCATTGTTTTATTTTGAGATCTGGACACGCATCATGTCAGTAAACACAACATTCCCTCATTTTCCCGACAAAAAAATATAAAAACCGTTAAATTTGCATTTCAAGAGATCAGTTACAAATGAATGCAGTTTTTTTTTGACATGTCATCTACTGTGAAGCCACCGAGCGAATTATGTGGCTATGTATAATTTCACAAATATATATTATATATGGGCTATTCTCAAAACCAGTGTCGAAAATGGGGTATTTTTTTAAATAGACAGAAATGATATTTCTCCATACAAACTTGGGAATATTTTCATACTTTTCAATTCTAAACAAGCTAAAGAAGCTGGAAGAGCTTCTAAATCTAAACAAGATCATTTAATGTATTAATTATGACAACGTTTACAGTTTTTTGATGCATTATTTGATGCAAATAAATGGGACATTTCAAACCGTTGCCAGAACAATTGTTTATCACAGGACACCAATTATATTTTTCTAAGCAATTTACGGACAAATCTGTAGAGAAAGAACTAATTTTATTTAAGAAACATATATTAGTAGCTAAATTCAAATAATTAAAACCTTTTTTATGAAATCTATTAAGCTATGGTTGTCGTAACATTTCGCGTCCTAATGATAGCTACTACTAAATCATGTCATAAGTTTTAACACCGTGTCATAATCGCTTGAATGTAGACTAAAAAAGCAAATAATATGATGCAGATACGGGAATAAAAGTTGAAAACAAATAAAAACCCAGTAAAACGGTTTATTCACTACTCTTACTGAACATAACATTTTCGTGTCCTACATGCATTTTCCTATGATGTCATTTTCTTGAACAGTAGTCGCCATTTAGTGTTCAAATTGGTGTGTATACATCCATGTGTACACGGGTTGTATGTGTTTTACATAATTGTATACAAAACAATATATAACAGAAAGAAAAAGGTATTTTTATAGGGAATGAAAATATGGTAAAATGTGCGACCTTTCGACCGATCATCTATAGTGTTTTTATTTCACAAAGACTGTACAAAATAGCAGAATCAATGTTGGATCTCGTCTGTATTTATATTTATACAGTTTTGTGAAAATTGGAGTTTAAACCTATAAATCAGTGAAAAGTTATGATCACAAAACATTGTGAGACACGAAAGTGGTCGTAACTTAGGACACCAAATGGTCGTAACATTGAAAATCAATACTGGAAAGTAAGGATACAAAAAAATTTCGTGTCCACATGGTAGAACATTTGGTCGCACACAAGACACCAAGAAAAACCATTGACTGCGGTCGCACATTACATTATTGAGAAGACACCAACAAACATTTGGTGTCCTCTGTTCGACCGTTCTAAAACACGTATTTTTGTTACATTTATCCTCCATTTTCTGCTTTCAAATTTAGTGTATGGCTAATTATCATTAATTTTATCGATCTGTTAGGTTAATAAGTTAAAATTTGCTTTAAAAAATCGAACCCAAATGTCCCACTTGTTCTACGCACCTTATGTTAACCGCTCATGATCTACCTTCGTAATATAGCTCCACTTCAGCGTTCAATCAGTATCAGTGAATAATAGTTGAATTCAATTTCAATTAAATTAAATTAAAAATATATTTATTGTCATTAGAAATACAATATGAACAATATGAAAACCACTACAACATTATGACGATGAAATAAAATAAATATCGCATCTAATGACAAAGAGGACATTTGATTTGATTTGACAGAACGCTCACTGGCGTGTGCACCCTCAAATAGTTACATTTTTGAGTTGTAAAAAATAATTGGGGTAAGGATTGCGTTATTCTAACCACTCGTTTGTGCAATTAAGCGTTTAATACGCTATGCTCCAGAAGCTCTTTTGTTCCAGTTTTAACCTGCAATCGTACACTATCACATCAGATATGACATATTTTCCCCTGATAATGATTCAGCAAGTATACCTTTCTAGAAATCTGTCACACTAACACCTCTTCAATTCATTACAGTTGTTAGCAGACCTAATGGTTGTGAACTAAAATCGATGAGAAGACCACAGACTATCAGTGCTGCCCTGCCAGGCCAAAAGTTAGTAACTGTCCGCTTTGTAAGTAAGGAGTTATTGGCTTTTGGCTTCACAGATCAGCGTTACAGACGCGCGTTTTGCGTGAGGCGCGGTGATGCCGCGCCGCGATGCACGTTTCATATCCAATTAATCAGATGATTGGTTCGCCCTCTGCGATGACCGAGTGAACCCTGGGACCGCGGCGGAAAATCTATTTTAACTCCGCGGCAAATGACGCGTTCTATAAAGTCAAGCACTGCAGGTCCCGTATGCAATAGGGAGAAAAATGACGAAGAAAAGGCGGAAGATCAGCAGAAAAACGTCTGAGGTCTCCACGTACGAGGACTGCGAAGCGGAGAGCAGACAACAATCATCAAAGTATGATGAGGTGGGTCGAATGCAGACTTTAAAAAGCGCAAAGTTGTATTTTTTCACATTCTATTTTCAGTCTTGATGAAAGTTATAGTGCACTATATAGAGTTTGTTACATTAGAAATGGAATGTACCTGTGCAAATTACATTTAGGAAACTTTTATTTAGCATCTGTTTAGGGTGTATAAACTGAATATATTGTTTTATGAAATTATTCAACTCATTCTGGGTATCACAGTTTTAAATTAAACATGTCATACATAATTATGACATAATGGGTTTGTGATCAAAAATGTAAATATCAATTTAAACATCTGAAACATTTTAAACTTCTGACTTTTTAAAATCACATGTTATAATAACAATAAAATAGTGGCTTCGCGATGAAACAAATTGAGTAAACTTAGTCATCACCCTAAAAAAGAATATTTAGAAAAGCCTTTAATAATTTAGCATGCTACTCAGGGTAAACTACTTAGGGTTCTTTGCAAATAATGTATTATGAAACTATATTTTTGTACACGGACATTTAACCCTTTAACCGCCAAATTATTTAATTAGAATTTTCACCCACTTGAAGTTGTGTCTCGCTGACGCGATCCACAACTTCAAGTGAGTGATAATTATTCAGATTTGACAAAATGGAGGTCAACAAATTTCAAATCTTACTGATTAAATGTCACTTTTTATCTTTAACAAGTTTAAAAGCTGATATGTAATGTGCTATAAAAATGTAAAAAAACGAGTATCGTCGGCACCGGCGGTTAAAGGGTTAATGTTTTTTATCCCTCGTTTTTTCTGTTTGACAGGTCTCGGCGGACGCCCCATACTTACCACTCCTACCAACGCCCACCTCCCCTGGTCCGCCTGGTACCTCCGGTACCTCTGATACGTCACCCAGAGGTACCCCTGAAGCCGTGATATCCTTGCCCGCTGTACCTAAGTTACCACCACACCCGGAGAAAAAGCTAACCCGTCGTTGCTCGATTCGCAAAGCCGCCGGCAAAATCAAAATGATGCAGAGAGTCCAGAAGGATAAAATGAAGAACGTAGATTGCAGGACGCTGCCAGATTTACCTTTCAAGGAAGGGTTACTGTCACAGTTCTCCTCTTCTCCCTCCCCGGCCCTGTCTATTCACAATCTGGGCAGTCCCGGAGAGCGGGAGGTGTACGGCGGCATCAAAAAGATGACCATGAAGGTGAAAATGAGATTTTTAAACGCCCGACTTCTCTCCACAGCCGCTGACAACAAACCTAAGAAAGGGTAAGTAAGCATCATGAATGGTTTATTGAAACAGCAATAGTATCCTTGGAGCCTGTGTGTTTTTACAAACAGAATGTGCAAACAAAACAGTGTGTGCGTCTTGGCGAGGAGATAATAAAATATAACAATATGACAATATGCATGCTATTAGAAATAGATAAGACCATGATGCTATGGTTCAGTTAACAGTTTAAAACCTTTAAATATAAATGCAGCTAATAATTTAAAAATAATTTTACGACGATTACATGTCATAATATCAATAAATTTAGATATTGATGGTTTTTGCCAATAGTAAGTGGACAAATATGTACTTCTGTATTAATCTGGCATTTTATAACAAAATTGGTGCTCATCAATATAATATCAATATAATTATCATATCATATATATTGGCCGAGTTTCAAATATCATTTTATTGTGAGCTTGTTATTAGGTCTATAACATACTAGATATTTGGCACATAAACATTGGCCATGAACACTCCTATATTGCTCTGCAAATCCTAAAGGTAATATCTGCTTACTTGTTAAGTAATCAGATACTGCCTTTTGACTTCGTACGGCTCCTATAGAGATACACCTGTTTGTCTTTTTGCATGGTGATACCCAGCAAACACAAAACATTTGTATACATTTTATACAATCTTGGACCAACGTCGAAGACGTTGAACCGATGTTGTCTAAATGTTATGCATATGTTTTGTGTTTTTTTAAATCCTTACATATTACAGTTGATGTCATCAGGTTATGCATACGAGGGAGGAAATAATTTGGTAGCGATTTCAATGTTCTATTTTATACAAAGAAGTTTCATTTTCACCATTATCATAACCTCACCAGATAACATGACAATTCTTTGTACTACTGATTACAGTACTGTGTGAGTATGCTATATTAACCCTTTAAGCCCTCACGATGCATTAAAGCATCATTTTATATCCCTACACTTAATTTTCCTACAATAAAGGGTTTTAGAACGAAAAATTTCCATGATTTATCCACTACAAGTAGAGAATTGCGACAGCAATTCGCGGCTTGTAGTGGATAAAGATGACAATGGTAAATTCAGACTTAAAAGGGTTAAATACGAAATTCCCAATTTGTTATTTCGGACATGCATGTCCATAATAAGAAAATCGAAAGTTTCGTCTTTATATCTCGCTTAACTGGTAAATGCGCAACACAAAAATTGAAAACTTTTGCACTTCTAGTCTATGGACATGTTTACATCATACGGTCATATAAAGAAGCCAAAGTAAAATCAACGTTTTCTTAATAATTTTAGCCTGATTGTGTCGCTTTCACTGGCACCGATCTTGGTGGCCATTTTGGCGGTCATCTTGGATGTATCACAATTCTCAAGGGTTATTATCTCGCTATTCGCCTGGTGTCAATAACACATGTACCGGGTACTAGTAGATTCTGTAGAGACAAAAACGTTATCATTCGTGCGGGGTGTGGCAACGTGTGAGTGGTTAGACCTTGGCAACGTGTGAGTGTTTAGGCCTTGGCAACGTGTGAGTGGTTAGGCCTTGGCAACGTGTGAGTGGTTAGGCCTTTTCAACGTGTGAGTGGTTAGGGCATGGCAACATGTGGGTGGTTAGGTCTTATCGAAGTGTGATTATTATTTAGGCCTTGGCAAGGCAACGTGTGAGTGGCTACGCCATGGCAACGTGTAATTATTTAGGCCTTTGCTAATGCAAGTTCTAGAGTAATTTGCTTGGGAGTAAGACTCTCTGGTTTACTGTTCAGATATCTCTCACTCCACTGTTGCCAATTTTAAATATAACCATGATATTTTCAACTGCAAACTATCTGAATGCACCCCATATCAGTTCCAACTTAAAACAAACTTAAAAGAATCGGGCTGGTATTTTTCCAAGTCATGTTTGTTGAATTTCTATCACAAGGAGAGCGGTCATTTCTTTATGTTTTTTGGAACATTTCCAGTTCACCAAAAAGTAAAATTGATCAGAAAATGATGTTTATTTTTCGAGGTAATCCATATTTGAGCATGACTAATTTTGATTTTGGCGATAATTTTGTTTTTCAAACAATAGTAATAAAGCCAAAATAAACATCCACCTGAAAAAGTGTTCAAGAGTTGTTATTTTACCATAATAACATCATTGACAACTTCTAGCATTCCATCATCTTGATGTGATTTCTACAGCCCTTTTAAAATTTTGCCCCGGGTTTATTAAACTACAATAAATTTTTACATACGATAGTCTATTGTTGAGTGAAGTGTGGTGTGTGAAGTCTACGTACCCCATTCTTTGTTTTGACATTTATATAGTACAGTACACTCCTTCAGCAGTGGCATCTGTCCATGTGTAGAGCTGCGTGAGAGAGCTGTCTTTCAGTCGAATAGTACCCGTTACAGTTCCTATCTTGAATATCAAAATAACAATGCCAGCTCTTGTAGTCAAAAACGCCAATATTTTAGAATGGTCGTAGGGGACATGTACGATTATAAATAAATCAAATCCCACTAAAATTCCACCCATAGTGTCACAATTCCTGCTGCACGATATGCCTGCGAATGTGTTAGACATACATTTATGTATGCATGTATTCTATATATGCTGTACTATGTGTGCGAAAGGGGATTTAACATAGTACTAGCTAAAATCACAAACAGTTTGTATGGGGAGACCGGGACTACTTGTGACAGTTATCACTTTTATGTCCTTCTCTCATAATGTTTTATTGTCTTGAAAGTAATGTATATGTACCCGTCAATACGGACATATTTAGGCTGCATATTAGTAACATAGCCAAATGTATGTTTTAAATTTTCACTTTGAGAGCACCAAATGTGGAGGTGGTCAACTTGTCACAATTTGCCCCGGACCGGGGTAAGTTGTGACAACCGCAGGGGTAAGCTGTGACACAGATGACAACCGCAGGGGTAAGTTGTGATTCAGGTCTATTTCTATTAGATAACTTTGTGACAATCAAAGAAGAACAAATCAAACACAGAATAAATTTGTATATAACATTTATTTTTGGCAAACTGAAACAGAAAAAAACAAAGTTTACAAGATATGAGAAACATCACTTTCTTTTTACCCCTTGAGTGCCAAGTTATTCAATTTGAATTTTCACCCCCTTGAAGCTGTGCTTTGTCTCAAAAAAACGCGATCTCCAAGTGAGTTTAAATTAATAAGATTTGTCAAAATAGAAGCCAACCATTTCCATGGCTTGCTGACTGATGACACGTTTCACCTTGAAAGTGCACTATTAAAAATATAACGAAATAGTTCGGGCAAGCTGTTACAGTATGGGGCAATGTCACAGGGGAAATTTGTGACATGTCATAAATTGCCCCAATCGTTTTGTCACAACTCGCCCCAACACAACTTGCTTCAGTAATTGGGTCGTTTTCAGGAAACATGTACAGTGAGCAGTTTCGCACCACACCATACTCATAAATAGTTATCAATAGTCTATTACAACTAGCAATATAAATCATGAATTTCGATTACAACCTTACAGAAACTTTCTTCATAAAAAAAATTAGTACAGACCTTCAAAAACATTCAAAATGTCCACCTTCAGTATTGTCTGGGAGTTATGGGATGAATTTCCGTGAACAGATAGTAGGTCATGGTATACACTATGCTGACATATGGTGATTAATTCGATGAGCAATGACACTATGCAATACACTATGCTGACATATGGTGATTAAGTCGATGAGCAATGACGCATAACAACTTACCCCTGTAACAACCAGACCCGGTCTCCCCTACATTGCCTTTTCATCTACTTTTCATGACCTTTTCCAAGAAACCGTCTTCTTTGGAAACGTAATTAGCTACAAGCCCACGCATATCTACATGGCACGTAAGAAATAGGTCGTTTTTTATCATTTATCGCATCAAGTTATTCTGCCATGAAATTAGTTTCTCTAGGACTCCACCTGCCAGGGCCCGTATTCTCCTACAAGTTACGATATATCATAGGCTTCTGATTGATCGAGATGGCCATCTCAATCAATCGGAAGCCTACGATATATCGTAACTTGTACCAGAACGCTATTGTATGTACACATATATTATCACCATGGCATTATATATTTTATCTATACATGCAGTGGCGATGTGTGCTTAATATTGAAATATAATGGCTCATTTTTATATCTCTTCGGACCAGATCACCGTAGTAGGCCTATATAGTCCGGCAGCCGAATGACTTTTGCTGGGTGAACCATGTTTTAGAGTATATACAATATTTTATCATTGATTCTGTTAGATAAGATACTATATTAACATAATCAACCGGGTGACATTGTTTAAATATTGACAAAAGTTATAGGCTTCAAAGGCTGGCAAAGGTACCACATCAACCCCAAAACTGAACTCCCTACCCCTAATCACAGAGGCTTTCATACAAAATGTCAAGAGAGCTCACCTCCAGGTAGCCATTTGGAAATGTGTATTGGAGCCTGACCCACCACAGATGAATCCCATACATTCCTGTCGCATCACAAGTCTCACTTGCACCTACATATATTTTATAGTAATAATAATAATAATAATAACAATAATAATAATAATAATAGCAAATCTCCCATCCACGATGTTCTGTATGTGCCAAGGTGGTGTTGCTGGCCGTGTCAATCTGCAGACTATAAATCAGCGTTAATGATTGCTGCCGGCGGCGACGACGAGTAATGGCATGTAAAGCTGTGTGTTATCACATTAAATTTAAAAGGCATATCAGCAACACAATATTTTGACCATGTGAACGATTCGGTAATTATTGCTTATAAACTGAGTAAATGTTGCTGCACTGATGTATCTTAATTGAATATGATTGAAGTATCAGGAAATACACATAGGCCTACAAAGTATACAAGTGCTGCACCGTGTATTATCATAATCTGATAATGGTTAATAAATACACTTGACTTAAATAGTCATTACCATATATGTTTAAAGCGTTTCTCACAAAATGCACGAGTGTATAATCATCCTATTATGCTTTTTGAGGCTAATCTGGTCATTTTGGTAGGCTATGTCATATGATATATTTTGTGTCAAAAAAATAAATTATATGAAAATTTAAAAGATAAAAATTAAAAAATTAAATTAATTAACTTTTAAAAAAACCCTCAACACTAAAACTCGGCAGATTATGTTAATACAGGGTCTTGGCTGATAGAATGAACAATAAAATATTGTATATACTCTAAAACAACGTCAGCCTGCGTGGCTCCCGGACTAATATACTGTATGATAAGACCACCGTTACAGGCCTACAGTGTATATATGGCCAGAGCTGAGCTGAGTGGTTAAAAAAATAAAACTATTAATGCTATACATGATGTTTTGTACTCAAAATACTGATGCGATGTTGGATTAGAAATTGTCATGCGAAATTAAAACTGGTGTAAAACTAGTGATATTCGCTCACGTAAAATATTTTTGTGTGCATGGCTTTATGCTTCACTATAGAAGGTGTAAGGTAAAACGTGGTCGGCCAGGGGTGATGATATGAAAACAATCGACTACTTGACAGGCAACTGAAAGGTTATATTATTGGCAGCTACCTTGCATTGAAAAATAAAACTGACACGCCAGCCAGTGTCAGGCTCATTTCAACTACATTTTTCGTAATAAACTATTAAAAATCTATTAGAACGACAAGGATACGTGGGTAGCAGATGTATTAAAACACATCACTACATTATTTGCTTTGTCCGACCTCTACATTCTAAGCCGGGAATGGAGAGTTATTGTTGACAAAGTACAGACCGATTGTCATGGTAGGCCTATGGTTCTATAATCTGTCAGGTGTGACCGAGCTGTTGATTATGGGGGATCCTCATTATGGCCGGATGTGTTTTAAGTCAGTTAAAACCCTCGGAGGTCGACATTCTTATAGCTGAGGAAAAGGCCTCGGCCTTTGGCCTCGACCTTTTCCACAGCTAAGAATGTAGAGCTCCTCGGGCTTTATCCTATACATAGTGTGTCAAACCTCGCGATAGGGGTGATGACATGAAAACAGGTGACCACAGACAGGCAACCGAAGGTTTAGCGGCAGTTATCTTATATGTAAAATAAAAAAATCGTGCTACTCCGTGAATAATCAAGAACCAGGGACATGAATCTGTTACAATATATATATTGTTTCAAGAAAATGATTGTCATGAAGTGTCTGTGGTGTTTTATGTCTGGGGAGTTTTATGTTCCGGGAGTTTTATGGCAAAACCCACTATTCAGCTTATACAATCATGTATTATACCTGTAACGTGGCAAAACAAAACCATCAAAACAACAGGACAAAATAACAGACAGGATTCAAACACCACAATGAATCCTGGGAGTGTTCAAAGCACCTGGTGGCTCTAAAAAGAGAAAAATTCAGAACAAGCGAACTTTCTTAATTTCACAAATTAAGATGAGACGCTATAGCTTCTAGGATTTTTTTATTTTCCAAATTATTAACTCCAGACACTTTTTAGACTATTCCACTCAAATTCAATCAAATTACATAACTCACAGTAAGCAATATTCACCTGTCTAGCCTAAATGTTGTGTATGTGAATAAACTGACTCGCATTTTAAAACGCTTCGTGAAACATAATGTCACCATATGTTTCTATCTAAATTATAATAGCTTGTTGCCAAAAAGAATAAACAGTCAGACATATTAACATTTAAACTGAAAAATAGGCATGAGAAAAACGAAACCGGTATTGGTGGTTTAGATGATAATTTGCCACTCTGTTACGTCAAAGAGTAGCATGGCAGAGAGTGATATTTGTAAACTTTTTGACAAATGCCACTTAGGCTATAAGCGATAATGGCATAATTTAACTATCATAGACTTGTCTTCCATAGGCTATAATACAAGGAGAAAATAAACATGGCACAAATCGTTCATTCTCCCAGAAACAGCTTTATGGATTGGAGGAGGATAACATACACTCTTAAAACATGGATGCAAACAATGTCAATATATTCATTAACGGCTGTTTCAGGCAGGGAGCTGAGGATTTCGCACCCAAGGTGAACGGCATGCGCTACTTCGGGATCGGGAAAACTGGGATCTCCCGCGCCGTGATCAAGTTCGACTCTCCACCCAAGCAGCAGCCGTTCACCCTGTGCTTCCACTTTCCGGGGACATTCCTCACTCATCGTTACGTGCTGGACATGGCCCGGGATAAAATCACCTACATGCTGGGGGCCAGGGTGGTCGCCATACAGTTCATAGACAGGTGAGAGTAAGGACCCATAAAACACGAGGCAGTTAGTGAACCAATGTTGATTTAATGTTCGCCCAGCGTCGCAGACGATGGGCGAAGATTGAATCAACATTGGGTCACTGCCTCGTTTTTGGTGGGTATTCATGAGGAGGTGGTTAGCATCCTGTCTTATAAGGTAATTACATCATTTTTATTAGTTAGGCGCGGCCGTCCGCCGTGGTCTATTAAGTTTATTTTGCCTGAGTTTGTGTCCTATTTAGGGGAAAGAGAGGTGATGTATGTGGGAAACGGTTTCCATTTCTGTACACCAGTCCTTATGAGCATGTCCAATATAACGTTTCAGGTCCTTAGGTTAAGTACTTTTGTCTTCAACAAGTGTTCAGAAAAAAAATATTCACGTTTATATTTGTAGTCTAAATCTCATAGAGTTTCGGATGGAATAATGTTGGCCCAGTGTTGCAGACGGTGGCCAAGCATTACATCAGCATTGGGCCAGTGTATCCTGTTATCTGGTGGTTCTGGCGCAGAGATAGAAAGCGTCACCCGCATAATGCAGCCGTCAGAAAACACGGTACAATCACCCAATGCTGTTTCAATGACGGGGCAGCGTCGAAGACTGTGGGTCAACATTGAAACAGCATTGGGTGAATACCACGTCTTTGCGCAAAGTATACAGCAGATCCATTGATGGACTAGTGTTTGGCCAGCGTCGTAGAGGATTGACCGGCATTGAACCAGCAAAGGGCTTCGACGCTGGCCCAACATTGAGCCGGAATTTGGTGGGTAGGCTTACATCCTCTGTACAAGGTACATCGTAGGCAAGTATTGAATGAATGTTGGTCAGCACCGGCGATGGTGGTGTAAGGAATGCACTTGAAGATATATTTAAACTTGTCTTCTTGGTCACTTACTTAATTATATCCTGGACATTTAAGATTATGTACCATGAGGAAGATCAATACACTGTTATGTTTAGAAACTATTAAGCCAGTTTTTGTCTATAGCACTCAAACAGACTAAAGCCGGGCCTCGGAATTCGGGAACTCCTTTTCTAGTTTTTATTACTTTGATATAATTTGTTTGATATTCTGTTCTTAATATCATATAGCTTGGGGAGTTTTTTGAAGTAGAATGATACATTTTTTATTGTTTTTTTGTATAATTACAAATTATTCGAACATTTTTGAAAATGGTGCAATTTGAAATTTCACTAGCTTGTGGTATAATATAATGATTGACAATGAAACAAAATTCAATTTGTTTTTTTTAATGTGATTTTCGCCCTCTTCTGTCGCGAAAAGTAAAAAAACGTTAAAAACATACTTTTTTCAACAACCGGTACTTGTAGGAATTGGATTTCCTAATAAAGGACCATTTGCTGAGGTGGAATCATCTATCACACCTTTGACACTCGATCGGTTGATTAAAAGTGCCGTACCCCCCCCCCCCCCACCCCTCTATTATTATTAGCCCGTATTATGTTACTCGTATTAACAGTTTGATACACTAATATTTGGTCACCTTGATATTAAAGGGAGTAGCTGCCACTTTGCCGAGTGATAGACACGACTTTCTAACACAAAGGTTGACAATTGTGAGTTCAGTACACCTGTTTACTGTCTAAAAAAATATTCAGCTAATTATTCTAGCAGGATATGTTCCGTGCGACAATCGGTTTCAAATAAAAAAAGAGAAATATAAGCGGACGCCATTCATTAATATTTGTATTTGTGGAGATCAGATTCACTGACCTTTCCTGACAATTTCCTGATTTGAACAATTACGGATCCTGCCGGATAAGGGCTCGTTTAACTCGTACAACGCTGAATTATTTTTATTTAAACCATGGAGACTAAAGGTGTTTTTTTTTCAATTTAAAATCACAAAATTGCTGATTAATGTGACTTTTTATCTTTAACAGGTTTAAAAGCTGATATGTAGTGTGCTAACAAAAAAACGAATATGGACGACACAGGCGGTAAAAGGGTTAAAGCGATAAGTTATAAAACAAGTTCTTTTTTTACTCACGTGAAGGTGTGCATCGCCACAGCGACCAGCAGCTTCAGCGTTATAAAGGTTAACCCTTTACCCGCCAAATTATTCAATCGGAATTTTCACCCACTTGAAGTTGTGTCTCGCTGACGCGATCCACAACTTCAAGTGGGTGAAAATTATTCAGATTTGACAAAAGGGAGATCAATTATTTTTTAAATTGTGCTGATTGATGTCACATTATGGCTTTAACATGTTTAAAAAGCGGTACTGACTGTTGTAATAATTAAGTGAAAACCGGATATATTCGGCACCGGCGGTTAAAGGGTTAATGTTAATTACCATTCTTCTTTTCAGGAACGTATTTCACGGCACACAAGGCTTGGACAACCGCTGGCTGCTCACCCTGAACAGCGTGGCCGCCAGAAACGAGCTGATGAGAGCGGGGTTCAACCTCTACAGCAGACGAATCCAGCTGCGCAGATACGACGCCATACTACAGGTTAAACCCCGTCATACTACTGCAACACTGATATTTCTCCTTTATTAACACTTTGAGCCTCCACGTTGCATTAAAGCATTATATTTCATCCCTGAAAACAGACTTAATTTTCTTACAACTAGAGTTTTAGAAAGAAAATTTCTATGAAACTGGTTTACCAATACATGTCAATTTGCTATAATTTTACACCCACTTCAAGTCATCTTCATCCACTGCAAGATGAGAATTGCGACAGCAATTCGCGGCTTGAAGTGGATGAAGATGACAATGGTAAATTCAGGCCTGAAAGGGTTAAGACCTAGGAACACTGACTTTTCTCCTTTATTAAGACATAATTACACTGACACTTTTCCTTTATTAAAACAAAATGAAATGAACAGGTTTAGGCCACCTTTGCTCACATATAGGCTAAGCTGTGCCAGGAGGACCTCTTGAGGATCGTGAGATGAATGGAGATAGTAGAGCCTCTAAATAAGTAATATCTCCATGGTGTGAGACTGGTCGAGTCCGCTGCAGTGTGTTACAGACAAGTGTGTTTACAGACAAACTAACGTCGAATCAATCGCATGGAGTTAAGGAGGCGTCGGGGTAAGCTGTCTGCTGTTGTTATCGTAAGAGAGTCACGTAGACAATTTACGAGTGAACGCGATTATGCAGCAATTTTTCTTAACTATCATCACGAAGTCATCTCAAACTAATCGCACGACCCAATGTGAGATATAGCATTAGGTTAAAAAACATGTGAAGAAGAACAAAAAATAAGGCTGCAGGCGGCTGTAGAGGTGCTTGGTCTTAGATATAAGCCGTCGTCTTGGAGACCAGCTATTTCTCTGTCGACGTGATGAGTGGAGACACAAAATTATTGCTTTTGCATTTGTGATTGCTGGCTCCCATGGTTTTGTGTCAATTATGGGCTATTATCTTTCACTGCAGCATTGACTTCAAATAATATCTTAGCCACCTGTGGGCATGCAGGTAAATTACAGAAAAAATTACTTCCTATTTCAGAGCGGATAATTGTAAGTGTTAGTTTTCGAACTGTTTTTTCGCCACGATAATGATTGTTATCAAATGTCAGGTGTTACACACGCAGGTTATATGTTATGCGTGTTACAGAATCTGAAATTATCAGCTTTTAAATTACATCAGTTTATAACGTAAGTGTGTAGCTTGGTAGGGCTAAGGGATGTTGCAAAGTTTAACAAATTCCAAACATCTAAATAACATTTGGAAGTGGGTGGGTGGGTCCAGGACCATTTTGGATAGAGAATAGGAAATTGAAAAATCATAAAAAATTAAAATATCTGATGATAATTGGTTTTCAAAAAAATTGGGATAGGGAGGTGGGTGGATGGGGTGAGCTCTATCCGAATGATATTTGGATGTTTGAACTTTTTTTCAACTTTGCAACATCCCTAAGCAATTCAAAATTTCACAGGTGTATTGTGAATACGTTTTGTTTTCATATAGCATATCATGAAATGTTCTTGTTACTTATTTTAAGAAATAAAATTCACTTCAAAAAGCCCTGTTCCTTTTTTAATAGATTTTTGATTTTTTAATTTAAAAAAGCGTACAATCTCTTAACATTAATAAAATACACCGAACAAAATCAGGAAAAATATTCTTCGTAATCTATTTTTCTCAGTTGCTTTTATATTTTTGTTTTCAAACTTTCCGAAATTTCATACATTTATTTTATTTATGGATTCCCCAGTGTGTTAGGATATGTTCTTTTTTAAGCACAGAAATTATGTGAGGTCACAATGTACACAATTGATGTGTTCATTCATTCAATTTTTTTTATATATTTTATTTCCTTTTATTTTATGAGATTTTTAACAGTTGATTTTAGTTATGTAACCATGTAAATTGACGTCTTAAGTAATGATACAGTTATTGTCACAATGCCGCCTGCGTGTACATTTTTGCATGACAGGTGACATCTGAAAAATATACATGTATATATAAGGTATCATTTCTCGGGCAATTTCAACATCCAATAAGAACATCCCATACCAACCCACCAAAACATAAAACATTTGTATAACATTTATACAATGTTGGACCAATGTCTTTGACGCTGGTCCAACATTGTATAGAGTTTTACTAGATATGTGTTAACTGGGAACATGTCGTCCCCTTGGATATGAAAGGGTGTATCTGCCACTTTGTAAAGTGCCAGATACACTCTTTCATATCCAAGGGGACGATGTGGCAACCACATGGCTAATTGTCTTCTGTTTGCCTGCAGGACGAGTACAAGGAGTACCTAAAGTACGTGGCCCTGCAGAAGCAGCTTTTCCAGAAAATCCAAGACATGCAGGGCAAGGAGAAGGACGGCATGAGACGCCTCCACGAGTTGGGGGTGCCCATCATCAAGGAGCCGCACCCCGAGGACGTCACCAGGGCTCTGAAGGATCTGAAAGAGATGGGGGGAGGGGGCCGGGGGGACACCCCCGTGTCCTTACTCTCACAGCTGGCGGAGCACGACGACGAGGATGAAGAGGACGAGAAGCAGTCCTGTCACCCTGACTACGCCCACAAGGTAACCTTCACACTGACAACCCCCACGCCGGGTGAAAAGAGCGGTGACTGAGGAAGCAGCAAATCCATACCAGGCGGAATTGTGGGGCCTCTGTTTTTGTTGATCACTGATATAATTTTAAAGACAGCATTGAAAAGCATGTGACTAGATGCCAATATGGACGATTCGGCCGCAGCAGATATGAGTTGTAACCTCTTCTATAGTTTATAGACCATTGACTGAATCATTCTATGATATTAGTCAGCATCAGAAGGCCATCTGCATGTCGGCAGGAAACAGCACCCGCCGTATCAGTGTGTAGGGTAACCACACACTGATGCTCAGTTGTATGATCTTGACACCAGCATGACACCATGGGACACATATATCTGGATATTATGACGTTGCGTGAGCTGGGAGTGTGAGAGTCCCCAGTTGGCGTTTTACAGCAGCTGGAGTGCGAGAAATACTGATGAGACACAGGAAAACACACACTTGACTGTGCGGAGAACAATGATCGTTAACCAACTTGATTTCTCCATCATCATATTTTCCGGGACAAATAATTGCAAGCCTGCAACTATCCTATCAGCAAGCGATGTAGTCTAGAACTGTTTGTCTCACGAGCAATAATTTACAAATCAACCCAGAAGCCCTGTCAGTCACAAAGCCCTCTCAGTAATGAAGCTCTCTCAGTCATGTCTCATAGCATAGTGTTGTAACAGATAACAGTTTGCACTCACCCTACGGCATCGGACACAACAACAAAAAAATGGCCAACTTGGCCAATTCATTCCCGTTTGGTGAAATCCCTGCTTCAGGGATCTCACCATATTTGGGGAAAACTGTTTTGGGATTTTGGTTCGAAATTCAAGGACCCCGAATAGTAGCGTGAGTTTTGAAGATTTCTAAAATTTCGGTAGAACGTTCAGCGAACACGGATAACGTTTGGCGAAAGCGGAAAATGTTTTGGAAATTTTGGAAATTGTTGGAGAAGATTTGAACAATTTCGCACATTTGGTATTTACCAATGTCGCCAAATAGTCGAAAGCCCAATGAGATTTATATTTTCTAGTGAATTGATTATTTTTTAATTGTAATAGGTGACGTTGAATCAATGGTTTAATGTTTGCACACCGTCTGTGACGCCAATGGCCGAATTGGACCCTGATGTCTGTATGTGCTTCTATTCTTGTTTATCATATCTGTACATCAACCCTTTAACCGCCGGTGTCGCATATATTAGGGTTTCATTTTTTAGCAGAACATTAAGTACCACCTTTTAAACATGTGACATCGATAAAATGTGACATCAATCAGCAATATTTGAAAACAGTTGACTTCCATTTTGTCAAATCTGAATAATTTTTCCTCACCTGAAGTTGTGGATCGCGTCAGCGAGACACAACTTCAAGTAGGTAAAAATTCAGATTGATTAATTTGGTGGTTAAGGGGTTAAGATATCAGAAGATGTTACACCATACATCCTACATAACAGTGTATATGTGTTTAAATAAAATATAGAGCAACGAGTCATTTGAGTTCCTATCTTAACCTCATGTCATGTGTACTCGGTTCAAATTATTATGAGCTGAATGACATAAATAAAGAATATATATTGTTTGCTGAGAAGTAAAAATATTCTCTCAGTATCAATTGAACGTTTAATATAATTATGTGATCCTTTGCGCGCTAAGAGCTATCACTAAATTGTCCCCTGTGGATTAACCTGATTAAAATATTTAAAAGGCATTTCAAGCTCATGTGTTTCAATTCAGTCAGGTGAAAATAGATACTGGGTAGGATAGAGATGCTAATATGTGAAATTGTATTTACCCCAGTGAGTTGAAAAGACACACGAATGAGCAGATCTAGCGACTAAAGAGTGATATTAAATGCAAATGGTGATCATTTGTATACGCCAGGAGCATTTGTATGAAGCTGGAAAAAATGCAAAAAGCTGAATTTTTCGGGGATGATTATTTTATGTGTTCTGAGTGAAAACACATAAAATCCCGGGTGTGCTGACTGCGTGGGTGTGAAAATTCCAAGATGGCCGCCTTTTCGCCAATTCCGTCGAATGTAAATATGCTAACCTCTAGCATAGTCGTGTAATAAATGGTTTTATTGGTTCTAAGGTATGAAGAATCCATTCCCGGTTTTAATTTTACATTAAAGCATAATTGTAATCATAAAAATGAAAAAAATCCAAAATGACTACTTATTCACTAATTCCGTCGCATGTAAATATGCTGACATCAAACATAGTCATGTAGTACATGGTTTTATGGGTTCTAAGATATGAGGAATTTATTCCTGGTGATATTTTTACATAAAAAATAATTGTAATCATAAAAATTGTAATATTGGACATTTTTAAAACAAATAAAGGTCATGTCACTGCATAAAACAACATCTTTTCTGCATTCCAATGGGGTAAAATCTTGACAATGTTTGGTTGTACCTCGAACACCTTCATAGTGACATTGATATTTCATTCAACTTGCAAAATGTCGTCGAGGTACACAGAGATGTTAGTTGTACTTAAAATCAGTATAAGTATAGTAAAACTGTTTTGTCTTATGCAGGACAGCCTTGGAACATCAGCCCGCTCATTGCCATCAGCCCGCTAATATGGCTTTGTATCCAGTAAAAACAATGCCCTTGTAGTAATGGTAATGGTAGTAATGGTAACGTACATATGTAAGATATTGGATACAATATTATTGTTGTGCTTTTGATTTTTAAAAGCCTGCAATTATGTAATCGAATCTGTGATGATCGCGAAATCAGTTCCGCTACTTTGCCATAAATACTCGACGTGCGCTTCAATGGTCAGTAGCTCTGGGGAGCAGATTGATGCCTCATTTGTGATACGACAGTGAATTTATGATCATCACAGCCAAAGGGCATGCCTGTTCTGTTGTCTTCCTTTGGTCCGTCAGTAGGCCTATATACCTTCTTTTGTTGGGGATATATCTACAAAATTACTCTAGTAACTAACACGCTCTGGAAGATAAGGGGAGAAGCATATCCCTCCCTGAGATCCAAAAGGTTGTAAAGTATACTTGGCTGCTGAAGAAGCCATGGCAAAGGAGGTATAGCCGCTGGCTGCTTCTAAGCAATATCTGGCGCAGGGCTATGGCACAATTATGTTACGATAAACAACTACAATTATATGTTATTAAACTCTAATGTATAATAGCCTAATATCGATATATGTAATGACAATTTCATAGTGACAAATAATTTATATGATAATTTAGATATATGACATTAATTTGGCTCGATACGGCATGGAAATGTGAGTAATATAGCTTTACACTACCAGAATTAGACAAACATGTGCAGGATGTAGATATGACATTATAATACCAGAATATTACAATGATAATATGGAAATATACATTGAAAATTATAATGTATTTTTTTAGACACAGGGTCACGATATAACATGACGATGTCTGAATATGGCATTAGAAAACAGGAATGTGCCATTATCATGAAAAAATATAATATATGAAATAATCTTTTTAGGCGTTATTATATAATGATATATCATTACAACGGCATGATAAACCATTACAATAGACATATTTTGCAATATCACGTTGGGACATTGCTCTATTTAATTGTGGCATGATATAACACACATTAGAATATGGCATTAAAATGTTGTTATGATAAAACTAATGGCCCTATTAATGACACAATTGGACAGTATATTGACTTTTACCTGTAATTAGTAACTAGTATCTATTCACTGTAGAAATAATTTTATACTATCTATCTCACTATATACAAATGATAAAATGTATTCTTATCAGGATGGTTGTTTAGAATTGAAGCAGCTCCTTGGGATGACATCAATTTTTGTTTTTAATTCCGTACTGAAGTAGTGTATCCCACGGATCATGTTTTTATTTTTTTTAGAATTTTCATATTTTTACAAATATTTTTAATCAGCATTTCTATGAAACCAGAAGTAAACAAACTATTTGTATACCTGAAGGACGATTGAATGTTTTCACAGCATTGGGCCACATGCTGATGGCATCGGCCCAGCGTTGGGTAGACAATCCGTGCTGCAGGTGTGTCCACCCGTGTCCTGACCATAAGACACCAATTAGCGGCGACGGCTCTGATCTTACCGTCTGATACGTCGGAATATGTGATGTAAAGTGCTGAATATTGCTGACTTATTTTGTTTACATGGCAATATACGACCTCGAAATACAAATATTTCACTCTTTTTCGGTGCTTTAAAATTGTTTTTTTTGACTTTTTCGTATTTTCAGTTAAGATTAGTAGGCTATATAGCTTCATATAAATTGATTTTTCAAAATTGACAACATTGAAAATGTCTCATCCCAAGGGGTCCCTT